>CM031243.1:253633453-254319996 GCA_018340775.1 Taxus wallichiana var. yunnanensis | reverse complement strand
CCAAGCCCCAACCAAAATATAATTAGAGGTGTCATTCAACCCATGGAAACAACTGGCTTCCAAAACACACAACATTCTTTCAAACATGCACATTTCAATATAAAGCATAGTTCAACACAAAACAACAATTCACAACTTCAATAGAAAAAATTCAAATCAAAACTCAAGACTGATCATGCAAGCCAAAGGAGCAAGGTATATGGGAAAAGCTGCTTATTCCTCCCAATTGGGAATTCGGCATCCACTAGAACAAACTTCCAATAAATTTCACCATACATATCCTTATTCCCCCACAAATCCCTCCTTATGCCCCCATAGATTTCCTTATGCCCCCCACAAAGTAAGAAATGAAAGCTATTTCTTTTCCATGGTGGATCCCAAACCCAAACTCCCTCCAAAAATATTTGATGCCAATGGAATTCCTTATGCCCTCCCACATGGATTCCCTGTAGCCTTCTCCTACACCATCCCTAAGGCAGTCTACCCAACCAGCAAAAAAATACAATAAAACATTCTCCATTCACACAACACAACAAGAAAATAACAACAATAAAAGAAGGAATAAACACCTACCTTTCCATGGTAGATTTTGTTTCCAAATGATAAGGATGAAATGCCAAAAACATAGTCCAAAACAGCAATCTCCCAAGCATGTAAATCTTTCTCGAAAATTTCCTCCAAAAACAAGAGCTTCAACACAAAAAAATGTGCCCCAAGGAGTTACAAAATTATTTAACAACCCAAAACAAGCAAAGAGTTTGAATCATATAGAAGAGGGAAGAAGAGAGAATGATGTGGATCCATGTCAGATGCCACATCACACATCCTCAAATTCAAACACAAAAGAAAAAAATTAATTCTCCTAAGCACAATAAAGAGGTGAGTGAAAATATGAAAGTTACTTGCACACTCCAAAATCCCACACCTCAAGGGACAACAAAATAAATAAATGTAAGAAAGTGCAATTAAAAACATGCAATGTGATTAATAAAATTCATATAAAAGTCACAAATCACCTCTCCAACCATAAGTATGGTTGGTAAATTAAATTTAGAGGTATGGTACAAGTTTTACTTGTCCCACAAGCCTCCTAAAACAACCCCAAAGAAAAATTCGAATTTTCATGGAGGTGGAGTATTTCATACTGCAAAATCAGACTTACACAACTTACATATCCCTTACATAATTAATACAAAGAACCAACAACTTCCATTATTACTTTCCCATATCCCAATTTAATTTATTTAAATTTTAACTATATGATTTCTCACATTAATTCTCCACAACTTTAATTAAATAAAGAAACACATCACTAATAAAATACATACAACAATAATAAAAATTAACCACATTAATAAAATACACAACCCCATGGTCACATATAAAGGAAATCCCCCCCATGGGAATCCCTAACAAAACAACACACATACACAAAACAAGTTACCATGGTGACCTTGTCGAATTCACCTAGAATTCCATTGTGGTTGGTCTCCGATCCCCGATGCTTTGTTGTGATATTTTTAACCTGTAAAATAAAAATACCTCCTTTGGCCTCGTGGCCATATCAAAACATCCAATATGATACAAATAAAATCACAAAATCATCTAAGTATGTAAATCACAACAACATCAAGGCAATTTAACATTATAACATACAATTCATCCCAACAACTATATCATCATCACAAAATATCCAAAATCACATGTATGAACAACATCCATAAAACATCTATGTCAAATAGTATATCATCATCCACGTATGACTATCTCTAATAATCACCATGCATCATAACCAAATCAATATCAATAATAATCCATGATCAAATGTCTAACATCATACTAAATCAAAACATAATAATGTCCATAATGTGATCAAATGTATCAGAATAAGTATCAGCAGGTGTCAAATGGAAGTGGGCACTACATCCCCCTCCCCTTAGACTCAACTTCCTCCTGGAAGTCACTGGAACAAATGTGAGAACTGATCTCGTAATGAAGTAGCATCCTCCCATGTAGCTATAGTCTCAACATATCTGTCCCACTACATCCGAACACGATCAACCTCTCTACCTTGAAGGCCCAAGGTCTTGCGATCTAGGATGTCATGTCTAATCTAACACATGAGAAGGATTTGTAAAATATCTCTTGAGAATGGAAACATGAAAAACATCGTGTATGTGAGACAAGATGGGTGGCAATGATAGGAGTAGGACAAAGGGCTGATACGCTACAAGATCTCAAAAGGACCAACAAATCTAGGAGCTAACTTAGAACCTTTTCCATAATGGATAGGGCTCTTGTGTGGCCTGACACGAAGGAAAACCTTCATGCCTACATCAAAACTATGGTTGATTCTATGCTGATCTGCATACTTCTTCTACCTATCCTGTGCCTCCTCCAATCTCTACCTGATCAACACCACATGCTGCTCCATGTCCTGTAAAAGAGCTGGTCCAAGAGATACTCTATCCTCTAACCTATCCTAGCTAAGAGGTGTCCAGACTCTCTACCAGAAAAATCCGAAAATGACCCATTCCTATGGAACTCGAAAACTATTATTGTAGGTAAATTTCACTAACTACGGGTACTCCTCCCATTTAGGCTGTTGATCCATTAGATACATCCCGAGCATATCCTCTAAAATTTGATTCAATCACTTAGTTTTTACATCTGTCTTAGGGTGATATGATGTGTTGAAGTTGATTCTCGTCCTGAGGACATACTGCATGGTAGTCCATAAATGTGAAGTGTATAAAGGATTGCGGTCACAAATGATCTTCCACGAGAATCCCATGTAACTTTGACAATCTCATCTAAGTATACTCGTTCCACTTCTCTAGCTGTATAAGTGGTATTCATAGGAGAAAAGTAATGCACTTTTTTCAATTTATCAACCATGACCATAATGGCGTCATGGTGATATCTCGACATCGGTAGCTGAACAATGAAATTAATGGAAATGGTGTCAAACTTCTATTCGGTATAACATGAGGGTAAAGATGGATTTTTGGATGTTGATGCTCAACCTTAACCCTCTAGTACTCTAAACACCATGACACAAACTAGGCCACATCTCGACGAAGTCCTCTCCAATGATACAACTATCGTAAGGTGGTGTGCATCTTCTTCACCCTTGGGTGGGCTGAATAGGGTGCATGATGTGCCTCTACCAAGATATCTTGCCTCAATCCTCCATCTCGGGAACATATATCCAACCTCGTTCTGAGAAGACCATCTACCTCTAAGAAAAACCATCAAAATTCCCTTCAAGGGGTCTCTATGACTCGATATCTACTCGAACAACAATGTAGAATTTGTCAAGAGGAAGCCGAGAAGAATCCTACTCTATAAATTTATGTTGATTTGTAGAGGCCATATCCACATGTATCCATCTCTGTTGAGAGCATCTGCTACCACATTCTCCTTTCCCTTCACATGCTCTATCTCCATGTAATACTCACAAAGAAACTCCATCTAATGCCACCTGAGGAGCATTGAGATTAGGCTACGTGAATAGGTGGAAAAGACTCAAATGATCTGTCCCGAGTGTGAATATCCTGCCAAGAAGAAAATTCCTCCATCTAACCAAATTATGCACAACTACTGCAAGCTCAAGATCATGGGTAGGATAATTAAGCTCATGATATTTTAGTTTGCAAGACTCAAACGCCACTACTCTACCCTCCTGTATTAATACACCTCCAAGGCTTGCCAACGAAGCATCCGTGTAAACAAAGAAATCACCCTGTGGATCTAGCACTACAAGAATAGGTGTTGTAGTGAGGCACTCCTTCAGTGTCCTGAAGGCTTTCTCACATCTTTTCGACCAAACAAACTTATTCCCTTTCCTCTGAAGGGAAGTGATAGGGTGTGCAATCTGAGAGAAGTCCTAAACAAATCTCCAGTAGTATCCTGCTAATCCCATGAAGCTACGCACCTCAATCACCATAGTGGGTGTTGGCCAATCCATAATGGCTCTAATCTTGGAAGGATCAACTACGATACCTTCCCCAGAAATGATATGACCCAAATACTACACCTCTATCTGAAATAATGCACACTTCTCCAAGTTCATGTAAATATACTACTCTCGAAGACACTAAATAACTTGGCGAAGGTGCCCCTCGTGCTCCTCATGCGTACATGAGCATATCAAAATGTCATCTAGGAAGATGAGAACGAAGCAATCTAAGAAGGTCCTGAATACCCCATTCATCAAAATCATGAACACTTTGGGGCATTAGTTAAACCAAAAGGCACCACCGAGAACTCATAGTGCCCATATCTTGTGTGAAAAGAGGTCTTATGAATGTCCACCTCCAAAATCCCCGGATGATGGTATCCTAACTTAAGATAAATCTTAGAGAAAACCGTTACTCCATTCATTTGATCAAACAAGTCCTCAATATGAGGAAGAGGATAACAATTCTTGATTGTTACCTTGTTCATCTAGTGGTAATAAATACACAACCGCAAGGATCCATCCTTCTTCACAAAGATCACCGGTGCACCTCAAGGGGATACACTAGGATGGATAAGGCCTTTCTCCAAAATATTCTCAAGCTGCAACTTGAGCTCACGTGAGAATACGGGGTGGTCATTTGATAAGGTGCTCGTGATATAGGCTCTACTCCAAGAACTAGATATATATGAAAATGAATCTCACGTGGGGGTGGTAACCCGGTAGCTCCCCTAGAAATACATTAGAAAACTCTCTCAAGATGGGATGATCATCCAATGATGGTCCATTAGACCCATCCTTTGACCTCACACCGAATGTAACTACATACATTTGACAACCCTGTCGCACACACCACTTAAGCTACATAACACAAGATATAGTCTTGTGGTAACAATCCATCCTAGCCCTATGTGTAGATAACAAATCCATACCCAAAATGACTCCATAAGAGCCCAAAGGAAGGATACGGAGATCTGAGGTAGTGGTGAAAGGTCCCAAATCCACTACACACTCCTTAACTAAGGAGTCTATAGAGATCTTGGCTCCATAAGAAATCTCAACATCCCAACTAAGACCCTACCTAACTACCACCATCATGCATTTCTCTACTAAAGATAGTGCAATGAAAGAATCAAAAGAACTAGAATTAAACAATACAAAGGTAGGAATACAACCAATGCTACCTGTGGTCTCAATGACTATGCTCTGATGCTCTTCTGGTGGTTCTCAACCACTGCATAAATCTTGTGGCTATGTCCCATGTCACCAATAGTCAGCTCTAAAATTTTTCCTTACCCTTGTTGTTAGGGTTATGTGGAAAATCTCTCCAAAAGTGTCTAGTAACTCCACAACCAAAACATCCTCCTGATCCTCCCCAATGAGTGGCACCTCCAATAGGTGCCCTGGAAGTCTGTGGTGTGGACCCTAATGATCCAACTATGGTTTTTTGAGGTCTCTACTAGTGAGCTCCCGCCGATCGAGCTCTAGGTCCACCCTGTGTCCTGATGGGACCCCTAGGAGGAGGCCCCATACTCTAACCTCTCTATGCATCAGCTCTCTATGGAGGTCTATGAGGTGGGCAGGGGGCTGCTCTACTACTATGGCCTAAAGGATGACTATGTTATACATTTTCCACCACAAGGAAGGGTGCGACCCCCTCTATCTATCATTCTCGCATCTATTATATGTGGCTCTGGACTCAATCTCTACCCTGCTAGGTCTTTCCCCAAGTCTCCTCTGCAATATAGGCCTTCTCGATAGCCTCAGCTAAATTCTATGGGCAATGGATCTGAATCACACCTCCATTATCTAAATTCAGGCCCTAAATGAACCTTTGAATCTACACCTACTCATCTTACATATACTCTACATACTGGAGTAGATCCGTAAATCTACTCTCATACTCGCTACTGAGAAAGAGATGCTGTCAAAGGTCATGGAACTTGTCGATCCTCGATGTATGAACCTCCATGACAAATACTTGCTCCTGAATCTCTCCTCAAATAGCTCCCAGGTCACTATCTCTAAATCCACATGGAGCTTATGGTCTTCTATCCTCCACCATACTCCTACTCCATCCCTCAGTAGATGGATCACAACACAATCTTTCGTGTTTCTCTAACAAGGAAAAATCTTGAAGCAACCGCTCATGCTCACTAGTCAGGACTTTTCCTGAAATTCACCCATGTCACCGAGTAATGTGATGGCCAAATCTTGAGGATTTCCCGATTTGATATGCTGATGTGGTCCGATGGCCTCTAGTCTCTCTCTGCACGCTCATCCCTAAGCCTAGGGCTCGAGACCTCTCTCATGCTCTAGAACTCTGTCTCTAAGTGGTGACTCTGCTTTGGCTGAATCTACATGGGAGTTCTCTCCTCTATACTCCTTGGTGAGTCAAGGAGATACGAACCTCGATAGAAAGGGCTCTATCATGACTAGCTACTGAGTCCTTCTCCTAATCCTCCGCATAGAGCGACATTAACATCCCGAAGGGTCTGTAGAATCCGAGGTAGGATAATTGCTACACCCTGATTTAGTGGTGGTTGTGGTAGTGAGTTTGAGTCTCTGTGAAGGTTCCTCTCACTCTGTCTAAGCATCCTACATAGACCAAAGTGAGAGTTAGTTTATTTTTCTAATTTTTACACAATTTCCATGTTTACTAAAATATACAAATTCTAGCTAAGTTGTTTTCTAGGTTTAAAATTGTGCTAGGTTTAGGTTTCATGTCCCAAGCATTCCAGTGTGCCCAATGGTCCAAGATTTTGAACCACTTTGCTCACGATACCAAGTGTGATTCCCATTTAAAACAACCCACTTGAGACCCAAGAAACAACCTAGGGTTAGTTAGAAAATTATGAAATTTTTTTATTAAAAGTGTTCACAACCATTGCAAGGTAACACTTGATTGACATTATTAGGTTCCGAGAACAAATCTAAAATTCTATAACATATTTTTCCTTCACTAACAAATATCAAGTTCACATGTTTCAAATTTTTAGGGTTAGAAGTCTCAGTTAGGTTAAGGGAGTAATTTACCCCCATACCCACTTTCTAGCAGCTTAGAGTTTCAACATGATTTTTCTCACACTTAATGCTTCAAAAATTTCCCTAGATCAGTTCCATTGGATAGGAAATTTTATCACCTTTCGGTGATATAAGGAAGTCCTCCTAACTACTTCAGAAACTCAAGATATGGATTGGTGGAGTTTAGGGATCAAATTTTCCCGAAAGGGGACACATGTCAAGCAGGGGTGAAGAGAAAAATCTGGGTAAATGGGTCATGGGGCGGTGTTTGGAATTTTTCCTTACACGGGAGAAAATTTCCATTTGCACCCGCACCTCCATGGGTCCTCCAGGGACACGTGGCGGCCTCAGAGTCATCGCGAAAAATAAGAAAGGAAGGGCGGGGTGGCGGGAGTCTTGTGGAAAATACACCAAAGGGAGAAAGAAAACAAATAGCACCCATGTGCCCGCGGGTCCCCAGGGACATGTGGTGCTCAATGAGCTAATGTGGGGAGGAAGAGAGAGGTAAAGGTGGAGCGGTGGGGTTATTTGGTGAATTTCGCCAAAGGGGAGAAAATGGAAGAGTTGGACGCACGGGTCCATGCGCACCCAGGAAGGGATTTCCCAAGGCGAGGGAAGGAGTGCGGGGCCGTGGAGCATTCCAAAAAAAAATTTCCAAATGCAAAAACTTCAAAAGAGAATAAGTTCTCCCTCCTCCGCTGTCAACCCAAGGTGCCACATGGCACCTTCTAGTAGGCTGCGAGTTGGCGAGGAAAAGAAGAAAAATTTCCAATTTTTTTAAAAAAAGACCTAAGGGTAAAAAGGATGCCGCACCTCTGCCGCTGGCCCATGAGGACTCGAGGTAGCCTCACGATTGGCTACAGGCCGGTGGAGGAAAATTTAAAAATTTTCCCAAACCAAATTTTTAAAAAAATTTCCTATGGATTTTCTCGACGGGAAATTTTCGGCATTTCTGAGCCGAGGAAAATTTTCCCAAATTTTCCGCCAAGGTAGAAACACTTGAGAGGGTCATAACTTGAGCTAGAAAGCTCATTTTTGGAAAAAAATGACTTTTGGAAAGATCTCGATGCCATCTTTTCACGTAATTCATAAATTTTACTTTTTGATAAATTTTAAAGGGTCAATTTTACAAAATTGATCTGCAGGAGTTTAAAATGGCAACTGGTAATTTCTAAATTTCCAATTTGATTAAATTGGATCTCCTCCTTCACTCAACATGCCAAACAGACATGGATAATTGATCTAGGAAGGATTTAAAGTGTTTTAGAGAAGTATTTTTCTCAATTTATTCAAGTTTGAATTTTGTCCAACAATTGACAGAAAACAACTGAGGAAAGGATTGGCTCGATTTTGCAATGGTTAAATTGTTTTCTTAAGTTTTCTTTGTCAATTTGAGTTCCTTGCTATTATATCATGTTAAATTTTAAGGTTTCCAAGTTGATTATAATGTGCAGGCCCAAACTATACATTTTAATTAAATTCTTTACCAATTTATATATTTACAACAGAGATCTATTTCTTTCAAACTCGTATATCAATTTTCTCATTCAAGTGTGGCATTTAATTCCTAAACTAGTCCAATACATTTAGTTGTTAATAAACAAACCATTTGCAAAGCTAAATTACAAATCTGATTTCCACTTTAATATATTTCAAAAAGAAACAATGCAATATAATTCCCTCATACGTATTTCTTCTTCTTCCAATTTTCAAAACAGAAATTCCAATAACAATTTAACATTCCAACTCAACCCAACAATGTAGTGAGAGGTAAACTTGCAATTCTTATTAATTCAAAAGGAGATACATCTTTACATTTTTTTCATTCCCTAAATGCAATTAACAAAAATTTTATTTCTTTCTTTTCCATGTACAGAGCAGAATGTAAATGTCTTTCACACTTTGAATAAAAACTTTCAATCCAATTACAACATCTTTTCTTCACAAAACAAATGTTACAATTTCATCCACTACAAGTGGGAAAGATTGCCAATGAATGTGTTTTCACAAGGGACTATGAAACTGCATTTTTCCTTTGCTCCAGGACAACAACATGCACATTTTATCTTTCTCCAAGTTGATTACAGCAAAAGAGGGGAGAGGAAACACTCTCCACACAACCAAGATATCAATGAAAGGAGAAGCCTTCCTTCATCATTGACTCCTGAGCCCCAACCAAAATACAATTAGAGGTGTAATTCAAACCATGGTAACAATGGCTTCCACAACACACAACATTCTTTCAAACATGCACATTTCAATCTAAAACATAGTTCAATAGAAAACAACAGTTCACAACTACAATAGAAAACATTCAAATCTAAACTTAGGCTTGATCATACAAGCCAAAGGATCAAGGTCTATGGGGAAGCTTCTTATGCCTCCCAATTGGGAATTGGGCATCCACTAGAACAAACCGCCAATAAATTTCATCATACATATCCTTATGCCCCCCACAAATCCCTCCTTATGCCCCCATAGATTTCCCTTTGCCCCCACAAAGTATGAAATTCAAGCTATTTATTTTCCATGGTGGATCCCAAACCCAAAATTCCTCCACAAAACTATAATGCTAATGGAATTCCTTATGCCCCCCCACATGGATTCCCCATAGCCTTCTCCTACACCATCCCTATGGTAGTCTACCCAACCAGCCAACAAATACAATAAAACATTCTCCATTCACACAACACAACAAGAAAATAATAGCAATAAAAGAAGGAATAAATGCCTACCTTTCCATGGTAGCTTTTGTTTCCAAACAACAAGGTTCAAATGCCAAAAACATAGTCCAAAATAGAAATCTCCCAAGCATGCAAAGATTTCTCCAAACTTCCTCCAAAAACAAGAGCTCCAACACAAGAAAAATGCACCCCAAGGAAGTTGCAAAATGATTCAACAACCCAAAACAAGCAAAGAGTTTGAATTATATAGAAGAGGGAAGAAGAGAGGATGATGTGGATCCATGTAGGATGCCACATCACACATCCTCAAATTCAAACACAAAAGACAAAATCCATTCTCCCAAGCACAATAAAGAGGTGGGTGAAAATATGACAAGTTACTTGCACACTCCAAAATCCCACACCTCAAGGGACAACAAAATAAATAAATGTAAGAAAGTGTAATTAAAAACATGTAATGCGATTAATAAAATTCATATAAAAGTCAAAAATCACCTCTCCAACCATAAGTATGGTTGGTAAATTAAATTTAGATGTATGGGATAATTTTTACTTGTCCCACAAAGCTCCTAAAATAGCCCCCAAGGATAAATTCGAATTTCCATGGAGGTGGAGTATTTCATACTCCAAAATCAGACTTACACAACTTACACATCCCTTACATATTTAATACAAACAACCAACAACTTCCATTATTACTTTCCCATATCCCAATTTAATTTATTTAAATTTTAACTATATGATTTCTCACATTAATTCTCCACAACTTAATTAAATAAAGAAACACATCACTAATAAAATACATACGAAAATAATACAAAAGTAACCACATTAATAAAATACACAAACCCATGGTCACATATAAAGGAAATCCCCCCATGGGAATCCCTAACAAAACAACACACATACACAAAACAAGTTGCCATGGTGACCTTGTCGAATTCACCTAGAATTCTATTGTGGTTGGTCTCCAATCCCCGATGCTTTGTTGTGATATTTTTAACCTACAAAATACAAATACCTCCTTCAGCCTCATGGCCATATCAAAACATCCAATATGATACAAATAAAATCAAAAAATCATCTAAGTATGTAAATCACAACAACATCAAGGTAGTTTAACATTATAACATACAATTCATCCCAACAACTATATCATCATCGCAAAATATCCAAAATCACATCTCGAACAACATCCGTAAAACATATATGTCAAATAGTATATCATCATCCACATATGAGTGTCTCTAATAATAACCATGCATCATAACCAAATCAAGATCAACAATAATCCATGATCAAATGTCTAATAGCATACTAAATCAAAACATAATAATGTCCATAATGTGATGTTGTATTAGAGTAAGTATCAATAGGTGTCAAAGGGAAGTGGGAACTATAATGATCTACCTTTCCTAGATAGTTTAAGTTGACTTTGAGACCACTTGCCTCATGTTCAAAGCTCTTAGAAGTTATAAGACTTCATTCTATATGAGTAATCAAGTCATCCTTAACTATTATCTCAATTTCTTCATGACTGTGTGTGAAAGTAAGTATGAAAGTGAGTTAAAATGAGATCTTCATGCCTTGACAAAATTTTCTTCAATCTCATAGTGAAGGAGAAAAAGTTAACAAAATTCATATCACCAAAAATTCAATGTAATTATTCAAGTTATAAAACTTCAAATATTCACAAGTTTAAGTCTACGGGGTTATGCACTAGCACCTAGTTTTACATGCAACTTTGAAAGATTCCTTAAATATGGAATGATGAGAAAGGAAGTTAGTCATGAGTTATAAAGGTAAATGAGGAGAATAATAATGTATACCTTTTATCCCTCCCCTAGTCCCTCCTCCAATAAGTTTCCATAGGACCCCTCTCTAGATAGAACCATCGAATCAAAAGGCCTAATTATTCTTCTAAGGATGTGTTACTTCTTACCCCTATTATTGGTGAAGTGGAATCCATTTTGGGTATGCTTTCCATTAGAAAAAGGCCTCGAAACCCAATTTTTGAAGATCCAAAATCCGGTGATGATCCCGACATCCAATTGGACAATACTAAAACTCTCAAGGGAAAAATTGAATCGTGTAGGCTCGAGAGAATTCATGACATGGTTGAAAAGAAGACATTGATGGATATTAGCAATATTTTTATCGAAATTGAGAAAGATATGGAAATTATAAGGGAAAAACAATGTGATATCTTCATCATGAAAAAAATACTATGGTTCTCCTTTCCCTCATTATTCCTCAGTTTGAAGACTAGAAAGGAAAGGATAAAACCAAAAAAGGAACCAACCTTAGTGAGATCAAAAAGGTTCTTGAAAATGTGAAGAAGAGCTTCTAGAAGCTCATGAAATAATCTTATTTCTTCCTTTCTCATTAGGTTTTATGAGACTATTTTTGTCTCTCTGTTGTGAATTTGTTGACATTATGATGATCTTTTTTTGAATTCATGTTATTTTGGGTATTTTTTTACTAGTTTTCTTTCTCATCTTGTTTTGGATCCTTTATATTGTATTAAATATCCGGGCTTTAGCCTTTTTGTAACTAGGTAGGGTCACATAAAAAAAAACCTTCATCCTTAATAGAAAATGTCTTACATGTCACCTACACTTATCATGGATTTCATTTTGTTATGAGACAAATTTCATATGTTGTAAAACATGAAAAAGACTTGAATAACCATTACAAAATTGAGTTCAGGGGTCATAAAGGAATCTTAGTAGGTGAAGGCATAAATTCAAGGAGTTTGGGAATCTCACTTGGTAATCATTTCTATCAAAGAATCCTGAAAAGAGCAGACCTACAAATTATGAAGATGACACTGATGTCAAGTTTAGATGTAATCATGACAAAATGATAGTTTTTGTGAAGTCTTATTCCTATCCTTGTATGATTTGTGAAGTGAGGTAGGTAAAGAGTTCATTAAAGATGAAGTTAAAAAGACCTTTGTTTTTGTCTCTCTAAATTATAAAACTCATCCTTGTACATGTATAGTGTTGTTGAAGAAAGTGAAATATGAGGGTATGTGAAGTCTTGTGAGTGTATATGAAAAAGAGAGATGAGAATGTATAAGAAAAATTTAGGATCATTATTTGTTATCAAAGAAACTATGCCAAGTGATTGGTCATTTTTTTTTCATTTGTAAGTAGAAGCTTACCAAATCTAAAAGTAGGTATTTTCATGCATGTTACAACTTGAAAATGATTCAAGTAGGTGTTTGATCAAGTTTTAAGTTAGTGCTTCATGTTGAGTAGGTGATCAACAAGTTTAAAACATTGGTAATCTCTCATTGGAAAGATTGTCCACCTTAGTGCATTGGTTTCTTAGTTGGTTTTTCTCCCATCATGGGTTTCCGACTTTAAATATTGTCTTCGCATGTGTGTCATTTTTCATTTCTCATATTTAGTAGTGTTATTTCTTCATGAGAAAGTAAATCAAATTGAATTGTCCTTCAAAGTTTGAATTTACACTGATTCACTCCCCCTCTTAGTGTCTTGATTTCCAATAATTTGTATCTTAGCGAGGTCCTTATTGAAGTGATTTTCATAGCTCAAAGGAGATCCAGATAGCACAAACATGGCCAAAAGTAAATAATAAAGTGGTTTCTCAACATATAAGGCTCCTCTTTTAAATGTATTTAATTATGCATTCTAGAGTATTAAGATGAAGACTTATCTGATGTCCTTGGGATTTGACATATGGGAATTAGTAGTTGATGGCTACACCATTCCAGATTACAATTCCAACTAATGAAACATTAAAGAGAGCTAAAGAGAATAAATATAAAGTCATGGATGCAATCTTGCATGGTATGTCAGAGGAATAATTTATGAAATTCATGGATTGTACTACAACGTAATAAATTTGGGAGAATTTGAAGACCACATATAAAGGTTGTGATAAGGTTAAATAATCCAAATTGTAGACATACCGTAGTCAATTGGAAATCATGAAAATGAAATAAGATGAAAGTGTTGCATCCAACCTATAAAAATTGATGAATTCATCAATCTCATAAGAGGACTAGGGGAAAAAGTGGAAGAAAAATATTTGTTCAAAATGTTTGAGGTCTTTAACTCCTAGGTATGACTCCAAAGTATTAGTTGTGGAAAAATTAAAAGACTTAACCACTCTAAATGTAGATGAACTTCATGAAACTCTAGATTCCTATACAATTAGAACAAAATAAATAAAATGAGGTAAGAAATAAAATTCATGCAAGGCTAACAATGAACCTATTGGTTGCTCAAGTGTGCACCCATGTCTTGGATCTTAGAAGGGCCGAGTGTTTGAGACCACAATGGAACCATCCCCAAGTTGTGGGACCTTGTGCAATTGGGATGGATTTCTTGAGAAGGATGGTTCCTCTATCTACTTTGTACTACTACTCCTACTCCTAGTTTTGAAAGAGGAAACTAAGCTAATAATGCCAAGGACCAGGAGTAGATGGATGACATAAAAGGAACTACACTAAAAGGAGATAGCACCAGAAAAGAGTGATGAAAACTATCTTCTCTAAGAGATAATGAAAGGAAATGCATGAAAGGAGGCCAGCACGAGTAACGCAGCTAAAAATGTATTCACTAGATCGTTCTTGTGGAACACAACTAAATAAAGAAGCAATGGGGATGTGAAATAGCACAACCAACACACAACACAAAAGAAAAGGTAAGAAGAAGGAATGTGAACACGTTAGGACATATAATAGTCACAAAATGATGCTTGTATTACTTCCAGAGATGCACAGAGATTTTACAATGATGAAGGAGACCAATATCCATGTTCAAGAGCCATATCTAGAGGTTTGTAACTAAAAATATAGAAAGTATGGAATCCTCAGCAAAATATGGAAGGATCCAAAGTGTCCAACATAATTAATGAGTCTATCTCTTATATTTATAGATGAATCCATGGAAGAAGAAAGGAATAAGGAGGGAAAATAATAATTTGAAACAAAACCACCAAAAAGAAGCATTCAATGCCTACAAACCTGCTAGGAGATATGTAAAATACACTTCCCAAGCCTACTTGCAATGTTGAAGAAGAAAGGAGGAAAGATCATATCAATCGGTGGTTCGAGAAATTCAATATTCTCATTAATGCTCAGAGATACGTGTTTCCATTTATCACCTACCAGATCCACCAAGAATTTAAATTTGAATTTCTAGCAATGTAGATGATGTCAGCATATTTTTGACAAGTCCAGGCACACACCGATTTGAGCTCTATAGAAAAATATACGATTGTTAGAAGATGTCGAGTTAGTGGTGCACGTAAAACATGTGGTGCTCGCTGATTGGTTAAGATGATGGCTAACTATGTGAATATTTGTCATTTTTGCCACGTTTCACTTGTTGATTAGTTGTAAGGATCTTGTGCCTTATTTTTACACTTTGACTAGCTGTACACAACAAACTTAAGTATGTTAGAAGATGACCTGGCATAGAAGGGTGCAAAGGAGGGCATGAGGACATGTAAAAAATAATAAGGCATAGGAAGAAGATAGAAGGAAGGCATGTAAGAGTGCGTGCATAGGTAAAATGAAGCAAACTAGTGAGAAGAGAATGTATGGTGAAGTTGCAACTAATATGAATTGATGGGCATGGTGCGCGAGGGGGCCATGGACTGATATGATTGAAACAATTCTAATACGTGCGTAGGGTGAAGAAGCTGCTTAGGAAGAAGGAGAAGACACAAAATGTTAGCGCAAGGGTAGAGTGGAAGAAAGAGGAAAAGGAAAATGGAAGGAGAGAACAAAAAGTGCACAAGGTGCTTGAGGAAAAGAAAAGGGCACCAAGGGGAAACTACAACCAAGGAGTTATGCCAATTGAACTTGAGTATGTGTAACCTTCAATGAGGACTTGAGAGCCAGAATATTTATACCAGTTACCCAAATAACTAGGAGAGTTATTTGGATAACATAACCTCAAGAAATTTTTATTTTTACATGGAGTAGGATGATTAGAAGGTCAAAGCTATGTTTGTTAGAAAACTAAAAAAAGATCAAGAAAGTACAAGGGAAAGCTACCATTCGGGTGTTTCAATTATGGAAATTTGGACATTTTACATCTAAGTGTCCTAATAAGAACAAGGGAGATCAAGATGAACATGATGAAGAAACCTCTCATAAGCATAAGAAGAAATTCAAGAGATGTGAAGGTAAGAAAAATTGATTAACTAAAATTAATCTAAACTATAATAAAGTAGAATAATAGTTAATCTAATATAGGAGGACTAAAAAATTTAAAACTATGCTAAAATAGTATGGAATAATTTTAAATAATTATATCAAATGAAATAAAACCCTTACTATGAAAATATGCAAAAGGAAAGGAATTAGTTGATTCTTAGAGGTTGTTGTAGGTTGTCGCATGTTTGGTTGTATATTCGGAAGTAGAAATGATCACTCAATGGACTTACAGAGGTCGATCTGGAAGATATAAGAAGACTATAACACCCACAAAGGTCTTTGGGGTGCTGGGCACACCTGGTATATAGAATAGGTGCCCTAGTCTCTATAAAATATCGTAATATGATCTTGGCAAGTATTGTAAGATGCTTTGAAATAATTCTGTATATTGCCTTTGGATCTTCCAAATTACACTTTGGTATCAAAGATAATGCAACAGGAAGGAATGACTGTAAGAGAAAAAGAAGTATCAAAACCCTAAAAATTAAATATGCAAAATGAATGGGTCATACTAACCTCAACTACCACAATAGTGGGCTTACTAAATTTATTGTTTCACTACATTTCAGAATCAAATGTATTTCTAGTGTGTGTGTGTGCATGTCGTACCTAGGTGATCTTGTGCCATTCGTACTTTGTGAAGTAGTGAGAAATAATAAATATAGAAAAGTTAATAACATGTGTGCATGAAATAGAATAGAAACCCTCCCTTTATGCTATGTGATTTTATGCAAGTGATACAATGGATGCAACTCTAGATGGATTGATAGTAGTATGTGACACTAAGAACCTCATTACAGTCTCATAACTTATTATTTATAGGGTTATCTTGTTCTAATTTCATAATTAACTATGACATGGTTGACTAGGAAAAAGATAAGGATGAAAAATGGCTAGAAGAGGCCCAAAAAGAGGCAAGAAAGTAGAACATGGGTCGGGGTGCCCCAAGACAGCTTGGGTGTCCCAGTTTAGGCTAAAATGATGAGACAGTTATGAAATAGATGGGAATGTATAGGAAAATACATGGGAATGATGAAATAAAAGGTAAAAATAAGATGGCCAAAAGGTGGGATTAATTAGTACTTTCTTCACTTGAGAACCCTCTAAATAGTAGTATAAGACCAAAGCTAAATAATTCCTAAATGCATGATTTTGTGACTACGTTTTCCCCACTTTATGTTAGCGAGTGGAATGCTCGGTAATATAAATTAGATAGAGATGCGTACACTGATATCCATGTAGAGTGTAGTAGAAGACATGCTTTGATGGACTAAACTCAAGCGTGGAATGACAAAAAGAAAAATTTGGAGTGTGGATTGTAAGGATGAAAATGCGCATAAAAAGTGATGAGATTAGACCTAGGGAAAAATGTGTGTGAAGTTTTTCAATGTGTAGTTGACCTGCATGCTTAGTAAAGGAAAGCTGTCATCACAACATGTTTTCATTATCATCGTTGATGTTGTTGTTGTTGCCCCCAATTTGTTGCTTGTTTCTCATACATCCGCACTGTAAGGATAAAAATGCTCTATAAAATATGTGAAAAGAGAAGTGTAAATGGAACATGTGCACTTGATCTATGTTGAGAAAAATGGTGTTGAAGGATATCTTGTATTGTCAAGAGTTTTTGGGCGATCTCGCGTCACCCTGGTTGAAGAAGTATAAGGAATAAATGCTCTGTGTCCTCCAACCTTTAACCACTTCTACTAAAATGTGTGAAGATATCGTTGTAACGTCCTAGTTTTCTCGTTGATCGATGCTCTTGTACAAACTAGTGTGTGGAAACACACCCAATATAACCTCCAAACATGTAACTACTCGTAGAAATGTGAAAGGACATCATGTCTTGTAGAGGCCACTGTGTATGGAGTTCGTAGATTGGTCTGAACTCACTCATTGTATGTAAACCCACAATGCCAAGGGTGGAAAGTGCATTATATTGAACTAGTGTAAATACATTGTGTTAGTATGTAAAACCCTTAATGATGCTCCCCCTCTTTGGGGATGCATGTAATGTTGTTGAAAGGAGAATGTGGCCCCAAAAGAGGACCTACCACACTCTCACTTGTATAACTCTTTCCTTCAAGGAAAACAATTTTTTTTGGTAGAAACCAAGACATGCGCAAAAGGGATGGCTAGCCAAAACAAGTGTTGGTATGAAAACACGTGCATGCTTTAAGATAAGTGTAAAGTACACAGACAATGTAATAAATACCAAGAAAAGTAGTGTAAACACACAAGAAAATAAGTAGACCACACAAAGTGGGTTGCAAACATGGGACATCACTCATAATGTCGTAAGACACACAAGTACGTCATGGCTGGAAACATCGAGACAAGTGTGCACGCAAGCAAAGAGAAAATCCTACATACAATGGCAAACAATGATAGACAAGTAAAAATAAGAAAACAAGGAGTCATGGAGACGTATAATCCTACAAAAGAAGTTTGCACATGGAACACCTATTATCATGTTAGAGCGATAAACAATATGTCAAAATGTGTATGAGCCAGTAATAAAAGATGTTAAGTATAAAATGAAATAATAGCATCTAGATAAGACGAATTTGGATGCCCCCAATGACCGGTATAGGAAGGGTAGAAGGTGAGCATCCATGCCATGTGTAGATTCCTTTATCTCGTGATCACACTAAAAAAAAATGAATGTATATGTGTGTATGATATAGAAAATGAAATATAAGAAAACAATCTAACATGTGTAGTAAAGTGATCATGCAAGACAAAGTAGTAAACAAGAGTAAGTGCCCCCAAGAAAATTCAGTATGTAGTGGATGGATGAGATTGAATGTAAGATGGAATGATAGAAGCAATGTGCCCTCCGAGTGGATGGAAGTGTATGCAATGAGGTTCATTTTTTCCCCCTTAGTAGTCAAGAATGAATCATAAATGAGAGTGCGTCATCGGGAAATGGTTGAGTAGTGGTGGTTGTGTCTAGTGCACTATGATGAGTGTATATATTTAATTGTGATGAGATGTAGCATGTGGGGATATGTGTGTGAACCCTATAGTGAAGAGTATATCACAACTTGTTGAATGGATCAGTGATGATTTAGCCTAAAGTGTATGTCACTACAAGATGAAAGGAGGGAGTGGTGATGTAACCTAAGGTGTATACCACTACAAAATGATAGAATAGGTGATGATTTAGCCTAAAGCGTATGTCACTAAGTTGGAAATGTCACATGAGGAAATGTCGCATGGTGAGTGTAAGGTCCATTTTATTGGTAAACCCTTGGTAGTCGAGTATGTACCAAGGAACTAAAGTGTGTCATAGGGTTGTGAGTGCAAAGTGAGAAAAAGACAACATAGTATAAATGAGAAAGTGATGAATAGGGTACGTAAATGCGTAGTGTGGGAAATGTGATAAAATATGTGTAGTGTGTATAGGATGTGTAATGTGTAAAGTGTAGTGGGAGGTGTAGATAGAAATATAATATGCAGCGATAAAATATAAATTTAGACCCATATATAATGTAACCTAGTGTAGTATGTAGAATGTATGTGGAATTGTGTAGCATGATTATGTATAAGTTATGTGTAGATAGCATAATAATGTATGTGGTTTGTAGGGTAAGGACTAGTAATATGTAGAATGTAGGGATGAATGTAAAACTAGATGTAAAAGTAATGATGACTAGTATAGTATATAGAAAATGTATGATATAAAAATTTGCGATTGTACAATGTGATGAGGTGTGTAGGTATCAGAATGAATATAATGCATAGATGAGGACTATTGTGATGTAGAAATAGAGATAGAATGAATGATGTATGATGCTAAATGTAGGATGAAATGTAATATGTAGTCCTATGATGTGGTGTGTGGGGTTCAGTGTAATGGTAATCCATCAACAAGAAAGTGTAAACCGAAGCAAAAGAGTGTTTCATCGGGTAATGATAGTGCTAAAATGGGGGATGAGTATGTGTATGCTATGATATTAATGTATGAAAATGTAAAAGTAAAATATTCTTAGATATTAAGATTATGGGGAATGCGAGATGTTATGCCCCCAAGTTTATGATAACGCATTTACTATGTAATAAATGATGTATAGGAGTGATGAGACATGATGGATTTGATTTAATTAATGATGTGTAAAGAGTGTTAAATTATTATAGTTGTGTATATGTATAGGTGGTTATATAACGGAGAAATACAAGATGAAATGAGGTTCTTTATGGTAAAATACTCCTTAACAATCATATAAGAGCCCCAAGAATATTAGTGTGTCATCAAGAGGGTAGAGTAACAAGATTCACCTACCAAAGGACAAGTTTACACATAGTGGGACCTTATTGGAAAAAGTTTGTAGTAGAAATAGGTGGTGGTGGTGATTTTTAAAATGCATCGTAAACACTAGGAGGAGGATTAGTTGCTTTGACAAACTTAATTAGTTAGAGTGTAGATTTGGGATGAGGTCATGTTGCAGACCGAGTCTCGAGGGAGACCGCTTAGGTTTATCCGGTAATGTAGTATATGGCCTAGTAGGAGACGTTTGTGAACTAATTTTGATTGTTGGTTACTTTTTTGACTTGGGGATACCGTAGGTGATTACTTAGGTGGCACTTGACTAATCAAATAAGGTGTATGAAAAGTGGTATAGTGATGCTCAGTAATTGGAGAAGAAGAAACATCATAAATAGGAGATATACGGGATGAAATAATGGTATTTTTATAACTAGGATAAAAATTAGTATGCTCGTGTGAGTGATTATCAACATCAAGAATGTAATGAATGAGATGATTATTTAAAGCTTCCTCAAAAAAATAGTAGTGGGATGCTCGCTAGTAGCCATAGGTGTTTCTTTGGACAGATCTTGACTAATCGAGGAAGGAATAGACTTAGGAGTCTATGTGGGTGTGACTTTTGGAAGTTGATATTGTGTCCATAATGAAATAAGACCTTAATGCATAAGAATTTGGATTAGGTGATGAAAAGTGTGGCAATCATTTGCATTATGTCCATTGATTCAATGATAATTGCAATATGGATGACCTAGATATTTTGCTAACCAACAAGGTGAATAGTAATGATTAGGTGGTAGAGTAATCAATTGACGACTAAGTAGTTGAGTTAGGTTCACTAAAATGATTAACTAAAATTAAGATAAGCTATAAGAAAGTATAATAATAGTTAATCTAGTATATGAGGACTAAAACATTGTAAACTATGCTAAAACCGTATGGCATAATTTTTAACAATTATATCAAATGACATAAAACCGTAACTATGAAAAGATGAAAAAGGAAATGACTTAGCTGATTGTTAGATGTTGTCACAGTTTGATGTATATTTTGGATGTAGAAATTATCACTTACGGGTCTCATGAGAGGACAGATCTGGAAGATATAAGAAGACTACAACACCAGAAGGAATTGGGGTGCCCAGTGGTACCTGGTCTACATAATTTAGAATTTGATCTTGGTAGTGTCACAAGATGATTTGAAATAATTGCTATCTACCACACTATATCTCCGAACTATTCTAGGTATCCGAGATAATGCAAGATGAAGGAATGACCTGTAAGAGACAAAGAAGTATCAAAACCCTAAAAATAAAAGATGTAAAATGAATTATTCATACTGACCTCATATTCCACAACAACAACAGCTTACTAAACTTAGTGATACATTACATTTTAGACCCAAATGTAGTCCGGTGTGTGTATGTATGTAGTACCCTAGGTTTTCTTGTTCAGTCATACTTTGTGAAGTAGTGACTAATAATAACTATAGACAATGTAATAGCTTGTGTGCATGAAATAGAATAAAATCTCTCCCCCTATGTTGTGTGTATTGATGTAGATCTCCTATCCTTGATGCATGACACTATGTGGATACAAGTGTTGCAATGGATGTAAATATAGATGGATTGATAATAGTATGTGATGTTAGGACCCACATTATGGTATCATAACTTTGTATTTATAAGGTTTTCTTCCTCTAATTTCATAACTAACCTTGACATGGCCAGCTAGGAAAAAGATAAGGATGAAAAATAGATATAAGAGGCCCAAAAAGAGGTGGGAAAGTAGAACATGGATCGGGGCACCCTAGGTGGGACCGTGCACCTTAGGAAACCCAGTACGGGCACCTGGGGCCCAAATTTAGGCTAAAATAATGAAATGGTTACGAAATAGGTGGGCATGCATAGGAAAATATGCGGGAATGACAAAATAAAAGGTAAAAATAAGATGGCCAAAAGGTGGGATTAATTAGTACTTTCTTCACTTGAGAACCCTCTAAATAGTAGTATAAGACTAGGATAAATAATGCCTAAAGTGTATGATTTTGTGACTACAAACAATGTATCAAGAATAAAATAAACTTCTATACCAAAGAAGAATCATTTTCATCTGAATCTAGTGATTCAAAAAATTTTGAAAGTGAAGATGAAGGGACTCAATCGATAATCCTTTCATGGCATGAAAGTGATCTCTACAAGCAAATAAAAAATTAAAATGTAGTTTGAAGATGAGAGCTCAGATGAGGAGGATGTAGGAGTAAATCTTGAAGGTGAACTAGCTCATGCTCTTGAAGAATTAAAGATAGAAAGGAAGAAGAATAAAAATATGAAGTCATTATTAAGAGACTATGAAGATCATATCAATATTCATGAGAAAATTCTAAGAAAAAAGGATCAAGAACATGAATAGATAATTAGGGAACTTGAGGCAAAAATAAAATTATTCTAGGTGTCCTTCAAAGACTAGGAGGAAGAACATATAAAACTCAAATTAGAATTGAATTTGTTGCAATATCGTTAGATCGGACTTCAAGAAAATTATAGGCCTATCAAAAATTTATAAAAGATAAAATTATATAGATGAACTTCTAAGCAAGAAAAGAGATTTCAATGAAAAAATTGACCTAGGATTTAAGGAAGAGCATAAGGATGATAAACCAATAAGAAATAATATAATCAAGACCACTCAAGAACCACGTAAATAAAGGAATGTTGATGTTAATACAGTCAAGAAGAGATACAATTCAAGAAAACAATCCCATGTAATATGGTATGACCACTCTTTCTTTGGCTATTGATTTTCATGGAATATGTTTGGTCACAAAGATTCAAGGTGTAGGAGACATGAAAAATACCATGAATAACATCTCAGTTCATATCATTTAAGAAAAAATAATGAACTGATTCACTACAACTGTCAAAATTTTGATCACATAGAAAACAAATTCTATCAAAAACCTCTAAAGCAAGACAAGAGAGTGTACGTAGTAAAATCAGATCCTACAAGTAGGAAGGAACAAGGTTTGATAGCCAAAACTACCTTTTACTCTCAAAGTGAGAACATGGAATGGTATATAGATAGTGGATTCTCAAGTCATATAATAGGAACCAAGGGCAAGTTCAACTCTTTAAAAGTAAATAAATCAAGAACAATGAGATTTAGTGATAATGATTAAGCTAAAATGTGAATTTATGAGCCTAATCATTTTGCTATCAGAAAGTGATTAATAACTACAACAATGAAGTACAGAAATTAATCGAAACAAACTAAGCCAAAATATATAAAACCCTAAGTGAAAATAAGAGGTAAAATGTCTTCACTAATTTATAGAAATCCCAGAGATGTACAAAGCTGTAGAAATGGAAAATACAAATCACTTACCATCACACCAAATCTCAGAAAAATGTAGATCTAGAAGAATAAGTTGGAGTGGGGCACCTGGAGGGGGACAGAGGAGCATGCGGTCACCCTAGACCTATTTTTAGGTGCATGGGTATTTGTAAATGCTTATAATACCTACTCTCAGTGGTCTCTAGCAATTCATTGTTGTTCTCCTTTAGTTTATATGAGTTTGCATGGTGATTGCCAAAGTCATTAGAAACCTGCAATGAAGTATTGACCTACAAAACCTCAAATAGACATCAAATCCTAAAAAAGAAAGATGTAGAATGAGGGGTTAGAATATCCTCATTAGTCATAATGGTGAAGTTATGATTGATAAATACACTACATATCAGACCTAATGTAGTTCTTTATGTGTGTGGAATTGTTCCTTAGGTGGCTCTTGTGCATGTCATACTTGATATCGAGCAAATAACTTGATGTAAAAAAATTTAAGAGATGTGTGCATGGGATAGAATGAACTTACCTCCTATGAAGTGTATCCATAATAACAAGCCATTGTGTCCCTTTGATGGTGTTACATGGATGCAATAGAGCTCTTAGATGTTGGATAGATGCAACCTTAGGTGGTGATAGTTAATGCTTAGTGCTTGGTATTTTATTATGATCACATAAATTTATATTTATATGATTCCCTTGCTTTAATTCATAATTAAACTAAAAAAATTGACTATAAAAAATATAAGATGTTCAAATGGATAGAAAGTAAGAAATATATGTGAACAAAGTATAATGAGGTTAAGGGCACCCGGTGGGGATGAGGGCACTGACACTGGCATCCTGGCTAGGTGTTGGTGTTCAGGATGATAAATGTCAAGGTATAAAAAGGTAGAATGAGAAATTAAGGGTGTAAGACCAAAAGTGGAAAAATAAATAAAAGAAAGGTGGTCAAGTACATGGGTTCATTAGTTTTTCTCACTTAGGAATTATATGAATAGTAGTATGCAATTAGGACTACATAATTACCAAAAGTGTGTGATTTCGTGTCTACATTTGCCCACACTTTATGTTGGTAAGCATAATTCTTGGTAACATAAACTAGATAGAGATGCGTACCAAATAACCATGTGGATTGATGTAGAGGAGTGTTTCAAGGGACATGACAAAGCGTGGAGTGATAAAAATGTGAAACGTCGATGCTAGAGAGGAAAAAGTGTAAAAAGTGGTGATGAAAATGAACCTAAGGCAGAAACACATGTGTAGATGTCATGTTGTGCATGTTGTTGATGTCACTTATTTGTTGTATGTGATGTTTTGAAGATGTTGATGATGTTGACTACCATTTCCTATAAAAATGGACCTATAAAAGAGAAGAATGAAAAATTAATCAAATACGCATGTATATGATCCAAATGTGTAAAAATTATGTAAATAAAGTATGAAAATGAAAAAGGAACATGTGCACCTGATCCAAGATGAGAAAAGGGGCATAGAAAGGATCCTTTAGATGTTGTAGATGAATGAGTTTCTTGGATGATCTCACGCAGTTGATCTGGTCATGAGTTTTTGGGAAAATCTCACGCCAATGATATAGAAGAAGTGTAGGGAGAAAATTTTTGTGTTATCCTCAAACCTTTAAGCTGCATCATGTTGTTTCACCGAGAAAGTAGAGATAAGAGGTAAGGGTGAGGAAGAATACCTGTAATATTTGAAGATAGGTTTTGGGTGCGTAGAATGTTGACCAAGCTTATTACGAAGAGATTCCCCTTGACTAGGAGGAACGACCGAAATAGAACACAAGACCATAAGAGAGAGTTAAACAATATATGCAGTGGACTTCCTAGCTTGGACTAGACCTAGGAAGTGTGATACTTCCTAAAGAGGTTGTCAATCCATTGTTGTAAATAATTTAATGCAAGGAAAGAGCATAAATAAATAAATCCTACTGTAGTTGATATGATTTAGGCATCTCATATAAAAACAATAAGAAAATCTAATCTAACAGGAAAATTTATGATTAAATTTAAAAGGTTGGTAAGGTAATCTGGGTTTACAGGTCTGACAGAGGTTGTAGGTGAGGTCTAGGAAAGATTTGATGAAGTTTGGGTGGGTTTTGAGTGAGTTATTAGCTTGTTGGTTTGGGGAATTTTACCAATCACATAGATCGGTATCGTTGGGTGGTGATGTTTTTATCGGCAATGAACCTATCCAAGTTAGGTGACTAGTTTCAGTAGGGGAAATTAGGTGGAATGATTAAAATGGGGTAGTTTGGCTCTCTCTGTGATTTCACAGAGAGTGAGGGAAGGTTGATTAAAGTCATGGGATGTTTATGAGGACTCAAAGGTGATAAAATGGGTGTTTAGGCAAGGTGTGAAGCATAAAATAACCGAGATAGTTGAATGGACGTGTTATGGAAGAGATCTAGGTATGATAGGTGGTGAAATAAGATAGAAAACAAGTAAATAACTAATCTACTGAAACCAATGAAAAAGTAGAGATATACTTACTTTTTAAGTGGAGGTGGTGATGGTTCTTGGAGAATATTATCTCAAATGAATGCAAAGTGGAGCGAGTACAATGTGCTTCCTTGTGAGTGCATTAGAGCTCTACATCAATCTATTGATGAGTGGTGGGTGTCTATATTTTCCCCTTTTTGTTGTGTATCTTGTATTAATAAATGATGCTAACAAAAACATGAGTGGTTTCCCCAAGTATGGGTGGAGATGATCCCCCTCAAACCAGGAACTAATGAAGTGAGAGGTTGAATTAGTGATGGGTTTTATAAATTGGTAGTTGATGAGAAAATGTGTAAGGTGTAGGCACATGAAATGGCAATATGGATATGGGTAGTAGGTGGGGGCATTCAAATTCACACACATGTATAAAATGCAACAAGGCATCATGATGAAGATCTCAAAAAATCTACATCACCAAAGGTTAATAGTTTATCCAAAGAAGGTTGATGTCATCCAGGTATCCAAGGTATAGGACACGATCCTATAAGCACAACAATGCTAGGTGCAAGAATGGGCATTAGGTGTGTTCCAAATCACCAATAGGTTTGGGTTGGTCAAGATAAAAATTATGACATAAGGAAAGGCAAGGTGTATAGGCTAAATAACACAAATAATGTCATCACATGGTACAATGAGTAAATGAATTTGAGTGTCAAATGGGTGGGTATAGGTTTGGTGTATAGTTAAGGTCATGCGTCAAAGCTATTGTTGAGGAAAAAAATTGCCTGAATGAAATTGAGGTCGGGTGTGAGGTGATGAGGAAATGAGGTGGGCCTATAGGTCTAGGGCGAGGTTGGGGTAGCAAGAAAATGACACCTTGCATCAAAATTTAGGAAAATTAGGTATAATTGGGTTAGGAAAGGTGACCGATATTGGTTGAAGGGGATCCAATATTTGTATGGGTAAGCGGCGTTGGGAAAGTAGGGCCTAAAATGAATGACATCGATCATGTCAATTTGGGTTCAAAATAGAAAATTGTGTGAAAAGGGTTTCATTTGAGCATTTCTAAATTTGGAAAATAATAGGAGAGAGTGATTTTGTGTGAAAAATGACAAGGAGAGGTAGGAGGTTGAGTTGACAAGCTGTTATTGGTGAAGAGGAGTGAAGAGTACGGGCCCACAAGATCTATCTAAGTGTTTCTATTGGTTGTGAGTAGTGGGATTGATTGAGACATGAAAGAATCCAGAGATAGCGCTAGTGGAGGTCATATGTGTATTCTGGAGATACCACCACGAGAGGTGGCATTGTGTAGAGGTAGGATTTGAGATCCATGTTTGTTTTGGTTAAAAACTAAGGTAGAAAAACGAATAAATTGGATTTTGAAATTGAATTGTCATTTTGGGTAAATTTGGGTGAAATGGGGTATGGGGAGGGTGAAATCTAGTCTAATTAGGTGGAAAATGGAATGAAAAGGAAAATGAGGGTAATTTGGGTGGGTTTGGGTAGGGGTTTTCCTTAATTTTTTGAAAATGGGGATGTGAGGATTTATCTCTAGGGTCGAACCAGTGAACGATGTTGGTCACTATCGGCTAAAGCATCGGTGGGGATAAAAGGAAGCCAAGATCGGTCGGGGTGGTGATGTTAGTCACCGTAAAAGGTGATCAAGTTTATAAAAATGAAATTGGGAAAGTGGAAAAGGAATAGAAGGGTAGGTTAGGTGTAATTTAGGTAGAAATGAATATGTTAAGGTTAATTTAGGTAGGAAGGGGTGGGTGAGGGTCAAGTTAGATAAGATTGAATGGGTGATGGTTAAGCTAGGTAGGATTAAATGTGTTAAGGTTTAGTTAGAACAATAGGTGAAGGGGTGGAAGGAATGAAAGAGAGGAAACATTGATGATGAGGCTAGATAGAATATACATCAGTCAAGCAGGTTGGGTAAAGGTGAGTAGGCTAAGGAAGGTGTAGGTAGGTATTGTGTTGGGTAAGGTCAACTAAATGATGGAAAGGACATATTGATTAACAAGTTGAAATGGTGATGATACATGTACATCAACAGTTGATGATGAGGGATATGCTACCACCCCTTTTGGTGCAGATGAGACCCCATTTGACCAAGGACGAGTGGGAGCATATGAGGTTTGTTTGACTAGGCATGGTTAGATGATACTGGATCGATTGTTAGAGATCACAACACATTGGTCGCTCTCATTGAAAGATTGGATCACGTGACCAATACCTTCCAGTTACCAACTAGAGATATAATAATCACTTTGGAGGTTTTGTATAGGATTTCGAGGCTACCGATTGTTGGAGAGCTACTATATCATATTTCTTTCAATGAATCGCTAAAGCCTATGGTTTCAGTATTTAGAGATATGATAAAGGATTTGATATATCAAAATGTTAGCATTAGTTATGGGGATATGTATGTTGCACACTTCAAGGAGACTAGGTTATCAATGTTCATGATGGTGGGATATTTCCACGAGAATTGATGGTAGTAATCGAGGATATGATTTAGGAGATATTTTATTTTGCATGGGTGCCAGTGTACCTAGTACAGATATACGAGGAGTTATGGGTGTATTAAAGGATTAGGCGGTTTGGTGTGTGTTACACCTATCTACTTCATTATTGAGCATATGAGCACATAAAGTGTCTATGTATAGTAGGCCTTTCATGACAGGATTGATACCAAGGAGTATACGAGAGAAAGTTTTAGGAGGTGGGTACCGAGAGGGGTACATCCTAGAGTAGATGAGGTGTCGCAAGATGTGACGTACTACAGGCACATGTTAGAGGGCCTATTAGGAATAGATATTTTATGATAGCCTTATGTGGATTTTCCTTTATATGGGGGCATGGTAGAGGATTTGTAAGGGTTATAACTAGTCAAATAGATATAGATACGGTGACTCAGGGAGCATGAGATGATTCGGTTGGCCGAGTTAGATGCCTATTTGGGCTCGGGAGGATGTTCCTCCACCATTTCCATAATATCATAGGGATGACATGGAGAGACCATTATCTCCACCACATCCAAAGCAAATCCAAAAGGATAGAAGGAACAATTGCTAATAGGAGGATTGATGACACAAGCATCACATACGGTACATGAGCTGATAGATAGGCTAGATACAGTAGCAGACTTGCCAAGGCTAAGACATCCTGATTCGGCCACCTTTGTTATAGTATAGAGGGACGAGTTGTAGAGTCAGTGATGGATTTATAGTTATATCTAGCATAGGCACAATCATAGGTTACCACCTTAAAGGGTCATCTAGCATTGGCCCAGTGCAAGCATAATATCGACACAAACACCATGAAGGGATGAAGGGTAGGTGGAAGTATTGCAGGTTCAGGTTTCTACACTACAAGAACATGTTTCCACTTTGTACGGGGGCCACTTGGAAGCAACCTAGGCATAGGTGCGAGTAGGACTACGAGCTCGAGTAACTTCTTTATAGGCACAAGTGGCCACATTACATGTACGAATAACATCGTGAAAAGAAGCTGTTAGTGGGAAAATGTCTCATTATATAGGAATAGGCACGAGAACATGGTCTCGTTTTAAAAGTAACAGAGACGGGGAGCCCTTTGGTATAAGGAAAAGGGCCACTATTACTAGGAAAAGGTCTATAGGTTGGAGTCGAGCAATGTCTCTTCCTCAATTTATATCCATGGCCTATTATAGAGATACAATGTTTGAGGCTAGGTATTATCAGGACTGGTTGATAGAGAGTGGTATCCTATATGTGACTTATGGCGAGCATAGAGTACAACAAGAAGCCAATCGAGGACCATCTCACAGACGCATAGCTCTAGTAGCTCGAGAGAGTCATCAGTCTCATAGACATGATCAGGGAGAGGTGAATATTTATCATAGACAGAGGCCAAATGAAGGTCTTGGAGAGAGTAGCCGAGGTTCTAGCCCTTCATAGATATGATATGGAGATGATATTTTAGTTTTAGTTTTATATATATATATATATATATATATATCTTGGCATGCATTCCAAAGAGGTGATATGTATATGAGATATTTTGATACATTGTATTTATATCTGTGAATACATGTATTGCCACATAATAATTCCATTTATATAATTGATGATAACGATTATATGTGATGTGTTTAATTTTATTTCCAATGTATTGTTATTATGGAAACTAGATATGTAGGCATGGATGGTTATGGTTGTATGATTTGAATGCACTTCCATTATATTGATGTCATGGAAAGTAGATGCTTAGGCATGGTTTGGTTTAATTTCCAAGTTATTGATGCTATGGAAACTAGATGTTTATGCATGGTTTGGATGACGTATGTTGTGAATGATTGATTTAATTTCCATTATATTGATGTCATGGAAAGTAGATGATTAGGCATGGTTGAGTTAATGTTGGTAGGATGTGATTGCATTTCCATTATATTGATGTCATGGAAATTATATGATTGGACATGGTTTGGTTTGATGTTATTTATGACATGAAATGATGTTGTGTTGAATGGCTTAATTTCCAATGTACTGATGTTATGGAAACTAGATGATAGGCATGGTTGAGTTTGACTTATTTCGATTTAATTTCCAAGTTATTGGTATTATGGAAAATAAATGATGATGTATATAGGTGATGTATGGTTTTGTTTTGAGTTAACTTCCAAATTATTATTTTTATGGAAATTAACTAACTAATTTTTTGTTTGATGGGGGAAATGATGTGGAAAAGAGTGGTCGAGCTAACCTTTAAAGACCCCATGTCCTCAAAGTGATTCCTACATATCCCTTTTGAAAGGGGCCTCAGGCCGATGTAGTTCTCCCATAAACCAAGGAAGAATGAGATTGGGTTCGGTAAGATGAATAGGTAGGGTGGATAGGTAAGTGGGTCGGGTAAGGCATGTTTGAAAATAGGCAAGGTCAAATGTTGAATAGGTAATAGGCAAGGTGAATTAGGTGTAGGCATAGATGAAGGTATCAAGGTGGTATTAATTTTGATAATCTTGACTTGTTAAAGAAACATCAAGTAAAAAATTAAGAAAAGAAAAGAGGTGGCCTTCCTAGAGTTGATAAGGACCATAAGTTTCATACCCCTAGACTTATTGAATAGAAGTCCCTAGATACACTACATGAGCGATAGGTCTACATGTGAAAGAAGTTGTGTGATCACAATGTGTATAATACATGCCACATCCCTTGAGTTGATTTAGAAGATAATAAATAGAAGGTAAGGTGGAAGGGTTCGTTAAGCATAACCTTGTTGTGAGATAGCATGCCCCTTCTACAAGATACCCAAAACCAAAATAGGTAAGTCCATGACCAAAATTTTGTATTTTTCTTGATTTTTTCTTTTCTTTTGTATAAATTGATTGATGCGAGAATTATATATTGGAATAAATAAATTCTATTTGATGTCTTCATGAAGCTGATCAATGCGGGAAGCTTCAGGATTATTTTATTTGAGAGATATAGATTAGTCTTCTTTTTGGATAGACTAATTACAATAAGTATTTGGATTTTTATCTGTGTCCTTTGAGTGAGTAGTCTACTTATAGTAGCAAGAGAGACATAGATGTCCATTTGAGGGATTCATATATTTGTAGGAAGTTTTACTTTAGGAGGAATTTTTTTATCCCATATATTTTGTGTTTTTAGGAACTGAAATTCATGGACAATACTATACGGATTGTAGGCCTCTTTTATAAAGGAAAACCATAGCACGAAAAGGGTAGCTATGAAAGAAGGGTTTCAAGTGACGAATGACCATGGGATTCCATCTTGAAAAGGATGAAAATTATCTATGAGAATCATGCCATGAGTAGAGCCATGGTACTCATATTGAAGACAAGGTTGAATTGTGATGGATAGTCACACAATTCTAATTTAGTCATAGGTCCTCAAAAGAGGTAGGAAAAAGGAAAGGTTTTCTCAAGGGAGGAGCATGTAAGTGACATATTACTTTATTCAATAGTATAGTAGTCAAATATGCAAGGCATTAAGAGGCTCAGGTTCAGGTTTACCCTCAAGAGAGGATAAACGATAAACACCTGATCCATAGGCATGGGTAACAATATAGGGTCCAAGCCAATTAGGGGAAAATTTCCCCGTTTACTTTTCTCATCTTTACTTACGTGTTGATTTTATTTTACAACAATATCGTTGACCTTGAAATTTTGTTCATGAACACATTTTTCATAGGAATGTTTGATACATTTTTGGTAGATTTGGAGGTGGTCGAGAGCATTTAAACGATGTTTTTCTAATATCATTTAAAATTGTAAGGCATGACTAGGGGTGTGGTGAAGGTTAGCATGTTGTTGACACTTCACACAATGTTTGATGTATTCACAGTAGTCTTGGTTAAGGGTTGGCAAGTAATATCCAAGGAAAAGGATGTATTTAGCAATGATGAGGCCACTAAAACATCCACCACAAATATTGTCATGGATTTTCTTAATGGTGTATGGAATTTCAGAATTAGTGAAGCAATGTATAAGGATACCATAAAAATAGTGTTTGTAGAGAAGACCTCCCATGAGGACGTAACAAGAAACAATTTTGAGGAAAGTGTTTCATCTATTGCGAGTGAGATCTATAGGTAGAATTAAAAGGGAAAGGTAGTAAGAGAAATGCTTATACCAAATGTCATGTGGGTCGATTTCAAATTTTCCCACAAAATTTATGTTTTGGAATAGATAAGAGGGTGACTGAAACCATTGTAATGTAAAAAATATTTTAAATTTTGAAGGTGAGGTAGGTCTCTGGGAAGCAAGACAAGCCATGGTATCTGCGAATTTTTTAGTGGATGAAAGAGTGGTTCAAAGTTCGTCAGGAGTGAAGGTAGTAAAAAATCATGTCGACATGATATTTGTAATTTTGTAGTACATCATTCCAATATTGGTATAAACCATTGAATTGGTTCATAACTAGTTGAGAATTAATAAAGATATTAATTGATTTAACATCTACGGAAATGGTGGTTTGAAGACCTAACATGAGTGCTTCGTATTTAGCCATATTATTAGTGCATTCAGAGTCAAGTTTGAAAGATAAAGGCATAGGTTTTCCATCAAGAGGAATGAGGATGACCCCCTGTGTCACCTATACCTTGACATTTAGAAACATTGAATAATAAGGTCATCTAATAAATGGTGTCATCCAGGGAAAGAGTGTAGATAGATTCATCGGAAAATCAAAATTTGAGGGTTGATGTCTAGGAAGAGGGGCATCTGCAAGCTGATCTGCAATGGTTTTTCCTTTGAAATTTTTTTACGAATGAACTCTAGGTCTAGGTCTGCAAGGATCATGAGCCAATGCGAGGTACATTGGTGTTGGTAAGGTTTAGTATTATTGTAATGCATAGGGTCGAGTATTAGTGACGACGAAGGTATTGTGGTTGAGTAGATAGTGACGAAGTTTAGTGGCCACAAAAACTAAGGTGAGGCAAAGCTTTTCAGTGTGTATATACCTAGTCTCATAGTATAAAAAAGTACGTCTTATGTAATAAACTACGTGTTCCTTGTGTTTCTCATTATGATGAGCGATCATGATACCCAAGGAATGGTTAGCGGTAGAAATGTAAAGGTAGAAAGGTTAATCATCCTCGGGTGGGATGAGCATGGGTGGATGAATAAGATATGTCTTCAACGCTTCAAATGATTTATTGCACTCATCATTCCAACTCAAGGAGCCATCCTTTTAAGAAGATGATGAAAAGGGTGACATTGGTCGAAAGTTGGAAAACATCGAATAGATTGTAATTTTCCTTGTAAACCGTGAATCTTTCAAAGGTTAGTAGGTGGAGGCATCTCCAAAATAGATTTTATTTTTGTGGGATCGAATTCGATGTTTCACAAAGAAATGATGAAACCAAATATTTTTCCAAAGAGAATGAAGAAGATGCACTTCTTTGGTTGAAGGAAAATGTAGTATTTAATGAGATGGTCAATGATGATTTTGAGAATCAAGAGGTGTTCGGCACAACTTTTGGACTTACCGACAAGGTCATCGACGTAGTATTCTAGTATGTCATGCATGATTTCATGAAAGATATAGGTCATAGTGCGCTAATAAGTGGCACCAACATTTTTCAGCCAAAAGGCATGACGCGATAACATAAAGTCCCCTAAGGGGTAATGAACGTAGTTTTGTGTTGATCTTCTGGTGTGAGTAATATTTTATTAGAACATGAGAATCTGTCCTTAAGAGATAACATCTCATGGATAGTCATAAGATTAACAAGTTGGTCAATGCTAGGAAGAGGAAAATCATCCTTAGGGAAAGTGAGGTTAAGGTCATGAAAATCCATATAGATGTGGAGTCCCCCTGTCACTTTAGTAATAGGAACAATATTATAAATCCATTTAGGATAGTCAATGGGTAGAATAAAGGAAATAGAACAAATTCGTTGGAGTTCTTGTTTCAAAATAATGGTAATGTGTGGATGCATTTTTCGTAGCTTTTGTTTCATAGGTTTATCATCAGGGATAGTCACGATATTGTGGACCATGATGTTTGGGTTAATACAAGGAATATCTACATAAGACCAAGCAAAATAATTATTATGATCTCAAAGGAATGAGGTAAAGTATTCTTGTTTAGTAGAATATAAATATTGTCCTATCTTTAGAATTCAAAGGTTTTCTGAGTGTGAATGTTGATCTCTATGGTCAATTCATTTAGCATGGTTTGTGTCTCAGAAGGTAATGAGTGATGAATGTAAGAATCTTATACACCTGAATAGGTGAGAATGGAATCATCATCCTGATATTGAACAAAATTTATAGAAGGTGTATCGTCATCGATCATGTCAAGATAAAGAAAAGGAAGGGAAGAGGGAGCCTCACCATCATGTTGATAGGTTAGAGGTCCCAAGGAAATGGTGTTCACAAAAAAAGTTAGGAGGAATGGATTATGGATCCATGGACTCGTGGGTGAAGGTGGTGTGGTAGGTGAGTTAGGTGTAGAAGGTTTTTCTTCCTCAATGAGGTCAACTTGTGCCTTCTTAGGAGGAGGTGGTATAGTAAATCTGATACCACAATGGTCTTTATGTTTGTGTGTGGTGCAAGGTATGACTGTATGATGACCTTTCTCATAAATACCGAAGCCAAAACCTTTCCAAGCACATCGGTGAAGGAAAGTGTGGGAAAAGCAGAAATTGGTAAGGTATTAGAATTCGATTTGACAAATATTGGGTTTTTGTTGGTGGTTTAGGAGAATAGGAAGAAGTGTTAAGTCCCCCATATGTCAAGTTAGTGCGAAGGTGGGGAGGACCGTAAGGAAGAACCTCCCCTATATGACAGTCATAATGTGGATTATGGTGAAGAATTATGTACTCCTAAGGAGTTCAAAAATGTGCCAATGTTGTATAAGTAGTATTCCTCTAGGGTAAGGCATTGAAAAACACCTGCTAAGGGGTCAAATTTCAGCACTTGGGTAGCTATAATAGATGAGCTACTCGAGTTGGTAAATGGGATAGATTTGGAAGCTATGAAAACATTGGGGATTGATGGGTTAGTTGTGGAAGATGTAGCAACTGAAGTGATAGAGAAGGTTGTGGAAGAGTATGAAGCAACACGGTTTTAGCCGAGGCGGCGGTGGTTATGGCAGTTGTAGTAAATGAGGCGGACATCGTAGTGGAAGTGGTTGTAGATTTATTGACTAGAACAAGGACATCATTTGGTCGATACAACATATTGTAGGTTTTGAAAGGTGAAGGGTCTTCCTGAATGGTGTAGGGGTGCCCCTCATATTCAAACTTGAGGCAATGGTGAAGGGTTGAAGCAACACACCCCATAGTGTGAATCCAGGGTCGGCCAAGTAGCATATTGTATTAGAATTACCCCTCAAGAACATATAAAAGTTTGATAATTATGAAAGGACCCACGTGGATGTGGAGGATGATGGTGCCAAGAGTAGAAGTCATGGAATCATTAAAAGAACATAGCATAACAAGGTTACTATGCATGTAGTTAGCGGGTATACACATTTTTTTGTACGCATGAGAAGAAATGATGTTAATGCTAGCACCTCCATAAATCATAACATGATGAACATGAGTATTATCAATGTAAGAAATGATAAATATGGTGGGATAGGATCATTTTATTGGAGAGGAACGATCCTTTGTGAGATAAAATGATAGCATAAACCGAGGAGAGGAAATGGGGACAAAATTTTTAGGTGAAGTGGTTAGGGAAGCCACATGATGAGGGGTGATGATGATGGAAATGGGTGTAGGGTCATTGGGTGGAACCTCAATAGATTGTAGGACCTCAATGAGGGCCTGAAAATGAGACTCAAAGGTTTGGATCAAGTCGTACAAATACATATTTAAAGGATATTGATGAATTTGTTTGATCATAGTACAATGTGTGAAGTGATCTGAAATAGGATATGTTAGCCCACAAATGGTTACCTTGGGGCAGGTGGAGATGGAATGGTGGGTAGAGGTGTAATGGATAGGTTACCCATATTCTCTTTTCCTTTGTCTTTTTGTGATCGAGTGACAACTCGAACCATATTGTTTTCCCAGATTAGAGGAGGAAAAGAGGTTTGTGGAGGTGGAGGTGATGGCTGATGAATAGAAATAGGATTAGGTCATGTGGTGGTGGGTGAAGGGGGAATGAAATTATCCTCCAATAGTTCATCCTCTTCCAAGATACCCTCCAAAGTATAGAGTTGAAGGTGAAATTGTTTAAGGGCCTTGCAACCCTCAACATAATGCCCTGGGAACAATGATATGCACAAATTTTAGTTCGTCAAACCCTGTTGGTTTAGGTTTGAGTGGGTCGTAACACTTAATGGGAAGTAATGTGATAGTAGAGGTTTCTAGTAACCTAGCAAGGACATTAGAATATGATCCCACCAATAGATCACAATGTGAAGTCAGAGTTAGTTTGGGTGTAGGTGTAGATGATTTTTGTGCAAGAGGTGGAGTTGTGGGTTGAGTAGGTTTAACTACCTTTTTGGTAGGTAGTGTGGTTTTTGGTTTTGGTTGCACCTTATTGGGTAAAGGTGTTGTAGTAGTGTGTGAAGAAGAAGAGGATGTAGAAGGTGTAGGCATTTGAGTCAACCAAGGTTACAATAGAGGTGTGTGTAATGTGTGCATGATTTGCTAAACTAAGCTAATGAAAATAAAGACTAACACCTAGTACTCTTAATTAAAAAATTAAGAAAAATACAAAGCACCATCAAGATAATAATTAAACAAGGTTAGACACTAATATTTATCATATTAAAACTTTGAAACTTAATATGCTAGTTGTCTAAATCCTCTATTAGCTTAATTAACAACAAAAACAAATGGGTGAACCTATGTAGGGTCCATGGTAAATCAAAGTGGTTATTCTTGATATTCCAAGAACCTAGGAATGAGGATTATCAAAGTTGGGCTACAAGACCCTTCTGACACCTCCTATATGACCTAAGCACTTTTGGCTAGAAAAGAGGCTTAACTCTCCAAGTGGTGAACTCTCAAGAAAATAAAGGAAAGCTTTTAGTCTATTTTGCTATATGCTTTGCTTTTGTCTTCTCAAGAAGTTTAGATGTAGGTATAAAGGTAGAAGGAGGGCTCCTTATATAGACCAATGGATAAAGGAAACACTTCATCCCTTTCGCATGTGGGATAAAATGTAAAACAAGATTAGGAATGGATAAGGTTGCTTTATAAAAGGTAACCTTACTTTAGAAGGGTTTAATTTATACTTAGCAAGTCATGGGAGTTGGGGGTGCTTTAATTAATCAAAGGTGATTAACTAATAGGTAGATGTAAGCTTATAGAAGCTAATTAGAGGAATATTAGTACGATTTAGGATATTAGAAGGGGATTAAATCAATTAAATATTGATTTATTGGTTAAATGAAAGGAAAGATAATTAATTAATAGTAATTAATTGGTCATTAATTAGGTTGTTCGTTGGGTAGGTGACTTAACTAATTAGTGTATTGTAATTAATTAATGACGATAAGAGTGAAGATGAGTGCTTTTGATGATATGTCACCAATTTGCAAGTAGGGAGATAATTAGTGTAATTTAACTATTTAAATTGCTTAAGTTTAATTATGGGTGTCTACATTTGCCCCTCTTTGGGGTGGCGTAAGTGACACCACTTCAAAGATAGTAGATAGATGGAATTTTAAAGGGGTAGAAGAAAAATTAGTAGGAGGGAGAGATGCCCCCTCGAGTGTTGATAGGGTGATGAAGGAAGACGATCGACGATCAAAAAAGGTGAGAAATAGATAGAAGAATGGGTAGGGATAGAATGTCCTAGTGAGATGGAAGATTTGGAGTGAGAGAAAAGTGATGTAGAAGAAATATGGAGGAGTGGAGAGAAGAGCTTAGCCTCTAGCCACTATTTATTGGAACAATTTCAATGTCATGATATTGCCATAAGAGATGTGTCATCGGTCCTTATGAAAAATATAAGAATACGACAAAAGTAGAATGACATGAAAAGCCGGACTACGAACAATTGTCCATTGTTGAAAACACAAACCCTATACAACATACAAAATGTAATTCAATATGAGAAGGAAACAAGCTCATTAAACAGGAAAATAAGTACGAACACACATATCTAACCCAACAATGGTTGAGATAGTTGTACAAATTCTTTTCTATCAAGCTGAATAGATCCACATGTTCATGATTAACGAAAAGGGTTACAAATGATGCCCCGAGAAAGGATACATGCAAGGGGAAATGATTATGGACACGAGGTCTAAGTAGAAAGTGTTGTCCACAATGAAACAACACCGAGTAATAAGACATGACCCAGTACAAATGAAGCAACCAACTAGCTTTGTGAATGGTTTTGAATCCAGTGATCTATGAGTCATATTAATATGGGAAGACATGAAACAAACCAAGAGGATATGGAGAGGATACTGTATGATGGAAAAGTGACAAGTGAGCATGGGAATCTACAAGTAACTCTTCCTCGCACACAACCTCTCGAGGTCATGCCGAGACAGCCGGTGGGGATGGAATATACGTGGGGCGTAGACAAACTAGTTAGGAAATATTATGTCTTCGACGCCTTTGATAATGGAATCTACAAATCTAAGGCCAAGAAAGCCCTCTTAACCTAAACTCGGCATGATAGATCGTTTGGAAAGAATGACTACTGAAGGCTCCAATCAATATCAAGCTCTGGCATGATCCGATCTATAGGTTGTGGGATACATGGAAGATAACCTGTGGGTGCTTCGTAGATATCTCCTGACAGGGTCATGAAAAATGGATGATGGATGTATGGTGGATTCTATGGGTGATTCTTTGGTCTAGTCCAGAAATCCTTAGCTTGATTAGTTGCTTATATCTAATGAGGATAGTTGTGCGATGATGATTTTGGAAGTGGCAAGGATCTAAATACTAATGTGAGTAAACCAACATCAACGTTTGATTTTCTGTGGGCTCATTGGTTTACGGGATCTATGGATCACAACCATAGGTTTGTGGTCATTGCAGCATCCTATGGTCATGTGAAAAATCAATCCCTAATCCATAATATCCAATAGTCCTATGCCTTTTCGGCCTCTATGTTTAGAACTAAAAGTTGCGCAATATTCTCAGAGTGCCTTACAGATGTTCTGGAAACTTGAATTCTTAAGCCAATGTCTATGTCAATGAGGATGTCTCCTACATCTGGTTTTGGGACCAAAGGATCACAACTGAACATTTTCTCTCTTTCAAGCCCTTCTACAATCATGTGGATATTTATTAGGGCAATATGTAGTTTGGCTGGTTTGACCAAAACATATACGCTTTGTTGTGTTCTATGTTTAACCCTCTTAACTGTGAACTGATTTCTTGTAGGTCTATTGTTGTTCGGAAGACCTGAATTCTAAGATTCTAGCCTATGTCAGTTATTTTTGCAACAATATTGGGTTGAGGCATGATTGGCTCGAATACGTATTCTCTGGGCTCCCTAGGTCCCGTGATTGTCATATAAAGAAAACAATATAAATCTAACTGAAGCAAAGTAAGACTAAATATGTAAAGTATATCCACAAGCATATATAACCTCTCTATTTTTGTATTTTTGATAGAGTTTTTAACAGAATTAAGATAACAACTATTTAATATATCTAGGAAACGACAACTAATCTAATAACAAAATTTAAAACAAACAAGGTAGCCGAGTATAGCTACTTGTCTGTGTAGTTGTGAATCTATTCTAAATAACTAAATAACTAATCTAATCTATTTGAAAGACCCCCGATCTTACCTCAGAAGTGAGGAATGAATCATAGTTTCTCAGAAACTATCAATCCCCATGACTTCCTAGAAAAATCGAAAGCAAGATTAACTTAAATTAAATGATTCACTACTCTATTTGATATGTTTTAACTAGAACTTTGATAGGTTGAACCTAGATGTTGCAGAACAGTGGTGAATCCAATTATGTGTGGCTTTGTCCCTTCAGTGTGGTCTCCTCATTCCTTCGTGCTCACCTGAATCCAGAAAAGTGTGTAATGCTAGCGTCAACATAAGTAGGTATTGGAACAATGGCAGATTTGGATGCAAACCGAATATAATTCAAGTAGAGAGGGATAGTGCAAGAGAACAAAGCTTGGCTTATGCAATTCCTAGCGGGATTTATTTTGAGTCTTACAACACAAAACATCCATAACCTAAAACTACCCTTCTTGACAAACAAAACCTGTAACTCTAATGGCTTCAGACTAGAAATGAAACTATCCTACCTCAATTGATTGTATAAAACAGTAATAACACTGGAACAAGAAGATCATGTGGCTTCTAAACAACAAAACAAAGCTAACTATGCATGCAACAAATAAAACTAATACAATTCCTAAGCAAGAACTGAAAGACTAAAATTTGAAATGAGAGAATGAGAGGCAATTCTGAGGGGCCATTTTCTTGTAATCAAACCAGCTATTTATAGAATTCCCATTTACCCAAAGGTGAAATCCAATTTGAACTCTTTTACAATAAACAATGGAGAAACACTATTACAGGGAACCAAAATCATAAATACAAGAAAAAATAGATGAAAAGGTTGGTAAAAGTTGAAAATTTATGCGAGTCGTGTTAAAAAGAACATTTTGGAAAATATGTGAAGGACCGCCACCCTAAGTAGGGTGGTGGTTACAGATCGTCGCCTAGTGGGCAGCGGTCACGAGACCGCCGCCTAGGCAGGGTGGTGGTTTCATCACTGAAGACCAAAATGCAAAGGAAAAGAGGGGGAAAGAGTAAAACAAAGCATGCGAGAGGGTAAGCGGGGTATGCGGGATGTTAACACACACTTGGAGAGCTTTTCTAGATCCCGAACACCTTACGAGGATATCTCGTATCATCATTGGGGCACGTGTAGCATTGTTCGACGATGCGCAGTACCCTACACTTTTGGGTACGTACAAATACCATGTGCAAGACACAATTTATAGCCACAATAAGTATGCTACCTATTTTTGAAGATTTTTTTATAAATTTTTTTAGATTTTGTGAAAAAAATTGTCCTGTTTTTGGATTTTTGACACGAGATATATATATTTTTGTTTTTTTGTGTTTTTTTCTAAGATGCGGTGGATAGTAGAAGAAAATAAAAGAAATAGAATTAAGGGCCTAGGTGAAAAAAATATGCCCCTGTGTGAAAGAAAGAAGAAACAAGTGACAAATAATGTCCTTGTTTAGTGGAAAAAAAAAAAAATTGTTTTTGAAAAAATAATTATTTATGAGAGTGTGGATAAGAAGAAAAATTGCCTAGGAGTAATACAATTGTCCTAATGAGAAGAAAGGGGATTGGATAGCAAAAAATTCACCAACACGATGAAAGATAAGAGAAAAATAATTATTTAATTAAAATAATTATTCAATGGTGAATAATGGAGAAAACGGTGGTCGAAACAAGCCTCCAAGTCTTCACGGCAATGAAAAACAAGTTGATATACCTCACTCGGGGGTAAATCACCGCAACTAGTTCACTTTTACTAACCACTATTGAGATTTTATGTGAGGCTCGACAATGACAAGGATGATAGTGATCACACGGGATTGATTGAGGCAGCAAACACAATCCGAGGGTACCAGTAGTATGCCGATGATGGAACCTTTGTGAGTACTCAACCTTTACTTGTCAAATTTTGTCATTAATGCCCTAAAATTAGTAATTAGTGTTAGGGGTCATGTCGGCGTGCATGTGTAAGTGTCAAGTCAGGCGCAGCATCCTAAAGCATACGGGCACATGCGCAGACACACACATTACATACCCACGCATATGCGCACATGCCACACATGTGCATGCACATGCACGTGCCATAAGGGAGAGCATACACCAAAGGGAGAGTGCACACACCAAAGGAGAGCATGACACTAAGGATGCACTGTGATGGCGCAAGCACCAAAAGAGTGGCACCCCACACGAAAGGGTGCGTAGGCACATGAGTGACGACACAAGTGCCCTAAGAAAATTGCACACACATGTACACACAAAAAGAGATGCACAAATTCCTAAAAGGGCACATAGCCATCCTAGGACGATGGAGGATAGACAAGAAAAATGCCAAAAAGATGACACTTAGAAGAAAATATAGGATTTTTGGGTTAACCCTTAAATGATAGATAGATTTTTAGAAGAAATTTTTGTGACTGATGAGTGGATTGATATTTGGTAGAGATGCTTTCTAGTGCTATAGATGCAAGAGTGTCATTCCCAAATTGTAGAGTTAGAGGGGGCATGTGTCATCGAGACCGGTGAGCTATGGCCATACTTTTAGAGGTGGTGGGGCTAGGCCTCGTAGCTCGTATGCCATCCATCATTTTAGACCATGGATTACTAACTACATTGGTGAATGATGGCATAATGAGACTCAATTTTTAGACTGGTCTCTCTGTGGGAGATGACTATGACCCTAGTGGATGTATGGTGGATTCTTCGCATACCGATCATGGCTACTTTGATTAAGTACACCTATGATATAGGGAAGATTAGAGCAGCTTGTAGTGACCTTTTTGACAGAGATGACATACCACATGATGGTATGACTATCGCATTGCACGAGTGTATTTCTGACCCGACACTGCATCGGGGGCCCCTATACATCATGTCACTTATCAGTGGGTTTTTCTCACTGATAAGACAGGGACATCTTTCCCGAGAGGGATACTACCATTAGTACATGGCATTTTTAGTGGTGAGCATTATTGTTGGGGGTAGTGCACCGACACACTTATATTGAGATTTACATTTATCACTTACCACCGTCGAAGATAGTGGGACCAACCTCATTTCTATATATTTGGTCATGGGACCACATTGTTATCGGATTCCCTGTGGTTACTTTACATGTTCGAGACCTAGAAGAGCCATCTTACATGGTGTGGGTATCAGTAGGTGGTGATGTATGAGGCCACCTAGGAATCCTATATAGGTATCGGTGAGACTTTGATGAGTTTTCAGAGAGAGACGCTATATGGAGACCCTATAGGCACATTCGGGCCAAAGGATGCCATAGAGATCGGTGTGTGCTCAATAGAGCACTTTACACTTAGCGATCATGGCTACATCATAGAGCTATACAGAGTTGATAGGTGCCAGTGACAACTTGGTATAGTACAATGAGTTCTCGGCACTGACATATGGTATGCCTGTTGAGACTCAGAGAGGCATACTATGGGTCCATGCATACCGGTGGCCCAAGCCAGGGTGAGTTTCTTACAGGTGGTCCCACATGCATGGGATCCAACATGACATGTCAGGGATCCAGGTACTATAGTGGATTATTGGGCTTGGTATGCCACTGTCTTACCCCAGCATCTGACCATCCCAGAGGAGACCTGGGTAGTAGGCACTCAACCACCTAGAGATATCTAGCATGATGTGGAGTAGAGAGAGGGTGCATCAGGTCGTGATCTAGAGGATCCATTTAATGGATGACCTCATGATGAGTAGGGTTCCCCACAGGTATAGGGACCGAGGCCATAGGGTCTAGGAAAGGGGCTTGTATAACCTTCTAGGCTTTGAGTTTTAGAGAAGGGGTAGTCCTTCGAGTAGTACAGGACTAGTCCTAGTGGCTCAGCCTACGGTATAGATAGTCATTTTACAACAACAGTTACAATTAGCTTTGGCAGAGCAAGACCTGGTCACGACAGAGAGACCAGTCGGGATCGATTGTAACACTATGATTGAAAGGATCGGGCGCAGCCTAGGAAAGCCATGGAAGTGATAGCATGGTGAAATTTTAGTAGGTAGGTCGATGGCCACGTAGATGGCCTAGGTGATAGATCTATACCAGCAGACACAAGCCCAATTCCAGTGCATGATACTTGAATGAGATAGGCTAAGAGTTGGGTACATAGTGGGCCATGCTTTGAGCTTTCTAAGCTTCAGCAGAGATAACATCCTACCAACGGATAGAGGGTACAAAGGTGACTACCCAGACACATAGAGATCTGGCTACATAAGAGGGAAAAGCCTTGTATTTAAGGTCTCTATTCTTTGAGGCAATTCCGGTTGAGTAGCGAGCACCTTCCTATAGTCGGGAGTTGAGCGGGGGCACTAGATCTGAGAGGCCTAATGCCTTAGTGAAGCAGCCATGTCCTAGGAGAGCCACGATGCCCATGCTATGCTGCCACAACAAGAAAAGTTAGCTGCTCCTTTAGAGGGCTCGAGTCAGCCCTGATGTTTTGTATTTCCACATACACCTCTTGATGAAGGCTATGAGTAGATTGTGCTCTATGTATATCATTTTGTATTTGTACAACAATTTTGACACATGCCTCTAATGAAGGCCTTTATATTCAGTGATTCGATGTATCATTTTATTGTACACCTCAGATGAAGGCATTTTTGATGTACTATCATGATGTATATCCATTTTTGATACAGATATATCACACATGTATTATACGGACATTAGTGACATGAAATATGTCTATATGAGAAGGAAATTTGTTTATTATTTCTCATGGATAGATAGATTTGTTTATGATGTTAGATGATTTGATTTGACATGTATATGTATCAATGATCTTGTTGATGTATCACATGTGTTTTGATTTCTAGACGATTGTTCTTGTAGAATATATCAAATGTGTTTGTTTATGTGATGTGCCATACTTAGTGGATGGGATGACATGATGATATGGGTATGGGGGGATATATATTGATATTTTTGATCCCTCTTTACCCCATTTGATGATATGATATGTGATAATTATCTTAGCATTCATGTATGATGTATACTTAGCTTTTTCTTGATATATGATGTATAAATGATGTTAGATGTGATGATAGTGATGGGAATGTGATGATGTGATAAAAAAATTCACATGCAATAAACAAAATCAAATGCTAAAAAAGAACATAATGAATTAACATAATTATAATGCTAGCTAAAACAACCCACTTGAGACCCAAGAAAATACCTAGGATTAGTTCAATTCTAACCCACTAGAACATACTTTTCTTTTATTAACAATTATTAGAGGTCATAAGATCCAAAATTTAGGGTTAGAAGGTTCAATTAGGTTCAGAGGGTAATTCCTCACCATACCCACTCTCTAATAGGCTTAAAGTTTCAACTTGATTTTTCTCACACTTAATGCATTCAAAAATTCCTAAATCATTCCCATTGGATAGGAAATTTCCTCACCTTTCCATTGATATAAATAAGTCCTCCTAACTCCTCATATTTCTCAAGTTATGGGCGGCGGGCCTTGGGGTGAAAATTTTCCCCAAAGAGTGGGCTGCGGGCCCAGGGGTGAAAATTTGCCCAAAGGGTGGGTTGGCGGGCCATGGGGAGACTTTTGGATCATTTCCCATGGGGAAAAAAAAAATTGACTTTTCACCCATTGCTGTGGGTCCGCAAGTCCACAAGGGACACGTGGCGCTTCTCAAACCAACGCGGGGAGAAATGGGGTGGCGGGAGATATTTTGAAAAATTTCCCACGTGGGGTGAAAAGCCAACATTGTGCCCACAAGTCCACAAGTCCACAAGGGACATGTGGCATCACCTAAGCCAACATGGGGAAAGTAGGGGGTGGGGGGAGAAAATTTGCTTAACGCCCCGAAGGGCTAAGAGGATAACAAGGACCCGTGCCTCCGCCGACACCTCGCGATGCCACGTGGCAGCTCCGGATTGGCTGCGGGCTAGCGGGATGGTGGGGAAAACATGGAAAATTTTCCCAAAATTTTCCAAAGCACAAAGAGGAAAAAGGGACCCCTCCACCGCCGATGCCTCGTGATGCCACGTGGCATCACTTGATTGGTCGCGGCGGCGAGCGGGGAAAATTTGGAAAATTTTCCCAAAATTTTTCAGAGCGCTAAGTTAAAAGGAGATCCATCCCACCACTGACACCTCATGGTGCCATGTGGTAGCCTTTGATTGGCTATGGGCTGGTAGGGTGGTGGGAAAATTTGGAAAATTTTCCCAAAAATTTTCCTAAGCTCTAAGGGAAAAAATTCGGGCCATGGGCCCGCCAAGGAAATTTTCCCTTTTTTTGATGCCAAGGAAGAAAAACTTTAGAGGGCCATAAATTTTGATAGAGAGCTCGGTTTTGGAAAAACAAGGACTTTATGGAAATATCTCAATGTCCTCTTTGCACATAGAGATCATTAATTTTGATTTTGATAAAGTTTAAGGGGTCAATTTTAAGAAAATGCAACTGCTGAGGCTTTCACAGTGTGAACTGGTAAATTTTAACTTGTGAGATTTATTCAATTTGATCTTCTTCCACTCTCTACATGTCAAATAGACATGGAGAATTGTTCTTAGATGGATTTAGGATAATTTTTTGAGGTATATCTATTTGATTGAATTCCAATTTGAAAATTTACCATTTTGACAACAAAACGACTATAAAACGGTTGAGCCCGATTTGGCTAAGTTTTGAAATATTTCCTTTAAGTGTTTTTGTCTATTTGAATTTGTTTAGGGCCTACTGCTTCAATTTAATCATTTAATTTGTTATTTTATTGTTGTAGGTTTGAATTGTGCATTTTTTTTTTTTGTTTTGATAATTTCCAATTTGAAATTACAAAAAAATAGGGATCAAATTTTAAAGGATCTATTTGCCATTTTCATCTTCTAAGTATTAAAATTCATTCCAATTCTAATCTAACACATTTAGTTGATTCAAATCAAACTATTCTAAACCAAAATGCAATTCTGATTTCCAATTTTACACATTTCAAAAGACAGAGTTTATGTATTTTCCTCACACGCATTTCTTCCTTTCAAACAAAGATTTCAAATACATTTCAAAGCAGATTTTAAACAATAGTAACGTCTTTTGTAAAGGAAGAACAACATATATTTAGTTGGAATGATTTATTTTACAACTTCTTCATTTACAATGATCAAATACAACTTACAAAGATATAATATTTCTTTTCTTTCATTCAAAAACAGAGAACAAGAGTGCATCACTTTCACATTTGAATTACAACTTTCATAACCAAATACAAGCATCTTTCCATCACCAAATGTATTACATTATCATCCACTTCAAGTGGGAACAAGGGCTTTTACAAAAGAACTCTCACAAGGGACTGTCACAATTGTCTTTTCCTTTGCTCCAAAACAACAACATGCCAACCATCATACTCCGATTTTGATCACAACAAAGGTAGGGGAAAGGCAATGCTCTCCACCCAACCAAGACATCCAATGAAAGGAGAAGCCATCCTTCTTCATTGGCCCTCAGAGCCCCAACCACAATGCAATAAGAAATGTATTTCAACTCATGGCAACAACAGGCTTCCACATCACAATGCAATCTTTCAACATGCACATTTCAAATTAAAAACATAGTCAAAACAAAACAATAGTTTACAACCACATGAAAGACATCACACAAAACTCAAAGGCTTCATCATGCAAGCCAAAGGAGAAAGAAACTATGGGGGATGCTACTTATGCCTCCCAAAGGGAAATGGGTATCACCACCTGAGAACAAACCACCAAAACACTTATCATTCAAATCCCTGACATACCCTTATGCCTCCCCAAGTACCCCTTATTCCTCACATTTCCTTATGCCTCCCCAACCTCTTATGGCACCCCATAATGAGTAAAGAAATGCAAGCTATTTCTTTTTACAAGGTGGAACCCAAAACCCAACTCCCTCCACACTTATACCTCCCCAAAACACTTATGCCTCCCTCAAGAGTACCCCATAGTCTTCTCCTACACCATCCCTAAGCCATCTACCCAACAACCCACAAAAATAACAAACATACCAGCATTTACATATTCATAAAAGGAAAAGAAGAGCATTTCCAAGAGCCAAGCTCTTACCTCTCCATGATGGAGTTTGTTCCAAGTTCAAAACAACAAGCTCCTTCCAATGCAAGCAATCCAAAAATCAACCCAACACAAGTATCCAACAAACTTCCCAACTTCTCCAAAAGCAAGAGCTCTCCAAAACCAAAAGGAAGTCTCCCAAAATGAAGTGATAAAAGTGAAGCAACCCAAAAACAAGCTAAAGAATTTTAATTTATAGAAGAGGGAAGAGAAGAGGATGAGGTGGATCCATGTAGGATGCCACTTCACACATCCTCAACTTCCAACACATAAGTCAACTTCATTCTCCAATGCATAATCAATAGGTGGGTGAATAATATGACATATTTACTTACACACTCAAACAAGCCCATACCCCATAAGGACTGAAATTAAATTATGTAAGAAAAGTGCAATTACAACATTCAACTTGACTTGTAAAAATGCATAAAAAGGTCTAAATCTAACCCTCCAACCATAGGCAAGGTTGGTATGTAAATTTAAGAGGTATGGGACAAGTTTAACTTGTCCCACAAGCCTCCAAAATCAGCCTCCAAGGACAAATTCGAATTTCCAAGAAGGTGGAGTGTTTCACACTCAAAAGTTAACTTACACATCACTTACAAGGTCACTTACACATTACTTACTCATTCTTACAACACTTTAAATCATAACCAACAACCATATTAATTACATTCTCATGATATCTTTTAATTAATTAACTTAACAACATGATTACTCACAATATTAACACCACATTAAATAAATAATGAAAGGGTAAGTGCACCACATAAAACACATGCAAAAATTAAACAAAAGGGACCAAATAAAAGAAAAACATAAAATCCCTTGGTCACATTTAAAGGTGATCCCCCCATGGGAATCCCTAGCACAAAAAAACACACACAAACAAAATAGATTGCCATGGTGACCTTGTTGAATTCATCTAGAATTCCAAAGTGGTTGGTCTCCAATCCCCGATGTTTGTTGTGATATTTTTAACCTACAAAAATACAAATACCTCCTTTGGCCTTATGGCCATATCAAAACATCCAAAATGAATATAAATATAATTTCAAGATCATCAATATATATATGAATCAACAAATCAATCAATCAACAATATCATTATAGTTTTATCAACAACTATATCATCATCCAATAATTTTCCATTTCTAGGTCTACTCACAATATCCAAATATCACAAGTCCAAACAACATCCATCATATAACCATGTCAAACAATATAACATCATCAACATATAAAAGTGTCTCTAATAATCATCATGCATCATATAAGAATCAAAGTCAACAATAATCCATGATCAAATATCTAACATCATACTAAATCAAAACTATAATAATGTCCATAATATAGTCTACGATAGTGTCATGATTAGTATCAAAAAGGTGTCAAAGGGAAGTGGGCACTACATCCCCCTCCCCTTAGACTCGACTTCCTCTGGAAGTCACTGGAAAAAATGTGGAAACTGAACTCGTAACAAAGTAGCATCCTCCCATGTAGCTGCAGTCTCATCATATTTGTCCCACTGCACCCGAACCTGATCAACCTCTCTGCCTTGAAGGCCTAGGGTCCTGTGATCTAGGATGTGAAATGGGCTCCACCATCACTTTCCCCTGATCCTGCACCTATAATGATGTCAATCTAACACATGAGAAGGATCTATAACATATCTCCTAAGAACTGAAACATGAAACACATCATGTATGTGAGACAAGCTAGGTGGCAATGCTAGATGGTAGGCCAAAGGGCCGATACGCTCCAAGATCTCAAAAGGACCCATGAATCTAGGAGCTAACTTAGAACCTTTTCCATAATGGATAGGGCTCTTATGTGGCCTGACATGAAGGAACACCTTCATGCCCACATCAAAACTATGGTTCGGTCTATGATGATCTGCGCATACTTCTTTTACCTATCATGTGCTTCTGTAGTCTCTGTCTGATCAAAATCACTTGTTGCTCCATGTCCTGCAACAAAGCTGGTCCAAGAGAAACCCTGTCCTCTAGCTTGTCCCAGCTAAGAGGTGTCGGCACTCTCTACCATACAAATCCTAAAAAGGAGCCATGCCTATAGAACTCGAAAAAAACTATTATTGTAGGAAAACTCCACTAAGTACAAGTACTCCTCCCATCTAGACTATTGATCCATCACATACATCCTGAGCATGTCCTCTAAAATCTGATTCACCCACTTAGTCTATCCATCTATCTCGGGGTGATATGTTGTGCTGAAATTAATCTTCATCTTGAGGGCATGTTGCATGGTAGTCAAAAATGGGAAGTGTACAAAGGATCATGGTCACTAATGATCTTCTGGAATCCCATGTAACCTAATGATCTCATCCAAATATACCATGCCACTGCTCTAGCTGTATAAGTGGTCTTCACCAGAGAAAAGTGAGCCACTTTTTTCAATTTATCAACCGTGACCATGATGGTGTCGTGGTGATATCTTGACATCGGTAGCCCAACAATGAAGTCCATGGAAATGGTGTCCCATTTCCACTCTAGTATAGCATGAGGAAAGAGAAGGCCAAATGGATGTTGATGCTTCGGCCTTCACTTTCTGGCACTCTAAACATCATGACACAAAGAACTGGGCCACATCTCTTGAAGTCCTCTCCAATGATATAACTATCTCAAGGTGGCGTGCATCTTCTTCACCCCGGGATGGGATGAATAGGGTGCATGATGTGCCTCTGCCAAGATGTCCTACCTCAAGCCTCCATCTCTGGGAACATAAATCTGACCTCTATTCCTAAGAAGACCATCTACCTCTAAAGGAAAAACCATCAAACTTCCCTCGAGGGGTCTCTGAGACTCGATCTCTGCTCGAACTGCAATGTAGAAGTTGTCAAGAGGAAGCTACTGAAGAATCCTACTCCACAAATCTATGCTCACTGAGGTGGCCATAGCCACATGTCTCTCTATCTACTAAGAGAGCATCTACCACCACATTCTCCTTCCCCTTCACATGCTCTATCTCCATATCATACTCACAAAAAGAAACTCCATCTAATGCCGATGAGCGTTGAGATTGGGTTGCGTGAAGAGATGTGAAGACTCTCAGTGATCTATCACGAGTGTGAATCTCTGACCAAGAAGAAAATGTCTCCATCAAACCAAAGCATGCAAAACTACCACAAGCTCAAGATCATGAGTTGGGTAATAAGATCTCATAATCTTTGAGTTTGCGAGACTCAAAAGCCACTACTCTGCCCTCCTGCATCAACACACCTCCAAGCCCTACTAAAGAAGCATCTGTGCAAACAAAAAACTCACCCTGTGGATCGGCACTACAAGAATAGGTGTTGTAGTGAGGCATTCCTTTAGTGTACTAAAGGCCTTCTCACACCTGTCTGACCAAACAAACTTCTTCCCTTTCCTCTGAAGGGAAGTGATGGGGTGTGCAATCGAGAGAAGTCTGAACAAATCTTTGGTAGTAACCTACTAATCCCATGAAGTTGTGCACACCTCAGTCATAGTAGTGGGTGTTGGCCAATCCATAATAGCTCTAATCTTGGAAGGATCGATGGTGATACCTTCCCCAGAAATGATATGACCCAAATACTGCACCTCCATCTGAAAGAATGCACACTTCTCCAAGTTCCCAAAAGTTGTTGCTCCCAAAGACACTGAAGAACCTGGTGAAGGTGCCCCTCGTGCTCCTCACGCGTATGTGAGTAAATCAAAATGTCATCAAGGAAGATGAGCATGAAGTGATCTAAGAAGGTCTATGAATACCCCATTCATCAAACTCATAAACACTTGCGGGGGCATTAGTCAAACCAAAAGGCACCACTGTGAACTCATAGTGGCCATATCTCATACGGAAGGTGGTCTTATGAATGTCCATCCTCAAAATCCTCAGTTGATGATAGCCTAACTTAAGATCAATCTTAGAGAAAACCGTGGCTCCCTTCATCTGATCAAACAAATCATCAATGTGTGGAAGGGGATAATGATTCTTAATCGTTACCTTGTTCAAATTAGTGGTAATCAATACACAACCACAAGGATCCATCCTTCTTCTTCACAAAAATCACCGGTGTGCCCCAAGGGGATACACTAGGATGGATAAGGCCTTTCTCAAAAGGCCCTCAAGCTGCAACTTGAGCTCACAGAGCTCTGGGGTGGTCATCGATAAGGTGCTCGTGAGATAGGCTCTTCTCCGGAACCAGGTCTATATGAAAATCAATCTCACGTGGGGGTGGTAACCCTGGTAGCTCCCAGAAAGACATCTACAAACTCTCTCAAAATGGGGTGATCATCTAGTGATGGTCCACTAGACCCATCCTACGATGATCTCATCATTTATGTAACATACATACATCTAAAACCCATCACACACACCACTTAAGCTGCATAGTAGAGATGGTGTGAATAGAAATGGGTCTCTGACCCCTAAAATTACCGACTCAACTCCCAAATCATCTGCACAAGATATAATCTTGTGGTAACAATCCCTCTTGGCCTTGTGTGCTGACAACCAATCCATACCCAAGATGACTCCATAAGAGCCCAAAGGAAGGATACGGAGATCCGAGGTAGTGGTGAAAGGTCCCAAATCCACCACACACTCCTTAACTAAGGAGTCTACAAAGATCTTGGCTCAGAAGCCATCTCAACATCCCAACTATGACCTGCCTAACTGCCACTTGCCACTAGCCTACATCTCTCTACTAAAGATGGTGTAATGAAAGAATCAGAAGAACAAGAATCAAACAAGATGGAGGTAGGAATACCACCAATGCTACCTATGGTCTCAATAACTATACTTTGATGCTCTGCTTGGTGGTTCTTGACCACTTTGTACATGCTATGACTGCCCCCATATCACCAATAGTAGGCTCTGAGATCTATGTCTTACCCTTGTTGTTAGGGTTATGTGGGTAGTCTCTCCAAAAAATTTCCAGTAACACCACAACCAAAACAACCACATGATCCTCTCCCTATGTAGTAGGTCCAGTCGGTACTCTAGAGGTCTATGGTGTGGATCTGATGATCGGCTATGTGGTCTCTGAGGTCTCTCTTGTGAGCTCTATTGAGTGAGCTCTCCACCCTGTGTCTGATGGGACCCCTAGGAGGAGGCCCCATACTCGACCTCTCTGTGCATCAAATCTCTGTGGAGGTCTATAAGGTGGGTGGGACTACTGCTGCTACTACTGTGGTCTAAAGGATGACTATGTTGAACCCTATCCACCATGAGGAAGAGTACGACCCCCTCGATCTATTGTCCTACATCTGTTGTATGTGGCTTGGACTGGTCTCTAGCTTGTTGGGTCTTTCCCGAGTCTCCTCTGCTATATAGGCCTTCTCGATGGCCTCAGCTAATGTCTATGGATAATGGATCCACACTACACCTCCAATGTCTAGATTTAGGCCCCGGATGAACCTGTGGATCCACACCTACTCATCCTGCATGTAATCAACATACTGGAGTAGATCTAGAAATCTACTCTCATACTCAACCACTTGTAAGTGATGCCTATCGGAGGTCATGGAACTCATCTATCCACTATTGTATGAACCTCTCGTGACAAATATCTACTCCGAAATGCTCCTCAAAGAGCTCCTAGTAACTATATCAAGAATCAACATGGAGCTTCTGCTCCTCTATCCTCCACCAGACACCAGCTCCATCCCTCAGTAGATGGATCACAACATGAGCTTTCATGTTGCTAGAACAAGGACAAAGAGCTTGAAGCATCGCTCAAGCTCACCAAGTAGGCCTCTACCTAAAATCCACCTATGTCACTAGAATAATGTGATGGTGAAGCTTAGGATCTCCCTGATGTGATTTGTAGTTGTGGTCTGATGCCTCTAGGTCTCTCTGCATGCTCATCCCTAAGCCTAGGGCTCCAGAGACCTCTCTCTATGTCCTGAAACTTGGTCACCCTGTCCCCTCTATGGTGACTCTACCTGGATGACTCTACATGGGAGTTCTCTCCTCCATGCTCCTGTTGGGTCGAGGAGATACCTGACCCTCAATGGAAGGGACTTTATCATGTCTGGCTGCATGTCCTCCTACAGATCCTCCGCGTAGAGCGGCATTAACATCTTGAAGAGTCTACAAAATCTAGGGTAGGATGGCTGCTACAACATGATCTGGTGGTGGTAAGTCTGGGTCTATGTGAAAATCCCCCTCGTCTCATCTGTGCCTCCTACACAGACCAAGGCAGAGAGTTAGTTCATCTTTCTAAGTTTTATTCAATTTCTATGTTTACTAAAATATGTAATTTCTAAACTAAGTTGTTTTCTAGATTTAAAAGTGTGTTAGGTTTAAGGTTAATGTCTCAAGTTTTCTAGTGTGCCCAATGGCCCAAGATTTTGAACCACTGCTCTGATACCAAGTGTAACACCCATTAAAACAACCCACTTGAGACCCAAGAAACAACCTAGGATTAGTTAGGAAAAATTATGGAATAATTTTTTTGTTTAAAAGAGTCTACAACTAGGTTACAAGGCAAAAACTATCACTAACAAGTTCCAGAACAATTCTAACCCACTAGAACATACTTTTCTTTTATTAACAATTATTAGAGGTCATAAGATCAAAATTTAGGGTTAGAAGGTTCAATTAGGTTCAGAGGGTAATTCCTCACCATACCCACTCTCTAACAGGCTTAAAGTTTCAACTTGATTTTTCTCACACTTAATGCATTAAAAAATTCCTAAATCATTTCCCATTGGATAGGAAATTTCCTCACCTTTCCATTGATATAAATAAGTCCTCCTAACTCCTCATATTTCTCAAGTTATGGGCCGGCGGGCCTTGGGGTGAAAATTTTCCCCAAGAGCAGGCTTGCGGGCCTAGGGGTGAAAATTTTCCCAAAGGGTAGGTTGGCGGGCTGTGGGGAGACTTTTGGATCATTTCCATGTGGGGGAAAAAAACTGACTTTGTGCCCGCGTGCCCATGGGTCTGCAAGTCCACAAGGGACACGTGGCGCTTCTCAATCAGCACGGGGAGAAACGGGGCGGCGGGAGATATTTTGAAAAATTTCCACGCGGGGTGAAAAGCCAACATTGCACCTGCAAGTCCACAAGCCACAAGGGACACATGGCATCACCTAAGCCAACATGGAAAGCGGAGTGGTGGGGAGAAAAATTCACGTAATCTTAACACCCCGAAGGGCTAAGAGGATAAGGACCCGTGCCTCCGCCGACACCTCGCGATGCCACGTGGCAGCTCGGATTGGCTACGGGCCAGTGGGATGGTAGGGAAAACATGGAAAATTTTCCCAAAATTTTCAAAGCAAAAAGAGGAAAAAGGGACCCTGCTCCACCGATGCCTCGTGACACCACGTGGCATCATCGATTGGTCACGGGCCGGCGGGGAAAATTTGGAAATTTTTCCCAAAATTTTCCAAGAGCACTAAGTTAAAAGGAGATCGTCCCACCTGCTGACACCTCATGGTGCCACATGGCAGCCTCTAATTGGATGTGGGCTGGTGGGGTGGTGGGGAAAATTTGGAAAATTTTTCCCAAAATTTTCCTAAGCTCTAAGGGAAAAATTTGGGCCGTGGGCCCGCCAAGGAAATTTTTTTTTTTTTTTTGACGCTAAGGAAGAAAAACTTTAGAGGGCCATAAATTTTGATAGAGAGCTCGGTTTTGGAAAATGAGGACTTTCTAGAAATATCTCGATGTCCTCTTTGCATAGAGATCATTAATTTTTATTTTGATAAAGTTTAAGGGGTCAATTTTAAGAAAATGGCTGCTGAAGCTTTCACAGTGTGAACTGGTAAATTTTAACTTGTGAGATTTATTCAATTTGATCTTCTTCCACTCTCTACATGTCAAATAGACATGGAGAATTGTTCTTAGATGGATTTAGGATAATTTTTTGAGGTAGATCTATTTGATTGAATTCCAATTTAAAAATTTACCATTTTGACAGCAAAACGGATGTAAAACGGTTGAGCCTGATTTGGCTAAGTTTTGAAATATTTCCTTAAGTGTTTTTTATTTGAATTTTTTAGGGCCTACTACTTCAATTTAATCATTTAATTTGTTATTTTATTGTTGCAGGTTTGAACTGTGCTTTTTTGTTTTGATAATTGCCAGTTTGAAATTACAAAAAACAGGGATCAAATTTTAAAGGATCTATTTGCCATTTTCATCTTCTAAGTATTAAAATTCATTCCAATTCTAATCTAACACATTTAGTTGATTCAAATAAAACTATTCTAAACCAAAATGCAATTCTGATTTCAATTTTACACATTTCAAAAGACAGAGTTCTGTATTTTCCTCACACACATTTCTTCCTTTCAAACAGAGATTTCAAATACATTTCAAAGCAGATTTTAAACAATAGTAATGTATTTTGTAAAGGTAGAACAACATATATTCATTTGGAATGATTTATTTTACAACTTCTTCATTTACAATGATCAAATACAACTTACAAAGATATAATATTTCTTTTCTTTCATTCAAAAATAGAGAATAGAGTGCATCACTTTCACATTTCAAATTACAACTTTCATAACCAAATACAAGCATATTTCCATCACCAAATGTATTACATTATCATCCACTTCAAGTGGGAACAAGGGATTTACAAAAATAACTCTCACAAGGGACTATCACAACTATCTTTTCCTTTTCTCCGAACAACAACATGCCAACCATCATACTCTGATTTTGATCACAACAAAGGCAGGGGAAAGGCAACGCTCTCCACCCAACCAAGACATCCAATGAAAGGAGAAGCCATCCTTCTTCATTGGCCCCCGAGCCCCAACCACAATGCAATAAGAAATGTATTTCAACTCATGGAAACAACAGGATTCCACATCACAATGCAATCTTTCAACATGCACATTTCAAATTAAAAACACAGTCCAAAACAAAACATAGTAGTTTTACAACCACATGAAAGACATCACACAAAACTCAGGCTTCATCATGCAAGCCAAAGGAGCAAGAAATATGGGGGATGCTACTTATGCCTCCCAAAGGGGAAATGGGTATCACCACCTGAGAAAAAACCACCAAAACATTTATCATTCAAATCCTTAACATACCCTTATGCCTCCCCCAAGTACCCCTTATTCCTCACATTTCCTTATGCCTCCCCAACCTCTTATGGCACCCCATAACGAGTAAAGAAATGCAAGCTATTTCTTTTTACAAGGTGGAACCCAAAACCCAACTCCCTCCACACTTATACCTCCCAAAACACTTATGCCTCCCTCAAGAGTACCCCATAGTCTTCTCCTACACCATCCCTAAGCCATCTACCCAACAACCCACAAAAATAACAAACATACTAGCATTTACATATTCATAAAATGGAAAAGAAGAGAATTTCCAAGAGCCAAGCTCTTACCTCTCCATGATGGAGTTTGTTTCAAGTTCAAAACAGCAAGCTCCTTCCAATGCAAGCAATCCAAAAATCAACCCAACACAAGTATCCAAAAAACTTCCCAACTTCTCCAAAAGCAAGATCTCTCCAAAACCAAAAGGAAGTCTCCCAAAATGAAGTGATAAAAGTGAAGCAACCCAAAAACAAGCTAAAGAATTTTAATTTATAGAAGAGGGAAGAGAAGAGGATGAGGTGGATCCATGTAGGATGCCACTTCACACATCCTCAACTTCCAACACACAAAGTCAACTTCATTCTCCAATGCATAATCAATAGGTGGGTGAATAATATGACAGATTTACTTACACACTCAAACAAGCCCATACCCCATAAGGACTAAAATTAAATTTTGTAAGAAAAGTGCAATTACAACATTCAACTTGACTTGTAAAAATGTATTTAAAAAGGTCTAAATCTAACCCTCCAACCATAGGAAAGGTTGGTATGTAAATTTAAGAGGTATGGGACAAGTTTAACTCGTCCCACAAGCCTCCAAAATCTTCCTCCCAGGACAAATTCGAATTTCAAGAAGGTGGAGTGTTTCACACTCAAAAGTTAACTTACACATAACTTGCAAGGTCACTTACACATTACTTGCTCATTCTTACAACACTTTAAAATAACATAACCAACATTCCATGATATATTTTAATTAATTACATTCTCATGATATTTTAATTAATTAACTAACAACATGATTACTCACATTTTTTTTTTTTGATATTTAAGGTGGGTTGAAGGGACCCATTCCCTATTCACAAAATGAGGCATAACCTTAGATAAGACCATATAGAAAACTAAAAAGAAAAATAGATGGAATATTAACAAAAACCACATTTTATTCTAAACTGATACATGGCTTCAAATTATTCTTTTGGGCTTATAAGATAGACAAATTTAAACCCGAGTCGAGGCATATCTGCTACCGGCTTGAGAGTCTTGACAGACCCTTTCCGCCATGGAGCAAGCATTGATCCAACCGCACTAGAGGTACCCAAAGTCAACACCTACCGAGGAGCATGGTTCATCCCACCAAGTCGAACATGCACCAACGGAGACTTTAGAGCTTTGATGTTAAGCGGTTGAATGTGAATTTGGCTTGAATTTTTATCCTTGGCATAACAGAAAGGGACTCAATGAATTCCAAGTAGCACATTGAAATGGTGCTCGAGATCCGTGGAGGCCGAGGCAGCACAAGATGACAAGCTCAAGGAGACATTAAGAGCGGACTATTAATCAAGGATTAAATTATCCACCTCGAAGCGAGGTTTCGTAGAAAGTTGGGCATAGTCGGTGGGCCTCAACATTAACCACATCCTCCTTTGAGGGATGTAGGATCAATGAGTTTTCCACAAACATAGAGGCAATGCCACTATTTACACTTGGCTAACCCTCAAAATTCTAGAAAATCATGTCCTAAGACCGATTTGATCACCTCCAAGTCCTCCGCACATGAGATAAGATAAATATTCCTCAGCCTACCATCAGTAACCCTATTTCAAAAAGCCATTTCTCTCACTTCACAAGAAGGAGCTAACAAAAGAGCTCCGGGGTGCCATCTCGCATAGCAAAAAAGAGAGGTTTTAAGAAAACTACCACCCAAATAGTCTTAAATAATCACCTTATACTCCACACGCGGGGAGGTTGTCGTTGAAATCATCTTTGGGTAGAATCCCTTGTGGTAATCAAAGGAAATACCTCCCATGCTAAGAAATTATTTGCCACCTTTTCTTCACATGCCTGATTGATTCCATTATTTTCTAACCAATCTACACACTGATTACCTTCTCGGTAAATATTCTTTATACTCCAATTTTTAAATTTAGACAACAACCATAGGATCCTTTGAACATCAATATCCAGCTTTCCAAGACAAAACTCTTTGTTTAATGATAGCATTAATAATTATCAAAGAATCCCCTTCAATTTCTATATTTTCAATTTTAAGGGAAGTAGCGAGATGTAAACCCAAACCAAGGGCTTGCACTTCAGCAACATTACAGGTACCCACCTTGAGTTTTTAGGAAGCAGCCATAACCATCTTACCAAAAGAGTTGTGAATGATACATCCAACACCGAGACCCCAGATTACCCACGGAAGCCCCATCAAAATTTAGTTTTAAAAAACCACATGAAGGGGGCCCAAAGCAGTGTTTTTTTTTTTGCCGGGGAGGAGGGAACTTTTGACCTCATAACACCATCCATAGGCTTGATTATCAATGGCCAACTTCTTTCCAACAATTTGTCATGAGAGGTAAAAGGACAGGCTCATGACCGGTTAGAGGATACTACTTCTGAGATAGCTCTTTCCAGCCGAAGAAGAACTGAATTAACTATGCCAAATTCCTCCATAAAAAGCCTCTTGTTTCTTTCCCACCAAAGGTTCCACAACATGAGAACCAAACTACAAATCCAAATAGAAGAGATAGCCCTTGAGTGAAAATTAATAGGCTAGACAAGGATAGCATCTCGAAAGGGATTTAGGTTGGACCCACGAGAGACTTAATTTGGCACATAACCAGTTCTAGCATTCAACTACAAAGGAGCAATGCAATGAGTAAATGATTACTCAAAATATGAACACCACACTAAATAATTAATGAAAGGGTAAGTGTACCACATAAAACACATGAAAAAATTAAACAAAAGGGACCAAATAAAAGAAAAACATAAAATTCTTTGGTCACATTTAAAGGTGATCCCCCATGGGAATCCCTAGCACAAACAAATATAGTTGCCATGGTGACCTTGTTGAATCAATATATAATTCCAAAGTGGTTGGTCTCTAATCCCCGATGTTTATTGTGATATTTTTAACCTATAAAAATACAAATACCTCCTTCACCTTGTGGCCATATTAGAACATCCAAAATAAGAAGGTTAAATTTCCAAAATCATCTAGATATATGAATCACAACAACATCAAAGCAATCTAACAATATCATTTATAGTTTTATCAAAAACTATATTATCATCCAATAATTTTCCATTTCTAGGGCTACTCATAATATCCAAATATCACAAGTCCAAACAACATCCATCATATAACCATGTCCAATAGTATAACATCATCAACATATAAAGTGTCTCTAATAATCATCATGCATCATATAAGAATCAAAGTCAACAATAATCCATGATCAAATATCTAACATCATACTAAATAAAAACTATAATAATGTCCATAATATAGTCGACAGTGTCATGATTAGTATCAAAAGGTGTCAAAGGGAAGTGGGCACTACAATAATAATGCACCATAATTCACTAGCATGTAAAAACATACCTCAATATGCATAAGTAAGAATGAATCTAATCTAACCAAGAAAAGAAAGAAACAAGAAAATGCAAGTAAACATAAGAAAATGTTTTTGTAAGATTTGTTTTCATGCAACAATTTTCTATTGTTTTTATTTATGTGAAACGGTTTTCTATTATTCTTTTGTTGTTTGTGAAACAATTTTCTATTATTTTTGTGTTGTTTTCTAATGGTTTTCTAGAGTTATACACAGGTAACCAAGAAAGCATGGATGCCCCCAGTGTTAGATGGGCAATATACAAGGGTAGAAGCCACACACTTATGAACAAGAAGGTGAAATTATTGAATTTCCCTAGCGTAAGATGGGGAATAGCGAAAGACTGTGCCCCTCACAAATGAATAAAAGAAGAAAAATTCAGATCAAGGATCGATAGGATTGAGGTCACAAGGAATCTCTAAGGTAGAATTAGTGCTAGGTGAGTAAAAGTGTTTCACCTATTTCTAGATCATTTATTAGAAGTATTGATGAAACAAATAGGGTAACGGGTGTAGGAGGTATAAGCTGTTCAAATCTTGGTTGATGGGTTATTGTGCACGTATGACTTTCGAATCCATAGCTGATTGTGAGATCTTCCTTTTGGCTAGGAGGAACTACTGTAATGAAAAGCAAGACCACTAGAAGGAATTAAACAATATATGATGAAGCTCGCCTAACATATGCTAGATCCGAGAAGTGTGATACTTCCTAGATGGTCATCGAGTTCATTGTTTTAAACAATTTAATGTTGTAAAAAAAATTAATCCTATTGTAGTTCGAAATGATTTAGGTATCTCACTTAAAATACAATAAGAAATAGATCTAATCTAACATGCTAGGTTAGAATAAGATTCGAAGGTCAAGTGAATGGTTCTAGATCTCATGTGTCGATAGAGATCTCAGATATATTCACAGATGGATGAGGGTGAGATGAAATTAGGTGGGTAGGTCTCTGTTTAGGTTTGTATGGGAAAATACAAAGACCGATGTCAGTTAAGGGTGACCGATGGTGATTTAGTTAGGTGTAACTGGTGCTGATTACTATGGAAATCTAGGAATGCCACAAAATAAGCTTTGGGTCTCCTTTGTTATTGCACAAAGGATTTTTTTAGTCGGGATGAGGTATTGGGTGACTTGGATAGGATTTGGTGAGATTTTAATGGGTATATGGAGGTGGAAGTGTTGGAGAAGGTCAATAGCTAGGTAGGTAAACAATAGATGATGAAATAATGATGAAATGAAATAAACCAGAGAAGTATGACATTATACTTACTTGGATTCTAGTCTTGGATGTCCTGTGAGTGAGGGATGGAGGTGTTGATGAGAGGTTTGAAGGCTGCAAGTGATCACCAACTGAAAGAAAGCTTCTGCATGGGCTGTATGTACATTCCTCTTTTCTTGGTTAGATCAGATCATGGTTGGGATGGTTGTGCAAGAGAAAGTGCTTGATCTCCTTCCTTGCATGTGTGTTCTCTTTGGAATTCACTCTCTGAAGATGTGTTATCTCTCTGAGATGTGTTAATGCTCACCAACCTTTCCAATCATTTTCCAACCTTCTGCCAACCTTGAGAATAAGGTTGTTTTGGGGTTAAAAGGGTAACCGATGGTGGTTCCGGCTTAACCGGCGATGGTTAGGGGTACCAACATCGGTCAAGGTAGAATTTCCTAGGTTTACTAAACTAGGGAGATCCTTTTGATTTCCTTGGATTTCGTGTCGTTAACCCGCAGATTAGACTGGGAGCTTCTTGTAAGCATGCGGGAATGTGGTTAGAGGGAATGTAGGCATTGATTTTTTAGGGTTTTAGGTAAGTCTTAGTTAGTTATGGCAACTATCTAAGAATAGGTTTTAGGGTGAGTTAGCTTGATGAGGTGTCTAATTGAAGTGTATGTGTGGATGTTATTTAAATTAAGATATTTAAATAATAAATATGGTGAGGATAAAAAATTAAATTAATTAAATTAATATTAGTGAGGTGAAAGGGGTCATGGCTAGGTTAATGTGATGAAGGGTGATTTTTTGTTAAGGGACCAAAGGGGAGTGTGACCTATTGTTAGTGTCTAATTTTTCCCCTTTTTGTTACATAGCTTGTATTGGTAAGTGACACTAACAAAAAAAAATGTGGTTACCCCATGTGTGGGAGAAGTTGATCCCCTCAAAGCAAGAATTGTGAGGTAGAAGGCAGAATCGGTGAGTGGTTTGATAAAAGGTAAATGTGATGAAAAAGGTAGGTGGGCACGGGGAAAAAGGGTTAGAGGTCTACTCAGGTAATATAGGTAATGGGTCAGGTCAAAGGTAGCAACAATCAAATGCATGCACACATATAAACTGTAGCACGCTACCAAGTTGAAGAGCAGGAAAACTCTACATCATCTAAGGTCGATAGGTTTATCCAAACAAGGTTGAAGTGATTCTGGTATCCAAGGTATAGGATATGGTCAGGAAACACAATGTAGGTTAGGTGTAGGAACATTTAGGTATGTTCTAGTACACCAAAGGTAGGGTTAGGATAAATAGTCATGGTAATAGGCTAGGTAAGGTCATTAGGTCAACAACATAGGTAACAGTGCCACAAGGTATAATGAACACATGAGGTCAAAGGTCACTAGCGATGGTCTAGGTCTAAATATCTAGATCACGACATGGGTAAGGCCAAGGTAGGGGTAGAATAATGAGTCCCCAAAGGAGGACTAAGGGAGGTAGTAAATGATTTGGTCAGGAAAGGTGAGGTAAATGGGTAGGGTAAAGGTGGGGTGGGGTAAATGATCAAGGTGAAGGTTGGGTGGGGCAAAAAGGGAGGTAGGGGTAGGGTAAAAGGGTAAAATTTAGGGAAATGTGTAGGTGATGGTGACCGATGCCGGTCATGGATAACCGACGTCGGTAGAGGTAAATTGACGATGGTTAAGTAGGGCATGAAACCGATGTTGGTTAAGGGTAACCGACGTCGGTTAGGTTGGGTTGTTTAAAAAAAAAATCCACGTGTTTTGTTATTCATTTGTTATTGTGCAAAGTGAGAAAATGACAAAAAAGAGAGAAAAGAGAGAAAAGTGTCTGGACAAAATGGAACAGTGAGCTGGCAGTGTGATTTGATGAGGGATTGGTTGGTGAGTAGTGGGTCCACGGGATCAGGGTGAGAGATTTGATTGGTCGGAGGTTGCAAGTAGCTATTCGGTGATGGTAGAGGCTGGAGAGGGATCGGGCGGGCCACTTTGGTATATAGCGGTCGAGACATGCCATTGAGATGGTGGCGGTGCAATGATGAGGTAAGTGCCCTACTCTTTGTTGATTTGATAGATTAGAGGATTATTATAGTGTTGGTTTAGGTTTTGTTTGGTTTTTCAGTTTTGTGGGTGGGTAAAAATGGAATTTGGGAATGGGGGGAATATTGGGTAAAAGGAGGAATGGGGAGGGTAGTAAATAGTATAGGTGGGATGGGTAGAGGTCCAAGAGTAGTCTAGGTCATTATAGGTGGGGTAAAATGGGTAGGGAAGGTTTTTAGAAAAGGGGGGTTTGGGAAGTCGTAGGTTATTACTGCGTGCGGTGACCAACGTTAGTCAAGTGTGGCCGGCGTCGGTTAGGTGGAACCAGTATCGGTCACCAAATAGGTGACCGATGCCGGTTAAGGGGTAACCGGGGTTGGTAAGGGTGAACCGGTATCGGTCACCAAATAGGTGACCAGTGCCAGTTAAAGGGTGACCGGGGTCGGTTAGGATGAACCGGTACCAGTCAGATTAGGGGGCAAAAAGGTCCAAAAGTGGTGTGGGCTAGGTGGTTGAGATGGGTAGGGTGAAAATAGGGTGTAGGAAAATGATAATTGGTGAATAGAGATTGATACATGTAAATTAATGGTGTGTTTGTATTAGATGCAGGGGATAGTGTAGTTACATATGTGGGGTAGGGTCCCACCACTATTGGTGAAAGTGTGTGGTGTAGTGACCCTGTTGAAGCTGCAACATGTGGAGGAAGTGGGCTTGAGTGGAGTTCGCCACTATAGACATGTTGTTTGGAATCCCAACTTGATGGTTGCGCTCATCAATAGATGGGACTCCACAACCAACATGTTCCACTGCCGATGGGTGAGATGACTATCACCCTAGAGGACATGTTCTAGATTCTTTAGTTACCCATATTGGGTGCCCAGGTGTATTCTATCTCCTCCGAGGCCTCAGAGGAGTTTATTGTGACTATTTTTGGCGAGGGGGTGGCTGATCTAAGATTCCATAGTGTCAGTTTGAGATATGGAGAGATGTACCTAGCCCGTCTGGAGGAGACGAGACTAATGGTCTTGTTGATGAAAGGTAGTGTCTTTGCTATGCACTTGCCAAATGGCGAGAGGATGGATGCTTTCTCCCGATCAGCGATGGGGTACTCCACGACATGATGGTGCATGAAACCCACTTTTCCTAGGCACCAACATTCTTGGTGTAGCTATAGGCTGAGTTGTGGGCATATGGGTGGCTGCGTAGGTTTAGCATGTCTTTATAAATTTATATTGTACTACTTTGGGGCTATGAGCACATAGTCTATGTATGGCCTATAGGGATGCCCAAAGAAGATGCATTCCCACAGAGATTTGTGTGGGTGGGGTACAGGAGATGGGTACCAGTGATAGGAGAGAAGATATTGGATAGGCTGACACATGATGTGGCCCATTTTTGGTAGTTACTGGATGGATTTTCTAAAGTGGAAATTATATGGAGGCCATATGTGGGATTCCCCTCATATAGGCATATGCATGACGAGCTAGCTAAGCTCCAGCTAGAGAGATGGATATAGGTTCGCCATGCTGGGGAGGATGAGATGATCCTGGTAGATAGATTCCAATGATAGTTCGGGCTCTTACAGGACATTCCTCTACCATTTCCATAGTATCGAAGAGATGACATGGAGAGGCCCTTACCTCTACCAAAGCCTACAAAGTGCCCACAGAGGAGGAGGAGAATCCAATGGATCAGTGGATAGATGACGTCGGATGTATAGACAGGCAGTACAAGTAGTGGTGGGTGGCTCAGTTATGAGCCATACCACCCAGACTAGGTAGCTAGACCTAGCTACCATTACAGTGTAGAGAGATGCCCTACAGGGGTAGGTAGCTATGCTGATTACCTAGTTGGGTATACTACAGACATAGCTAGAGGGTTTGGAGGTAGAGGTAGTAGAGCTACACATATAGGTGGCTAGTCTGCAGAGATCTAGATGGTTGATGGAGGAGATGGAGATGGTCGAGGGGGATGGTTAGGTGGTAACCTTACAAGCTCATGTGGCAGGTTTACAGGGCTAGTTGGCCATAGCCTAGGCACAGATTGGGGCCTTACAGGCCCAAATACATGCATAGGGGTAGGGGCACCACCACAAGCACCGAGAGAAGGTCCCAGTTCAAGAAGGTACATGGTAGGGTATTGTAGAGAAGGTACAATGGCCGAGACCTATGGGACCACCAAAAACTATGCCTATATCCACATTATGGGATGCCCTAGGTGAGGTGAGATACTATTAGGACCAGCTTATGGCGGCTGAGATATATTTCATATCCTATGCCAAGTACAGGGCACAACAGGTGTCTAGTGAGAGGATGAGATCCCACACTCATAGTGTGGAGAGCACATGAGGTCAGTGAGCTCCGGGATAGATCGGGAGAGGTCACCAATGCATGGAAACCAGTTCTAGGTGAGGTGCCAACATGGGCACATGAGACTAAGGGTACATGTGACACGAGATGGAGGACATCCGACGAGATGCCCGATATGTGGTCACTTGGTTTTTATGTATGATAGCTATTTTTTGAGATATAATACTTGGCTGTATACCAAATATAGTTGTATTTTTTTATCACATACTAGCCTACATTTGAAGATAGTGAGGATGTATGAGTGATTTGTATATTTTGAGTATATACTGGCCTGCGTGCCGAAGAGATTTTGTATTATTTCATTATTATTTTTGTATATATGAGACCGGCTGCGTGCGATGACATTTTGTATTATATATCGGCCTACGTGCCAACATTTTTGAGATGATGGAAATGATGAGATAGCCATGTATATTTAAGATACACATTTATTTATTTATATGATGAGATACATGGTATTTTTTGATTTGTTGATGTGTTTATGAGATTTTGATTTATGGCTTGTGTTAGATGAGATATGGATTTGTTATTTTGATATGGATGGAAATTAAGTGAGTTAGGAATGGTGGAGTCATGTCCATTTAGGCATGGATTGAGTTATGTCGATTTAGGCATGGTGGAGTTAGGTTGGTTAGGCATGGTTGAGTTAGGTTGGTTTAGGCATGGTTGAGTTAGGTTGGTTTAGGCATGATTGAGTTGAAAGTAGGTGAAGTTTTGATTCATTATTTTATGCAATGAATGATACTATGGGTCATATGTGAGATGTGGTATAATCTATGCATAGTGATGATAGAGAAATGGTAGGTGTAATAAATGTATGTTGTGATAATGTTTAAAATATGAAACAACTTGTTATGTATGTGGTTTAATTTCCAATTTTGGGTATAAAAGGGAAATGAAGTTAGGTGTGATGTAATGTGAGGCACATAGAAGATGAATTATTGAGGGTGGAGGATGGCCGGGATAACCTCTAAGGGCCCCATGCCCTCGAGTGATACCTACATAGTCTCGATGAAAAGGGACCTAAGCTAATGTAGTTCTCCCATATGCTAGGGAAGAATACGAGGAGGTATAAAAATGAGTTGGTAGGTTTTTGGGAATGTTGTAGGTTTAGATTTATTAGGTGTGGGTAGATTATATTTAAAATTATGTAGGTGAGGGTGATTGTGGTGGAAGAAGGAGATTACCCCAAAAGTAAGCGTCAAGGACCAAGTCTTGTATAAGGTAATCAAAACGTAAGAAAAGATGGATAAAAGATAAGAGGGGAAATAAATCCACTTGATTGGGTAGGATCATCGAGTAGATCATACCTTGGTGGAGGTGATGAACATAAGACCATAAAGACATTGCATGATGGACTATTTTATGGTGAAAAGTAGTCACAAGATCACCAAATGTCTAAGTTCAAGAAGTCCCTTGAGGCAATGAGGAAATGTGAGTGGAAAAGGTAAGGAGGGTGAAATGTAGTTAATTTTTATATGGTATGAGGTAGCATACACTTTGGGAAAGAGATTTGAGGTCACAATGGGCAAGTCCATGACAAAAATGTTGAGTGTTTTGACTTATAGTGTAGATAGAATTATCGATACGAGAAGTATATATGAGAAAAATTAAACTCCTTGAGGTCTTCATGAAGCTGATTGATGCAAGAAGCTTCGTCTGCTCTCATTTTTGTTTTTTTTTTTAACTGTACATAGCTATCCTTTGAGGGATTAGTCTATTTATAGCAGCAATTTTCAAGAGGAATATGTCCTTTTGAGGGAGTCATTTTTTTATTAGAAGTTTGACTGAAGAAGTTTGGTCCCATGTGAGGTCTTTGCAGTCATGGACAAGACCAAGGTGAAGGATATGAATATTGTTTAAAAGGAAAGGAGAAATGACCATGGGATCTCATCTAAAGGTAGATGAAAAGTATCCATAAGAATCATGCTATATGCGGTGCCATGGTACACATATTCAAGAGAAGATAAAAAGTGACAGGTACTCACATGATTCTTGTTTAATCATTAGTGAGGTGTATAAGTGAATAGCGCTCAAGGGAAGAGCATGGAAAGAGACAAAAGGTGAGGTAGGATGATAAGTCAAAAATAGAATGGTCGAAGATGTAAGGCATTAAGAGGCTCAGGTTCGGGTTTACCATCAAGTGAATATAAACGATAAGCTTCTAATCCATAGGTATGAGTTATGATGTATGATCCAAGCCAATTAAGAGAAAAGTTTCCCGTTTACCTTTTTTCTACTTTGGTTATATGTTGATTTTCTTTCAGGATAAGTTCAATGACTTGGAAGGTTCGTTCATGAACACATTTTTCATAGGCATGTTTGATACATTTTTAGTAAACTTAAAGGTGATCCAGAGTGTTAAGACGATGTTCATCTAATAACTCTAGCTGTGCTAAACGGTCCTGATGAAAGTCATCATCATTGAGCATGTCATGGAGAGAAATACAGAGTGAGGGGATCTGGACTTTGAGAGGTAGAATTTCCTCTGTACCGTAGACCAGAGAAAAGGGTGTGGCCGCAGTGGAAGTGCAAATACTAGTGCGGTATGCCCATAGGGAAAAAGGAATGTGCATATGCCAATCCATCCCAATAGCGTCAACCACTTCCATAAGAATTTTGTTTAAGTTTTTGTTAGTGGATTCAAATTGGCCATTGGTTTTTGGTAATAAGGTGATGAGAAACTAAGTTGAATGCTGAAGGTGTCGCAAAGTTTTTACAATGTTTTATTTTTGAATTGTTTTCCATTATCAGTGATGAGGCGATGAGGAACACCAAAGCGACAAATAATGTGGTGGTTGATGAACTCACATATTTTCTCCACTTTTATGGAAATGAGTGGTATGGCTTCCACCCATTTTGTATAATATTTGGTAGCAGTGATGATCCATTGATGACGTTGGGATGAATGAGGATTGATCTCTTCGACAAGATCCAAACCCCATTGAGAGAAGGGCCAAAGGTCACGAGTGACTTGTAAGGCATGACTAGGTGTATGATGAAGATTGGAATGTTTTTGGAATTTTACACAATGTTTGATGTAGTCACAATAATCATGGTTAAGGGTCAGCCAGTAATAGCCCAGGAAAATAATACGCTTAGCAAACAAGGCCACTAAAGTGGCCTCCACATATGCCATCATGAACTTCCTTAATAGTATAAGGAATTTCAGAACTTGTGAGGCATCGTAAGAGAATACCATCAAATCCATGCTTATAGAGGATAATCCCCAAGAATTATGTAAAAGAGACCCTTTTAAGGAAGGTGCATTGCTTGTTATGGGTGAGATCTGGGAGGTAAGATGGAGAGAGAAAGGCAATCAGTATTGTTTATACCAAAGGTCACTCGGAGTCGGGGTAGCGGTTCGATCGAGTAAACATCATGATGTAAATAAGAAGGTGATTGGAGTCATTATATGGTGACAAAGATTGTAGAATTGGTAGGTGAAGCGGGTATTTGGAAAGCTAAACAGGCCATGTTATCTGCAAACTTATTGGTTGAATGTGGGATGGTTTGAAGGGTGTAATGGTCAAAGGTGGTCAAAAGTATGTCTACATGATGTTTATACTTTTGAAGTATCTCATTACGACATTGGTATATACCATTGACTTGGTTTACAACCAATTGACAATCACCAAAGATGTTGATTAATTTGACATCTAGGGCGTAGGCGCTTAGAGACCTAGTACAAGCGTTTCGTATTCAGCAATGTTGTTTGTACATTCAAAATATAATTTGAAATAAAAAGGCATGGGTTCACCCTCAAGGGGAATGAGGATAACACCAGCCCCACCCCAACACCGACACTTGGAACCATTTAAAAAGAGTGTCATTTGGTAAGGAGGTTCATCCGGGAAAGGGTAGCAATTGACTCATCGGAAAGTCAAAATTAGAGGGTTGATCCGGAAATAGGTGCATCGGCATATTGGTCGGTGATAGCTTTTCCCTTTATGGACTTTTGATGAATGAATTCGAGGTCCATATCAGCTAAAAGCATAAACCATCATGCGGCCCACCGATTTTGATAAGGTTTGGCGTACATGAAGTTTAAGGGGTCGGTTTTGGTCACAACATAGGTTTTTTGATTGAGTAGGTAATGAAGGAGTTTGGTGGCAATGAAAACTAAGGATAAACAATGTTTTTAGAATGGATGTATTGGGTTTCATAGTCCAAAGAAGTACGACTTATGTAATAAACCACTTTCTCCTTGTTTTGTTCATTGCAATGAGCAAGCATGGCTCCCAAGGAATGATTGGTAGTTGATACATATAAGTAAAAATGTTGATCATCTTTAGGTGGAATGAGTACGGGTGGTTGGAGAAGGTATTGTTTTAAGGCCTCAAAATCTTTGTGATAGTCATTATCCCATTTAAAGGAGACATCCTTTTCAAGAAGATGATGAAATGGTTGACATCAATCGATAATTAGGAAATGAAACGGCGAATGGAATTCAAATTACCTTGCAGTAACTATGGAGTTTTGAAGATTATTAGGTGAAGGCATTTTGAGAATGGCCTTGAATTTAGCAAGGTCAACTTCTATACTATGGAGGGAAATAATAAATCCAAGGAGATTTCCTAAGAGAACCACAAAGATGTACTTCTTAGGCTGAAGGAAGATGTAATATTTAATGAGGTGGTCAAAGATGGTTTGGAGGACAAAGAGGTGCTTAGAGTGACGTTTAGATTTAGCCAAGATATCATCCACATAATATTCCAATATGTGATGCATGATGTCATGGAAGATGTAATTCACAACTTGCTAATATGTGGCACCAGCATTTTTAAGGCCAAAAGGCATGACTCGATAGTAGAAGGTCCCCCAATGGGTGATGAACGAGGTTTTGTGTTGATATTTTGGGGCAAGTAGGATTTGGTTATAACCTGAGAAGCCATCCATGAGTGACATCATCTTGTGGCCAATGGTAAGGTCAACCAGTTGGTCAATATTAGGTAAGGGAAAGTCATCTTTTGGGCATGCTAGGTTGAGGTCATGAAATTTTGTGCAAATACGGAGTCCTCTGTCATGTTAGTGACAGGGACAATGTTAGAAATCCAATGAGGATAATCAATTGGTAAGATGAAGGAAACATAAAGAAGGTGTTGAAGTTCCTATTTGACAAGAAGGGCAATGTGAGGTTGCATTTTCCTCAACTTTTGTTTAATGGGTTTGGCATAGGGAACGATTACGATATTGTGGACCACTATGGTGGGTTCAATACTAGGCATGTCTGTGTAATACCAAGCAAAAGTGTGGTTATGATCTCTGAGAAAAGAAGTGATGGCTTCCTGTTCAGCAACATCTAAAGATTGTCTAATCTTTAGAATGTGTGGGTCATCCTGAGTATGAATGTTGATCTCGATATTCGATTCATTTAACACGGTTTACATCTCAGAAGGTAACAACTGATGAATATATGAGTCTTATTCACCAAGGTAGGTGAATATAGATTCATCATCGACATTGGATGATGTTAATTGAAGGTGTATTGTCATCAATCATTTTAGGATACGGGAAGGGAAGAGTGGAAAGGGCCTCGTCCTCCTGTTGATAAGTCGAGGCCCCAAAGAAATGGTTTTATGAAGAAAAAAAAAAGTTAGGAGGGATAGATTCAGGATCCATCAACTCTTTCGGTGAAGGTGGTGATGAAATTGGAGTGGGTGAAGAAGGTGTAGAAGAGCTAGTGTCCTTAATGAGTTCAATGCGGTCTGTTTGGTAGGTGGTTCAGGAAAGCCGATACCACTACGGTCATTCTGTTTACAAGTGGTACATGGAATAATGGTATGGCAGCCCTATTTGTAAAATCCAAAAGTAAAACCCTTCCATGCACATCAATGCAAGCGAAGGTGTGGGAGAAATAGTGATTGGTAAGTGATTGTAAGTCAGCAAAAAAGGGGCAATTTTGTGATGGTGGTTTGGTGTGTAAGTGGTAGTATCAAGTCCTTTATAGGTGAGACTAGTACGAACATGAGGAGGACCATATAGGAGGCATTCTCCAATGTGGTGATCATAGCAAGAATGTTGGTGAAGGCTTCCATACTCTTATGGAGTAAGGAAAGTGCCGACACTATGTAGGCGGTACTCCTCCGAGTGAGGTGTTGAAAAACACCTTCCAAGGATCGAGTGGATGGTATGTAGGTAGCTGGAATGGATGATGTGTCGAGAGGTCGATGTGGAGGTGGAGTTAATAGATTGGAAAGCTTATGGGTCATCCATGGAGCTAATGGTAGTGGTAGGTGTTGGTATCCAAATTTAATCTCCTTCACAACTTGAACAACATCATGAATCTACACAAGACACTCAAGGATGGATAGATGTTTTATATGTCGTTTGTATCTAGGAAATCACACCTATCTGCTTGTTTGCATTCAAGAATTGAGGGAGTGGATATCACCTTCAAGAGGGTTTTGATCTGACCCTCACTATTTTAGGTTGTGCCTATCAACCAAGGCAAGAGAACCTGTATTACAGCCCCTATATCATAAGGATATGGAGATGTCCTTATGTTTTCATATAATATGGAGGAGGATTTGTGAAAACATGATCAAATATCCATTATCCAAACTCAAAGGAGTTGTCACTACTAAATTATGGAAATTTTCTCAAAACAAAGCTAGAGCTACTAAAGATATGATAAAACCCCGATCAACTTTGTGCATTTTAGTGAAAGGATGGAATTATTTTGTAGATACACAATGCAAATGCATGGGGTATTATAGGTAGGATGAGTTAGTTTAAAATGAAATTCGATGAGATTTCTTTGGACAACGGTAGCTAGAAATCATCACCTTCTTTGGGAAACTTTGCAAATGAGTTACAACACCTAAACAACAGAGAAGTTTCAATGAATTTGAAGTGTTCTTTCAACAAGGATGTGTGCACAATGGATGCCCAAATCTGCACTATTCCATACAAAATTTGATAACCTACCATAAAGGCTTGAAGAAAAATATCAATGAAGCATTTAGGAACCCTTGCTAGATCATGACCTAAGGTACACCCAAAGGTTTACAAACACCCTCAATTTACAAGGAAGGTAAGATGAATTTAAATCTGTTTATCTTCACTCAAATGAATACTCTTCTGAATGGAAGATTGCAGATGCCTTCAAACCCTCTACAAGAAATGAGACCATGCATGACCAATAAAGATCCCAAACACAAGATTGCAACATGAGCATGAAACACAGATTGAAAACATACTGAAATACAGGTGTATGCAAGATTTTCCAAGAGATAAAACTAATTAATCCAAGGATTAGATCAAATATATCAGCAAGGGAATGTTATTTAGACAATCTCAAAGCTTGTTGATTGCTTTACAGCTGAAACCAACTCAACATGATGAACATTTGATGCAAACTAGAATCAAAAATGGCTCTCAGGCAGTTTCTCCAAAAGGAAATGGACTTCTTCTAGTTTTCCTGTGAAAATTCTTCTCTCCTTCTCCCAAAATTCTCAACAGACTTACAAAATGTTTCCAAACTACATGATATACCCTATGCTAACTTGGATCCTTGCATCCCAAGCAAATAATATGCCAAAGGGATAAAATTTGTTACAAAGCCCTATCCATTTGATGAAAAATGATATAAAACTGTGAAATAGCTCGCCAAATGCAAGAGATGCACAAATATTTTAAAATATTACATGAACTCGAGATCCTTATCCATCCCAGGGTCACATTTTTGGCATTCCACCATGCCAGCATGCATTTGCAATCATTTTTCACCTTTTTCCCTCACCATTTTTAACTCTACAACTTTTTACTTTAACCTTTCACGTGTTTTTCATGGGATGAAGAAAATATTTCAAAAAAACACTATAGGGCACTGAATCAGCTCAAATAAATGATTACATTATGTTCATAAGGTTGAAGGGATGTAGATTCACATAAATTTTCATGTGTTTTGGTGTAAAAATGACAATTCCACAAATCTTGAAGCTCCAATGGCACCCAAAAAATGAAAATGCAGAGCTAACGTTGATTAAAATCAACTTTAAATGCCAACCTTCCACATGGTAGATCCAAATCCTCTTTAAAAAAACCAAAATTACCTTTTTGGATTTGAATAAGGTGCACACATCATTGGCACGTGACCCTTCCTTTTAAAACTTGCATTTTAAACCCTTTTTGATCTCAGGAAAATTTTGAAAATTTACCCCACGAGCCCCTGGATGCGCCACGTGTCCTCCCGTGGTCCCTACCAAAACCATGGGCTGACTTGATGAGTTTTTCCACATTCTAGAGAAAAGGATAACTTTCACAAAATTCTCCACTCCCCCGAACACCCGCTGCTTGCGCCACGTGTCACTCTCCCAATGGATGCGGAGGGAGACCTTCAATTTTTCCTCATCGCTCCTTAGTGGATTTAATTTTGGTTTTGAGAGTTTTTACCTTTTGAAAGAAAAAACATCCAAAAATCCGAATCCCCACTCTTCCCTCTACTCTCTAGTACACATGGCCACCTTCCATTGACCACGGGATTATCTTGCATTTTTTACCCTGCAAACATAGGGACAAAAATCACGAACTTCTTCTTTGGCCCCTTTCTCCATAACACCTCCTGGACACGTGTCTCTTTCCAATTGCTTGTGGGATCTTGGGCCAAATTAAAACTTCTAAATTCCCACAAAAATTTTCCCCCCCTATGCCAATTCATCCGGACACATGTCCATTTTTTATTGGAAGTGGGATTTTGAGGCAAAATTTTCCTGTTTACCTTTTGAAGTTAAAACTTCAAATTCCTCCAAACCTCCACCCATTCATTTCAACCTTTTAATACGTGTCACTTTATTATTCACCACGAGACCTCGGGTGGAAATTCGACCTTAAGTAATTTGCAAAAATTAAGGCAAAAATTTTAAATGACCTTCACTATCCACCTGGCCCTCTTGTGCCACGTGTCACCTTCCCATTGGGCACGGGCGCGCGGGCCAAATTTTTCCCCTGACACCCTGTGCCAAAAGTCATCAAAAATTTTCCAAGTCCTTGACCATCCGCCTAGCCCTCCTGGACATGTGTCATCATGCCATTTGCTGCGGGCCTTCGGGAAAACATTTGATTTTGAGAAATTTTTCCAAAATGGAAGAAAATTTTCCTAAGTGACTTCCACCACCCGCCAATCCTCGACCAATCACATTATGCCACGTAAGCACATCCCAGTAGCAACTGCAGGCCACGGGAAAAAAATTTCTTCCGATATATTTGAGTCAAAAACAATAAAATTTTCCCAACTCCCACGCTGTCTGTTTGATCTCCCTGTGCCACGTGTCACTTCCCCATTGGGTGCGGGCCTTCGGGAAAAATTTGGATTTTGAGAATTCTTCAAAAATTGAAGAAAAATTATAAGTAACCCCGCCACCTAATGATCTTTCAACCAATTATATCGTGCCATGTATGTACGCGCACCATTGTAACACTGCGGAGGCACGGGCAAAAATTTTCTTCCGACATTTTTGAGTCAAAAATAATAAAATTTTCCCAACTCCCATGATGTCTGTTTGATCTCCCTGTGCCACGTGTCACTTCCCCATTGGGTATGGGCTTGAGCCCAAATTTTTCCCCGACACCCTAAGCCAAAAGTCATCAAAAATTTTCCAAGTCCTTGACCATCCGCCTGGCCCTCCTGGACATGTGTCATCATGCCATTCACCTGCAGCCTTCGGGAAAAAATTTGATTTTGAGAAATTTTTCCAAAATGGAAGAAAATTTTCCTAAGTGACTTCCACCACCCACCAATCCTCGACCAATCACATCATGCCACGTAAGCACATCCCTCGTAGCAGATCTTTGGGCCGTAGGAAAAAAGTTTTCTTTTTGCAAAAAACTCAAAAATGACAAGTTAGCTATGTTTTTCCATATATCCCAACCAATGACAATGATCTGCCATGTCAGCATAAACATTGCAATGATAAACTTGATGGGTAAAAAACCCGTACAACCATCAATACATCAAAAAAAGGCAGAAGATGCCCTAGAAACCAAAATTTTTGACAAGGATGGTAGACTTCTTCATTTTTAAACCCACTGAATCATTTTTTGACATCAATTGTGACCTTGGGATTGGGAAAAAGCTTGCACAAATTATGTATGTGATCAATTTCGAACTCTTTCACGATTTGATAAAGGAGAAAATGGTATAGCCCATGAAAATGAATAAATCAGGGCACAAATGGGGGAACTTGGATTTTGTTTCAAAAAGGGTAGAATAACAACATTGAGGGCATTTTGAAAACATTCAACTAGATAAAATGAGTTACAGATCTTCAGCTTGAGCCACAAGGACGTTTTGGAGTAAAAATGGAACATGGAGAATTAGAGTAAAGTGTGCAAACCCATAAATTGCACCAACATTGGCTCTTGCTTGGGGATGGGCACTCCCAGTGAGTGCCACAAGATCACAACATAGACCAAGTGCCAAAAATCCATTGGGAAAGGAGTCAAAACATGCATAGCAGCCCTAAAAACTAGAATTTTCACCAAAAATAGACCGAGAAAACCACACCAACAATGGTTGCCAAGGACAAAAGGGCAAACCACAAGCCAACAATAGCAAGAACAAGGAAAATACAAAACAACAACAAGGGCTATACAAAATGTACAACTTGTGCATACCTCACATGGGGATTTAATCCAAGAAATGTTTTAAATGTCTGCCATTAACAGAAACTCCAAAAAATCCCCATCCAAAACCTTGAGAAAAAATGTATTTTCTCCAATCCTGATATCAATGGCATAAGGGCCCATCCATAAAGCATAAAACTTGCCATGCTTACCCTTATCTTCATTCCTAGTATCCCACAGCAAAACCAGATCTCCAACATAGAAAGCTCTAGGGGTGACCTTATTAAAAAACTTCTTCAATTTCTCCCGGCATGATTGCACTCTGGGTGTTGGTATCCAGATTTAATCTCCTTCACAACTTGAACAACATCATGAATCTGCACAAGACACTCAAGGATAAATAGATGTTTTATATGTTGTTTGTATCTGGGGAAGCACACATATCTTCTTGTTTGCATTCAAGAATTGAGGGAGTGGATAGCACCTTCAAGAGGTTTTTGATCGACCCTCACTATTTTAGGTTGTGCCTATCAACCAAGGCAAGAGAACTGTATTACAGCCCCTATATCATAAGGATATGGAGATGTCCTTGTGTTTTCATATAATATGGAGGAGGATTTGTGAAAACATGATCAAATATCCATTATCCAAACTCAAAGGAGTTGTCACTACTAAATGATGGAAATCTTCTCAAAACAAAGCTAGAGCTGCTAAAGACATGATTAAACCCCCGATCAACTTTGTACATTTTAGTGAAAGGATGCAATTATTTTGTAGATACAAAATACAAATGCAAGGGGTATTATAGGTAGGATGAGTTAGTTTAAAATGAAATTATGATGAGAGATCTTGGGACAAGAGTAGCTAGAAATCATCACCTTCTTTGGGAAACTTTGCAAATGAGTTACAACACCTAAACAATAGAGATGTTTCAATGAATTTGAAGTGCTCTTTCAACCAGGATGTGTGCACAATGGATGCCCAAATCTGCACTATTCCATACAAAATTTGATAACCTGCCATAAAGGATTGAAGAAAAATATCAATGAAGCATTTAGGAACCCTTGCTAGATCATGACCTAAGGTACACCCAAAGGTTTACAAACACCCTCAATTTACAAGGAAGGTAAGATGAATTTAAATTTGTTTATCTTCACTCAAATGAATACTCTTCTGAATGGAAGATTGCAAATGCCTTCAAACCCTCTAGAAGAAATGAGACCATGCATGACCAATAAATATCCAAAACACAAGATTGCAACATGAGCATGAAACACAGATTGAAAACATATTGAAATATAGGTGTATGCAAGCTTTTCCAGGAGATAAAATCAATTAATCCAAGGATTAGATCAAATATATCAGCAAGGGAATGTTATTTAGACAATCTCAAAGCTTGTTGATGGCTTTACAACTGAAACCAACTCAACATGATGAAAATTTGATGCAAACTGGAATAAAAATGGCTCTCAGGTAGTTTCTCCAAAAGGAAATGGACTTCTTCCAGTTTTTCCTAAACTTGACATGCCTTTTATGAGAAGCTCTCCTCTCTTCATCCAACTCAATGATCTGATTGATTCTTGATTCATATGGGCCATGTTATTGATCTTTCAATTCTTGAGAAAAGCGAAAAGTGGATAATTGCAAAGGTGTAATGGCAGCAAAAGCCTATGAGTTCCATACATCGGTTCAAATGGAATTTTACCAGTTTTCTCTTTTGGAGTTATCCTATCAGCCCAAACTAAAATTTCATTGATCTCCCCACTTCTTCTTTTTGATTTCGGGTTCTTCTAATGAGCTTGAGCAAGTTTTGTTACTTGATTTAGCTTTCCCATTCCTGTGGGTTATAATTTCAAGAATAGGTTAGATTAATCCCATATTCATTGCACATTTCCATCAAAGGCTTGGCTCTAAAACACTATAGGCACCGAAATAGCTCAAATGAATGATGCCATAGCATTATATCTGACACAATCTTAATGGAACCCCAAATCTACATATGATATGATTCAGCAAGAAATCCATTACCACTTGGTGTGTTGCCTTTCTAGATGAAATTGCCTCAACCCATTTTGTAAAATAATCAGTTGCTACAAGGATCCATTTGTAAACAGCACTAGAAGGATCTGAAATCTCACCAATAAAATCCATTCCCCATTGTTTGAAAGGAGCTTCAAGGTTGACACATGTCCAAAGCTGAAAACGAAGGGATCCAAGCTTTCAATATTCCTAAAAAGTGTTGGTAATTTTATCACACCTTCTAACTAGCTTGACGTTTGCATCTTTGAAAAGAGTTGGACACCAATAACCAGCTCTTAAAATCTTATGTGATGTCACCCTCCCAACAAAATTTCCTCCACAAACTCCCCATGGAAATCAGTAATCAACTTGGGAGCTTCATCCATGGCGGTTATGCATTTCAAGAGGACACCCTGTGGTTCTTCTCAAGCCAGCCCAAGGTCTATTATAACATATTTGGACGAGAAGCCACTTGAGGGCTCTTTTCGATTTTTATTTAAGTGATTGGGACAACATAATTGCTTGAGGTAATAGAACACATCGTTGTACCACACCAGAATTTATCAATTTGTCAAGGAGATATGCCCTTGCTTCCCCTAGTTGATTCACTTCTACATTCTACAAATTACTCTCACCATAAGTTTGGCAAGAACTAAACCTCTTGTCAGATTTGTTGTTTGGATATCCATATCATACTCTTGTAATTTGTTAACCCATCTACATCTCTTTCTTGATAACTCCATGTCAAATAAGATGTATTTAACCATGAAGTGTGGGGAACATAAGCAACAACCTTTGAACTCAAAATGTAGGACCGAAAGTCTTTGTTGCTTTTAATAATGCAAATGCTTATTTCTCCATAATTGTGTACCTCAATTATAACAGCTACTTGTAAAGCCTTGCTAAAGAAATCAATAGGCCTCTCAGCTCCATTTTCATCCTTTTGTAGTAAAAATGAGCAATATTAAATTCATATGCAAAAGAGAAGATTTGGAAAGGCATCTTATAGTTTGAGGAATGACAAAATAGGTGTATGTTTGAGTGCATCCTTTATTCCTTCAAAATCTTGGATGGCAGCCTTTTGGGGATTAGGATTTTTAATAACTTGATCATTTATTAGCATGCTTGTGATTGGAAGAGTTAACTGTAAATGAAAAAAATTGGAAACAAACCTTCTAATGAAATTGATTTGGCCAAAGAAAGATTGAATACCCTTCTTGGTTCTTGGAATAGGCACATTGTTGATTACTTCCACTCTCTCAGGGTCTATCATAACACCTTCTTTAGATACAATATGTCCCAGAACTTGGAATTTTGTACGCAAAAATTACACTTCTTTGGATTAAGTTAAATGCCATACTCCCTGGGGATCAACATCTTCTCTAGGTGTTGCAGATGATCTGCTCACTTTCTTGAAAAAATAGTCACATCATCTTGGTAAACTACAATAAACTCATTGATATAACCAGCAAAGGCAACATCCATTTCCCTTTGAAAAGTAACACCAGCATTCATCAATCAAAAAGGCATCCTTATATAAACATAAGTCCCCCAAGGAGTAGTGAAGGTTGTCTTAAGTCTTTCTGATTCTTTGACAACTACTTGATTGTATCTGGAGAAACAATCCAAAGTAGAAAGCATTTCGACCACTCATTACAAGCTGCAACATATTCTCCATGTTTGGAAAAGGATAGTTTTCCTTCATAGATGCTTTGTTTAGATTCTTGAAGTCCACACAAAGTCTTATATCTTCATTCTTCTTTCTAAGCGGCCAAGGTTGGCAACCCAAGAAGAGTATCTAGTGCGTTGAATGATGCCACCATCTCTCAATTTATTTAACTCTTCCTGCATTTTCATGGAAAGCAAGTGGGTTAATAGGCCTTTTTTTTGTCTAAATTGTTTTTTTAGACTCAAGAGGATCTCATGCCTAAATAAATCTTCTCTATATGCCTTGAACTCGAATAAGACCAAGCAAGGTAGTCTTGATATTTCTTTAAAAGTTAGGCATAGGACTAATTTTCTTCTTTGCTGAGATGACTACCCAGCCAGATCTTCCTTGGTTTGTCTTTAGTTCCCAAGTTGTTCTCTTCCACATCCCTTGAAGCAGACATCTTTCTATTAACAATGCAATCAACATTGCTAAAATTGGATTCAAGTGCAACAAGACCCTTAGGAATGGTATTTGTTTTCAATTAAATAATATACTTGTCAAACAAAGTTTCTCTACCTTCATTCATGCACACCATTGGTTCCTAATCAATATTTGACGAGAAAATCTCCTTGGAATTGTAATAATCTCAACACTTGTGCATCATCATCAAAAATATGCCAATGTTTCACATTATCCGGGATAGCTAGCCTTGTTAGCACTTCAACATCATATTCACAAAAAGGTGAAATGGTGCAATTATCAAATTTAGAACCAAGAATAGCTATCTTATCAGCAGCATCATTAAGACTTCTATCATGGTAAACAATGTTAAAGGAATCAAACATTTCAATCAAGTCCAAAACAACATGCTTATATTGTTTCATCATACGCTGATTTTTGTGGCATCTAACATTTTTACTTGCTTGACAACCTGCTCGAATCTCCTTTAGAAACAATATCCTTTACTCCTTACTTCCATGCAATCCTTAATCCCAATAATAATACCTCATACTCAGCAATGTTGTTAGTACATTCAAAATTGAGCTTGAAGGAAAAAGGAAACTCTTCCAAACTAGGGGAAACCAACACTATACCAGCACCATTTCCAACCTTGGAGCAAGCTCCATCAAATAGTAATGTCCATGGAGAACCAACCATACCAAGGCACTCTGATTTGTCAATCTTATTCTCTTTTCCATCAGCAAAACCAATGAAATTGTCAACATCTACATCAGCAAACAACACTTCATAAGAAGCATTGTTGGGATCTTCAATAAAGTGTAACATATTTTTTCCACCATAGAGTTTGACAAGGTTTCCCTCAATTGGAATGGTGGCATAGGACATGTCCATTTGAACACTACCACCAACACTTGCAGCCCACTTCCTTGACAAAATCATACCCCATTTGGCAGGGTAGTCAACAATTACAACATCAAGTTTTAAATTCTTACCCGGATAGGCTGCAAGTTGCACTACTAAACCCTTCACACATCCAACAACTAGAAATTCCCTTGAATCCATGGCTGTACACTTCCCATATGCTATTGTCACCTTGATATCCAACTCATTCATAACTTCTAGAGGCATAACATTACATGATGCACCGGAATCAAACATGCAATTGTGAAGCAACCTACCTTTTATGAGAAAAGTTGTGAAGAATGGATCAACATTCAATTGGGAATCAACCAAGGATGTCCCCAAATACACTTCAGGTGCCTCTCCAAGATCTTCCATTGGTGGTGGTGTTTCAGGGCCAGCAATGCTTTGAAGAGGATTCTCAACAACATTTACATTTTTGCTTGGTATAATCTTTTCTTCTTTCAATCCCAAGTATTCAAAAGCTCTTTTCTTATGCTCAGGAATTCTATTCTAAGAAAATCAATGATGGAAAAATAACTTTAATTTGGCTCAATACCTGGGATATATCATATGGAACATTCTTTGGAAAAATAGCATTGGAAGGGAAACAAGAAGGTTCATCAAATGGAGAAGTATTCTTGGCAGCACAGGGCATGAGAGGACTGATATTTTTACATGGGATAAAGCGGGGTTCTTAGTAATTATTTCTTTCTAGGATTATCTTTGGGAATTGCTTATGAGAAAGGGTGTCTTTGGTTTGGCTTGAGGACCAGCTCCTCTAACAACTTTACTTCTAGTATTGTACTCTTTTCTTGACCAACCATAGCATTCATTAACAATTGTCTATCTTCCTCCGAAGGAATACCACCATCATACTTCTTGATCATTAAATCCCTTAGGTATTAAAAGTCATTATTAGGAATTTCAAAGGCCTGAACTACATCTACATCATGAGTTTGAGGAAGAGAAAGAAATGTTACCATCTTTATGCAATCCCAAAAGTTTGCAGCATTCCTTACACTTATCACATCTCGGTTGATGTTCTTGCTTGCTTATTGTGAGCCCGAAGAGCTGCCCATCATACAAATGTCATCATCCATTTCATTCTCATTATCATCATCAATATCTTGCTGGTCCATTTCACATGGAGGATGAGGAAGAAAACATCTATCACACCAATCCATATCAGCAACTTCTTGAACAATAGCAACTCTTGCAGTTAGAGGGTCAGGCACCACTCTATTTTCACGTGCTTGGGGTTGTCTATTTGTAGATCCAATAATCCCTTTACCTCTATCATCTTGTCTTTGATCACCCCTAGGATGATTTCCAAATCTATCATGGTTTTGAGTTATTTGCTATCCTTGTGAACTCGGCCAATTCCTTTCTCAGCCTGGGCTAATTTGTAGGAAATTTCTTTGACAGCCCCTACCAAAGTCTTGACAACATCTTCCAAATCAGCACCCTTTCTAGCTTGAGGCTTCTTAGGGTTTATCAGCTTCACACCGTCCCTCTTAAGTGGTTTACCAACAACTTTAATATTATTTTCAATTTGAAGTGCCATGGTGAAAGCTTTCCTAAAATTTGTAGGATTTTTGTCTCTCAAGTAATAGGCTTCCTTTTTATTAAATGCATCTACATATTTAATCAAGAAATATTCATCACAAGGCCTCAAAATTACAGGTAGCCTTCTCAATGTCTTATTAAATCTTATATTGAAATCATGAACGGTCTCATTAGGGTTCTTCTTGATGTTCTCAAACTCAGATAGAAGGAACCTTGGATTTTTTTGTCTCCATATTGTAATCTAAATGCATTACTCATCTCATTCCATGAATCAATAGAGTTATCAGGAAAAGCTTTATACAAATCTCTTGCATCTTCCTCAAGTGTATGGATAAACAACTTGATATACACATCCTCAAATTATATTTCAAAGTCTTCCATCATGTTAACAAAGAGTTTGAGATGTTGATCTCTAGTCATGGCATTATTACCTTGGAATTTTGGTAACCTATTTCTCACATCCTATGGGACAACATTTGGATAACCATCCATTCCTCCAAAATTTTTAGGACCAAAGGTGTTTACAATAAATGGAGGTCTAGGTTGAGCCATATTGTTTGGTGGGGGTGATCTTGGAGGTGAAACAAGCGGATGAGGAGTAGTAGTGGGTTCGATTAGAATAGATGAATGATATTTAAAATGATAACCCCCAAATTCTCTCTCTCTTGATAGACTTTAGCAAACTTAGAAACCACAAGAGAATATTTATGAGCATGCTTTTCAAATACACAAGAAGGTCCCTCACACGATGGAGAATGAAAATCAGCAAGAAGATTTCTTGAATTAGATCTACTTGAAGAGGAATTATAATCTTTAATGACATTGCTCTCCTTCAAATTCAACTATGGGGATTCTTTCCTTGAAACTAAATCACCACCCACTTTCCACACTCTTCTTCCTTCTAGTTCGAGCTTCTTGATTTGGTGAGAAACTTGTTAGAAGAGTCTTTGATGAAGAGGGATCTCCTTCCCTCTAGTTTGATAGATTAAAAAAATAAAGTTTTAAATGATAAAAATATGTTAGAAAACTGGTATTTCAAAATCCCAACAGCATGGAGTCGCCACCAAGGATTTTCACCTTAGTTGTGCAAGAAATCACTAAAAATATTCTATCAAATGCATGTTATAACTGAAAACTTGCAGGGATTTACAAATCAGATTTTCTTCTTCTTAATTCAACAAAAAATAGTGCATCCAAATCATATAAACTACTGGTAGATGAGGAGAGCAGGCTGAGTTTGAAGTCTTTCTTACCCAAAACATCCAGATCTGAAGTATGAAATGGTATCTCAAGAATGTAACAGCTCAAATACTTGATCACAAAAATTCTCAAACCTTTCAAGTACTTCAAAACCACCAAGAAATTGCAAGAAGTCCCTAGCAATGGTGCCACTCGGGTGTTGGTATCAAGATTTAATCTCCTTCACAACTTGAACAACATCATGAATTGCACAAGACACTCAAGGATAGATAGATGTTTTATATGTCATTTGTAGCCGGGGAAGCACTCCTATATTCTTGTTTTCATTCAATAATTGAGGGAGTGGATAGCACCTTCAAGAGGGTTTTGATCTAACCCTCACTATTTTAGGTTGTGCCTATCAACCAAGGCAAGAGAACCTGTATTGCAGCCCCTATATGGTAAGGAGATGGAGATGTCCTTGTGTTTTGCATATAATATGGAAGAGGCTTTGTGAAAACATGATCAAGTATCCATTATCCAAACTAAAGGAGTTATCACTACTAAATGATGGAAATGTTCTCAAAACAAAGCTAGAGCTGCTAAAGACATGATAAAACCCTGATCAACTTTGTGCATTTTAGTGAAAGGATTGAATTCTTTTGTGGACACACAATGCAAATGTAGGGGTATTATAGGTAGGATGAGTTAGTTTAAAATGAAATTCTTATGAGAGATGTTGGGACAAGAGTAGCTAGAAATCATCACCTTCTTTGGGAAACTTTGCAAATGAATTACAACACCTAAACAATAGAGATGTTTCAATGAATTTGAAGTGCTCTTTCAACCAGGATGTGTGCACAATGGATGCCCAAATCTGCACTATTCCATACAAACTTTGATAACCTGCCACAAAGGCTTGAAGAAAAATATCAATGAAGCATTTAGGAACCCTTATTTAGATCATGACCTAAGGTACACCCAAAGGTTTACAAACACCCTCAATTTCAAGGAAGGTAAGATGAATTTAAATCTATTTATCTTCACTCAAATGAATGCTCTTGTAAATGGAAGATTACAAGATGCCTTCAAACCTCTATAAGAAATGAGACCATGCATGACAATAAATATCCAAACACAAGATTACAACATGAGCATGAAACACAAATTGAAAACATATTGAAATACAAGTGTATGCAAGCTTTGCCAAGAGATAAAACCAATTAATCCAAGAATTTGATCAAATATATCAGCAAGGGAATGTTATTTAGACAATCTCAAAGCTTTTGATGGCTTTATAGCTGAAACCAACTCAACATGATGAACATTTGATGCAAACTGGAATAAAAATGGCTCTCAGGTAGTTTCTCCAAAAGGAAATGGACTTCTTCTAGTTTTCCTGTGAAAATTCTTCTCTCTCTTCTCCAAAATTCTCAACAGACTTACAAAATGTTTCCAAACTACATGATATACCCTATGCCAACTTGGATCCTTGCATCCCAAGCAAATAATATGCCAAAGGGATCAAATTTGTTACAAAACCCTATCCATTTGATGAAAAATGATATAAAACTGTGAAACAACTTGCCAAATGCCAGAGATGCACAAATATTTTAAAATATTGCATGAACTCAGATCCTTATCCATCCCAAGGTCACATTTTTGGCATTCCACCATGCCAACATGCATTTGCAATCATTTTTCACCTTTTTCCCTCACCATTTTTAACTCTGCAACTTTTTATTTTTACCTTTCACGTGTTTTTCATGGGATGAGGAAAATATTTAACAAAAACACTATAGGGAACCGAATCAGCTCAAATAAATGATTCCATTGTGTTTAGAAGGCCAAAGGGATGCATATTCATATAAAATTTCATGTGTTTTGGTGCAAAAATGACGATTCCACACTTCTTGGAGCTCCAATGGCACCCAAAAATGAAAAATGCAGCAACCATTGATTAAAATCAACTTTAAATGCCAGCCTTCCACGTGGCAGATCCAAATCCTCTTTAAAAATGCCAAAATTACCTTTTTGCCTTTGGATAAGGTGCACACGTGTCCAAAAACCATTGGCACATGACCCTTCCTTTTAAAATTTGCATTTTAAACCCTTTTTGATCTCGGGAAAATTTTGAAAATTTTCCCCGCGAGCCCTCTGGATGTGCCACGTGTCCTCCTATGGGCCCTACCAAAACCACGGGCCGACTTGATGATTTTTTCCACATTTTTGAGAAAAGGATAATTTTCTCAAAATTATCCGCTCCCCCGAACACCCGCTACTTCTCTGCCATGTGTCACTCTCCCAATGGATGTGGAGGGACACCTTCAATTTTTCCTCATCACTCCTTGGCGGATTTAATTTTGGTTTTGAGATTTTTACCAAAGAAAAAAAAACATCCAAAAATCCCAAATCACCACTCTTCCCTCTGCTCTCATGGACACATGTCCACCTTCCATTGACCATGGGATTATCTTGCATTTTTTACCCTGGAAACATAAGGGAAAAAATCACGAACTTCTTCTTTGCCCCCTTTCTCCATAATACCTCTTGGACACGTGTCTCTTTCTAATTGCTTGTGGGCTCTCAGGCTAAATTAAAACTTCTAAATTCCCACAAACTTCCCCCCTATGCCGATTCATCGGACACATGTCCATTTTTTATTGGAAGCGGGCTTTTGAGGCAAAATTTTCCTTTTTACCTTTTGAAGTTAAAACTTCAAATTACTCCAAACCTCCACCCATTCATTTCAACCTTTGCATACGTGTCACTTTCTTATTCATTAGGGGACCTCAGGTGGAAATTTTAACTTAAGAAATTTGCACAAAATGAAGGAAAAAATTTTAAATGACCTCCGCCTTCCCTCTGGCTCGCCTGCGCCACGTGTCACCTTCCCATTGGGCACGGGCGCACGGGCCAAATTTTTCCCCTGACACCTTGAGCCAAAAGTCATAAAAAATTTTCCAAGTCCTTGACCATCCACTTGGCCCTCCTGGACACGTGTCATGATGCCCATTCGGCATGGCATTCAGGAAAACATTTGATTTTGAGAAATTTTTCCAAAATGGAAGAAAAATTTCCTAAGTGACTTCCACCACCTATCAATCCTCGACCAATCACACTGTGCCACGTAAGCACATCCAGCGTAGCCTTTGTGGGGCCATGGGAAAAAATTTTATTCCGACATCTTTGAGTCAAAAACAATAAAATTTTCCCAACTCCCACACTGTCTATTTGATCTCCCTGTGCCACATGTCACTTCCTCGTTGGGTAAAACTTGGGCCTTCGAGAAAATTTGGATTTTGAGAATTATTCAAAAATTAAAGAAAAATTCTTTTAAACCCCCTCCACCTAATGATCTTTCAACCAATGTATCATGCCACGTAGGTGCACCATTGTAACACATTCCGCATCACGGGCAAAAATTTCTTTCGACATCTTTGAGTCAAAAACAATAAACTTTTCCCAACTCCCACACTATCTCTGTTTGATCTCCCTTTGCCACATGTCACTTCCACATTGGGTATAGGCACACGGGCCAAATTTTAATAACGACATTATGAGCCAAAAGTCATCAATTTTTTCCAAGTCCTTGACCATCCAACTGGCCCTCTTGAACATGTGTCATCATGCCATTCTATTTGTGTGCCTTTGGGAAAACATTTGATTTTGAGAAATTTTTCCAAAATGGAAGAAAAATTTCCTAAGTGACTTCCGCCACCCACATATCCTCAACCAATCACATCATGCCACATAAGCACATCCCTGTAGCACCTTAGCATCGTGGAGCCATGGGAAAAAGTTTTCTTTTGAAAAAACCTCAAAAATGACAAGTTAGCAATGTTTTTCCGCATATCGACTCAATGAGATCCTCGCCACGTCAAAAAGATAAACATTGCAATGATAAACTTGATGGGTAAAAAACACCCGTACGACCATCAATACATCAGAAAAAATGTAGAAGATGCCCTAGAAACCGAAAAATTTGACAAGGAGGGCAGACTTCTTCATTTTTAAACCCACTGAATCATTTTTTGACATCACTTGTGACCTTGGGATTGGGAAAAAGCTTGCACGAATTCAGGATTTGATCAATTTCAAACTCTTTCATGATTTGATAAAGGAGAAAACGGTACAGCCCATGAAAATGAATAAATCATGGCATAAATGGGGGAACTTGGATTTTGTTTCAAAAATGGGTAGAATAACAACATTAAGGGCATTTTGAAAACATTCAACTAGATAAAACGAGTTCTAGATCTTGACTCTTGCCACAAGGACGTTTTAAGGTAAAAATGGAACATGGAGAATTAGAGCAAAGTATGAAAACCCATAAATTACACCAACATTGGCTCCTGCTTGGGGATGGGCACTCCCAGCGAGTGCCACAAGATCACAATGTATACCAAGTGCCAAAAATCCATTGGGCAAGGAGTCAAAACATGCATAGCAGCCCTAAAAACCAGAATTTTCACCAAAAATAGACCAGAAAACCACACCAACAATGGTTGCCAAGGAAAAAAGGGAAAACCACAAGCCAACAACATAAAGAACAAGGAAAAGACAAAAAAAAAACAAGGGATATACAAAATGTACAACTTGTGCATACCTCACATGGGGATTTAATCCAAGAAATGTTTTAAATGTCTACCATTAACAGGCAGCTCCAACAAATCCCCATCCAAATCCTTGAGAAAAAATTTATTTTCTCCAATCCTGATATCAATGGCATAAGGGCCCATCCATAAAGCATCAAACTTGCCATGCTTACCCTTGTCTTCATGCCTACTATCCCACAGAAAAACTAGATCTCCAACACTGAAAGCTCTAGGGGTGACCTTCTTATCAAACAACTTCTTCAATTTCTCCCAAAAACGGTGCCACTCGGGTGTTGGTATACATATTTAATTTCCTTCACAACTTGAACAACATCATGAATCTACACAAGACACTCAAGGATAGAAAGATTTTTATATGTTGTCTATATCCGGGAAGCACAACTATCTTCTTGTTTGCATTCAAGAATTGAGGGAGTGGATAGCACCTCAAGAGGTTTTGATCCGACCCTCACTATTTTAGGTTGTGCCTATCATGTTTCCAAGGTAAGAGAACCTATATTTCAGCCCCTATATGGTAAGGAGATGGAGATGTCCTTGTGTTTTGCATATAATATGGAGGAGGCTTTGTGAAAACATGATCAAATATCCAATATTCAATATCAAAGGAATTGTCACTACTAAATGATGGAAATGTTCTCAAAACAAAGCTAGAGATGCTATAGACATGATTAAACCCTGATCAACTTTGTGCATTTTAGTGAAAGGATGGAATTCTTTTGTAGATACACAATGCAAATTCAGGGGGTATTGTAGGTAGGATGAGTTAGTTTAAAATGAAATTATGATGAGAGATCTTGGGACAAGAGTATCTAGAAATCATCACCTTCATTGGGAAACTTTGAAAATGAGTTACAACACCTAAACAACAGAGATGTTTCAATGAATTTGAAGTGCTCTTTCAACCAGGATGTGTGCACAATGGATGCCCAAATCTGCACTATTCCATACAAACTTTGATAACCTACCACAAAGGCTTGAAGAAAAATATCAATGAAGCATTTAGGAACCCTTGCTAGATCATGACCTAAGGTACACCCAAAGGTTTACAAACACCCTCAATTTACAAGGAAGGTAAGATGAATTTAAATATGTTTATATTCACTCAAATGACTACTTTTTGAATGGAAGATTGTAAATTCCTTGAAACCCTCTACAAGAAATGAGACCATGCATGACCAATAAAGATCCCAAACACAAGATTGCAACATGAGCATGAAACATAGATTGAAAACATACTGAAATATAGGTGTATGCAAGTATTTTTTAAAGAGATAAAACCAATTAATCCAAGATTAGATCAAATATATCCAGGGAATATTATTTAAACAATCTAAAAGCTTGTTGATGAGTATACATAGAAAAACTCAACATGATGAACATTTGATGCAAACTGGAATAAAAATGGCTCTAGGGTAGTTTCTTAAAAGGAAATGGACTTCTTCCAATTTTCCCTAAACGACATGCCTTTGATGAGAAGCTCTCCTCTCTTCATCCAACTCAATGATCTAATTGATTCTTGATTCATATGGGCCATGTTCTTGATCTTCCAATTGCTTGAGCAAACTGAAAAGTGGATAATTGCAGGTGTAATGGCAGCAAATCCTGAGTTCCATACACCAGTTCAAATGGAATTTTACTAGTTGCTCTTTTTGGAGTTATCCTATCAGCCCAAACTACAAATTTCAACTATTCTCCCCACTTCTTCTTGTTGATTTCCAAGGTTCTTCTAATGATCTTGAGCAAGTTTTTGTTACTTGATTTAGCTTTCCCATTCCCTTGTGGGTTATAATTTGAAGAATAGGTCAGATTTATCCCATATTCATTGCACATTGCCATCAAAGGCTTGGCTCTAAAACACATAGCATTATCAGACACAATCTTAACTGGAACCCCAAATCTACATATGATATGATTCAGCAAGAAATCCATTACCACTTGGTGTGTTGCCTTTCTAGATGGAATTGCCTCAACCCATTTTGTAAAATAATCAGTTGCTACAAGGATCCATTTATAACCAGCACTAGAAGGATCTGAAATCTCACCAATAAAATCCATTCCCCATTGTTTGAAAGGAGCTTCAATTGATACAGGCTGCAAAGGAAGGGATCCTGAAGCTTTCAATCTTCCTAAAAAATGTTGGCAACTATCACACCTTCTAACTAGCTAGTTTGCATCTTTGAAAAGAGTTGGCCACCAATAACCAGCTCTTAAAATCTTATGTGTTGTCACTCTCCCAACAAAATTTCCTCCACAAACTCCCCCATGGAAATCAGCAATCAACTTGGGAGCTTCATCTTTAGTTATGCATTTCAAGAGGACACCTTCAGGGTTCTTCCAAGCCAACCCAAGGTCTGTTATGACATATTTCTGAGAAGCCAACTTGAGGGCTCTTTTCTGATTTTTATTTAAGTGACTGGGACAACATAGGTGCTTGAGGTAATAGACCACATCCTTGTACCACTCAGAATTCATCAATTTGTCAAGGAGATCTGCCCTTTCTTCCCCTAGTTGATTCACTTCTACATTCTGCAAATTACTCTCAGCCATAAGTTTGGCAAGACCTAAACCTCTTACCAGCTTTGTTGTTTGGATATCCATATCATACTCTTGTAATTTTTAACCCATCTACATCTCTTTCTTGATATCTCCATGTCGTGATAAGATGTATTTAACCATGGTGTGGGGAACATAAGCAAAAACCTTTGAACTCAAAATGTAGGACCTGAAAGTCTTTGTTGCTTTTAATAATGCAAATGCTTATTTCTCCATAATTGTGTACCTCAATTCAGCTACTTGTAAAGCCTTGCTAAAGAAATCAATAGGCCTCTCAGCTCCATTTTCATCCTTTTTGTAAAAAATGAAGCAATATTAAATTCATATGCAAAAGAGAAGATTTGGAAAGGCATCTTATAGTTTGGAGCTGATAAAATAGGTGCATGTTTGAGTGCATCCTTTATTCCTTCAAAATCTTGGATGGCAGCCTTTTCCAGTTAATAACTTGATCCTTTATTAGCATGCTTGTGATTGGAAGAGTTAACTCAAAAAAATTAGAAACAAACTTTCTAATGAAATTGATTTGGCCAAAGAAAGATTGAATACCTTCTTTGGTTCTTGGAATAGGCACATTGATTGATTACTTCCACTCTCTCAGGTCTATCATAACACCTTCTTTTAGATACAATATGTCCCAAAAACTTGGAATTTTGTCACACAAAAATACACTTCTTTGGATTAAGTGAAATGCCATACTCTCTATATCCTGATCAACATCTTCTCTAGGTAGGTGCAGATGATCTGCTCACTTTCTTGAAAAAATAGTCACATCATCTTGGTAAGCGCAATAAACTCATTGATATAACCAAAGAAAGGCAACATCCATTTCCCTTTGAAAAGTAACACCAGCATTCATCAATAAAAAAGGCATCCTTATAAAACATAAGTCCCCCAAGGAGTAGTGAAGGTTTTCTTAAGTCTTTCTGATTCTTTGACAACTACTTGATTGTATCCGGAGAAACCATCCAAAGTAGAAAGCATTTCTGACCCTGTTACAAGCTGCAACATATTCTCCATGTTTGGAAAAGGATAGTTGTCCTTCATAGATGCTTTGTTTAGATTCCTAAAATCCACACAAAGTTTGATATCTCCATTCTTCTTTCTAACTGGCACAAGGTTGGCAACCCAAGAAGAGTATCTAGTAGGCTGAATGATGCCACCATCTCTCAATTTATTTAACTTTTCCTACATTTTCATGGAAAGCAAGTGGGTTAATAGGCCTTTGTTTTTGTCTAAATGGTTTGGTTTTAGCCTCAAGAGGGATCTCATGCTGAAATAAATCTTCTCTATATGCCTTCAACTCTGAATAAGACCAAGCAAGGCAGTCTTGATATTTCTTTAAAAGTTGGGCATAGGACTATTTTTCTTCTTTGCTGAGATGACTACCCAACCAGATCTTCCTTGGTTTGTCTTTAGTTCCCAAGTTGTGCTCTTCCACATCCCTTGAAGTAGACATCTTTCTATTAATGATGCAATCAGCATTGCTAAAATTGGATTCAAGTGCAACAAGACCTTTAGGAATGGTATTTGTTTTCAATTATATAATATCCTTGTCAAACAAAGTTTCTCTACCTTCATTCATGCACACCATTGGTTCCCAATCAATATTTTGACCAGAAAACTCTCCTTGGCATTGTAATAATCTCAACACTTGTGCATCATCATCAAAAATCTGCCAATGTTTCACATTATCCGGGATAAGCTGGCCTTGTTAGCACTTCAACATCATATTCACAAAAAGGTGAAATGGTGCAATTATCAAATTTAGAACCAAGAACAATTATCTTATCAGCAGCATCATTAACACTTCTATCATGGTAAACAATGTTAAAGGAATCAAACATTTCAATCAAGTCCCAAACAACATGCTTATATTGTTTTCATATGCTGATTTTTGTGGCATATAAACTTTCTTACTTGTCTTGAAAACCAGCTCGAATCTCCTTTAGCAAAAATATCCTTTACTCCATATTTCCATGCAATCCTTAATCCCAATAATAATATGCCTCATACTCAGAAATTTTGTTAGTACATTCAAAATTGAGCTTGAAGGAGAAAGAAAACTTCCAAACTAGGGGAAACCAACACTATACCAGCACCATTTCCAAATTTGGAGCAAGATCCATCAAATAGTAATGTCCATGGAGAACCTACCATACCAAGGCACTCTGATTTTTCCATCTTATTCTCTTTTCCATCAGCAAAACCAATGAAATTGTCAACATCTACATCAGCAAACAACACTTCATAAGAAGCATTGTTGGGATCTTCAATCAAGTGTAACATCTTCTTTTCACCATAGAGTTTGACAAGGCTTCCCTCAATGGGAATGGTGGCATAGGACATGTCCATTTGAACACTACCACCAACACTTGCAGCCCACTTTCTTGACAAAAGCATACCCCATTTGGCAGGGCAGTCAACAATTACAACATCAAGTTTTAAATTCTTACCCGGATAGGCTGCAAGTTGCACTACTAAACCCTTCACACATCCAACAACTGGAACTTCCCTTGAATCCATGGCTGTACACTTCCCATATGTTGTTTTCACCTTGATATCCAACTCATTCATAACTTCTAGAGGCATAACATTACATGATGCACGGAATCAAACATGTAATTGTGAAGCAACATACCTTTTATGAGAAAAATTGTGAAGAATGGATCAACATTCAATTGGGAATAAACCAAGGATGTCCCCAAATACACTTCAGGTGCCTCTGCAAGATCTTCCATTTGTGGTGGTGTTTCAGGGCCAGCAATGCTTTGAAGAGGATTCTCAACAACATTTACATTTTTGCTTGGTATAATCTTTTCTTCTTTCAATCCCAAGTATTCAAAAGCTCTTTTCTTATGCTCAGGTATTCTAAGCAACTCAATGATGGGAACACTCACTTTAATTTGGCTCAATACCTAGGCTATATCATATGGAACATTCTTTGGTAAAACAACATTGGAAGGGAAACAAGAAGGTTCATCAGATGGAGAAGTATTCTTGGCAGCCTGGGCATGGAGAGGACTGATATTTTTACATGGGATAGTAGGGTTCTTAGCAATTGTTTCTCTTCTAGGATTATCTTTGGGAATGCTTGTGAGCAAGGGTGTCTTCACTTGGCTTGAGGACCATCTCCCTAACAACTTTACTTCTAGTATTGTACTCCTTTTCTTGACCAACCACAACATTCATTAACAATTGTCTATCTTCCTCCGAAGGAATACCACCATCATACTTCTTGATCATTAAAGCCCTTAGATATTCAAAGTCATTATTAGGAATTTCAAAGGCCTGAACTACATCTACATCATGAGTTTGAGGAAGAGAAAGAAATGGTACCCTCTTTATGTAATCCCAAAAGGTTGCAGCAGTCCTTGCACTTATCACATCTATTGATGTTGTTGCTTGTTGTGAGCCTGAAGAGCTGCCCATCATACAAATTTCATCATCCATTTCATTCTCATTATCATCATCAATATATTGCTGGTCCATTTCACATGGAGGATGAGGAAGAAAACATCTATCACACCAATCCATATCAGCAATTTCTTGAACAACAGTAACTCTTGCAGTTAGAGGGTCAGGCACCACTCTATTTTCACGTGCTTGGGGTTGTCTATTTGCAGATCCAATAATCCCTTTACCTCTATCATCTTGTCTTTGATCACCCCTAGGATGATTGCCAAATCTATCATGGTTTTGAGTTCTTTGCTGTCCTTGTGAACTTTTCCCAATTCCTTTCTCAGCCTAGGCTAATTTGTAGGAAATTTCTTTGACAACCCCTGCCAAAGTCTTGACAACATCTTCTAAATCAGCACCCTTGCTAGCTTGAGGCTTCTCAGGGTTTATCAGCTTCACACCATCCCTCTTAAGTGGTTTACCAACAACTTTAATATTATTTTCAATTTGAAGTGCCATGGTGAAAGCTTGCCTCAAGTTTGTAGGATTTTTGTCTCTCAAGTAATAGGCTTCCTTTTTATCAAATGCATCTGCATATTTAATCAAGCAAGATTCATCACAAGGCCTCAAAATGATAGGAAGCCTTCTCAATTTTTATTAAATCTTGTATTGAAATCATGAACGGTCTCATTAGGGTTCTTCTTGATGTTATCAAACTCGAATAGAAGGAACCTTGGATCTGTTTTGTCTCCATATTGTAATTTGAATGCATTACTCATCTCATTCCATGAATCAATAGAGTTATCAGGTAGAGCTTTATACCAATATCTTGCATCTTCCTCAAGTTTATGGATAAACAAATTGATATATAATTCCTCAAATCATATTTCAAAGTCTTCCATCATGTTAACAAAGAGTTTGAGATGTTGATCTCGATCATGGCATTGTTACCTTGGAATTTTGGTAACCTATTTCTCACATCTTGTGGGACAACATTTGGATAACCATCGATTCCTCCAAAATTTATAGGACCAAAGGTGTTAACGATAAATGGAGGTCTAGGTTGAGCCATATTGTTTGGTGGGGGTGATCTTGGAGGTGAAACAAGTGATGAGGAGTAGTAGTGGGTACGATTGGAATAGATGAATGATCTTTAAAATGACAACCCCCAAAGTCTCTCTCTTGATAGACTTTAGCAAACTTAGAAACCAGGAGAGCAAATTTAGGAGCAAGTTTTCAAATAAACAAGAAGGTCCCTCACACGATGGAGAATGAAAATCAACAAGAAGATTTCTGAATCAGATCTACTTGAAGAGGAATTATAATCTTCAATAACAAGCTGCTCTCCTTCAAATTCAACTATGGGGATTCTTTCCTGCAACTAAATCACCACCACTTTCCAAACTCTTCTTCCTTCTAGTTATGAGCTTCTTGATTTGGTGAGAAACTTGTTAGAAGAGTCTTGATGAAGAGGGATCTCCTTCCCTCTAGTTTGATAGATTTAAAAATAAAGTTTCAAATGATAAAAATATGTAAGACAAACTGGTATTTCAATATCCAAACAAGCATGGAGTCGCCACCAAGGATTTTCACCTTAGTTGTGCAAGAAATCACTAAAAATATTCTATCAAATGCATGTTATACTGAAAACTTGCAGGATTTACAAATCAGATTTTCTTCTTCTTAATTCAACAAAAATAGTGCATCCAAATCATATAAACTCTTTGGTAAATGAGGAGAAGAGTAGGCTGAGTTTGAAGTCTTTTTACCCAAAACATCCAGATCTGAAGTATGAAATGATATCTCAAGAATGTAATAGCTCAAATACTTGATCACACAAATGCTCAAACCTTTCAAATACTTCAAAACCACCAAGAAATTGCAAGAATTCCCTAAGCAATGGTGTCACTCAGTGTTGGTATAATGATTTAATCTCCTTCACAACTTGAACAACATCATGAATTTACACAAGACACTCAAGGATAGATAGATGTTTTATATGTCATTTGTAGCCGGGAAGCACACCTATCTTCTTGTTTGCATTCAATAATTGAGGGAGTGGATAGCACCTTCAAGAGGGTTTTGATCTAACCCTCACTATTTTAGGTTGTGCCTATCAACCAAGGCAAGAGAACCTATATTGCAGCCCCTATATGGTAAGGAGATGGAGATGTCCTTGTGTTTTGCATATAATATGGAGGAGGCTTTGTGAAAACATGATCAAATATCCATTATCCAAACTCAAAGGAGTTTTCACTACTAAATGATGGAAATGTTCTCAAAACAAAGCTAGAGCTGCTAAAGACATGATAAAACCCTGATCAACTTTGTGCATTTTAGTGAAAGGATGGAATTCTTTTGTGGACACACAATGCAAATGCAGGGGTATTGTAGGTAGGATGAGTTATTTTAAAATGAAATTTTGATGAGAGATGTTGGGACAAGAGTAGCTAGAAATCATCACCTTCTTTGGGAAACTTTGCAAATGAATTACAACACCTAAACAACATAGATGTTTCAATGAATTTGAAGTGCTCTTTCAACAAGGATGTGTGCACACATGGATGCCCAAATCTACACTATTCCATACAAACTTTGATAACCTGCCACAAAGGCTTGAAGAAAAATATCAATGAAGCATTTAGGAACCCCTATTTAGATCATGACCTAAGGTACACCCAAAGGTTTACAAACACCCTCAATTTACAAGGAAGGTAAGATGAATTTAAATATGTTTATCTTCACTCAAATGAATACTCTTCTGAATGGAAGATTGCAGATGCCTTCAAACCCTCTACAAGAAATGAGACCATGCATGACCAATAAAGATCCCAAACACAAGATTGCAACATGAGCATGAAACACAAATTGAAAACATACTGAAATATAGGTGTATGCAAGCTTTGCCAAGAGATAAAACCAATTAATCCAAGAATTAGATCAAATATATCAGCAAGGGAATGTTATTTAGACAATCTCAAAGCTTGTTGATGGCTTTACAGCTGAAACCAACTCAACATGATGAACATTTGATGCAAACTAGAACAAAAAAATGGCTCTCAGGTAGTTTCTCCAAAAGGAAATGGACTTCTTCCAGTTTTCCCTGTGAAAATTCTTCTCTCCTTCTCCCAAAATTCTCAACAGACTCACAAAATGTTTCCAAACTACATGATATACCCTATGCCAACTTGGATCCTTACATCCCAAGAAAAGAATATGCCAAAGGGATCAAATTTGTTACAAAACCCTATCCATTTGATGAAAAATGATATAAAAGCAGAAACAGCTCGCCAAATGCCAGAGATGCACAAATATTTTAAAATATTACATGAACTTAGATCCTTATCCATCCTAGGGTCACATTTTTGGCATTCCACCATGCCAAGCATGCATTTGCAATCATTTTTCACCTTTTTCCCTCACCATTTTTAACTCTGCAACTTTTTACTTTCACCTTTCACGTGTTTTTCACGGGATGAGGAAAATATTTCATAAAAACACTATAGGGCACCGAATCAGCTCAAATAAATGATTCCATTGTGTTTAGAAGGCCAAAGGGATGTAGATTCATATAAAATTTCATGTGTTTTGGTGCAAAAATGACGATTCCACACTTCTTGGAGCTCTAATGGTGCCCAAAAACGAAAAAATACACAGTTGTCATTGATTAAAATCAACTTTAAATGCCAGCCTTCCATGTGGGAGATCCAAATCCTCTTTAAAAATTCCAAAATTACCTTTTTTCCTTTGGATAAGGTGCACACGTGTCCAAAAACCATTGGCATGTGACCCTTCCTTTTAAAATTTGCATTTTAAACCCTTTTTGATCTCGGGAAAATTTTGAAAATTTTCCCTTGAGCCCCTGGATGCGCCACGTGTCCTCTCGTGGGCCCTACCAAAACCGCGGGCCGATTTGATGAGTTTTGCCACATTTTTGAGAAAAGGATAATTTTCTCAAAATTCTTCGCTCCCAAACACCCGCTGCTTCTCTGCCATGTGTCGCTCTCCCAATGGATGCGGAGGGACACCTTCAATTTTTCCTCATCGCTCCTTGGCGGATTTAATTTTGGTTTTGAGATTTTTTACCTTTTGAAAGAAAAAACATCCAAAAAATCCCGAATCCCCACTCTTCCCTCTGCTCTCATGGACATGTTTCCACCTTCCATTGACTGTGGGATTATCTTGCATTTTTTACCCTGCAAACATAGGGGCAAAAATCACGAACTTCTTCTTCGACCCCTTTCTCCATAATACCTCACGGAAACGTGTCTCTTTCCAATTTCTTACGGGCTATAGGGCCAAATTAAAACTTCTAAATTCCCACAAACTTCTGCCCCCTATGCCGATTCATCCAGACACATGTCCATTTTTATTGGAAGCGGGCTTTTGAGGAAAAATTTTCCTTTTTACCTTTTGAAGTTAAAACTTCAAATTCCTCCAAACCTCTGCCCATTCATTTCAACCTTTGCATACGTGTCACTTTCTTATTCACCACGGGACCTCGGGTAGAAATTCGACCTTAAGAAATTTGTAAAAAATGAAGGCAAAAATTTTAAATGACCTCCGCCATCCAGTGGCCCTCCTGTGCCACGTGTCACCTTCCCATTGGGCACGGGCGCATGGGCCAAATTTTCCCCTGACACCTTGAGCCAAAAGTCATCAAAAATTTTCCAAGTCCTTGACCATCCGCCTGGCCCTCCTGGACATGTGTCATCATGCCATTCGCTACGGGCCTTCGGGAAAACATTTGATTTTGAGAAATTTTTCCAAAATGGAAGAAAAATTTCCTAAGTGACTTCCGCCACCCGCCAATCCTCAACCAATCACATTGTGCCACATAAGCACATCCCTATAGCACTGCGGGGCCGCGGGAAAAAATTTTTTCTTCGACATCTTTGAGTCAAAAACAATAAAATTTTCCCAACTCCCACGCTGTCTGTTTGATCTCCCTGTGCCACGTGTCACTTCCCCATTGGGTGCGGGCCTTCGGGAAAAATTTGGATTTTGAGAATTCTTCAAAAATTGAAGAAAAAGTCTAAGTAACCCCCGCCACCTAATGATCTTTCAACCAATTGTATCGTGCCACGTAGGCACACCATTGTAACACTAAGGGCGCGAGGAAAAATTTTCTTCCGACATCTTTGAGTCAAAAAGGTTGAAAAAATTTTCCCAACTCCCACGGTGTCTATTTGATCCCCGTGTCACGTTTCACTTCCCCATTGGGTATGGGTGTGCGGGCAAATTTTTTCCCATGACACCCTAAGCCAAAAGTCATCAAAAACTTTCCAATTCCTTGACCATCCACCTGGCCCTCCTGGACTTGTGTCATCATGCCATTCGTTACGGGCCTTCGAGCAAACATTTGATATTGAGAAATTTTTCCAAAATGGAAGAAAAATTTCCTAAGTGACTTCCGCCACCCACCAATCCTCGACAAATCACATCATGCCACATAAGCACATCCCTGTCAGCATTGCGGGGCGCGGGTAAAAATTTTCTTTTTGTAAAAAACTCAAAAATGACAAGTTAGAAATGTTTTTCAGCATATCCCAACCAATGAGAGCTCGCCACGCGTCAAAGCATAAACATTGCAATGATAAACTTGACGGGTAAAAAATGCCCATCGATTGTTAATACATAGAAAAAATGTAGAAGATGCCCTAGAAACCGAAAATTTTGATAAGGAGGGCAGACTTCTTCATTTTTAAACCCACTGAATCATTTTTTGACATCACTTGCGACCTTGGGATTGGGAAAAAGCTTGCACGAATTCAGGATTTGATCAATTTTGAACTCTTTCGTGATTTGATAAAGGAGAAAATGGTACAGCCCATGAAAATGAATAAATCGGGCACAAACGCTGGGGGAAACTTGGATTTTGTTTCAAAAAGGGTAGAATAACAACATTGAGGGCATTTTGAAAACATTCAACTGGATAAAATGAGTTACAAATCTTGACTTGAGCCACAAGGATGTTTTGGAGTAAAAATATAATATGGAGAATTAGAGTAAAGTGTGCAAACCCATAAATTGCACCAACGGTAGGAATGAAGGAGGTATCTGCGATAGAAGCGGTGGATGAACCTGGTAAGTGGAAGTGTAGGTGAAGAAGTATTGATTGCGGAGGTAGTCAACTTAATAGGTATAAGCACATCATTGGGTCGATAAAGCATGTTGCATGTTTTAAAAGTTGATGGGTTAGCTAGAATTGTATAGGTCTTTCCTTCATGTTCAAACTTTACACAACGATGCAAAGTGGAAGAAACACAACCCATGACATGAATCCAGGATCTACCAAGCAAAAGGTTATATTAGAATTTCCCCTCCAAGACATAAAACAATTTTGGAATAGTACGAGGGCCCACGCAAATGTGGAGGATGACGGTGCCTAGTGTAGAGGTGATAGCGTCATTGAATGAACACAACATGACTAGATGTTTATGCATGTAATTGTCAGGTATCCACATTTGAGTGAATGCATGGGATGAAATGATGTTAATGTTAGCGCCCCCATCAATCATCACACAACATACCCATATGTCGTTAATGTGGACAGAGATGAAGAGGGCTAGGTGCGGGTCATCATTTTGGTGTGGCATGATCTCTTCCTTTAAGAAGATAAGAGAGGCTACTTGGTGAATATGGTGGGGTGAATATGAAGGTGGTAATTTGGTGAGAGATGCTACATGATGGGGTGTGATAATGGAGGCTACGGGTGTAGGGTCATTGGGTAAAACCTCAATAGATTGAAGAACCTCCATGAGAGATTGATGATGGGATTATATGGTTTGAATGAGGTCATATAAGGAAATTTTGAGGGAGATTGATGTAATTAATTGATCATGGTGTGATGTGTGACGCCATTAGAAATGGGGTACGTGGGGTTGCGAGATAGTGATTTTAGGTATGGGTGCGAGATGGCATGTTGGGTATAGGATTGGTTGGTGGGTCGATTGCCTTTTCTTTTCCCTTATTCTTCCGAGCACGTGTAGTGACGTGTATCATATTTATATGACGGGAGTTAGAAAATAGAGAAGGTGTAGGTTTAGTGGTATAACAAACCAATGGGAAAAAACCTACTTTGGAGGAGAAAAACCCTGTAAGGTGAGTTGGGCATAAAGACATTTGGGTGGTGGTGTGGCAAGTTCTCTGATGCAAACCATGTTAATTTCAAATCTTGGGGGTGGATCTAGGAGTTGTGAGGGTGGAGTTTGTGGTTATTGAGTGGGTAGTGTGGGAATGGGTGTTGGTGAAGCAAGATCCTTATCGAGAAGGTCATCATCATCAAAGTTGGCTTCTAGAGGACATAACTGGATAAGGATGGTTTTCAAGGCCTTACAGTTTTCCACATCGTGCCCTGGAACACGATGGTAGGAAAAAAATTTAGTATCATCAAACCCTTTTGGATTGGGTTTGAGGGGATTATAAGGCCTAAGTGGCGGTAATGTGATGACAGAAGTCTCAAGGAGGTTGGTTAAAATTTTGGCATAGGACCCTGCTAGTGGATCGCAATGGGAAGTGAACATGAGTTTTGGTGTAGGTGTAGTTAATTGTTGAGGAATGGTCTTTAGAAGAGGAGGATCGGGTCAAGCTATGGGTTTGGGTGTTAGCATGGTTTTGGGTGTCGGACATGCTAGTTTAGGTAGGGATACTGAGTAGATGGATGGGTAGGAGGGTGTGTGGTTGTTTTGACTACCTTATATGGGGTAGTGGAGTTTTGTTTTTGGGTCACACATTCTTAGGTAAAAGTGATAAGGTTGTATGAGGTCTAGAAGGAAAAGCAGAGATGGGGAAGAGGGTGAGTTACCCATGGGGATAACGGGGGTGATGTGAAGGTAGATGACGTGGTTCGTGCTTGAGGAGTGAGAGACAATGACTGAAGTGTAGTGGGTAATGAAGCAATAACTGAGGGTATTGGAGGTATGGGTGGTAAAGATGTTACAGTCTTGGTGTAAGTCATGTTGGGCATCTGGGGAGATTAGAGGTTTGTGAGGAAGGAATGGGTTGTTTTGTTTTTGGTTTACTAGTGGGTGGAGGTTTCTTGACCATGTGGGGAAGCTGAGATCCTAAGACAGATGGGATAGGTGCAGGTGTGATTGGCGTAGCTAAGGTATGAGGTCGATGGGTTTGGTTCTTTGTTTGGGTGTAGGAGTAGGTATGGTGTTGAATTTCGAGGATGTAGCTAAATCAAATTTTATAGGTGGATGAGTAAGGCTGGTGGTCGGGGTGATCCCTTAAGTCGTAATAGGTTTAGTCAAGGGAAATGTTGTACGTATGGGTTTGGGTTTAGGTGTAGGTTGAGTTATGGGTAAGGGTGTGGTTTGAGCTATAACAGGTGTCGTGGAAGGAGTTATGATAGAGGTGGTTATGTTTGGTTCTATTGGTAAAATTATTTTTGGGTAGAGAATGGAGGTATCGTAAGTGACCTTTGCATCTGCATTGAGACGGGAAGGAAAAGAAGCCCCTATAGTAAGGCTCTATCTACATAATCTAAGTGATCGGCCAAATGTGAGAATAGCATGTCTATAGGTGGTGTTGATGAGGACCTAATGGCAATTCTTGTAAAATGTGTCTTAGAGACGGGAAATTGGCTAGCTTCATCTTTCGTGGGTAGGAGAGCCTAAAGTAGGACTGCATGATTTTGAGTAGTTGATGGAGAATGCTCCCAAGATGCAAATGTATCTCAAGTGGGTCTATGATAGGTGGAGGAGATGATGGGTGCTCCTCATGGGTGGTGGAGGTAATGGGTGCTCCTCATGGGTGGAGGAGGTAATGGGTACTCCTTTATGGGTGGAGGAGGTGTTGTGGGTAAAGGTTCTCTAAGTCGAAAAGCCGGGGTGATATGGTCTCAATGTTAGTGGAAGACTCTTCCGTAGGTGAAGAAGGAGATGAAAGAGTTACTTTATGGGTGAAGGAACATGGGAGGTTGGTTCGATGTGGAAGGAGGATTTGGGCTAGGATTTCCTCTATGGAAGGAATGTGAGGTAATTGGGAGGTGACAGGTATGTCATTAAAGATAGCGTGGACCTCGCGGGTATGGGTATCATGAGTTGAGGTCTCACCGGTTTGATCAGACGAAGGGGCATGGTTGGGAAATGGTTTCTTTAAGATGTGTAGGTTTTCATTGGCAGGTGCGTTAGGATTATCCACGGTTAACTCACCTTTCTCAAGAATTTCTTGGACAATATTTTTGAAAGTGATGTAGTTTCTATCACTATGACCCTTTACTCGATGATAGTTACAGAAGTCATGTTCTTTATACCATGCGGGCATGGGGTGAGCAAGGTCAAAACTAGTGTGTGGTTTTATGGATGGAAGAGTGATGGTTCCATCTTTGATAATATTTTCTAAGACAGAAGAGTAAGGTTCCCCAATTGGGGTATATTTATGTTGATCTTGTTTGAATTAAAAGGTTTAGGCGAGTGAGAGATTAGATGAGAGGGTAACTTTGATTTGATGGATGAGTGGGCGGCCTCGAGTACCACTACGTTAGTGGTGCCCTTAGCTTTTGAATAATTGTTTTGTGGTTAGGAAGAAGAAGAGGTATCATTTGACTTGAATGCGAATTCTTATTACATAATTAGATTTTCTTCTCTTTGATGACTGAATCTCTAACTTTCGTGCCATAGTGAATACTTCATTGAATGTTCAAAAGGTTTCAACCTGTAAGGTTGGTGAATATGTCTAGCACAAGCCCATGTGAAGATCTCGATGAGTTATGTTTGGGGCATTTGGAAGGTGAGTTGCTTGATCAAGCTACGCCAATGAGCAACAAAATCTGTGATATATTCATCTTCATATCGACATGTGGAGTATAGATCGGTCATGGTAGCCTTCTTGAGGATATTGATAGAGAAATGATCTAAGAAGGCATGGGCTACCTAATTGAATGAGAATATAGAGTGTCTAGGTAACCCACTATACCAATCTAATGTAGTTCCATTCGAGAGACATGGGAAAGGTTCATAATAGAAAAGTGTCATCATGAGCGATTAGATAACACCCGTGTTTGAATGACCACAAATTATGTTGTGGGTCTTCTTTGCTATTGAAATGATTGAATTTAGGCATTTCCCAATGCACGGGGTATGGGTAGATAGGAATAGATGGGTGGATGGGCTTGTTGTAAATCTCGCCATAGGTGAGAGTGTTGCGAGCCAAAACAAGATGCCTCTAATGTTTGCATCTTATCCAACATCAATTTGATTAGGTAATTGGTAGGTTGTGATGATTGGGTGCCTCCTATAGCATGAGAGGTTTGGTTTTGGGCATATAATGGGGGTGGCACTCCAGTGTATGGTGTTTCCATGTGGGTTGATTGGGAAGAAGGCAATGAAACAGGGGTACATACCTTGAGTGAATAATGGAGGAAATGGGAGGTGGTGATAATATGTATATGGAGATGGAATGGTCGTGGTAACCCTAGTGCTAATGGGGGATAATGATTGTGGAATGGAAAGGACCATATTCTAAAAAGGGATAGGGGTCACCGACACGGGAGGTGGTAGTGTAGCTATAGGTATGTGTGAGACATTAGGGGTGGATGAGGTTACGTTTTGGATAGTTGTCGAGGGTATGGTGGATGTGGCGGGTGCTAAGGAGGTGGTAAACATGGTAGTCATAGCGGGTATAGGACCTAGCTATGAAATAACTGGGGGTAAGGTAGATGCGGGTAGAAAATAGCTAGATGGAGCCGATGTAGGAGTGGGAGTGAGAGTTGGGGGATAGATATGGGCATGTCGTATATCAACTGACTCAAGGCATCTCGAGTGGATGAGTGGGAAAGGTAAAACTGCAAGGCGGCAGGGTTTTGGTTAAGGAGTCATGTGAAATCCTCATCTCTAGTAGCGATAGTGATAGGTTGGATGGGATCCATGGCTGGTGATAAAATGGAAGGTGGTGAAGGAATAGGTGGGAGTGGTTGATAACTGGCATGAAACACAAGTTCACTTGCTTGTCTTTCCGTCAGCACTATATGAAACAATACTTATTAGGTAGGGCTACTTCTATGTAAATGACACAGAAAATAGTAGGAATAGGTGAATCTAATGGTAAAAAGTGGATTAGGTACCAAATGATGGTTGGAATGTGAAACAAGATAACCGATGCCAGTTAGGGAAAATCAACACCGGTCAATAAGGGTAATCTGTTCTAGGTCATTGTAAAAACAAAATGGACAGTGAGTGAAAAACAAAGTAGAAGGTGAAATCTGATGGTATGCCAAATTTGATGATGTTTACAATGTCAATGGGTATGATGGTAGTGACAAGGACTGTGAAAAGTAGAAGATGATGAATAAAATGTCCTTTTGGGTAGGTTAGCAAAAGGACCTAGAACCGAACCGACAACATTCGGAGGGTAACCGACGATGGTTACTATGAAATTGAAATAGTGATGAAAGAAAAGTGGTTGTGAATTAAAATCTGATGTAGAATCAGACCCATAATTCTAAGAATGATGATGATATGGCCCAGGCACACTCAGGTGAAGCTGGAATACACTAGCTATGATGAGGAGTGTGTAAGGATGAACAAAAAAATGAAGAACATGATCTCTCACCTCAAAACGCAAGCCAAGAAAAAACACTAAGAAAAATATGATCCTAGGAGTGCCCTTTTCTATTATGTTTATTTAGCTTATGTTATTTAGGGACTGACACATGAGTTGTGAAATAGAGTTTTTTGGTGAGGATGGCTTCCTACAAATAAGGAGATCTAAAAGGTGAGGTTTCAGGTATGTTAATATGGGGGCGGGCTTCACTCTGAAGTATGACTCGATAGAGCAGTGAGCTGGGTGCCCACTATACCATGATCGTGTGATCACCTACTGACTTCTTCTAGGTAGGATGTTGTTTAAGAATTTGTATATTTGAATTTTTGTGAGGCTTGGAAAGACTCAGAGAAAGAGAAAAGGAAAGAAGTGATTTTATATGATTCATTTGTCAACCATCAGCTGGTCATGACTTCCAGCGTATAGGTTTCCCTCAATTAATGTGAGCTAATGTGATAAATCAGAATGCAATGCACTTATTTTTAAGCCCAAATCGAAGTGTGAAGTTGGATGACATAAAGAGATGAAGAGGAAGAGGGATGCTCTTTCACTACAATGCAGAAAACACGAAGAAATGGTTCTTTTTAATTACACCAAAAGAAAGGTTTCCTTTAGAGAAAATAGAAAGAAAAGGTGGGTTACCAAGGAAGAAGATTAATGTGTATGCTTTTCAGAAGGGAAAAAACACACAATTTTTCCTAGGAATGAATGAAATGCAAGGAACCCTAGATGGCTCCCACCGGGCGTACCAAAATGTTTCACCTATTTCTAGATTGTTTCTTTGAAGTATTGACGAAACAAATAGGGTAACGGGCTTAGGAGGAATACCTGTTCAAATGCTGGTTGATGGGTTGTTGCACATGTATGACTTCTAAATCCATAGCTGATTTGAGAACTTCCTTTTGGCTAGGAGGAACTACCTGTAATGAAAAGCAAGACCACCAAAAGGAATTAAAAAATACATGCAATGAACTACCTAGCGTATGCTAGATTCGGAAAGTGTCAAACTTCCTAGATGGGTATCAGTCCACTATTTTAAATAATTTAATGCTGTAAACAAAGTTAATCCTATTGTAGTTCAAAATTATTTAGGTATCTCACTTAAAACACAATAAGAAATAGATCTAATATAACAGGCTAGGTCATGATAGGATCGAAGGTCAAGTGACTAGTTCTAGACCTCTCTGCAGTCGATAGAGGTCTCGGGTATATTCGTAGATGGATGAGGGTGAGATGAAATTAGTGGGTAGGTCCTTGTTGGGTTGTATGGGAAAATACGAGAGACCGATGTCGGTTAAGGGTGACTGATGGTGGTTAGGTGTAACCGGTGCCGATTCTTGTGGAAATCTAGGAATGCCATGAGAACAATCTTTGGGTCTCCTTTGTGATTACACAAGATTTTGTTAGTTGGGATGAGGTATTGGATGACTTGGGTAGGATTTGGTGATATTTTAATGGGTATATGGAGGTGGAAGTGTTGGATAAGGTCAATAGGTGGGTAGGTAAACAATAGATGATAAAATAATGATAAAATGAAATAAATCAGAGAAGTATGACGTTATACTTACTGGAATTCTAGTCCTGGATGTCTGTGAGTGAGGGATGGAGGTGTTGATGAGAGGTTTGAAGGCTGCAAGTGATCACCAACTGAAAGAAAGATTTTGCATGGGTTACATGTACATTCCTCTTTTCTTGGTTAGATCAGATCATGGCTGGGATGGTTGTGCAAGAGAAAGTGCTTGATCTCCTTCCTTGCATGTGTGTTCTCTTTGGAATTCACTCTCTGAATATGTGTTATCTCTCTAAGATGTGTTATCTCTCTAAGATGTCTTAATGCTCGCCAACCTTTCCAATAAGTTTCCAACCTTACGCCAACCTTGAGAATAAGGTTGTTTTGGGGTTAAAGGGTAACCGATTCATAGGCGCGTAATGGCGGCAGCGGTTAGGGGTAAGCAGTGTGCTTAAGGTGGGATTTCCTAGGTTTACTAAAATAGGGAGATCCTCTTGATTTCCTTGGATCTCATGCCATTAACCCACATATTAGACTTGGAGCTTCTTGTAAGCATGCGGGAATGTGGTTAGAGGAAATGTAGTCATTGATTTTTAGGTTTTAGGTAAGTCTTAGTTAGTAATGACAACTTACTAAGAATATATATTTTTAGAGTGAGTTAGCTTGATGAGGTGTCTAAGTGAAGTGTATGTGTGTATATTATTTAAATTAAGATATTTAAATAATAAATATGTTGATGATAATGAATTAATTTAATTAAATTAATATTAGTGAGGTGAAAGGGGTCATGGCTAGGTTAATGTGATGAAGGGTGCTTATTTTTCGAGGGACCAAATGGGAGTGTGACCTAATTTTAATGTCTACAAAAAGTACCCTCCAGATGCAAGAAGCTTGTGAACAACGAATCCTCACAAGGTGCGAAACTCATTTTCACCCAAGGACTTATCCAAAGTGCCACAATTGCATGGTTTTCACTTGTGGATGACCTTTTTTCTCTTTTTATTTTTCCCTTTTTGATTTTTTTTTAGTATTTTTGATTGCACGCCATGCTTAAGAATAGAACCTCTTAAGGTGCATGGAATTCATGGGATCATGGAGCTCATCACCATTATGCTCTCGTGCCGAGCCACTATAACATAAGGTCCTAACCAATGTGGTTCAAACTTTATTTTCTTTTCTCGTTACCCCGGTATTGAACCGATTCTCCTTCATGACCAAATCACCAACCTTGAACTAATGAGGTATGATTATCTTGTTGTAGTTTACGGAGACTTTATTCGATACACTTTGAGGTGATTAAGGGCACGAATTTGCTTCTCATCTAGGAGCTCTAACTCAGCTAGTCTAGCCACCTGGTAATCTTCATCTTTATCTAGATAGTCCCTAAGAGAGATTCTTAGGGAAGGAAGTTAAATTTCTAGTGGGATGATAGATTCCATCCCAAATACCAGAGAATATTGTGTCACACCCATAGGAGTGAAAATGGAGCTCTTGTAAGCCCAAATAGTTGGGTGGATTTGCAAGTGCCAATTACGACTGCTTTTCTTCGACCATTTTCTCCATTATTCTCACCAAAGTCTTGTTTGTGGCTTTGGCATGTCCATTACCTTGGGGGTAATATGGTGTAGACCATTTTAACTGGATTTGGAACCATTGACAAAGAAATTTCACCATTTTATTGTCGAATGATTTTCCATTATCTGTGACAATGGTTGTAGGAATGTCATACCGACAAATGATATTATTCATAATAAATTTGGAAATCTGAGCTCCCATTACATAGGCTAGACGAATGGCCTCCACCCACTTTGTATAGTATTTAATAGCCGTGATGATGTGGGTATGACCATCAAATGAGGTGGGGGTTAGTTTCCCTATCAAATTAAGTCTCCATTTAGAAAATGGCCATGGGGTAGTGATAGCTTGCAATGGTTGCGATGGAGCATGGATGAAGTTTCCATACTTTTGGAAAAGTACACGCTTCTTGAAATAATTGCAACAATTGGTTTTCATGGTAGGCCAATAGTAGCCTACTCTTAACAATTTCTTGGCCAAAACCATTCAATTTCTATGTGCTCTACACACCCTTTCATGTACTTCTTTGATCACTTGGATCGACTCTGTCATATCGAGACAACATAACAAATTCCCATCATAGCCATGGCGATAAAGCATACCTCCTAAAAGGGTGTAATGGGCTATTTGGTGAATCGGGCTTTGTTTCTCGGAACGATAAATGTTGGGAGGGAACATGTTGTCTTTGAGATAGGTAAAGATGGGCTCATACCACGGGGTGGGACCAACAACATCACAAGCCGAGACAAGACTCTAGCACGTCATACGTGGGTGGCTTAAATTTTCCACAAATAATGGCATGTCGTTATTTCCTAGTTGAATACGGAGCATAGAACCCACCGTTGCCATAGCATCTATAGATCTATTTTGCGCTCTTGTAATTTTTCAAATGTAATGCACACAAAGTACTCTTTCGAGTTTCTACCTGACTTTTTATAAGGTATAAGATTTTCATCTTTAACCTTTTATTCAATGTTAACCTACTTAATAACTAACTAAGAATCACCCACAACCTTGACATGGTGGATGTCCCATTTAATAGTGAGCTTCATCCTTACAATGAGTGCACCATACTGTGATATTGTTTGTGCAAGGAAAACCTAGGTTAAAATCCCATGGTATAGGGTCACGGAAGGAGTAATGAGGACCACCCTGCACTTGAAGCGTGAAAAGCGAAGGACCTATCAAAATGTATCTATCACACAACAGATTCTTCAATGTATATCAATGAGGCATCTAGAAGATCCATATTCAAAGGTTCGGTGCCTTCCAAAGTACTTCTACTATTTGATCTGCAAGTACTTGTCCCTTAACCGACTTCTAATGTACAAATTATATATCAAATTCACTTAGTAGAATGATCCAATTAGCCATTCTACCCATGAGGGAAGGTTGAGATAGCAAGTACTTGAGTGTGTCAACTTTGGATATAAGCTTGGTTTTGGTATTCAATAGATAATGGTGAAGTTTTGAAAAGTAAAAACAACAACCAAGAAAGCTTTTTCAATTTGGGGATAGTTGAGATCATAAGCGATGAGAGTGCTATTGAGGTAGTACACCACGTTTTCTTTGTGACCAAGGTTGTATTGGGTGAGAAGCACACCAATAGCAAATTGTGTAGCAGAGATGTACTGAAATATTGGTTCACCTAGAGTTGGAGGCATGAAGAAAAGCAGATTAGCCATGTATTTCTTAAGAAAAGAAAAGCCTTGTTGTTTCTCTAGTCCCAGATTAAGGTGACATCCTTCTTAACCAGATGGGTGAACGAATGAAACTTATCAGCAAGATGGGAGATGAAGCAATGAATAGCTTGTATTTTTCCCTACAAGCTACGTAATTTCTTAATTGTCTTAGGGGGAGGCATTTTTGTAATGGCAGACACTTTAGCAGGGTCTACTTTAATTCCCCTTCTTGATACTATGAAACCTAGTAATTTTCCTGATAGCACACCGAATACACAATTCTTCGTATTCATCCAGACCTTGTACTCTCATAGGCGCTCAAAGATACGCCACAAAATGATAGGGTGATCTTCTCTTGTCTTACAATTTCTAAGGATTTCATCCACATAGTCCTCCATGATATCATGAATCATATCATGAAAAATTATTGTCATTACCCACTGATAAGTAGCTCCTACATTTTCAAGGAAAAATGACATTACTTGGTAATGAAGGTACCCAAGGAGTCATGAAAGTCATTTTGTGCTGATATTCATCGAAATCTTGATTTGGTTATATCTTGAAAAGCCATCCATAAGAGATAGCATCTCATATCCTACTATTGAATCCATAATCATGTCAATATTTGGCAGTGGAAAATCATCCTTAGCGCAAGTTTTATTAATGTCTCTAAAATCCATGAAAATTTTGATACTGACAAACTTTTTCTGGATAGGGATGATGTTAGATATCCATTCAGAATAATCAATAGGCTAGATGAATCATGCCACAAGAAATCTTTCTAATTCTTCTTTAACTAGTAGGGCTACCCTTGGGTGCATATTTCTGAGCTTCTTCTTAATAGGCTTAGTATCTGCATGCACAACTAGGTTGTGCACAACCAAAGTTGGATCTAAGCCTAGAATATCTTTATAGGACCATGCAAATACATCTCTAAACTCCTGTAGCAACATGGTGAACATTTTATGTTCTTGTTCCAAAAGTGATGCTCCCAATTTGATGATTTTTTTGTCCTCTTCTGTACCAATATTCACATCAATAGTCTCTTTGACTAGTACTTTTGACAAGTCCTCTATATTCATAGGATCGGGAGGAAGGTTGAGATCTTCATCCAAGGATGTCTCCACGAGATTTTCATCCTTGGCATGGTCACTTTTATTGTCCCTTGATTCTTGCACTGTTTGTCAGCTAGTGCCTCAAAGAGGTTTTCACTATGCGACTTGGATTTTGATTTTTTCCGAGGCTTTACGTTGGAACTTTTACCCTCACTTTTTCTTAAGTTTTTCTAACCACAAAGCTCAGCCTTCTTGCCAAAGTAAGTGTAGGTATCCAAGTCAATATAGAAGCCCTTTTTGTGGTCTCCAACGGGAATTATATCCCTTATGCCCATGAAATCTAGTTACATATAGCGTTTTTGGTGCCATTCAACAAGGGAAGGGTAAACAAGGTCAAGGGTAGGTTCTATAGGGGTTATGGTTAGGAAAAATTGTTCATGAATAGGTTTGTGGAGGCAAGCTCCTCATATTGGCTACAATGGGAATCCATATCGCTATCTAGATAGTAAGAGCTATCCTTAAATTTAGAAAAAGTAGCATCTTGATCGTTAGGGTGTGCTCCATAAGGGTGAATTCTAATGCCGTATCTTTCTATTTTAAAATGCGAAAGAGGCACTAGTTCTCTTTGTCCTTTTTTTTTTCTTCCACATCCCAGGCCCTTGTAACCCATGGAGTACATCATTTTTACTGAATTTCTCGTATTCGGGGTTTGATAACATGAGTTGGTGAGTATCCTCTAGGACCCATGTTGTAGGTGGATCTAATAATTTTTCTTCAGCCAACAAGCCTCCAGGTAAGAATGACCCAATAGTGTATTCATTTCTAGGTCTTCGAAGTGATAGTCCTGGTCGACCTCTAGTCTTGGGTGACAATGAGAGGTCTGAAACCAAGAGGGCTTATTGCACATTATATTCTTCATAGCCATATTCAAGGATTTTCATCTCCCATGAATCAAAAGGAGAGGTTGATGTAGATGCACCATGGGCGCAAGAACTAAGAGAATCCAAATCTATTCATGATTCTATGGCTTTAGATTGGAGAGGGACAACTATATCGATGGAGGGACACGCATATGTGCCCTTATGTGCAAAACTATTGAGAGCTCTGTAGTGAGTGAAGGGATTTGAATCTCCTTGTATTGTAATGGTGTGTCCCTCTTGTATCAATTTAATGCACTGATGGAATGTCGATGGCACGGTTTACATGGCATGAATCCATGGTCAGCCTAGAAGCATATTATACAGAAGTTCCAAGTCTAGGACATGAAACTTTGTTTGATGGCAAGTGGGACCCACCTCCATGGGAAATGTGATTATGCCTGCTGACTCCCTTTCCACGTTGTCGTAAGCGGTGATAGTGATGATATTTGACTCAAGATCTACTTCAGTATGTCTTAGCTTCTTAACTATCTTTAGCGTGCATATGTTTAACCTTGATCCGTTGTCCACAAGCACTCTTTTGATCCTCCTACGAGTAACAACTACCGCAATGTACAAAGGAATATTATGCGTTGGATTTTCAGTAGGGATCTCCCTATGATTGAAGGCAATGTGTTCATTTGGTACGATGTTTGCTACTATGGCTTGAAGATGTTTAGGATCTACCTCTAATGACACTCCTGACCCCTGAAGAGTTTGGTATAGAATGTCTTTGTGCACATTGGATATTTTAAGAAGATCTAAGATTGAAATCCTAGCAGATGTCTTCTCAAGTTGCTCTAAGAGGTTGTATTTACCAATTTTTTGGGTTGATGGAGAAGATTCTAGAATCACGAGGTGGGCACACCTTGTTACAACAGTGCAATCCTTTCCCTTGATTCATATGGTGTTGACATGGTCGAGGAGAGAAAATATATCTAATAAGAGAATCATAATGATTGTTGTCTTGTTTGGTGTATAAGTAATTCACTACTTTATAACCTTGGGATGACTCTCCCGATTCGGCTTTGACTTTTCTATTTTATCATGTTTAGGGAATGGCTCTTTATATATCTCCATTTTTGTTGGTTGCACGGGTTTTCTCGGGGTTGTCCACCTCTATCTCCCCATTGTCAATGAGGTCTTGGATATAATGAAAAAGTTACAGACATTTTCCTATCTTAGTCCCTTTTCATGATGCATTTCACAATATTCATGCTCCTTGCACCATGAAGGTTTTGGAGCATTGTCATCAAACGATTGTGTTGTATGATATGTCACCATGTGAGCCACGTCGACTATTTTAATACAATCGACAAAGGTTTATTAAGGGGGTGAACCTTCTTCATTTTGGTGGTGGTTGAATGTGTTCTTTAGTCAGTTTAAAAGGTTGACCAGTTTGAACCACTTTTACATGTTTGGAATCATTGATCCGTCTCCTACCACGTTTTTGTTTTTGTTAAATATATTGACTTCTCTGTGGGTTTAACATTTTGATTATCTCTAGATTGGGACTTGAGAGTTCCTTTGGAAATGAAATCTTTCTTTATTTGAACCCTTTTTCAATGACCTCCTCAAAAGTGTGAACACCATGCATTTGGAGGTGGAAGACTATGTCTGGATTTAGGTTGGGCAAAAAAATACTAAATTTTTTTTTTTTTTTTTCAGGAAAGCGTAAGGAAGTGGCTAGATATCCCTCTTCGCCATTGTAGGAAGATGGTGAAAGTCTCATTAGAGATTTGTTTGGTGCCACATAAATCTGCCATGTGACATCACTCTCTATATTGTATGAGAAGTGATGCACAATCTTTTTGCCAATTCGGCCAAGTGAAAATTGATCCTTGAGGTAAACGTGTAAACCATTCTAAGGTTTGACCTCCTAGACTCTTGGGAAAAAGTCTTATGAGATAATTGTCACTATAGGACACCTCTTGACATGCCATATAGAAATATTTGACATGATCCCATGGATCTTCATTCCCTTTATATTTGTCAAATTTTGGCATGTCAAATTGCTTAGGAAAAGGTTGAAGGGTCATAGTCTTGTCAAAAGGATAGGGACATAATTCTTCATATTGATACTTTCTAATACTCCCTATATTACTCTCCGAATGCTTGCAAGTGTTGCTTTGGTAGACTATACGTCTTGTGTGAGCAATTGTTCTTTAGTGGGAGAAGCGGGGATATATACTCGATGATAATTTGTATCGTCTTCTCTTTGGTTTTCTCTATAGAGTTCACTAATCTTAACATTTGGCCTTTACTTTTGAACATTTTTCTTGCATCCTTTTATACATGAGAGGTTAGCAAAGCTAATTTTTGGCTTAGGTTACTAATTTTTGTTGAATTGTGGTTTCTTCTTCTAAAGGTTCCTCCTCTTCTTCATATTGTGGAGGTTCTTCACCATTCTCATGCCCTGTCCTATTTTTACATGGCACTTTGATAAAAGGTATTCTATGTCCTACTATCTTATCATTTCCTATGTTGGAGGTAGAAGCATGTCTATGCGTCAAAATATGCTCCATATTGATAAGGGGCCGTTCTTCCTCATTAGCATTATTCGCAGGTGGGATTGTATCATTTTCAAAGTGGGCATTTTGGACCCTAATTCTACTACCCATGCTAGCACTCTATCCTTATTTTTAAAAAGAAAATATTCTAATAAAGTAGGGTCAAATTTGAATTTTGCATGTGGGGATTCCAATTCATCAGCACTATGATCGACCATATCTTCTATCTCTTTTCCATAGAAAATAGAGGCCCTAGATCATGTCCAATGAAAGGGTTTGACCCTTGTCTATGCATTTGAAGCCTCCCAAGTGTGCACTTCTTGTTATTTATATGTTTTTTTCTTGAGTCCTAATCATTTTTGGGAGCCATGATTTGTGATAATTTCACTAAGGTAAGTTGTAAATTTGTTCAAAACTTTGTGATCACACCTAGGTGAAATGCAAGATAAATTGCCAAGAATATGAATGAGTAATAATGTGAGAATACCAATGTGATAGAGTGATAAATCACCAATGACACAAATGTTTGGTATCTAAGCCTATCAAATGAAGTACCTCTAGGCTACATTTCAAAAAAGTAGTTAATGTCGCAACATAATTAACAAGATGTTCTCACTTATGCCAAGTTCAAGAGAATGAACAAGATGTAAGTAAATTCAAAAAGTTAATGTGACCTCCAACAAGATATACTAGAAGCGAGCTCAAATTCGATTAAGACCTATATCCCAAAAAGTGCCAATTACAATTTGTGAGTGACACAACAATATCACCAAGATATGTTAAAAAAACTTTGCGAGAAAGTAAGGTATTGATATCAAGATGCTATTTATATAACATGCACAAGTGGTAACACGTAGTACTCTTCAAAATTGAGGTAATAATAGAATCAAACTAAAAGCTCAAAGTATAGCTAGGAATAGTTATAATGTGTGCGGTGTAACCTTACAATATAGATATTTAGGTTGAGTTTACAAGAAATAAGATGTAAATATCAAAATTGTAGTGATATGATACAAACAAGGTAACCTTTTTAAGGAATTCCAAGATGATGAACCATGCCTAACTACAACGATGATCTTAACATGGGTATCAAGATAAAAAATTCCACCAATGATATGAACATGCCTCCACACATTTTAGATGTTTAACTTACCCGGCCACAAACATGGATGGGCGTAAACAGACAAAAAAGTAGCAAAAACAATCGATTGGTAACACGAGAGGTAGTCATCCTTCTTTTGATGAACAAAGTTTCCAAATAATTTGAAGGAACTAGATCAAAATGGGGATGAAAAATGTTGGCTTCACTTCGGCAGAGTTTCACCTCACCTTAAGGTAACTAAAAAACTAAGTGAAAGTAACACATCACATGTTTTGTGATGAAAAGACGGTTCACAACTTAACACTATTTTAGAATGGTCAAAGTGGGCTCCTAGAAAAAGAATATCTTCTTAGGTGGTTCTCTCGCCCTAGGTGTTACAAAGTTGTCTTAAGTGAGTGTGATTTACCCAAAAGGTCACACTGACTAGTTTTGGAGTATCTCGGATTTACTTTACCCCCTTAAAGAATAGTAGGCAACTAGTGCATCTATGTGTACTATCACTTTGGGGTTGTCATACGGAAAACCGGTAACACTATCTCATAAAGGAATCACTAGTCAAGTAGGTAGTGCGGATCACTTCCCGTTTTTTCCACAAGGTTCCCTCTTGCGTGGACTACTTTGGGGTTCCTGGAACCATCCCCCCATTATTGTAGCTTAAGGTGTTATGCTAAAGGGGTTATGTTCCGGTTGAGTGGAGAGGGACGTACCCTTTTCTGAAACCTACAATACAGTGTTTTGAATATGTTGTTCTTTTTATCTTGTTTAATTAGTTGTGGTTTTCTTAAACACCTTTTGGCAACCTGTATAACAACTGTATTAGTAGTTTTTGACTTCATCTTTGATTCCTCCTTTCTTTGACAAGCGTGGTGTTTTGGTCATGTATGACGATTTTAGTAGTTTTCCATCAAAAGAGTAAACATCATTTCTGATTCTCCAGATCATCCAAGGACGCAAGAGAAGAGCATACATGATGTTTCCAAAATCTAAAAAGATATCAAATGGAAAAACACTTTAATTCAAACACACCAAGTTAACCAATTCCAATTCAAATATTCCTAACAACCTCAAAGCATTAAAAGGACCTAAGAATCATTTCGATTCCCAAGATCACCCCAAGGGATGCGAGGGAAGATCATACATGATCTTATTCCTATAAGTAAACATGAAAATTTTATCTAATCAAGTAAAAGCATGTAAAAACACCCTACAAAGACAAGTATTTAATTAGATAAAACCTGCAAGAATGTTAGCACCTCAACACATTAACTTCAAGAAAACAAAAAGACACCTACACCCCTGTTTTGGCATCTACGTGTGGGTTAGGGTGTATCCGCCACTATGTGTGTTTCTGGCTTTTCGTATATATGTGCCACCCGAGAGGCGTGTGTGCCACAAGAAGAACGTATTCACTACTCTATCATTTCGGATTTTCGTGTACTGCAACCGAGAGGCGTGCACGCCCCGGGAAGGACGTATGCACTACCTTCGATAAAAATAGGCTTAGTCTTGCACAGAACACTTGCGCTACCATAAAAGTGTGTGCACCACCGAAAAAGTGTGTGTGCTACCGGAAAAGTGTGTTCGACACCACTTTGTAAAACAATCTCGAGATCCAGACATAATGCTTTTTCCACTAGAAATGTGTCTACACCACTAAAAAAATGTGTGCACTAGAGTTAGGGTGTATTCGCTGGTCTAACAAGTTTTGCGTTGCAGTGAAGGTACAATATGAAAATAGCAAAGCACCTAGGTTAGCGCATCTGCACTCTAGTTAGGGTATGTGCGTTGGGATTAGTGCACCTGTGCCAAGGTCAATAAATAGAGAATCAGGCTTTGAAAGTGTGCCTACGCCACCCAAGAGGTTCTTGTGCCACCATAAATGTGCTGCGCTCCTGGTAATGTGTCCGTGTCACCCCTGCAAAAAAATATGGCAAAAAACACAAAAAAGATCACAATACTTCAAATTTTAGCAAGTTAGTTTTAACAATGGCAAAAACACATTAAAATGATGACTATGAACAAGAACTTACACATAAAATTAGCAAAAATTCCAAAAAAATGGACATTAATTACTACATGTGCATATCAAAAGTTAGCCAAAATATTGAAATTTAAACTAAAATGCCAAGGACTAGGTCCCACCAGTAAGTAGCAAATGTGTGCATGATTTTCTAAACTAAGCTAATGAAAATAAAGACTAACTCCTAGTATTTTTAATTAACAAAATAAAGCAAAATACAAAACACAATCAAGATAAGAATTAAACAAGGTTAAACACTAACATTTATCATATTAAAACTTTGAAACTTAATATGCTAGTTGTCTAAATCCTCTATTCTCTTAATTAACAAAATCAAATGGGTGAACCTATGTAGGCTCCATGGAAAATCAAAGTGGTTGTTCTTGATATTCCAAGAACCTAGGAATGGGGGCTTATCAAATTTGGGCTACAAGACCCTTTTGACACCTCCCATATGACCTAAGCACTTTTGGCTAGAAAAGAGGCTTAACTCTCCAAGTGGTGAACTCTCAAGAAAACAAAGGAAAGCTTTTAGTCTATTTTTCTATATGCTTTTCTTTTGTCTTCTCAAGAATTTTAGGTGTAGGTATAAAGGTAGAAGGAGGGCTCCTTATATAGCCCAATGGATAAAGGAAACACTTCATCCCTTTGCATGTGGGATAAAAGGTAAAACAAGATTAGGAATGGATAAGGTTGCTTTATAAAAGATAACCTTACTTTAGAAGGGTTTAATTTATACTTAGCAAGTCATGGGAGTTGGGGGTGCTTTAATTAATCAAAGGTGATTAACTAATAGGTAGATGTAAGCTTATAGAAGCTAATTAGAGGAATATTAGTACGATTTAGGCTATTAGAAGGGGATTAAATCAATTAAATATTGATTTGTTGGTTAAATGAAAGGGAAAGCTAATTAATTAATAATAATTAATTAGTCTAGATAGAAGGAGTGATTAATTAATGGAAGGTTGTTAATTAGGTTATTCATTGGGTAGGTGAATTAACTAATTAGCATATTATAATTAATTAACGACGATAAGAGTAAAAATTAGCGCTTTTTACGATATGTCACCAATTTGCAAGTAGGAGATAATTAGCACAATTTAAGTATTTAAATTGCTCGAGTGTAAATATGGGTGTCTACGGGTAATGGCGTGGTTGTAGGTAATGCAGAGGGTGGTGGTAAATGAGAAGGTAGAGAGTGGGTGATGAAGAAGACATGGGTAAAATAGCAGATCAAGGTGAGGGTGTGGGTTGTTTTACTTTGAGTTTTCCTTGGGGGAGAGGTTTCTTGACCAAGGTTGATGGATGTGGGCCTAAGATTGATGGAAGAGGTGAAGGTGAATAAGAAGGTGTAGGAGAAATCAGGGTATGAGGCTTAAGAGGTTGGGTCTTCCTCTTAGGTGCGGGAATAGACTTGGTGGAGGTTTGTGAAGAGGTGGTCAAATCTATCTTCATGGGGGATGGACTAGACTAGACATTGGAAAGACCCCTAATGTAGCGGTAGGTTTAGGTGTGGATGAAGTTTTGGGTATGGATGAAGGTTGGGATGAAGGAAAGGTTGATGAAGAGGAGGTTAATGCAATAGTATCAAGTGCAAAAATTTAGTTACCTTGAATATTTTAGGATAGATCATCAAAGTATCCGGAGAAAACATCTACATTTGAGTGGATATTGGGATTCAAAGGTGACCCCAAAGTGTGGAGTAATCAACGTATTCTAAGTGATCAACCAAATGAGAGAATGGCATAGAAGTAGAAGAGGATGATGAAGACTTGGTGGTAATCCCTATGAATAATTATGAGGTCTATGAGACAGGGAAATTTGTGGCTTCTGAATATGTTGGTAGAAGTGATGTAAGAAGGTTAACAGGATCTTGGAAGACCCTGGGAGAAGCATCACTTATAGGAAGAGGATATAAAATTGGATCCTCTATGGGTTGAGGAGGGGAAAGGTAGGTGGTGTAGACTCTTCCTTAGGTAGAGAAGAGGATAAGATAGAATTTTCTCTAGGTAGAAGCGTGCGTAATATGAGCTCTAGACGGGTGATAAAATAAGTGGGGTAAACACCTTTGTAGATGAAGGGGTAGGTGAGGTAGGCTCCTTCATGGGTAGAGGAGTATCTGAAATAGGCCTCTCCATGGGTAGAGGAGCTCGTGTAAGAATTTTTGAATAGATGAGATTTAAGTCAACTGAGCACAAGGGATAGGGACTATGTTAAAGATGACATGGACCTCGTGAACATTAGTGTCATTGCTAGAGGTCTCACTAGCCTAGTTTGATGAATGGGTATGGTTTGGAAAAGGTTTCTTAAATACCTAAAGGTTTTTATTTACTGGCATGTTAGGTTTTTCAGGATGAGATCTCCATTATCTAACATTTCCTAGACAATGTTCTTGAATGTTTTACAATTTTCGTCACTATGACCCCTAATGTGGTGAGAGTAACAATAATCATTCTCTTTATACCATGTAGGTAAAGGATGAGAACGGTCAAATCTAGTATGTGGTTTAATTAGTGGAAGGGTGATGGATCCCGATTTTAATAATTTTTCTAATATAGAGGAGTAAGGTTCTCCTATGGGGGTATAACGTCTCTGTTCATACTTGTGCTGGAAATTCTGAAGAGACAGATTACAAGGAGGTTTTAGTTGGTTTGACGGATGAGAAGGGACAACTTTCAGGACCACGGCATTGACAAATCCTTTTACGTAGAATATTTTTTTTGAATTTTAGAAGAAAAAGGGGATTCATTTGATTTAAACAAAGTGCTCTTATTGCATAGCTGAGATTTCTTCTCTTCCAGGAACAACTCTCTATCTTCAAATCCATGGTGAATGCCTCATCAAAAGTTTGGAATGTTTTTACCTGAATAAATGGTGATATGTTCCTAGCACAAGCCCTAGTAAACAACTCTATTAGCTTGGGTTGTGGAAGTTTAAAGGTAATCTAATTAATAAGCCCCTGCTAACGTGCAACAAATTCAATGATAGAATCGTCTTCATATTGATGAATAGAATATAGAATAATCATGGAGACCTTCTTGGAGATATTGATGGAGAAGTGGTCCAAGAAAGTATGGGCCAATTGATTGAAGGAAAAGATTGAGTGCCTAGGTAAAGCACTATACCAATCTAAGGTAGGTCCCAATAATGACATGGGAAAATTCTTGAGGAGTGAGGCATTATCATGGGTGATCGGACAACGAAGTGTTTGAAAAATATCAAATGTTGTTGTGAATCTTCCTTTCTATTAAATTGATTAAAATTAGGAATATCCCAATGTGCGGGATAAGGATGAATGGGTATGGATGGATGAATAGGCTCATTATATATTTCATCGTAATTTAAGGTATTGCAAGAGTTGGAAATAGATGCTTTAAGGGTCTACATCTTATCCATCATCATATTTATAAGATTATTTATAGGATTTGATTGAGGGATACCCCCATGGTATAGGGGGTGGATGAGGTAGATAAGTTGTAGATGGCACACCAATGTATGGTGGTGCCGAATAAGAAAATTGTGATGGGGGAATGTAAGAGGGAATATATTTTGAAGTAATGTACCCTGAATAAGAAGTAGTGGCGATGATAAGTTTTGAGATATGGTATATATGGGAGGACCTTGTGTGAAGACCCTCATAGAAATGGGTGGAAAATTTTAGGGTATGGAAAGGACCGGAGTTATGGATGGGGTATGAGATTCCAAGGTGACATGTGGTGAGAAGAAATGGGTACTGATGATGTTGGTATACCTACACTAGGAAGAATAGATGAAGACATATCTGATGTTGAGGCATTGGCAAAGGCTAGGGGAGGGACAAATTTTAGATGTTTGAAAAATTTAGAAGGTGCAATGACATTTGAAGATTCAACGAATGTCACGGGTGTAGTAGGTGACATGGGTATAGGAGTAGGTAACATGAAGTATTGTTTACGAATATGGTAGGGGGCATGGAGGTAGGCATACCAAAAATAGGTTAGCTTGATGAATCACAAGTGGAAGAGGTGGTGAGATAATGCTACAAGGCCAAGAGGTTGTGATCAAGGAATTTAGAAAAATCCTCATCACCTATAGGTACAGTCATGATATTGGGATCCATCAAAGATGAGATGGAAGGTGGTGATGGGCTAGGAGGTAGGGGTTGATGGCTGGCGTGAAACACAAGGGTGTTGGCTTGCAATAGTAAGTCAAAACCATGTGAATGGTGGAAAAAAAAAAAGTGGTATGAGCCCTGAAAATCGTAGAAACACGAAATAGAAGACAAGAAGGATCTAGAGGAAGAAATAGGTTTTTTTTTATAAGAATAAAAAACACAAAGATCGATATTGGTTAGGTAATCAATGTTGATTAGGCGGTATGATCAATTTTAGTCGTTGGGTGATGTCAATTCATCTTGTGAATAACAAAGAACTTAGAAATATGAATAAGAAAGGTGAAAAAGGAGAAAGCTGGTCTCTGTTAATGGTGATAAATACTTAGGAATAAGTATATTGTAAGATGTGAAACACTTGAAAGTTATAAAAAAGTGAATGTAAAAGAATGTTGTTTTTAGAGAATAATCTAAAAAAAAAGTAATCGATCTTGGTCAGATCTTGGTATGATGAATAAACCAATTTTGATCACTAGATCGATTCCTATTCTTGATATTTTTGAGAAGATGAAGAAAATTTGAATTTGGAGTGAATTAAGTCAAAATAAAAGCCAACCTAGAAGTTGTGTATGGCTAAAAGATGTCCTATCACACTCAAAAAAACTAGAATACACTGGTTATGATGGTGGAGTGTGAAAGAGAAGAAAAATGATGAATCATTCTCACAACTCAAAATGCAATTCAATCAAGCAAAAACTAGCAAAACATGCAAATCCTAGGTATCAAATTTTAATGTTTAGTGGTTTATGCCTTTTTAAACTGACTATGAATAAAATAGAGTTTTTGGATAATGAAGGTGCCCTATAAGAAATATATGGTTGGTTTCAGGTTATTTTTGGATAAAGTGGCTTGATATACCTTTCAGTACATGTGGTCCATGCTCTGATATGAAAAATAGGCCAAAACACTAGGCGGTGCCCACCGTCAATGAGGTTGTTAAATCCTTGATGACTTCTTCCTAGAAAGGGAATGTTTAAGAAATGTGTAAATTATTTAAGTGGTTTGGCCTAGGAGTGTGTGCACAAATGTGAACTACGCTTAATCCAAATCCAATCACCAAGTGGTCATGACCTCCACCGTGTGATTGCTAATTAAATCTATGTGATCTAATGCAACACTCAAAGGATGAAATGCATAGATTTTAAACCCAAATTGAAAATGATATTTGATGTAGAAAAAGGAGAACAGGAAGAGGAATTCTCTTTCACTAAATGCAATACAAAAGAAAAGAAGAAGTGTTATTTTTAAGCACCAAAGGAAAAATTTCTTTTAGACAAATAGAAAGGAAATAATATTTCCAGGAGAGATTTAGTGTGAAATTTTCAGGAAAGAAACAAACACACAAATGCACCCTATATGAACAATGAAAATAACCCACAAGATGGGGTCCCACCGGGCGTGCCAAAATGTTTCACCACAAAGTAGAGATAAAATAGATAAGAGGTAAGGGTGAGGAGGAATACCTGTGATAGTCAAAGATAGGTTGTGCGCGCATTGAATGTTGACCAAGATGATTTTGAAGAGCTTCCCTTTGGCTAGGAGGAATGACCTGAAATAGAACACAAGACCACAAGAGAGAGTAAAATAGTATATGCAGTGGACTACCTAACGTGTGCTAGACCCAAGAAGTGTGATACTTCCTAAAGAGGTTTTTAATCAACTGTTGTAAACAATTTAATGCAAGGTAATAGTATAAATAAATAAATCCTATTGTAGTTGATATGATTTAGGCATCTCATATAAACACAATAATCAAATATAAACTAATAAGAAAATTTATGATTAAATTTAAAAGGCTGATAAGGTAGTCTAGGTCTTTTGGTCTGACACAGGCTGTAGGTGAGGTATGGGTAAGATTTGATGAAGTTTAAGTGGGTTTTGAGTGAGTTATTAGCTTGTTGGTTTGGGTAATTTTAATAGTCACAAATACCGGTATCGGTTGGGAGAGGCTGATGTTAGTACTCAATGAACCGATGTTGGTTGGGTACCAATGTTGGTAAGGGAAATTAGGTGGAATGATTAAAATGGGGTAGTTTGGATCTCTTTGTGATTGCACAAAGAGTGAGGGAAGGTTGATTAAGGTCATGTGATGTTTATGAGGACTCAGAGGTAATACAATGGGTGTTTGGGCAAGGTATGAAGGGTAAAATAAGAATATGGTTGAATGAATGTGTTGTGGGAGAGATTTGGGTATGATAGGTGGTGAAATAAGATAGAAAAAAATTAAATAAATAATCTCTGAAATCACTTTGAAAAGGAGAGATATACTTACTTGTGAAATGGAGGTGAATAACATGAGGTGGTGATGGTTGCTAGAGAAGATGATCTCGAATGAATGCAGCAATCACAAGAGTACATGGTGTTTCCTTGTGAGTACACTAAAGATCTTGATCAATCTGTTGATGAGTGGTGTGGTGTCTGAATGTTGTAAGGGTCTCTAGTATGTTTCAAGATCTCTAAAAATCTTTATATTTAGGATACAACATCACAAGATCTAGAAAAAGATTATGAACCTGAGAAAAGAGTTTGGAAATCCTTTTTAAGGTAACCAACCATGGTTAGGTGACCAATGTCGGTGAGGAATAACCAGTGTCGGTTAAGGAGAAAAGGTCATACTTGCTAAAAATATCTTGATTCTTCCTAAATTTGGCGTGATTGAGATTTTGGTTTTGGGTCACAAGTGTGGAATGGTGCTAAATGGAATGGGAGAGTAGTTAGAGGGATAATAGGCCATTAATATTAGGGTTATAATAAGTCCTAGTTTGTTAAGGTGAGTGGGGACTTAGTCTAGGTAATAAATAGGGTTGGAATAGGTCTAAGGTGAGGTGGAGAGGTGAGGTGGATAATTAAATTAATTATAATGTGTGCAAGTGGGCATGGTGGAGGAGTAGTGTTTAGTTAATTAATCAAAGGGGGTTTAGAGGGTTGTGGCCCAATTTTTGGTGTCTACACTCGTAATTTAGCACACCACTGCATATGGTGTGCAAAATTTGATCCAACGTGAAATTTTTAAGGACTATATGCCCTATAAAATCCGTTGTGTGGAGTTTTGTAGATTGTGCTGAACTACCAAAATGTTGTGTAACCACCCCCTGATTATAGGCATCTAGGAAGGACCATGTTGTGTTAAGGTCCCAAGTATGATTCTAAGCCCAAAAACTAAAAAATTTGTTATACCTATACTGTGTTGTAATGTGTAATGACTATAGACTATTATATGGGGTGAGTGATTCACCCAAATGATGCCCCACTTTTTTGGGGTGCATGCGACGTCAGTGAAGGAGTATGCAGCTCAAAAGAGGACCGACCACTAAACTAAAATTGTGCTCTGTAGAGGAGGGAATTTTCTTTGTAGAAACGAAGGCACACACAAAAAAGTGGCTAGGAAACATGTGTTATTACAAGAAAAGACAAACACACATGTAGTAGACCAAAATGCAAACAATATGTAAGTTAAGATGCAAGAAGACAATGTAAACATGTAATAAGACAATGTAGACTAGGAAAAAGTGGGTTGTAAACATGGGACACCACTTACAATGTCACAAGACAATCAAGGATGACTAGCCCAAAATCAGACAAGTGTGCACACAAGATAAGGGATAAAGCCCATAAAAATGCCATACAAAGAGAAAGCAATGTAATGAGATAACCATGGAAGTAGATAGTCTTGTATAAAAATGTTTCACATGAAGCACTGTTATCATGTTAAAAAGATAAACAGTATGTCAAAACATACATAATATGATAAAGTAATGTTCTATGAAATTAAATGAAACGATATCACTTGAAATATACAAAAGTGGATTCCCAGGGAGATGTTGTGGGGTGATGCAGTACTATGCTAAGCATCCTTGCTGCATGTAATAGATTTGTATAGTCTATGATCACAACTAGAAATGAGAGTTAATGCACATGTGTGTATGATAAATATAATGACATACAAGATATATATCTAGTATGTGTAATAAAGTGAACATGTAAGTAGAAGTAAGAAAGAATAAATGCAACCAAGATATGTAGTATGTTGTAGATGAGACGAAATGGAATGCAGTGTGAATGATAGGAGAAAAGTTCCCCTGAGTGGATGTGTATGTATGATATGAGATTCATTTATATATTCCCCTTGAGTAGTGAATAATAAACTATAAATGAGAGTGCCTCATTAGGAAATGGTTTTAATGCATGAGATAGAAAGATGTGATCGATAAAGCGCAAAGCATATAATGTGTGAGTTCATGAGTGATTGATTAAATATGTGAGTATGAGGAGGTCCATTTGAGATGTATACCCTTATCAGTAGAGTATGGACCATGGGAGTAGATTTCATCATAGGGTAATGGCCACAATATGTAGAGGTAGATGTAAGAAAAATGTAGTGTCAATGCATAGAGCGAATAATATGCAAAGTGTGTAGTAAATTCTATGAGAGAAATAGGTGTGAATAATGCATGATGTGTGAAGAATGTGACATATAGTGTGTAGTGTATGATTTTCATGTTTATAGTATTCCCTCAACAGTCAAGTGTGAACCATAGCACAAGAATGTGTCATCGAGAAATGAGTATTGTTCTATGTGTAGTATCTCTTAAGATGCATGACATTGAGTGGATTTTTGAGTGGCTTTCCCAAAAGGGTGGCAAGGTGGTAGACTCCACCACTAAGTTTTTAGTAATAATGTAAGGACCAAGAAAATTGGGCTTGAATTTTCCTTTAAAAGGAGCTTTGGCATTCATATTTTTCTGATTTTCTTAATATGAGGTTGCACTATGTTGAACTCACGAGGATGATTTTATTGATTGTATTCTTATGAAAAAGATGTTCAAATGCTTGGAAACAAGTGGGAGTCTAACATCTCTAACTCATGTAGGTGGTTTTCACGATATTCATTATCTTTAAGTATGCCTTTGAGTGAAACACGCAATGAGGGTATCTCAAGTTCGATTGGTATGATGACCTCAGTACCGTAGACTAGCGAAAAATGAGTTTCATTAGTAGGTGTACGTACAATAGTGTGATAAGACAAAAGAGTGTAAAATAGTTGATTATGTCAGTCATCACCACTAGAAGTAATTGCCTTGTGTAAAAAATTTACAATAGTTTTATTGGTGGCTTCAACTTGGCCATTGCCTTGTGGGTAATAAGGAGTAGAGAATGACTGTTTAATTTTGAATTTTACACAAAACTTTTTAACATCGTTATTTTTAAGGATTATCCATTATCAATGATAATGGTAGATGGAACACCAAATAATGTAATGATATAGGTAGTGAGGAAAACACAAATTTTAGTGCCAATTATATTGAGCAAAGTGGAGTCCTTTGACCCATTTAGTAAAATATTCAATAGAAGTAATAATGTATTTATGTCCATTAGTTGATTAAGGATTTATTATACCAATGATGTCAAAACACCAGAGGGAGAATGGCCATGTCAGCCGCGATCGGTTGGAGATCATATGAGGGTGCATGGTGAAGGTTGTCATGCTTATGTAACTTCTCATAGTGAGTAGTGTATTCAAGGTAGTATTGTTCCATAGTAGGCTAGTAATATCCCTGACGCAAAAGCTATTAAGACATGGCTTTGCCAAAAAAATGACAACCGCACATGTTGTCATGTACTTGTGAAATAGTGGGGGGAATATAGACAATCCCTAAGAATTTTAAGAGATGACCATCAAGTGTACTTTTAAATAGTTTTTTCCTAATGATGACATAGCAAGTAGCCTCATGTTGAAAATGACAAGATTCATGAGGTTACAAATCATCATGAGTGGTTTTTATATAAAAATTTGTAAATCGAGTAAACCATTTAGGAATTCAACTTTGGAATTATCGAGAAAATCAAAAATTATGATGTTGTTCTACTTTTGATTAGAAAATGACAGAGATAGCTAGTGAATGAATTTTTCTTATTCTTAGAATCCACAATTGCAGGAAAGGAAAGAATATAAACTCACAAACACCAACAAGTTTTATCCTAGAAACCTCCAAAGGAGGAAAAACTAGTCGGGAAGGGAAATTTATCTTTGTTCCCACTTTTATTGGCTAATTCAAAACAATAAGTACAAAAATTACAATAAATATGAAATAGAAGTAGATAATATCTCACACTTCCTCCCAATTACTTGATTTCTCTATCTCAACACTCTTTTCTTCTACAAAACACAACTCCAGCACTAATAACTCTTTGCTCACTTGCTCTCATGCATCGATGATATTATTATCTTCTATAAACATGTATTTATAACCTTTCTCATGTCCTCCCATGCACGAGAGAATAAGAAAGGTCATGGAGGAGAAGAGACACAAAAAACCTTTCAAATTATGGCCCTGTTAGTTTCATATTTTTATTTTTATCAGAAAGAGCGGGACCACCACCCAATGTAGACCGGAAATCTCAAGATAGCTTCCTAGATGGGTGGAAGTTCCATATGCTGCCGCTCTACACAGAGAGTGGCGGTATTGTTATTATAAAGACATAACCTTTGTGTATTTATTTTCCTTCTTTGTGTTAGTGATCGATGAAATAGAGTCATTTTGGTTCCTTATGGATCAACTACGTATGATGGCGCAAGATGTGAGAGGTAGAGTGGAAGTGGAAGGATGTAAAAAGTGCCTAATGGTGAATGTGACTTTCTCATCAGTAATATCTTTAGGGATAGGTGATTGTTCACCATCCATGGAATTCGCATGATGATTTTCCTTACGGGGGATAGAAGTGATAGAGTAGGACTCAAACATAGGCAAGAGATATTTGACAAGTGTACTATATGGGATTAAGTGTTCCTCTTTTTTGTTATATGTATCACTGAATTTATTGATGATAAGTTGGGAACTACCGTGTATGCATAGGTTATGAAGAAGTAGTTTTCAAGTGGTGAAAAGGATGAATATGAGGGATTCATATTGAGAGATGTTATTTGTACAAGAAAATTATAATCGATATGTAAAGGGGAGGGGATGACCATGTGGGGTGATGAAAATGATCCCAAGCCCAGCACCAGAGAGACAATGAGACCCATAAAATTACATTTTCCATGTATTAGAATCAATAGTATATGTAGTGAAATCATCACGAGAAGGAATCAAATATAGGAGATGCATCAAGGCGAAGTCTTTGAAGCTAATTGATCTGCTATGACTTGAACTTTAAGTTCTTTCTATGGTATGGATTTGAAATCAAATTTGGTAAGAAGCATAACCCAATGTGCTAGACGTCCCGATAGATGTGTGTAGGAAAAGAGGTATTGTAATGGATCTACTTAATTGATTATATGTAGCTCATTGTTAAGAATATAATGGCACAATTTATCTGTGACAAAGACAAGGCCAAGACATAGATTGTCAATGTAACTGTAGTTGTATTTGTAATAGATTAATGTTTGACTGATGTAATAGATTTCCCTTTCACGTTGATAGACATCATGTTGTTCAAGCAAGGCTCTTAATGCATGAAATGTGGCAAAAATGTATAATAAGAAAGTTTGATCAGCTAATGGAGGGACTAAGATAGGTGGATTTAAAATATATGCTTTTATGTCATAAAATTCTTTTTGGCATTGATCATCCCATGTGAACTTAGTATCTTTCTTCATGAGGTGTGTGAGTGATTGGGTTTTATTAGTAAGTTGTGAAATGAACCACCAGAGATCTTGAATTTTTCCCTGTAATGATATTAGTTTATGTAAATTTCTAGGTGGAGCATGTCAACAATGGCCTTAATATTGTTAGGATCTATTTCAATGCCACATTGTGAGATAATATATCCAAGGATTTTTCCATTTGTGACCCTAAAAATGCATTTTTGGGATTCAAGCAAGTTGGGGTTTATAGTGTCAAGTGGGGATACCTTTTTGTGGACCACCACTTATGAACCTTTTATTAAAATTTTATTTATAAACTTATCCAGTCTTTCACAACTTAAAAATAATGAAACAATATGACCATTCACCCATCCTATATAAATAGGATGATCCCACATGAGATTGAGTACTAGTTAAGGATATCCATTAGACACGACTCTAAGCTAATGCTCAAGATTTTTATGTAAGGGAAGTGTATAATTATATAGACATTGATCTACAATTATTTATGTGAGACCGAGGAGTGAAGTGTAAATGTTAGGTTAAATTATTAATATAGACAGTTCTTTATTTGATCGGGTTTTCCTTCGGAGTTTCCCAGTTTAAAGTTGGTGTTCTCTGTATCATTTTATTTCCTTTTATTTTTTTTCAGCTCATGTTATTTAATCTTTATATTGTGCAATATATAATAAGATAAATCTGTGTTTAATTTAACTATACATCATAATCTATAATCTATAGAATTTATTTTGTGGATCTATAATTGGTTAATTATAATTCACATCATTTCCCAACATGGTATCATATCCGGTGATTATCTGTTTACGAGGATTGATCTAGAAACTTTTAATTTTATAGAGTGAAGAAGCTTGAAGGTTATTTATAGATATGTGAAGCTCTAATTGGTCTCTGATCTTCTTTAAGATAATCAAGTTTAAAATTCCATTTCCTGCCCAAATATTTTCTGAAAATATTGGTCAAATTGTTGTTTAGAGCATGTTTGAGTAATTACGTGCTTAGATATATGTTTTTTCATCTTAATTCAGTCATTTGTATTTAAAATCCGTCATTTGTGAGCTTATTTTAATTTTTTCATGTCATTTATAGCTAGTCATTAAAGTTGTTTTTGGTTATGGATCCGAAAGATCTCTTTAGATCCAGTTAGTTTGGAGCATCTAAGTCCATTCCAACAGGAAACAACTTTATTTTTTTCTAGATCTATTTTTACAAATCCCAATCTAATAATTTTTCTCCACCTAGATTTTTGTTAGTGTTTGTTTAGATATTTTCATTTTACGTGAAGTTCTATATTTTCGAAGCTCGAGTGAATCGAAAAATCCATCTTGCTTCGCATTGTCAGTTTTTTAATTTGTTTTTTAGTCACGAAACACGAACCAATACATTTTGTTCTCATTTTCATAATTGTGCTATCATTCCTTTGTTTCTTGCGAAATATGATCCATAAGGAAAGCTCCAAGTCACTTTTTTTTTTGCATTGTCATTTTTGTGTAAGCTTGTTTCTAACTCTTGCAAAACTGAGCCAATAAGAGTGTTCCAAGTATTTTGCATTTTCAGTCTTTTGTTTGTTTGTTTCTATCTTTACAAACTCTGAGCCAATAGGATTGCTCCACGTAGCTCCATATTTCACTCTTCCAGTCTTGTGTTTTCTTACTTCCAACATATGAAAAGTTTGATCCAATAGAAAAGTACTAAGACTTTTCTATTTCACATTTTCAATCTTTTATTTGCCTACTTGTCATTTGCAGAATTTGAGCCAATAGTTTTGCTCCAAGTGTCTTTGCATTTCATGGCAATCGGTCTTTTTAATTGTAGTTGTGGTTATCCGATAAGAATTATCCACCATTTCACATTTTTTCAGCCTTTGTTAGACTTGTGAAAAGAGATCCATTAAAAATGCTCCATGTGTGTCTAATTTTTCTTTAGTCATTTTGGTAGCAGCTTTGTGAAGTGCGCAGACCAATTATATTTACACACGTATGTTAATTTTTGTTGTGTCATCCTTCGCAAGTGTCGAATCTATCTTTTGGGTTGTCATTATCTACTTTATCTTAGCCACTAATATAGTGACTCCTATCATTTAATTTTGGACCGAACTTTATTTAAAAGTTTGACTTATTTTGGGGACTTCAAGTCTTCCCAAATAAATCTATTTAAAGTTTGGCGAAAAACCACTAAGTGTTATTTTTTTTTCGAGTATATTTTCAACAAGTGGCATTGTTTGATTAATACTTTGCTTTATTTGTTTGTTTGTATTCTATCGAGTGTAAAAAAGTGATCCAATAAATTAACAACATGTGTTTTCATTTTTGGAGTCTATTTTTTTATATTAGTGGTCTTCGACTTATTTTTTTCACTACAAATTATGATCTAATAGAAAATCTACACGTATATTACCTTTTCCTGGTGTCATATTTAAATCTATTGCGCATGTTTTGTTGTTTTTTCATCACAATTTTATAACCCTTTTGTAGACCCAAAAAGGCATTGATTTAAATTTTTTTATACTCCGTGTCTCACTGTAGAGGATCGGCATATTTTTAAGATCTCTTTAAGCTCTTAATTAATTAATCAATTAACTAATTAATTAGTTAAACATTTTGTATCTCGTTTCCATCCAAGCTCTACTAAATCAATCTTAAACTCAATTAAAACAAGCTATTTTTAATAATTTAGAATTTTTGCATTCATATAACTAATAAGAAGATCTATAGCTAGGTTTTTCCCTCCATTTGGCTTCCTTGATTCATATTTTTAGCTATATTTGTCTCCATTTTTGTCTGAGCATTAAAACTAGATAGTTCGCTAGTTTTTAATAGATAAGTCTCAGTTATTAAATGGAATGAATTATAACATTTAGAGAGTTTAATTGAAAGCATGTTTTATGGATAGGAAGCTATGGTATCTTGTGATTCATGTGGAAAAATGACCCAGTGGAAGACAAGAAACCCCTAAAAATCTTATCTCCTTCTCTTAGAGATCAAAAGAAGCTTTTTCCGTCCTTTTATAAAGCATTAAAGATGAATTTTTTATGTATATAGGTCATATAGACTTGCTTGTTGATGATTGGAAGAAATTAGAGACTATGCATGAAGGAAAGTTATCTGTCTAAGATAATTAAGCTATTTTTAGAGTTGTTTACAACTCCCTTGAAAGGGGATAAGAAAATAGTTAATTATTTAGATAAAATTAAGAACATTAAATCTCAATTAAATGGTTCAGAAATTGAGAAATGTTTCAAGATAAAGTTTTGTAATTCATTATTCAGATGAACATTGATTAAAATTTTAGAAACTATATCTTTATTCTTAATTCAAAATATCATAATGAGAATTATCTTCTTAATTTAGACACTTTGTCTTCTTTGTTAATTCAAGAAGAGTGTGTAATAGAGAATTTTTATTCAAAAGAGACTACTTCTCAAGCATTGTTCTCTTAGAATCATAAGTCTTCTCATAATAGGAATAATAACAATCCTAATCAAAAGTCTAATATCATATCAAAATTTAAATAAAATCCTATGTATAATTATCTTTGAAAAGCAATCGAGAAATTTAAGTTCAAATTTAATGGCACATATAACAAGTGTGGAAAATTTGGGCATAAAGAGTTTGATTGTAGAGTAAAAAATTAAAAAAATGTTAAGAATTCTAGAAATAATAATCCTAATAGTCATAGCAAATATCAAAAGAAAAATCATGCAAATAATGTTGAGCAATCTATTTCCCTATATACTACCCTTTCACTTCAAATGAAAAGAATGGATTCTTGATTTGGTACCTCTAATAATATGACTTGCACTCATGGTATCCTCTCAAATGTAGTTAAATGTGAGGAAAACATATATCTATGAGATAATTCCATCATTATATCTCGAAACTTGTTGCAATGTCAAATTGTCAAATCTTTGTAATTGGGAATGTCTTGTATGTTCCCGGTTAAAAAAAGAATTTGTTGTCTTGTTCTCGAGATAAGTAAAGAAAATTGTAAAAAAATTTACTACAAGATAAATGGTATGTAAAAGATAATCTCAGTAATGTTATTACTTCTATTATTCATAAAAATGGCTTATATATTTTTGATGGATTTGTGTCTAAATATTGCTTTCAACTTTGCCATGAAAAATTAGGTCATGTAAATTTCAAAAGCTTGTATGAAATGTCTAGGCTTAATCTTATTGTTGGTCTTCCAAATATGAATTCATATCATGAAACTTGTGAAATTTTCCTACGTGGTAAGCAACATGTTGAACCATTTCACAAGCATCATGATCCAAATTCTTCTCAATTATTAGAACTGATTCATAGTGATGTAAGAGGTCCACTTTAAGTTCCTTCTCTTAGTGGTTCCTTATATGTTATTTTATTTATTGATGATTTCTATATAATGAAATGGTCTTATTTCATTAAGAAGAAGTCTGATGTCTTGTCTAAGTTTCAAGAATTTAAAGCTTTAGTTGAAAATGCTTCTAATATGAAAATTAAAATAATTAGGATTGATAATGGAGGTGAATATGTTAGCAAAATTTTTGATGAGTTATGTGTGTCATGTGGGATTCAAATAGAGTTGACTACTCCCTATTCCCCTAGCAAAATGGCATTGCAGAAAGGAAGAATAAGATTATCTTAGAAATGGATACGACTATGATCCATGCTTCTAATGTGCCTAAGTCCTTATGGGAAGAAAACATGAATATTGTTGTCTATATTATTAATAGAGTGTTTGATAAATCTCTTCATCAAGATACTCCTCATGAAGTATGGACAAATAAAAAACCATATATATCTCACTTAAGAATATTTGGTAGTCTTGCTTCTATCTTTATTCTTAAAGTTAAAAGGAAGAATCTTGATCCAACCTCCTTCTCTTATATGTTTGTTGGCTATGGCTATATAAATAAAGGTTTAAGATTCTATGATCCTTTCAATCATGGCATAGTTGAAAATGGGAATGTTAATGTCTTAGAAAAGACATTCTGTGATGCTTCCTATAAACCCTCCTCTAGTTCTCCTGAGATAGAGCCTACTAATCCTTCTCCTAAAAATATGGAAATAAAAGTTCAAGAGGATGATTATCCTAATCTAGATATGATGGATATTGAGGGGGAGTCATCTCAAGATGTATTTCATCCCAAGATTCCTAAATGGGCTCAAAATCTTGTTAAGGAGTCTAATCTTGTTAGTCTTAGAAAGGTAACTCATAGTCAACATATTTATCATGCCTTGGTGACTCTCTATGAGGTTGAAACAAAATATTTTTAAGAATCCTATCAATAGTATAGATGGATTCAGGATATGAAATATGAATACAATGCTTTGGTTAAAAATAATACTTGGGAACTAGTCCCTCCTATTTATAAGAGAAGCATTGTAGGATCTAGGTGGTTGTACAAGATCAAGTATAAATTTATAGGAGAAATTGAAAAGTTCAAGGAAAGGTTGGTAGCTCGTGGTTTCACTCAGAAACCTAGTCTTGACTATGTTGAGAATTTTTCTCATGTAGATAAGATGAGCATTGTTAGAATTATTATTTCTTTGGTTGCCCAATATAATTGGTAGATTCACCAAATGGATGTTAAAACTACATTTCTAAATGGTGACTTAAAATAATAAATCTACATGAGATAACCTAAATATTTTGAAGAACCTAGTAAGGAACTTTATGTTTGTAAGCTGAAAAAGTCTTTTTATGGTCTTAAACAAGCTCCTAGAGCTTGGTATGCTAAAATTAATAGTTTCTTTCAGGATCTTGGTTTCACTAACTTTTGTTCTATTTATTGTTTAAGTTTGAAAATAATCATATTATCATTATTGTTATTTATGGTGATGACATTTTGATTATTAGTATTGATAGAAATTAAATTCTTAGATTCAAAGAAAGGTTAAAATGACATTTTGAAATGACTAATTTAGGTTTCTTTGAATCATTTTCTTGGTATGGTTATATTTCAAGATAATAAGTATATTGTTGTATCTCAATCTCAATATGTTGTGAAATTTCATAGAATATTTAACATGATTTTTTGTAAACATGTTTTCATTTCTATTGAAGTTGGTGTTAAGCTAGATCGTAAACTGCTTGTGCTAAATTTTATCCTACTATGTATAGGTAGCTAGTTGGTAGTCTAATTTATTTGACTATTACTAGACCTGATATTTCTTATGCAGTAGGATTAGTTTCAATATTTATGCAAGATCCTTATGAGGATCATTGGAAAATGGAAAAAATAATTTTGAAATATATTAAAGGAATAGTTAATTATGGTATGTTTTATTCTTCTTCTAATGATGCACAATTATTTGGCTATTGTGATTCTAATCATGTTGGTGATGTTGCAGATAGAAAATATACTTTTGGATATGTTTTCAAGTTGGGTACAGGTGCCATCACTTGGAGTAGCAAGAAACAACCAACAATGTTTATCTCTTCTATTGAAGCAGAGTATAGAAGTGTTATGGAAGCTACAAAAGAAGCTATGTGGCTAAAAATATTGTTGGATGAACTGCATATGGGTGTTAAAGGGAGCACTACTCTTCTATGTGATAGCCAAAGTTGTATTTATCTTGTAAAGAATTTATTTCAGCATCAAAGGACCAAGCACATTAAAGTTCATATGCACTTTATTCGAGAGAAAGTCTGAATGGTGATATTGATCTCATGTTTGTTCTCACTGAAGATCAAGTTATAGATATCTTCACCAAGCCATTGTGTGTTGTGAATTTTTACAAGTTTCATGCCTTGTTGGGCCTATCATAGTTGTCATTGAGGGGAGTGTGCATGAAAATTCCACCTCTTAACAAATGTTTTTAACTTCCAATACTTCCTCCATTTTGTAATAAGTAAATGTGTCACACTATGTGAAATTACTTGTAAATCCTAGTGTAAATGTATTGTTTTATAAAAGGATACATAATCTTATCTAAGTCTTTATATGTAAATCACTTATATTAATAATTTTTGTATGGAAAAATCTATATGATTTCCCTTGTCTACATGCTAGCCTAAGTCGCTACTGCTAATTCATGGATCTCGTAAATCCTTTTGTGGAAAAAGATAAATTTGGCATGTCTTGTTTTTTTTCCCCACTTAACATTAAGAGGGAGTGTTGGGGTTGATAATTTCAATTGGGGATACCTTATGGTGGACCACTACTTACGACCCTTTAATAAATTTTTATTTATAAACTTAATCGATCTCTCACAACTTAAAAAAAGAGTGAAACAATATGATTTGTTCACCCATGCTATATAAATAGGATGATCCTGCATGAGATTGACTATTGGTTAAGGATATCGATTAGACACTTGATTTTAAGATAATGTTCAATATTTTTATCTAAGAAAAGTGTATAACTGAAAATACATTGATTTGTAATTATTTTTTTAGACCGAGGAGAGAAGTGGAAGTGTTGGGTTAAAATATTGATAAATTCTTAATACAAACAGTGTTTTATTTCAGTGGGGTTTCTTCCTTCGGGTTTCCCCACTTTAAATTTGGGGTTCTCTATCTCATTTTATTTCTTGTTATTTTATTTCATCTCATTTATTTAATCTCTGTAATGTGCAATCTATAATAAAATAAATTTATGTTTAATTTAATTGTACATCATAATTTGGAATCTTTGACATATATTTGGTAGATCTATAATTGGATAATTATAATTCTTGTCATTTCCCAAAAAATTGTACATTATATTGGCGTAATCATTAAAATATAATTCATAGATATTGGGCATGGGTGGAATGACATCGATATTTAACCAAGATATCATCAACATAATCTTGATAATCTTGTGAATGTAGTCATGAAATATGTGAGTCATCATGCATTGATAGTTGGCCCCAACATTTTTGAGGCCAAAGGTCATGAAAGTGTAACAAAATTTTCCCCATGGTGTTGTGAAATATGTCTTCTATTGATTGGCTAGATTAATTTTGATTTTTTTCTAACCCGCAAAGCCATCCACGAAAGATAGGATATCATATTAGGATGTGGAATCGACGATGGTGTAGAAACCAATGGACCCAACCATCTGGATTCATAACGGGGACAATATTGGATACCCATTAGGATAATCAATAATGTGAATAAATATGGTTGTAGTAATTTTTGTTTTCTTATTTTACTAGGTGTAGAAACCAAAAATTTACACTTCATCATCCTGTACAAATCATTAATTAAACATAACAATATTGAAACAAATACACCCGCTTCTTAATTAATCATATGATATCTCACAAAAGCACCCTTTTTTGTATTTAATTAATTAATCTCTTGCATCATCTTCATTTAAGGTCATATTTTATCTTGTAGTTTCATTTAGGTACTCTTAATTATTCATTTCTTTACCTCACATTATTATCTAAGTCCTTCAAAGACCATAATTTCAAATGAATTAGTTAAATCCTTCATTTTATCAGTTTGTTATCATTTACCAGTAATCGCTAATGATTACTAGAATCACCTGTGATTCCTGCCTATTTTGTTTTTCTTGTAGATTTATCAAAATATGTCCAATAATTTCTATTACATCTCTTTTTCTCCTAAAATTTTATCACTTGAATGAATTATATTATATTGAAATAGGTTGCCTAAGTCAACAAATTATGAGTATCCACTCTCTTCCTATTATTCATCACCCATTGCATTGGGAGAAATATGAAATTCTACATGACCTTGAGTTGTGTGCCATCCACTCCACCCATTTGGATCATTTACAAACCATATTTGAGTCTACTCAAAAAATCCATGAAGCTACAAATGAATTATGGGAGGGGATAATTTGAGATCCTATGTATCTAAGCTGATTTATCTTGGTTTGAATATCAATATGAAGTTGAATTAGAAGATTTAAAATATGATCTGAATCCAAAAGACCAAACTAATTATGAGCATTCGATTCTCATTTTGAATATCAAAATGACACGGAAGAAGAAGATTTGGAATACATTTCAGATTTCTTTAAGGAAGAGTATACTGAAGATGAGAATTTAGATTTCTCTTGAAGAAGAAGACCCGGAGTCCATTGAAGAAGAGAGTTCCCTTCTTTGAGAATTTGGATACTGATTTAGATTTTAATTTCAAACCATAGTTCATATCTATCATTTCTTATCATTTATTAGCTTTATATTTGTAATAACAAAACATTTGTCAAAACATTTATTATTACCATTTATCGTATATCACTTATTGTTTTTGTACCCACTTGATTGTAAAAGGATTGACACCCTTGATAGGAAGTCCTTTGATTTTTAGAGGACTGGACTTTTCTAGGAAATCCACCTCATATTTTATTAATCATATTTGTTTAGTGTTCTGTGATTTTTAGGTGTTCTTGTAGGAAAGGAGCTTACATCATTTTTTATATGGAGCGCAACCATCAAGTATCATTCATCCACATCATCCATGGGTATCTCTAAACCCCATCATTATGAGGTTAGGTAAGTCTTATTTTCTTTCTTATTCGATTAAGTTGAAGAGGTAGGATTTATTCATAACATCTTGGCATGCCCGGTGGGACCCTCTCCCTCATTTCATTATTTATTTTATTAAAAATAACATTTTTTTCATTTTTGGTTCTCTTGCATAGTAATCACCAATGATTTAGCTAATCTATGATTTATCCAATCGCAATGATTTCTAAATGCTTTTTCTTACTTTGTTTTTCCTTTAGTTTTTTTTTTAGTTATTTTCTTTATTTTCTCGTTAGATAAAGATTTCAGATTTTTGTTTCTGATTGTTTATTGTGAAAATATAAAAAAAAAATCTTTTCTTTTCATTCAAAAAAAAATTTTTTTCCTATATTATTTTATTTATTAATAATCTCCAATGATTTGTGTAATCATCTAGTGATTCCTTCTTTTTTATTACTTTATAAATTACTTTCTAATCTTTTTTTTTTGTTTTTTTTATTTACTTGCTAACCTGTTTTTTAGGTTGTTGTTGTTTTATAGCTTTTTTTCTTTTGGATTGTTGGATTGTTTGCTTTAAAAATTGCTAAAATAAAAAAATTAGGAAGTGTTTATCATGGTGAGTCTAAAACTTTCCATTTTTTCTTTCAGTATTGCATTATTTTTTGATTGTCTTCATCAAAAAATATTTTATTTGGGTTTTAAAATGAACCATTCATCCTTCTTGTTTCACATAGTATTAATTAGGAAGGTAATTTGTTGCATTCACTTTCCTTTCCCCCACACATAACCAAACCACTTAAACATCAAAAACACATTTAAAAATTCCCACCTAGGTGGATACCTACTTGGATTTGATCACCAAGAGGAGAAGTTGACTTGTGTTTTGGCTGAGTATAATCACCATCTTTTGTATATATTAGCAAAGCACCCGACACCCTTATCATTATGGGACCATGAAGTGAGGGGTAGGCCCCAATACCATGCCCATATCGGTAGCAAGTATAGAGTTGGGCCTCACATACCTTTGGGTATATCGAGGAATCCATCCTTAAACATACTTGAAACCTGCCATAGCTTTCCATTTCCTAGGACCTTCATTAACCATTTTACACATTTCACTCTTTTTAATTAAATTAAGAAAATCAAAAAAAAAAAATCATCTTGCTTTTTTTTTGTTTTTTGTAACTAACTCATTTAGTTGATTTTTAGGTGAGTGTTTGTTTGTTCATTATGGTACAAACTAGACAACAAGCCCATAACCAAACCTCTGAAAACATGTCTCAACCACTATCCACACCCCCTTACAACAAAAAACCCCACTATCTATTCCATTCCATACCTATTTACACCTTTATCTACTTTTATATCTATACCATTATTTACCATGCCATTACAACAAAAAAACCCATTCCATCAACCAATTATCTACTCCTCTATCTGATGCTCAATGAACCTGGAATGAAATAGAGGAGGAATATAATGAAGAAATGAGACAACGTCTCTTACATTCTTCATGTTAGATTCATAGTCAAATTTTCCATACATCTGAACAAGAAGAAACTGAACAACCATACTCCCCAGTTCACAATCAAGAATATTTTGAAACCCACTTTCTTTAAAAGAGGAGACCCTATTTTGAAGAAATGTTAGATTCAAACCCCATTGCTCTCAATGCTTATCTTGCAGCTAGGGGTGTTCAACTCCATCCATTCGGACCTAAACCATCCTCAAATATTTGATCCTTTATCTAGTTCTTCACAACAATTTGAACCGAACCATTTTTAAGTATTCTTGATTCTTCACATCCCATTGATTTAAATCAACAATCTATACCCAAACCACCACCTCCATATGATCCTTCATCTAGTATTGCAAGTCTTATTGATTCAAATCAGGAACATGTTGTTCAACAAATATACTCATATCCACCTCTAAGTCAACCTAAAACATCAAAAGTTTCATCTTCCATTCCTATTCTTAGTCTTCATATGGTTTCCTCTCAAGACACAACCACCCAACAACATACATCATCACCTCGAGCCTTCCACTAGTTCAACACCTCCACAAAACAATACTAGTGCTTCATTATCTACCCTCCAACATCCTCAGTTACCAGACACCTCCAATAAGTTTTTTTTTCTTCTACTATTGTATCTCAACTAGTTAGTAGTATTCAAAATATCACTATGTCCATTCCGACATCTATTCCTTTAATCAATACTAGTGTTATCACCACCACTCACCTATTTCACAATACATACCACAACCATCACAACCATTAATCTCCATACCAAAATCTTCTCCTACTCAAAGCATTCCACAACAAGCACCATATTTTGTTGCCTCTATTATACCCTTTCAACAACCACCTCCTTATTCACAACCATTTACTACTACATCTATCTCACACCCTTACCAATATATACAACCTTCACAACCTTTAGCATCTCAACAAGTACATTCAACAAAATATTCCAAAAAAACATCCCCTACTTAAATTATCCCATCAAAAATTATATCCTCAACAAAAAATATTCCTTCTCAAAACATCCCTCAAAAACATTCCACTTACTTATAATATTCCTCAACAAAATATTCCTCAACAAAATATTCCTCAACAAAGTATTCCTTCTCAATAGTATATTCCTTAGAAAATATTTCCATTCCTTTCAACAAAACATTCCACTCACTTATAATATCCCACAAAAAAATATCCCATAACAAAATATACCACAAAAAATGTTCCTTATCAACAAAATGTTCCTCAACAAAACATTCCTTACAAAGAACATCCCTCAACAACAATACAGATGTACTCACAACCTAGCCAATTTTCATTTCAACCTAGCTCATCCTCCAGCAACCAACAAAAACTAACCCCCTTCAAGCCCTCATGAATCATATATCCAGTCTAGAATTTACCTCATCTACACCCAAAAATGTGCTCTCTTATGATCAAATCTATAATGAACCTATTCATCCCTCAGTCCCATCTACAAAACATATCCACCTCATTGGGAACTTCCAAAATTTATTAAATTCTATAGCAAGGAAGATCCTCAACATATTCATGATTTTCACCATGCTTGTTATCTAATATCCCATGACCAAGACCTCATGTTGAGGATTTTCCCATGTCCTGTCGGTCCTTTTTTTTCTCTATAATAACATTCAATACTCCCTTTTCTCCTTCACACAACTCACACAATTATTCTTAGACATTTTTCCATAAACATAGCCCACAAAGTCACTATTAATGACCTTTATGCTATCAAACAATTTGAGGATGAATCCATTGTTGATTTTTTTCCCATTGGAGGGGTACAATCAATCAATTATCCTTTTCATTACCACAAGCCGAATTGATTGAATTTTTTTATCGATCATGTGCCAAACATATTTCATCAACATTAAAAATTCAATCATTCAGACCTTTGATGAAGCTTTTACCATGGCCATAAATTGGAACTGTGAGCTTTAGAAGATGGTCGAGTTAAGATTCATCCTAAGAAACCATGAACTGAGTTCCCATCTAAGTCATCCTCTAGTCCCGAAAAATCCAAATCATCTACCAATGTTATAGTAGTTAAATCCACTCCTAAGGAAAAATCCCACTATTGAAATTCTCATCACAACATAGTTACACACCAATAGGAGAGACTTATAGCATGGTCTTTGATAAGTTACTCATTGAAAATATGATAACTCTCCCACCCATTCAACCTATCGATACATCTGTATCTAAGCCCTCTTGGTATCGAGATAATGACTATTGTAAATACCATAGGGTCAAAGGACATGACATTGAAAGGTGTCGTACATGTTTCATAATGTTCTTCAAGACTTGATTGACAAGGGTGAACTTCACTTGGATAATCCAAATGCACCCCAAATCAAAACCTTGACATATTCAAACAACCCTTTCCAAATCATCCCCCATCCATTGATCAAACCACAAAAAAATTTTTTTCATTCTCACCACACCATTAACACCATTACTAAAACATTACCCATTCCTGAACCAACATCCACACCACATGAACCACATTACACCAACCACACCACACACACAACATCCACACTAAACCATACACTATGAACCAACACCACATCGAACCAACATCCACATCCAAAATAACCAACAACAATACCCATTGAACCTAAACCTGTATCTACCAAATCCCCATCTATCAAAAATACTACTAAAACTATTCTCCCATCTTTGTCACCATCACTACTAAATCTATATCCATGTCTACATGCCATGGTTTAAAATATAACTATGATACCTCTTGAAACATTTATGACACAAACACCTCCACCTAACTAATGTAACTATGAATCATATTCATCCCCCATCTACAAAATCAATTATCTCTACATCAACTAATCCCAAAACTACAAAATCCACAACTCATTTAGATCTCATCAATCACATCATTCAAACCCCTTCCTTCATCAAAACTTCCTCTACATCCATACCCAACTCATCAAAACCATGAAAGGACCTCATAAACAAGGTATTGTCCAAGTTTTCAAAATTCCTTCTTATACCTTCCCTAAATCATATCGATTCCATGGTCCTCACCTCTTCCCCACCTCCTCCTAGAAGGGTCATTTCAACTCCTAGTAATCATCCTATCATTCCACATCCAAGGTCTACTTATCAATCTTCCCCACTAGGTCCTCATCCCCCATTTACTATATTATCTAGGACTCATCAACAAAAACAACTCAACAACCTATAATCAATGTCTTATTTCCACTAGAAGATAAGATACCTAAAACTTCATTACCATCCACATCAACACCTAAAGGGTGTTACACAACCATTCTAGATGACCTCCTCCAAAAATCACTCATAACATTACCACCACCAAAACCATCGGATCCATGAGGGTGGAAACCCATTTGGTATGATTTCAATGTCTCATGTGATTATCATAGAACATGAGGTCATTCCATAGAGAATTGTAAGGCCTTCCACTTGATTGCACAAAAGCTGGGAAATATGGCTTCCCTTCCTTCTAAATCACATACAACATCAACATCAACATCATCATCATTTTTCTAAATCCAAGGAACCCATGTCTAAAACTCCTTCCCATCAGGTTGATGTCATACATATCACTACTCATTCACAAAATTACACACAACCATCTCGAAGCCTAAGAAAGGTAAAAATTTTGTAGCCATACCTCCACCTCCTAGAAATAACTCCTCCATAGATAAACCCAAAGTATCCATCCCTGTAGCTCTGAAACATCTGGTCAAACAATGTCACCTAAAACTAAGGTTTCCATCCTCGCTACACCACCTTCACCATCCACCATGATGCAAAAGGTTGTCATTAAACAATTACACCAGCTCTCCCATTAAAATGTCATTATATGAACTGATACAAACATCACCTCTTCATAAACAAGCCATGATTGAAGCCCTCTAATCAATAATAATACCTTTAGATGATCCTTCATCCTTTACAAACTTTTAGGATCCCTCAAAGCATCTTCCACCATATCATTCGAACCATCAAAATACCTTCTCTTAAACTAGAAGATCATGACTTACCACTTTTCATCACTACCCAAATTAATGACATCCATATCAAAAGGGTCATGATTGATAGTGGTGCCACTATTAACATTATATCCTCCCTCATTTTGATCAACTTAAGCTACCCAACATTGTTATCACTCAAACTCTAGTCTTACTATGATCCTTCAATGACACTATCACACCCACATTAGGTACCATCATTCTACCACTTAAATTTGGTGTTAAAACCTTACCATAACTCTTCTACATCATAGAAGGAGAGTTTCAATATAATATGTTATTAGGATGCCCATGGATATGCACCATGTGTTGTGTTCCATCAACTCTCCATCATTTTCTTAAATATGAACATGAAGGTCAAGACATTCACCATTCCTACAGATCCAAATCCTTTCATTGATTGTTACATGATGTATCATCGAATGATGTACTTGTTCCCAAGTCCACATCCAAATCATCTAATGAAGCATCTACTAGCATGTCCATACCTTCCTCTAAACTACCAGATGATTCCTCCCTTAATGATGTTGTACAATGCCTTACATTGGGGGAATACCATCTCCTCATGCTTAATCACATTCCTTCACCAAAGACTTATGGTCACCCTGAAAAACAACCCACATATGACCCTAATGTAGGAGATGTTATCTCTTATGGTCCCACTTATCTCAAAAAAAATCTTTCTATGGGGACTGATCATCCTTCATCTCATATATTATTGATCAACACCATGCCATGCCTTTCACATTAGACTTTAAATCTTTAGATAATCCAAATTTTTCACTGTATGTATCTTCACCATTGCATGTGGAGAGGTTTTGGCCTTGGCCATTATGAATAGGGAATACATGATTTGGTTATCCAATGTTCCCTTAAAACTTATGAAAAATATGGTTTAGGCTATAAGAAACCCTTGACTCCAAAACATCGAGGCCACTACATCCAAACCTACTACATCCATGCTCATTACTGAATTAGAACCATCATCACCCACAACCCTTGAAGATCCTTATGGATGTAGATGACATTGTATCCATCCACCTAATTTTTTTAGTCAATACCATATCCTTAGGACCACTCACTTATCAATCCAACCATGCCATTAAACAACTTCCTCTTATTTGGATAGAAATGGTTGAAGAAGATTTACCCACCATAGATATCCTTCAATGTCATGATGACCAGGACATCCTTTCCCATATGGGAGTTGAGGATCACTTCTTCCAAAAATCCCTACCATCTGATACACCAACTCTTCTTAATGAATCCACCATCGACGTAAACTTAGGAACCCCTCAAGATCCTCACATAGTTAAGGTTAGTCAATCATTAAATCCATAGGAGTTAGATGACTTCACCTCATTTTTAGAAAAATATTATCAATATTTCACCTGGTCATATAGTGATATGCCCTGGAATTGATCCTAACATTTTCATACATAATATTGTCACATATCCAAATGCTAAGCTTGTTAAACAAAAACTCATAAAATGCATCCACACATAGCTCTCTTGTCAAAGAAGAGTTACAACATATTTTATCCACTAATTTCATTATACCCATTGATTATCCACAATGGGTCTCTAACATCATCCTGTAACCAAAGCCTTAGGAAAGTTACACGTATCTACAAAATTTAGGGATCTCAATCTTGCATGTCCTAAGATGATTTCCCTCTTCCAAACATAGATCAGCTCGTTGACCTAACAACTGGCCATGAAATGCTCTCCCTTATGGATGGTTTTTTTAGTTATAATCAAATTATTATCACCATCGATGATCAACATAAAACCTCTTTTCATTATCCTTGGGAACCTTTTTTTACTTGTGTCATGCCATTTGGTCTTAAAAATGTAGGAGCTACTTATCAACATGCCATGACTTACATTTTTCATGACCTCATTCACAAAACAGTCAAAGATTATGTTGATGACCTTTTAGGAAAATATAAACAACACAAAGATCATCTTGACATCCTTGAATCCATCTTCACTCTGTCTCATTCAATATTGTCTTCATCTCAATCCCACAAAATGTGTTTTTGGTGTTCTCACTAGAAAATTTTTAGGATTCATCATATCTATCGAGGTATTAAAGTTGACCCAACAAAGGTTAAGGCCATCATTGAAATGCCTCCACTGCCATCCAATCTTACACAATTATGTAGTCTTCAAGGTAAATTTACAATCCATTGATGTTTTATATCACAACTTTTCGATCATTGTCAACCATTTCATCATCTTCTCCATAAAGACATGATTTTCATTGGGATTCTGATTGTCAAAAATCCTTTGATGAAATTAAACAATATCTTCTATCACCACCAGTTCTTACTCCACCTCATGAAGGAGATCCATTTTATTTATATATATCTTTAGAACATGCTCTTGGAGCCATGCTCACTCACTCATGATAATCAGGGTCATGAACAAGGTTGTATATTATATCAGCCACACACTCCATGAATATGAAACCTGTTACACTAAAGTTGAAAAGCTATGTTGTGCTTTATACTTTTCACCACTTCAAGTTACATCATTATCTTCTTAATCACAAAACATATGTTGTCACTAGCTTCAATCCACTCAAAACCATACACTCTAAACCATATCATAGTGATCATATCACCCGATGGCTTATGCTTATGACTGAATTTGACCTTGAGTTCATATCACAAAAATATATTAAGGGATAGGCCATTGTAGACCAGCTCGCTGATGCTCCCTTCCCGAAAATCAACTTCCTCATGAATACTTTCAGATGAATCCATCAAGTAATGTTGATGAATATGAATTCATCCCTATCAAGATGACTCTCTTCTTTGATGGATCTAAATCCAGAAGGGGGAGGAGTTGGTGTTGTTATCATACCTCCTGGGGAATTCCTATTCCATTATCATTCAAACTTAACTTTGAATGCACTAATAATATGGCAGAATATGAAGCTTTAATCATGGGCCTTATGATTGCTATTCTCCTAGGTGTTCACATCTTAGACATCTATGGAGATTCACAACTTGTTATCAGTCAAGTCAAAAGGAGAATATCAGTGTAAAAATGAAATTTTACAAAAATACAAAGCCAACATTGACTTTATCCTGGTGCTTTTGATCACTACACTATCCAAACCATCCCATGATCCTCTAACAAATTTGTAGATACAATGGCCTCTTTAGGAGCCCTCATCCCATTAGAAACTAAAGATCAAAAGATAACACTAAAGTATCCATAGTCATTCAATGATTGGATCATCCTTCTCATCAAAATGAATCTCCCTCCTATTAATATCATTGATGATAATCCAACTGATTTTGTGGTATACTCAGATTTATGATTATCTTACCGAATCAAAAATTTTCATCGACTTATCACATAATGTTAAATGATCATTTCTTCAATGTGCCACTCACTTTTTCATTATTGGTGGTATCCTTTACAAATGTAGTTTTGATGGTATCCTATTAAGGTGCCTTAAATCACATGAGTCAACTAAAGCAATCAAAGAAGTCCATGATGGAGTTTGTGGAGGACATTTCAGTGGAAATTCCATCACCAAACGTGTCATATGGTTAGGTACTATTGGCCTACTATCACCAAGGATTTTTGTGAATATGTCAAGAAATGTGTTAAATGTCAACTTCATTCAGATCTCATCCATGTCCCTAGTTCAAGCATTACAACCTGCTTAGGACCTATGGCCTTTCTCTCAATGGGGGTTAGACCTTATTGGTGTTATTAATCCTAAATCATCTCAACAACATCACTCTATTATATCATAGCTATTGAATACTTTACTAAATGGGTTGAAGATATCCCTTTAACATCCACTAAATCAAGGACCTATTATCAATTTCATATATCAATACATTATATGTCATTTTGCATCCCATATAAACTTATCACAAGATAATGGAAAATCCTTTAAAAATAAAGAAGTTAAAAACTTTGTGATACATTTAACATCAAACTTATTTTTCATCACCATATTATCCCCAAGAAAATGGACAGGTTGAAGCCTCAAATAAAACACTTAATAAAATCCTTATGAAAATAGTAAATGATGTAGAAGGAATTGGCATCTCCAAATCCCATTTTTCTCTTGGGCTTATCAAACTAGCATCCATACTCCTATGGGAGCTACACCCTATTCACTTGTCTATGGTTCTGAATCATCTTACCTCTTGAAATTCAAATCCCATCACTTCGTGTATCACTTAAAGAACTTTATCCCCGATGAAGAATATCGACAAGACCATCTAGCACAACTTGAACTATTAGATGAAAAATCTAATGGCCCTTGAACATCATCAAGTTTATCAAGACACATTAAATGAGCATATAAAAAACATGTCAAAGAATGTGACTTTAAAATTGGTGATCTTGTGCTTAAATAAAATCAAAATGTCACTCAATTAGAATGGAGTAAATGTGGAAATTTTTCCCCTAATTGGATTGGTCCATATGTCATCACTCACAAGTATGGGTTAGAGTGTATCATCTCACTTCTCTTGATGGTGAACCTAAAAAAGGAACCTTTGAATGCCTTGCACTTATGGCCTTTCTATTGTTAAATGATTGATTTTCATGATAGTAGTTACATCTAAAACCTTATCACTTCATTAAACCATCCATCTTATCATAGTAATGATTTGAAAGCATGTGGTTATCATCATTATCCTAAATATACCTTAAAGATGAGCACCACAGACTCTTTTCATCACATATTTCACTTTGGACAAGTTCCTCTCTTTATAGGAACCCCTTAAATCATTACACCCATCTACCATGTAAAATAAATGACATGGGGCATGAATGTGTAGATCATATACACATCTTCTCCCCTCCTTGAAATGGTCTATTAGGGTTTTTTCCTCAGCTAAAAAATATATGTATAAAAATCATTTGGATGCATTTCTCAAAAATCAAAAAAATATGATAGACTGATCCCTGAAGGAAAACTATTCAAAATATCAAAAATCATATAAAAAAATAAAAAGTAGATGATCCTCGAAGGAAACTACCCATCAAAGTCATAGATCGATCCCTCGAAAGGACTATCTATTTTGTCAAAAAAAGTCAAAAATCAAAATGTAGACCATACCCTTAGAAGGATGGCTACCCATGAAAAAGGATTCCCACATTGATCAACCTTCAAAAAAATACATCAATATCAAAAGCATCTAGGAAAGCTTCTTGCATTGATCAACTTTCCCCTCATAAAACTTCCCACATTGATCAGTTTTCTTTAAAATAAAAATATGTAAAATGGGCATTTCTCTATGAGCCCATGGAAAAGGAGAACCTTATTCCTATCTTGACCTACACATGTTCAAACCCCTTTCATGTCCTAGGTTAACATTCATTTAATCCCACATTTTATTAAGTTTTGTGTAACTATCCATTGATAATGATCTCATTTAACATTCATTAAGGCTATTAGTGCAAGTGTGTTCAACTTTCAAAACCCATCACGTATGTATCAAATCCATCATGGGGAAATTTCATTTTTCATTTTACTTAGTCATATTTCTGATACAATTCATTTCAAATCACATTTTAAAGTCATTTGATTAATTAAACAATTCAACATTTTATCAAACATATTCATAAACCATAATATCACAACTAATGCATCCATCAAAATCCATCTAACACTAATACATTCAAAATTAAAAACATACATTAAACATATATTAACACATGAAATTAAAAAAACATAAGTCATAAACCTCATCATCATCATCATATAAATCAAGTCCATATACATCATGATCATCAATCATCATCATCATCATCATCATATATCATCATCAAAATCAATCATATCAATCATACAAAAATGGGCTTCTATGATCCATACATCAAAAATATATCATATCAATGTCATAAAAAAATGGGCTTCTATGAGCCGTATATCAAATACATCAAAAATGTCATCAGCTAGTAAATTGATAACCTCGAGGGACCACTACTAGGGGGTTGTACTTACCCTCTCCTCCCGATCACCAACACCACCAATGGCTCCAACATCTCCACCATCTCCTCCTCTCTCACTATCACCTCCTCACTCTAGTCTCCGAGGTGGGTGACCACACTCACTGCACTGGTACTAGGCCTACCACCTTATGGCCAAATGATCAACATATAATACCACATCTAGAAAATCATGAGTCACCATATCAATGTAGTACTATAACTCATCCCATAATGACTGATAATGTGCCACAGAACCATCCTAGTATTGCAGGTTCTCTCTCCTTGATCCACTAGCCTCTGGTCTCAATCCACTAGCCTCGGCCTCTGTCCACTATCCCTAGCCTATCCACTATGTCTCTCTCTATCTACTAGCTCTTGTGCCATCTCCACCAACTCACACTAGAAATAGAAGGCCCAGTAATCCCTAAGGCCTTCCTCATGCCCTCTCTCTACTCATGATATCTATCTATCCTATATATCTAATAAATAAGCTAGCTAGTATACTGAGTCCATCTCTCTCAGTAATCAAACTATCTCACTCAGCAATCAATGTATCCCAAAATCCTAAGAGGTCATCCCTCTCTCTCCTAACCACATCTCTCTCCCCTCTACTATGGCCTTTCTTGGTCATCACCACTATAATAGCTATAGCTAAATCATCATCACCCTCCTCCTCCTCATCATCATCAAACCCTACACTACCTCTCTGTGTGGTGCTCCTCCCTCCCCAAGCAGCACATGTACCCATCATACACTCTTTGTACTTCTCTCTAGGCTACTCGAGTCCTATCAAAACCCCTCAATGCTTGGGTCCACCATGTTGTATACTCGGGAGTCACCCCACATCATCAATAGGAAATATCTCTCCATCATCATTGGGACCCATAGCCCCCCATTGATCCATGATAATCTCGGGCTCATCACCACTTGCCCTCGGAGTCTTGGTATCTCCATCCTCTCCTCTCATCTATACTACATGGGATCCTGGGAACTCCCTGTACCAATCCAAACTATCTCTTAATATGATCAAAAAAGAACTAACTCATTTTCACCTAGTCGGTGAATCCCTGAAGCCACATAGCCTATTGTAAACCTATCAACTCATGGAAAACTCAAGCCAAATAGGAAAATCTAGATAAGGCCTCCATACTACATCCCCCACCTGCAATCTAGATAATAACTCTCGATAATATCTATCCTCCTCCTCCTCTTCCCCACATGACCCCTATTGATCTCCACCTCATAAACCTAGGATGCTCATCATCAATCCTCCATGGAACCCCCCCTTGAGTCAGAAAAGAAATGAAAATGTGCTCAAAGGCCCAAGCCTATAATAAGAACCCAATATCAATACCATACACTTGTGGGCCTTCCAGGCCCACAACTCTCTAAATTTTGTGCAAGTAGGGTAGGACCCCACTCAAAAAAATATATATGATGCTCCATCATCTTGGCCACAAACACTAGTCATCATCCATGGGAAATGACCACCTCAAAATCTGGAAAACGCATAACAAATGATGGCCATCATCATCATGGTCATCATCGGGTACAACCCTCTCTCTCATTGAATATAATTTCCATAAGAAAAATCCCCTGACTCATATCTGACATCCTCTGCATCCTCTCCATATAATCTAGTCATCACACCATCCCTCTCCACCTTAATAATATATATACTCCTCTCCTCGGATAGGAAGTCTCAGGATGTGGTGTACATCCTCCTAAAGTAATCGTAATCTCCCTAGTAGGTAACCAAAAAGTACAGGTGGAAGGATTCCACCACTCTAACAAAGCCAACATCAAACTCTGACATTTGTGTATCCATCGATAATGTCTCATACCACCAAAACCAATAAACCTCAATATGCTCCCAATCATCATCTATCATATCAGCCCTCACCTCATCTAAAATTAGTGGTATATGATCATGGATAGTCAACTGAGCATCTACCTACAAACACAAAATATATAAAAAATATTAGTATCATCCCAAAATATATAAAAACATCATCCAAAACATATCAAAATTCTTTACATCAACATCAACATCATCACCCAAAAAATACCAACAACATCTAAAACATCAAATAGTTATGATGGCACATCATTTTCCAAAATCAAGAATTCTCCATTTGTGAACAAAAAGTAACTATATAAAATTACCTAGACATCAACATTGACATCATCACAAAATATAATCAATATCGACATCAATTACATCAATACATTCAACACCAATGACTAGATTGGAACCAAAACACCATACAAAGCTAGAAACATCTCTTAAAAATCATGTCAATAATAAAAATGCAAATTGTCCACATTATTAAGTGAATCATTGTGATGATTCACTTCAATTAATCATTGGTGATTGCATGAATCATCGATGATTCATGATTCAAAACTAGGGCATCGTATGCCCCCAAAATGGAAAAAAAAAACCCTAAAACTACAAAAATCAACAAAAAATCAACAAAAAGGTTAAAATTACCTACCTCAACCATTGTGGGCTTGCGATGCCTACTCGAAGATGCCATTTTGTCCAAATCTTCACTCTCTTTTGACCCAAAAAAATTTTTTTTACACCCCATTTTTCTCTTCCAATCCATTTTTCACCATGTAACAATGAGCCAAATGACCCTCCAATCGGCTATTTATAGCCCAAATTTTACCTTGGGGAAATCACCGATGATTTCCATAATCATCAGTGATTTTATCAATCACTATTGATTAGCCCTTATTTTAGCCATTATTCCCTCCTTTTCCCTAAATCATGTCAATCATTACTCTTTTTCACAAAAGTGTCCCTTTCAAAGGACCTAGTCCTTGAAACATTAATCAAACAAAAAAACAAAATATTGGGATTCATCATTCATCTATGGGACATGTGCCCTTTGGCCCCCATCACTTGACTTTCCCCATCTATTTAGCCTACCTTGTGAATCATACATCTATAGGTGTCAAACCCCTTGGTTCCCCTATCATTTGATTCCTGGTAGCACATCTTGTTTTGTATCCCCTTGGACTGGGGAAATTTTTATGAAACACATCATATACAAACATTGGTGTTCCCTGTATTGCGTTTGTAGTTGGATCACCCATTCAAACCAACTTTTTTTGTTTTTTCTACATGCTTTGATGTTAAAACCACTAGAAAAAAAGGGGAAAATGTAGACACCAAAAATCTACACTCCATCATCTTTGTCCAAATCATTAATTAAACACATGACATTTAATACAAAAAACCCCTTCTTAATTAATCATATAATCTTAAAAAATTATTTCTATTAATCAATTAATTTAAATACATACCTAAGACACATACTACACCCCACTTTTTAATATTTCATAATATATACACTATTTAATCAAATTAATATATCCACGTATGAAAAATCATTATTTTCTTAAATAATACCTAATTATCTAACCTAACCTAATCATTTTCCTAACTATCCAAATATTCCCTAAAAACCATTTTTAACCTATTCCTTAACTCCCTTATCTTGAAAAACCTATCATTATCATCTATAAAACCTATTTAAAATTATTTATAAACCTAGACAAATCATAACATAATCTAGCTAAATTTAGTTTATTCTTCATCATCATATCATACCAATGACTCAACACATTTTGAAACAATTAACAAACTCATCTCCTCGAAAATCAAAAAAAAATCTCAAATTAGAAAATTGTTCAACAATTTTTAAACAAACCTCAAAACAAGACCAAAAAATTTTGGTGATTTTTGGTCAATCACAATGATTACTTAAGCCAATTTTGTAGTCTCTTTTTGGGATCATCCACTTACATTTTTGAGCCTAAGTTTTCTATTGGAATTCATCAATGTTATTCTACATCAACATGTGATCATGTTATCATCCATACCCTTTATTATCATATCAAACATCTTGAGAGATCATTTTGAGCTTGTGCAGCATCATCATCATCATCACAACATTTATCAAGTTTCATCAATCTCTTGCATCATCTTCATTTAAGGTTATATTTTATCTTTTTTTTTCATCAAGGTATTTTATTTATTCATTTATTTATTTCACATTATTATCTAAGTCATCAAAAAAAATAATAATTTAAATGAATTAGTTAAATCCTTCATTTTATATATCGCCATTATTATCATTTACCATGATTATAGTAATCACCAGCGATTACTAGAATCACTTGTGATTTCTTTCTATTTTGTTTTCTTACAGATTTATAAATCAAATTCCATTCAATAATTTATCAATTTATTATATTATCTCTTTTTTTGCTAACATTTTATCAAGAATGGCTTCTATTAGATGGAAATAGGTGGCCCAAGTCATGAAAAATTACCAATATCCACTCTCTTCCTATTGTTCGTCACCCATTGCATTGGGAGAAATATGACATTCTACATGACCTTGAGTTGTGTGCCATCCATTCCACCCCTTTGGATCATTTACAAACCATCTTTGAGTCTACTCAATGAATCACAAAGCTATAGATGAATTCTGGGAGGCCTATTTTGAGGTCTTGTGTATCCGAAGAGATTGATTTAGCTTGGTTGAATATCAATATGAAATGAATTAGAAGATTCAATCCCGAGTCTGAATCTGAAGACCAAACTGATTCCAAGCACTTAGATTTGATTTTGAGTACCAGAACAACATGGAAGAAGAAGATCCAGAATACATTTCAGACTTCTTTAAGGAAGAATACATTGAAGATGAGAATTTAGATTTCTCTAAAGAAGAAGACCCAGAGTCCTTGAAGAAGAGAGTTCTCCTTCCTCTGAGAATTTGGATACTGATTTAGATTCTCGATTTTGAACCATAATTCATATCTATCATTTATTATCATTTATCAATTTATATTTGTAATAATGAAACATTTTTCAAAACATTTATTATTACCATTTATCATAATAATTATTTTTCTACCCACTTGATTGTAAAAGTGGATTATTATTAGGAAGTCCTTTGATTTTGGGACTACTGGCCTTTTCTAGAAATATACCTCATATTTTATTAATGGAGCATAAATTTTGGGAGCATTTTATCGATTTTCTATTGGACAAGTTTTTCACTAGGGTTAAGAATGATATTATGCATTGCAATAAATGGATCAATACCTGACATATCACTATAGTCCCATGAAAAATTTCAGAGAAATCATGAAGTAATTTCTTGATATATTTTTGTTCGTTAGGTGTGAGAGAGGCAGCTAAAAAAATTATGTGTGGATTGTCAAATGTACCAAGGTTAAATTGAATGGTATCTTCATTAAGTAAATTTGACGGATACTAAATATATGGATCAGTAGGAATAGTTTTAGGAGGATCATTTTTGTCAATTGGTGTATCGGACTCTCGAAGTAAGCGGTATATTTGAGGGATGGTGGAGAATGCCTCTTATGGTGAAAGGAAGGGAATTTATCATAAATTCCAATGTGTTCCAAAAGAGCAACATCAATGTAAAAATGTCTAAATGATCCCAAGTAGTAGAGGAAACATCACTAATGAGTTTTGGATGTACAAGAGGAAGTGAAGAAGTATGTAAGGCAAGTATAAGTTTCTAAAGGAGGGAGAGGTGGAGGATGATATCCCAATCCAAACTTGTGAGATTGTGTGGGAAGATCCCAAAGTGTTATGACTCCATGTTATTCTAACCTAAGCTTGTATTGAAGAATCGATAGCATTGGAAATATTCATATCCTAGCCCATATTTAGAAAATTATTGAGTAGAAAGCGAGAAGAACAAGGAGTATCATTGGATATATCAATAGAATGAAAATATGCAAAAGGGGATGGATCATACGGGACATCATAAAAATTTCCCAAATAATGGAATGTAATTCGTGTATGCAGATTAGAGGGGATCACATGTATGGCATGGATCTAAGGCCTCCCAAGAATAAGATTATAATTGAGGTTATTGGGCATGACATGGCATGGAATAATAACTATACACGGACCAATAGTGATAGGGAGAGAAATGGTACCTAAGACACACTTAGGAATATTGTCAAATCCATGAATAGAAATTGATTAAGGATCTAAATAATTTTTGAAAAGGCCCAAGTGATGAAGAAAAACTATGTTACATATGTTAAGGCCAGACCCATTTTTTACGAAGGCTCCCTGACCACGACATTATTGATACAAACCTAAATATATAAGGGGGGTCATGTTATAACATTGCTTGAGAAGGAAACTCATATTATGTGAAAGTTATTTGATCCTCATTAAGAGATAAGGCAATACTAAACTTATCAAGTTCAGGCTCCCCGAAATGATTAAACTAAAATGTGAATTTATAAGACTAATCATTTTTCTATTGTAGTAGTAAATAAATACAGGAATGAAATACAAAACTTAACCCAATAATACTAAGCCAAAATATATCAAACCCTAAGTGCAAAGAAGAGGTAAAATGACTTAGTTGATTCAGATAAATCCCGAAGGTGTACATAGCTATAGAAGTGGAAAATATAAAGAACTTACTTTCGCAATGAATCTCATTAAAATTCATATCTTTAAGAATAATCTAGATAGAGGTTTCTAGAGGGTATGAGGGCATTTGGTGCTAACGTCCTAACTAGGCGCTGGTGTCTAGGATGATAAATTATGAGGTATAAAAAGGAATAGTGTGCAAGTAAGGGTGTAAGACCAAAAGGGGCAACAGAAAGAAAAGAAAGGTGGTCAAAGACATGGGTTGATTATTAATTTTCTTACTTATGAATAATATGAATAGTAGTATGCAATCAGGACTAAATAATTACCCAAAGTGCGTGCTTTTGTGTCTATATATAACATCAACTAGTATTGTAAGAAAGGTCACACTAAGCCTTGACAATGGAAAGGTAACCACTAAAAATGTTCTATATTTAGAAGTTCTGAAACATAACCTCTTAAGTGTTATCCAAATATGTAAACAAGGGTGTACGGTGGTGTTTCATAGCAAGGGTTGTGATATAAAAAAAAATTAGGCAAGGTGGTTGGTAAGGCCAAAAGAACCAATAATAACATTTATTTCCTAAAAGATATCAACAATGAGAAATGATTTACTATTCATGTGGATGATAGTTGGATTTGGAACAAGAGGCTAGGACATCTTAACTTTGAAAATCTTGTTAGTATCATCTCCAAGGGATGTGGAAGAAAAATTCCTAAGATCACTAAACCTACTCACACTCTTTGCAAAGCATGCCTACATGTAAAAAAAAAAAGATAAGCTTCAAATCCAAAGATTACTCTACTACAAGTCCTCTAGAGATGATTCATACTGATCTTTTTGAACCAACTAGGATTAAGAGCATTGTAGGAGAGATCTACTTTATGATATTTATTTATGACTTCACAAGGATGACTTGGGTTTCCTTTCTCAAAGAGAAATCAGAAGCACTAGAGAGGTTCAATACATTTAAAGCACTAGTTGAGAATGAGAAAAATGCAAAGATTAAGAGCTTGAGATCTAATAGAGGAGGAGAATTTTGGTCAAATGAGTTTGATGAGTTTTGTGAGACTCATGGGATAAGAAGGTATTTCTCAGCCAGCTGCAAGAACACCTCAACAAAATAGGGTAGTGGAGAGAAATAACATGACAATACAAGAAATGGCAAGAACCATGTTGAATGAATCAAAATTTTCGATGGATATTAGAGTTAGGAATTTGGCACAATTGTATAAATATTGAATAGATCTCAACTCGGACTAAACAACAAGAATATAAATTATGAACTTTGGAGAGAAATACCTACAAGTGTAAAGCACCTAGGAGTGTTTAGAAGAAAGTTTTTAATTAAGAGATATGAAGATAAGCTTGGAAAGTTTTATTTAAGGTGTGATGAATTCATATTCATGGGTTACTCAAATAGATTAGTTTAGCATATAGGTGTTATAATAAAAGATAAAAAAATATAATAGAGATTACTAATGTCATAATTGATGAATCATATCCAATGAATATTATAACTCAACCCAAAGAGACTCCTCAAAACACGAGAAAACTAGAATGATGATGAAATTGCGAGAAGGAAATCAAGAATACTAGAGTGAAGATGAAGAAATACCATATACTAGAGATCCTTCAAGATAGGTTAAGAGATGTGATCCTCCAAATCAGATCACATGGAACAATTAAGAAGGAATACAAACAATAAGAAGGTTGAAGAACATGCAAGATCAAGATAACATAGCCATTCTATCTAAGTAGAACCAAGGAATGACATAGAAGCTAGTAAGGATGAAAATTGGATTAAAGCAATGAATGAAGAACTGGAAAAAATAGAAAAATGATACTTGGGAAATTTTTCCCAGATCGAAGAACAAGAACATCATTGGAACCAAGTGGGTGTTTAGAAACAAACTGAATGAAAATTTGAAATTACAAGGAATAAGGAAAGGCTGGTTTGCAAAGGGTATGCTCAAGTTGAAGGAGTGGATTTTGATGAAATTTTTTCTCATGTATATATAATGGAGGCTATTATACTCTTCTTGGAATATGTAACATACAAAATATACAAATTATATCAAATGGATGTAAAGTCGACATTCTTGAATGAGGAAGTATACATTGAACACCTTGATGGATTTTCTCTCACTTTGGTAGCAACGATTATGTTTTTAGATTGAAGAAGGCATTATATGGTCTCAAGAAATCCCCTAGGGCTTGGTATAGCAGATTGGATAAGTACTTGGTTGATCAAGGTTTTAGGAAAGGAGTAGCTGATAACAATTTATACATAAAAGAGGAATAAGGTCATCTACTACTTGTTGTTGTCTATGTTGATGATATAATCTTTGGAAGTGATAGTGAGACCATGTCATATGGATTTTTAGAGGTGATGAAGAAGGATTTTTAAATGTCAATGCTTGGAAAAATTTCATTCTTCCTAGGGCTGCAAATCAGTCAATCAAGGAAGGTATCTTCATATCATAGAAAAATTCCATGAAGGAAATGCTCAAAGGGATTTCAAATGGATAATTATAAGCCACTAAGCACTTGAATGAATGTGGGATATAAACTCAAAATTATCATATCTCACCAAAGGTAAATCATACCTCATACATATCTATGATAGGGGTCCTTTTCTTTCAACCGTATCTAGGCACGATATTATAAAAGCGGTGACATGGTTGGAAGGTTTCAAGAGGATCCTAGGTAGAACCATCTTCAATAGATCAAGATAATATTTATATATCTCATGGGAACCATGGAATATGGGTTGTAGTATCCAAAAAGTAAAGAGATTAAAATCAAAATATTCACATATGCATATTGGGTAGGTAGCATTCATGATAGGAAGAGCACAATTGGTGGATCTTTCTTTGTAGGTAAGTGCCTTGTGTATTGGATAAGTAAGAAGAAGTCTCTTGTAGCACTTTCCACATGTGAAGTTGAGTATGTAACAACAACCTTATGTTGTACTCAAGTGATGTGGATGAAGAAAATACTTGAATACTATAAAATTTAAAATGAAGGTGTTTCGCACAGAATGTTTCCATTCTTAGAATAGAGGTGCTTCTATCCTTTCATTCTCTTGAGAAACAAATAAGGGTTAGGGCTAGGAGGAATACCTGTTGAATGTTGGGAGGGTGCGCGCGTACCATAGAGAGAGATCAGATCGATTGCGAAGAACTCCTTTTTGTCTAGGAAGGACTACCTGCAAGTAAGAATACAAGACCACCAGATTTTAGTTAGACAATAAATGAGGGAACTGCCTTGGGCCCAGGAAATATTAGACTTCCTTTCGAAGGTGGTCAGTTCCCCTTTAATACGAATTAACACAAATGATAAGCAAAGAGGCTATTGCAAAATTACACTTTAATTACCTTGTTAAAAAAGCAATAGAAGAAAGGTTTGGTTTTGGTTTGAGTCACATGACCGATGCTTTGATCACTTTGTACAACCAATGTAGTTTTACACCGATCTTGGTTGTTGATAACCGATACCGGTAGGGGAAGTGATTTAGGGGCTTTCAATGAAGGAAAGCTATAAGGCGGTTATGGTGTTTATAAGGCTGGTAAATGATTAGGGATAGGCAATAGGGTGATGGAGAAGACTTAGAGAGTGTGGGGGTTATTCTTGGGGAAATGTAAGGGTAGAGGAATGATAGTTAGATGTAGGGTGCTGTCGGGTAGTAGATCTAGGAGTGAACTTATAATTACTATGATTCAGAAGTTCAAGAAATGTTATTTAAAAATGTACAAGACACTACTTACTAGTTCCTGATGAAGATACAGGTCCAAGGATTGTGATGATGAAGGCAGGGCTCAGGTGGGATGATCTGACAATCAAAAATGAGCTATCTTCTCTCCCAATGCTTGGATGAGTGTCGTTGTGCTCTAGTTCCTCAGTTGCAGTCTTGGGCTCGATGTCCTTCTCTGCAAACTCTTCTCTTTTCTTCACTTGTCTCTGCTCTGCCAAGTGAATTCGGATCTTTCAAATGAATTTCGATCCTTTCTTTTTGGTTGGGGGAGGTCATTTACAGGGAACCGATGGCGGTTACGTAACCGATGGCGATCGAGTAGGAACCGATGTCGGTTAAGTCAAAGTGGGCTATTTTTAGTAAAATAGCCAACTTTCCCTCCTTTTCTCCCGAGGGATTAGTTGTGGGCTTGGTCAAGTCATGATTAGGTTGGTTTTGGTGCGGGTGAGAAGTAATTAGTCATGGGTGTGGATGTAGACCAAGTTATAGGTTTAATTAGGTTAGTTTAGGTTAGGGCTAGGTCATGATGAGGTGGTGAAATGAGGTGGAAGGTTTGGAGATGTGGATTTATTAATTATAAGGTAATTAATAAATAATTGTGTAAGGTTTAAGTGGTGAGGTTAGGTTGCGAAATGAGATGCGGGGCACAGGGTGTCGTAAGACACAAATTTGGTGTCTACATTAGCCCCTTGTTGTCGTGTAGCTTGTCTTGTAAAGCTGCACTGACAATTAATAAGAAGTGATTGCCCCAGTTAAGGGTATAGGTAATCCCCCTCAAATCTATCACAGATTGAGGCGACGTGAAATCAGAGATAGGGTTGATAAAGAATAAATGGTGTTGGGATGATGGTAAAATGGTGGGGTAAGTTCAAGGAAGCAGACGCACGTTGAAATGTAGTAGTGCGACCAAGGTACATGATTTGAAGAGCAAACAAGCAATTCATAGGCAAAGGTCGATAGTTTATCCAAACAAGGGTGATATAATCCTGGTATCCAAGGCATAGGAAGTAGCTCTAGGGGATATAACGGGTAAGGTACAGGAACATTTAGGCATGTTCTAGAAGTACCAAATGGTTGGTTTGGTTGAGATAAATGTCACGGTCTCGGTCTAAGAAAATTTTGTCGGCTAATCAATTCAAGTATCCTAATCATGCTAGAACACGAACAGGTGAGCTCGATTGAACAAAAAGCTACATGATGGGTGGATAAAATCGTAATTTGCGGGTCTTGGGTGAGGTACTTAATTGGTGCGGCCTTGGGTTGGGCCGATTGATTAGGGAGGGCCTTGGGTCGGGCCTGATTGGTTGGGTGTGGCCTTGGGTGGGGCTGATTGATTAGGTGTGGCCGTGGGTCGGGCCGGATTGGTTGGTTGTGGCCTTGGGTCGGGCCTGATTGATTGGGTGCGGCCTTGGGTTGAGCGATTGGTTTTGTTGCGGCCTGGGTCGGCCTCGATTGGTTGGGGCGCGGCCTTGGGTCGGGCCTAATTGGTTGGTTGCGGCCTTGGGTCGGGCCGATTAGTTGGTTTGTTGCAGGCCATGATTTGGGCCAATGAAGTCAAAATAATGTTATTGAGTCATGAGTGGAGAGACTAGAGGCGAGATTCCTCCACGCGGGCGTATTCATATGTTACAGGAGAGATTGGCAAGATCAGTGGGAGGAACCAATAGCTGTGGCACCTTTGAGGATGGAGAGGCCAGGCGAGTGGCATCGCGATCATGATCATCACCTTGTTCGAGATGAGGCGCAAGGTCTAAGTGAATTTCATAGAGGTATAAGAATAAATAAGGATGTCGACCTACACATCGATGATAGAGAAGATGTATTTGTTTAACATCTAAATAAAACTGAATATGTATGTTGATTTGAGTTATGATAATAATAAGAATGGTTGTGTTTTGAATGTTTGTTTTGAAATAAGGATAAAGATGAATGTTATCAAATAGAAATACACAAAAATATTTATATTTACAACACATGATAGGTTATGGTAGGGGATGGTCGAGCTAACCTTGGGAGACCCCATGTCTCCTAAGTGCTGCCTACATAGCCCATTGCACAAAGCAAGGAGGGGCCTCAGACCGATGTAGTTCTCCCTTAGGACCAGGGAGAGGTGAATTCAGGAAATTTGGTTATGGTTAGGTAATTTGTTGGTTGGTAAAAATATTGATATTGGTAGGGTAATGTTGTTGGTGTTGGTAAGGTATTGGCGATGTTGGTGTAGGTATAGGTGAAGTGAAAGTTAGCTTACCCAAGTAGTAGGGAACCGTGTCTTGATTAAGGTCAACACATAATCCTAGATTCGAGTAAAAGAGGTAAAAGTGTCCCGTAGTTAAAAAGAGCTAAACAAACCACATATTAACGTAGGATGAGCTTCAATCCCTAGGTACCTTGCATAAAGTAGAAGTCGATAGGTGAAAAGAGTTGTATAATCACAATATATCGGATATACGTCACGTCCCTTGAGTTTTGTTTCTTTGACGAATGGTGAGGTGAGGTGGCTGGTAGAGCTGGGGCACAGAGAATTTGTTATAAGGTGATTATGCTGACAAAAGAGAACCAAACCTAAATAGACAAGTCCATGACTCAAAAGTGATTTTGAATACTGCTTTTATTTTTCTGGATATAGACTGATCGATGCGGGAAGTCTACATGGGATATGTATTTTGTTGTTCTTGAGGTCTTCATGAAGTTGAGAAATGCGAGAAGCTTCTGATAGAGGCTGACTTTGTATAGTTGTCCTTCAAGGGAGCAGTCTATTTATAGTAGCAGATGCGGCTTTTGTGTATAGCTGTCCTTCGGGGGAGCAGTCTAGTGTATAATAACAGATGCGGCTTTACACTTAGTTGTCCTTCGAGGAGAGCCTAGTCTATTATAACTTAGAGGTCTAGATGTCCATTTGGCATGAAGCATCTAATTTTGTAGGAAGTTTGACTCAAGAATATCCCAGAATCATATAATTGAGAACATGTTATTTTGATACTTTTAAGTCATGGACCAGACTAAAAAGGGGAAGGCATCTTTAAGAGGAGGTGATGACCAAACCACGTGAGCTTGATTCTATTTTGAGATGCATGAAACAAAGTGTATGAGGTGGTAAATGAGCTCAAGGGACGAGCGCAAGGTAGATAAGAAGTGATATAACACTAAATTCAATAGTAGAATGGCCAAAGATGCAAGGCATTAAGGGGTTCAGGCTCAGGTTTACCATTAAGTGAAGCTAAATGGTAAGTGCCTGATCCATAAGTGTGAGTGATAATGTAAGGCCCAATCCAATTAGGAGCAAATTTTCCACGTTTGCTCTTTTCTAGTTTGGTTACATGTTGATTCTCTTTGAGGACAAGATCACCAACCTTAAAGGTACGCTCATGAAGTCACTTATCATAAGCACGCTTGATGCACTTTTGATAGATTTGAAGGTGGTCAAGAGCTATAAGACGACGCTCATCAAGAAGCTCCAATTGGGCTAACCGCTCTTGGCGGAAATCATCATTGGTGAGAATATCCTGAAGAGATATTCTTAGGGAGGGTATTTGTATTTCGAGAGGCAAGACAAGCCTTGGTACCATATACCAAAGAAAATGGGGTGGCATTAGTGGAGGTATGAATGCTAGTCCGATAAGCCCAAAGGGCAAAGGGGATGTGATCAGGCCAATTTTTTCCAGAATCATTAACGATTTTCATGAGAATTTTGGTCAGGGTTTTGTTAGAAGATTCGGCTTGACCATTTTCTTGTGGATAGTAAGGTGATGAGAAACTAAGTTTGATACTAAAGTTGTCACAAAGGTCTGTCAGAACAACTTATTTTTAAAATATTTCCCATTATCTCGTTATCAGGCAATGAGGAACACCAAAACGACAGATAATGTGATGGTTGATGAACTCTACAATTTTTTCTTTTTTGGTTGAAATGAGTGGAATGGCCTCCACCCATTTAGTGTAATATTCGGTCACTGTGATTATCCAACGGTGACGTTGTGAAGAGGGCGGGTGAATCTCACCAATAAGGTCTAAACCCCATTGTGAGAAAGGCCAAAGATCTCGTGCGACCTGTAGCGGATGGCTAGGAGTATGTTGAAGGTTGGCATGTTGTTGACACATAATACAACGCTTAACATATTCGTAGCAGTCGTTATTAAGAGTAGGCCAATAATAGCCTAGGTGAAGGATCCATTTGGCCATGGCAAGGCCACTAAAATGTCCACCACAAATGCCGTCATGGACTTGTTGGATGATATAGGTGACCTCTGCGCCGGTTAGACATCGAAGGAGGATGCCATCAAAGCCACGTTTATAGAGGAGTCCCCCCATGATGACATAACGAGAAATTTTTTTAAGAAAAGCACGTTTGCCATTACTCGTAAGGTCAGATGGGAGAACAGAGGTTGTAAGGTAATTGTGAAATTGGTGATACCAAGTATCCTGCGAATCAGTGGATACATTATTTATCATACCAACATCCGGGCTGAGTAAGATGGGGCAAAGAGTTGTTAGACCAAGACAAATATGTCAGAGTCAGTTGGTGAGGCAAGAATTTGCGAGGCTAAGCAAGCCATAGTATCCGCAAATTTATTAGTTGAGCGGGGAATGGTTTGGATAGAATAATGAGTAAATAAGGTCAAAAGTGAATCCACGTAATGTTTGTACTTTTGAAGTTCCTCATTTTTACATTGGTAGATGCCCGTAACTTGATTGACGACTAGTTGAGAGTCACCGAAAATGTTAATAGATTTTACACCTAAGTGTAACGCAACCTGGAGACCCAAAACAAGGGCCTCGTATTCCACTGTATTATTAGTGCAGGGGAAATCGAGCCGGAATGAAAGAGGCATAGGTTCAGCATCCAGAGGAATGAGAACAACGCCGGCCCCTCCGCCCGCACTGGCATTTGGATCCATCGAAGAAGAGGGTCATTAGATATGACTCCTCACTGAGTGAAAGAGTGGCAATGAGTTCGTCAAGGAAAGTAAAATTGGTAAATTGTTCCCCAGGTAAAGGGGCTTCCGTGAGTTGTTCTGCGATAGTTTGTCCTTTGATTGATTTCTGGTGTACAAACTCAAGGTCAAGGTCAGAGGAGCATAAGCCATCGGGCGATGCGTTGGTTTAGATGAGGTTTGGCGTACATATAATGGATGGGGTCCGTGTTGGTGATGATAAAAGTTTTGTGATTCAGGAGGTAGTGTTGGAGTTTGGTGGCCACGAATGATAGGGCTAGGCACAACTTTTCTACATGTGTATACCTAGTCTCGTAATCCACTAGAGTATGACTTATGTAATAAACGGCTTATTCTCGATGCTCAGAGTCACGATGTGTGAGCATGGCTCCTACAGCATGGTCGGTGGCGGAAAGGTAAAGGTAGAAAGGGCGATCGTCCTGAGGTGGGATAAGCACGGGTGGCTGCAAGAGATAGGCTTTAAGAGCCTCAAAGGCTTGGTGGCACTCTTCGCTCCATTGAAAGACAATGTCCTTTTTAAGGAGATGATGGAAAGGTTGACATCGATCCGAGAGTTGTGAGATGAAACGCCGGATAGATTGGAGTTTGCCCTGCAAACTACGTAATTGTTTGAGGTTAGTGGGTGGGGAATTTCTAGGATAGCTTTGACTTTAGCTGGATTAACCTCGATGCCACGCAAAGAGACAATAAAACCAAGGATTTTTCCCAAAAGGACACCAAAGACACATTTCTTTGGTCAAGACGAACACAAGATTCAGAATTGTAACAGGTGGATCAAAAATAATGGTTAAAACATCGAGATGTTCACCGCGATGTTTAGATTTGCCAAGAAGATCATCGACATAATCCTCAAGGATAGTGTGCATAATGTCATGAAAATGTAAGTCATAGCCCGCTGATAGGTCGCACCAGCATTCTTAAGGCCAAACGACATGACATGATAGCAGAAGGTTCCCAAGGAGTTATGAAGGTGGTTTTATGTTGATCGGCCGGGGCTACCAAAATTTGATTGTATCCCGAGAAGCCATCCATGAGGGAAAGCATCTCATGGCCCACAGTGAGATCAACAAGTTGATCAATACTTGGTAGGGGGAAGTCATCCTTTGGGAAAGTGAGGTTAAGGTCCAAAAATATGTACATATCTAAAGTCCCCCGTTGCTTTTAGTAATGTGCAGTACGATGATGTTAGAAATCCATTGAGGATAATCAATAGGTAAGATGAAGGAAACATAAAGGAGTCATGAAGATCTTCTTTGACCAAGAGGGCAATGCATGGATGCATTTTTCTCATTTTGTTTAACTGGTTTGGAATCGAGTTTCGTGGTAATGTTATGGACAACAATGTCGTGGATCAATTCTCTGGCATGTCATGTAGGACCAAGCAAAAGCTTGGTCATGGGAACGGAGGAAGGTAGTGAAGGCAGCTTTGTTCTCGATGCATTAAGAGATGTCCGATCTTCACAATGTGAGGATTGTCCTCTGTGTGGATGTTGATTTCTATAGTCGACTCATTCAACATGGTTTGAGTGTTAGATGGTAAGGCGCATTGAATATAAGAGTCATCCGCACCAAGGTAAGTGAGGATGGAGTCGTCATCCTGGCACTCAACAACATTAATTGAAGGTGAGTCCTCTTTGATCATGTCTAGATATAGAAGGGGAAGAGAAGATGGGTCTTCATTATCGCGTTGATAAGTGAGAGGACCCAGGAAGATAGCGTTTATGAAAAAAAAGTTAGGAGGGATAGATTCAGGGTCTATCGACTCTGTGGGTGACGATGACAAAATGGGTGATGATGGTTCGGAAGGGGTGACTTCGTCATCTTCCTGGATACAATGGATAGGTGGTGTCTTTGGTGTAGGTGGTTCAGAGAATCCAAGACCATGATGATCTTTGTGTTTGCGTGTAGTTACAGGAATGATCGTATGTCGGCCTTGTTCATAAAGACCAAAACCGAAGCCCTTCCAAGCACAAGCGCGTCAGAAGGTGAGGGCGAAACGATGATTAGTTAGATATTGAAAATCAGATTGGAAGGGAACCACACCAAGGGGAGGTTCAGGGGTGACAGAGGATGTATCGACACCCCCATACGTTAGGTTGGTGGCAATTAGGTGGTCCGTAGGAGATTACTTCCCCCACACGATGGTCGTAGGTAGGATGCACATGTAACTATCCATACTCCTGTGGGGTATGGAAAGTGCTAACATTATATAGGTGATACTCCCCCAGCGTAAGGTGTTGAAAAACATCTACCAAGGGATCTGAGGTCGGGATGTTATCCAGGAAGGAAGTGGTATTTGTGGCGGTTTCATTGGTCAAGGTGTAGGTGTGTTGAGATGGATGGTTGAGGTGTGGTCAAGTAGATGGTTGGGTTGGATGAATGGGTGTCTTGACTAGTACAAGCACATCATTAGGTGATATAACATATTGTAGTTTTGAAGGGGGAGCGCGCTTTTACGATGTAGGAATTCCCTCATACTCGAATTTTATGCATCTATGTAAGGTGGAGGGAACGCATCCCATAGCCCTGATCCAAGGGTGGCCTAACAACATGTTGTATCGAATTCTCCTCAAGGACATAGAAGAGTTTAGGTAAAGTACGTGGCCCTACACGAATGTTAAGGATCACGGTGCCTAAGGTAGAAGTAAAGATCATTGAATGAACGCAACATGGTGGGGTTAGCACACATGCAAACTAGAAGGGATATTCATTTGTTGGAAGGATTTGGAAGAGATGATGTTTAGGCTAGCGCCCCCGTCAATCATAACACGACATACTCGGATGTCTCAGACGTAAGCCGAGATGAAAAGAGCGGGGTCAGGATCTTCTGCACCAAAGTCGACAATTTTGTCTTCGGAGAAACTGACAGCAGCGGCTTGCTGTACAGAGACAGAAGTGGTTGGGGAGATAGGTTGTTTGGTGAGAGAAGCAACATGATTGGGTGTTAAAATGGAGGCAATGGAAAGGTTTCATTAGGTAGGACCTCTATCCCTTGGAGGATTTCAATGAGAGCTTGTCGATGAGATTCAGAGGTTTGAATGAGATCATACAGTGTCATTTTTACAGGTGATTGGTGAAGTTGTTTGATCATGGTACGGTGGGCAACTCCATCAGAGATGGGGTAGATAGGTCCACGAATAACCACTTTAGGTGGTGGTGTGATCGGGATGGCGGACGGAGAAAGAGAGGCCGCAGGTGTGCTTTCTTTAGCTTTCCCATTGGTTTTCTGCCCTCGAGTAGCAATGCTAATCATGTTGATCTCGTGAACACGAGAGGAGGAAGATGGTAGGGATAAGTCATTGTCTTCGAGAGGTGGGGTTGCAATAATGATATTTCTTGGTGAGGTGGGGACAAAGGTGGTATAGAGAGGGATCAAGCTAAAGGTTTCTCCCTTCGTAAGTTGTCTTTCTTAACCTTTCTATCCGAGAGAGGTGACTGACGAAGGATGGATTTCAAAGTTTTGCATCCCTCTACATCATGTCCTGGTGTGTGGTGGTAAGCATAGATTTTAGACTCATCATAACCTATAGGTCGAGGTTTAGATGGATCATAGGGTCTAAGTGGGGGTAGGGAAATGGTCGCATTCTCCACCAACATATCAAGGATCTTGGCGTAAGATCCTTTGAGTGGGTCAAAGTCAGAGGAAGATGAGGCTATTGATTGGGTGGGTTTTGGTAATGTTTGGGTATGGTTGGTTCGTACGGGTGGTGGTTTAGACAAGGGGTTTTGATAATTGGATTTAACTAAACGTGGCTTCTTCGGCGCAGAAGTTATGTTTAGCTGGTTAGATGATGAGGCCACAGATGACGTGGTGGTAGGAAACAACCACGGAGAAAGAGGAGTGACAACAAAACAAATCCTTTGATGATGGAGTTTGTTTAAGGTTGATAGGTGGACAGGATACTTGGGGTGACGGTGTTGATACACCCATGGATCTGTATGGGTGTAGAAGGTGTAGGTCATTTTAAAGAAAACGCAGGAGGTATGATGTATTGAGGCAAGGTGGAGGGGTGAGGTCCCAATATAGAAGGTAGGTGTGACGGTGAGGGTTTTAGTTGTGACAGAGGCATAGATTGGACTTGAGGGGATTGGGTTTGTCTCCTAGGTGGATGGATGGCTTTATTTTTGGATAAATCTAACCATTTAGGTGGGTGTGTTAGGCTGGGTATTGGTGAAGTCCCAAGCGTAGGGGAAGGTGTGGTTAAGTTAATAGAGGTGGATGAGGTATTCAGTAGAGATGAGGGGGGTGAAGATGAGGACATAGGCATTTTGAGCTTTTGTAAATACCTGGGTATATGGTAGAGGTGTCTGGATCGGTCATCTGCATTTGAGTAGAGCATGGTGTACTCAAACGCTCCCATAGGACTCATCTATCTTCTGAGGGATGACAATCTTCACACGTGTGAATAGGAACTTTTGTATGGAAGAGAGGTGGGTTGTGATTCCGGTCCACTGTGGGTGTGATACTGGGGGTAAATGAGGCACTGTATCAATGGGCGTTAAGAGGTCAACCGGTCGCTAAAAAGATTTAGGCGATGAAGAACTAATAGGTAGGAGGGCATGTTTGAGGGGATCCATCATGATTAAAGAATTTGGTGATGTCGGTTCGAGGGGATTCTCTTCTAAGGATGACAGAAAAAGTGGTGAGCCTTCTTCTTTTATAGCAAGAGTGACGGAAGGAGATGTTTGGGAAATAGATAAGTTAGATAACATCCGCTCACAATCTTGCAAGGATGTGGTGTAAGAAGACTCATTCGTGAGAAGAGAACTCTGGGCGGTTAATTCCTTTATGGGTAAAGGAATGGCAAGATTATCATTTTGTCTTGATGGGGGTGAAGGGGGTTGGATCCCTGTGTTAGTAAAGAGGCTTGATTCAGAATTTCCTCGATAGAAGCTTTTGGTTGGGAGTCGAAAACTGCATGGATTTCATGAACACTCTCCTCAACTAAGATATCTTGGTTTATGTTACTGTTAGAAGAGTGGTTTGGGAATGGTTTGTTGAAGATTTTCAAATTTCAGTTAGCAGGGGCATTAGGATTATCGAGGGTTATATCCCCTGCATCAACCATTTCCTGCACTATGTTTTTCAACATCTTACAGTTTTCGTGACTGTGTCCCTTCACGCGGTGGAAGTTATAGAAGTCATTTTCTTTGTACCAAGAAGGTATAGCGTGGGTGGAATCAAACCCGGAGTGAGGTTTAACAGGAGGTAAGGTGATAGCTCCCACTTTGAGCAATTTTTCCAAGATGACACCATAAGTTTCTCCCAAGGGAGTGTAATTGATGGGCTTGGCTTTATACTTATAGGTGGTTTTTGGCGGGGTATTAGACGGTGCTTGGGATTTGACCATCACCGCGTGTACAGCTCCTTTTGATTTTGAAGCAGTCGATGCGTGAGAATTAGTGGTGTTGGGTTTGTTGGTGGAGTCTTGGGTTCGGAAATTAGGGTTTTTGTTGCGCAACCGCAATTTCTCTTCCTCTAAGGCTCGAATCTCTAGTTTTCGAGCCATAGTAAAGGCCTCATCAAAGGTGTGAAAGTTTGAATTTGGAGGGTAGGAGAAATGTGCTTAGCGCAGGCCCACGTAAAGAGTTCGATAAGTTCGGCCTGAGGCAAGGCATAAGTAAGTTGGTTGATAAGGCCCCGCCATCGTCCAACGAAATCTACGATAGATTCATCTTCAAATTGTCGGATGGCATAGAGGTCGGTGATAGATACTTTCTTGGTAATATTAATGGAGAAATGATCCAAGAAAGATTGGGCTAATTAGTTAAAAGAGAAGATTGAGTGCTGGGTTAAAGCACTGTACCACTCCAAGGCGGGTCCTTGATAAGGACATGGGAAAGGTGCGAGTAGTAAGGCATCGTCATGAGCAATCAGATAGCAGGCATGTCTAAATGATCGCAAGTGTTGTTGAGGATCCTCCTTACTATTAAAACGAGTAAATTTTGGTAATTCCCATTGAGGAGGATATGAATGAAGGGGGACAGAAGGATGAATAGGCTCCCGACAAACTTGCTTGTATGTCAGGGTGCTACGGCTTCCTAAAATAGAAGCCTCCAGATTTTGCATCTTGTCCATCATTTGTTTGATTAAATCAGTGGTTGGATGAGATGATGGTGCGGTTGTTGTAAACGGAGGAGGATTGGGCCAAGAGCCACCACTAGACAATGGTGGGGTTAAATGTTGATAAGGTATTGAGGATGAATATGTTGAGGTGACCGAATAGGGATGTCCTATATAAGATGTTGAAGCCACCGGATAAGTGTGTGGAAATGAAAAGGTGGGCGGAGCTTGAGAAGGAAAGCTCATGTGGATAGGTGGCAGAGAGCAAGTTATGAAAGGGGCAGTCTGTGAGAGAGACGAGGTAGGAGGAGTCGGCGGTAATGATATGTGGGGCCCCAGATTAACCAAAGGAAAGCCAATTTGTGCCGTATGAACCTCTAAAGCCACTGAGTTGGGAGACGGGGCTAAGGATGAAGAAGGTAAGGTGGAGTTATTAGGTGGGGAAGGAGCTAAGTGAGCAGCTATACTAATAGGCATACCAACAAGGAGTTGACCATCGGGTGTACGGTCAGGGGTATGAGACAAATAGTACTATACAACGCTAGGATTAGCATCCAAAAATTTCACAAATTCCTTATCTCCTACAGGGATTTTGGGAACCTCACTGGTGTCCGTAGGATTCCCCATAGGATGTGAAGGGGGTGATTCAGGAAAAGGCACGGAATAGGCATGTGAAACCATGGCTACGGCTTGTTTCGAGTGATAACAACCATGGACAAGAGTACATAACAGGGATTCAATCTATCAGGAACAGAAATAGCCACAAGATGTTGGAATTGGTAGGTTGTTGGTTTGTCGGGAACTGTGAAAGAAAGTAAATGATATTGGTCAGGTAACCGATGTCGGTCAAACTATAGCCGATGTCGGTCAGTTAACCGATGTCGGTAGAATAGGACCGGTGTAAGAAGTTGTAAGAAGTTGCTGATTTGGGGTTAACGATGCTTAGTATACCTACCAAACTATTCTGAAGTGATCACTAAAACAGTGTATGACAGAGAAACATAACTAAAAACAAGCAAGATGCACAAGCAAATCAAGAGACTAACCCTAGGATTAGTTTTAATTATTGTGGGCTTATGCCTTAGACGCAAGATGATGTCAATCCTAAACAAAAGACCTAAGGGAGATGTCAAGTTTGTTTTGGCTTATAAGGTTACCTCAATCGGGCGGAGGAATACCACGGAAAAGGGGGGATGTTTGAGCTGTTGTGTTGATTATGATGTGATTTGGGATGTGTTGTGCAGTGAAAGTAAGATTAATTTCTTGTCAATACCGTGGATATCACCCCCACATGTACGACCTGTTACTTAATCTACGTTCACTAGAATTGAAAACAACAAGCAAGAATGTGATGCACGTGTTTTAAACCCAAATCGAAAATGATATTCGATGAAGCAAAGAAGATGACTTTCACTAATGCAAAGATGAGGAAGAAAGACAAATTATTTTACCAAAATAACAAAATATCTTGTGAATATTTAGAAGAAGAAAATAGCAAGTGTGCTCCCTATATGAAAGCAAGCAAGAAAGAAAGAAACCCAAGAAAGGGTCCCACCGGGCGTGCCAAAATGTTTCACACAGAATGTTTCCATTCTTAGAATAGAGGTGCTTCTATCCTTTCATTCTCTTGAGAAATAGATAAGGGTTAGGGCTAGGAGGAATACCTGTTGAATGTTGGGAGGGTGCGCGCGTACCGTAGAGAGAGATCAGATCGATTGCGAAGAACTCCTTTTTGTCTAGGAAGGACTACCTGCAAGTAAGAATACAAGACCACCAGATTTTAGTTAGACAATAAATGAGGGAACTGCCTTGGGCCCAGGAAATATTAGACTTCCTTTCGAAGGTGGTCAGTTCCCCTTTTAATACGAATTAACACAAATGATAACAAAGAAGTTATTGCAAAATTACAATTTAATTACCTCGTTAAAAGCAATAGAGGAAAGGTTGGTTTTGGTTTGAGTCATAGTGACCGATGCCGGTCACTGTACAACCGACTGCGGTTTTACACCGGTACCGGTTGCTGATAACCGATACCGGTAGGGGCAGTGATTTAGGGGCTTTCAATGAAGGAAAGCTATAAGGTGGTTATGGTGTTTATAAGGCTGGTAAATGATTAGGGATAGGCAATAGGGTGATGGAGAAGACTCAGAGAGTGTGGGGGCTGTTCTTGGGGCAATGTAAGGGTAGAGGAATGACAGTTAGATGTAGGGTGCTGCCGGGTAGTAGATCTAGGAGTGAACTTATAATTACTATGATTCAGAAGTTCAAGAAATGTTATTTAAAAATGTACAAGACACTACTTACTAGTTCCTGATGAAGATACAGGTCCAAGGACTGTGATGATGAAGGCAGGGCTCAGGTGGGATGATCTGACAATCAAAAATGAGCTATCTTCTCTCCCAATGCTTGGATGAGTGTCGTTGTGCTCTAGTTCCTCAGTTGCAGTCTTGGGCTCGATGTCCTTCTCTGCAAACTCTTCTCTTTTCTTCACTTGTCTCTGCTCTGCCAAGTGAATTTCGGATCTTTCAAATGAATTCCGATCCTTTGTTTTTGGTTGGGGGAGGTCATTTACAGGGAACCGATGGTGGTTACGTAACCGACGGAGGTCGAGTAGTAGAACCGATGTTGGTTAAGTCAAAGTGGGCTATTTTTAGTAAAATAGCCAACTTTCCTCCTTTTCTCCCGAGGGATTAGTTGTGGACTTTTTCAAGTCATGATTAGGTTGGTTTTGGTGCGGGTGAGAATTAATTAGTCATGGGTGTGGATTTAGACCAAGTTATAGGTCTTAATTAGGTTAGTTTAGGTTAGGGCTAGGTCACGATGAGGTGGCGAAATGAGGTGGCAGGTTTGAGATGTGGATTTATTAATTATAAGGTAATTAATAAATAATTGTAAGGTAAGGTTTAAGTGGTGAGGTTAGGTGTCGTAAGACACAAATTTGGTGTCTATAGAAGGTCTTATACGCCAGCCTAATCCAATGGAAAACTTGAATAGGTAATTCTATGCTTTACTACTGATTTTGTGCATATAATTTGATTAATGATCCTTTGTCATAGATGTCAAAGGGTAATAATGTCTTTAGAAACAATTAAATAGCTTGGAATTTGTTAATATGAATACTTTCCATCAAAGTTTCTATTTTTTATCGTCATCAATGATAAAGGGAAGATTTTTGAACCATGTCTTGATATTGTTATCATTGATGACATGGTGCATTTATGGCAAAAAGTTTGTAATGAGGTGTTAAATCTTTAAAGTCATGAAGGTTTATTAGCAAAGTGCCTTCATAAGGTGGTCTCAATGTGTCTTCTTGAGTAGAAATGGTTTTTTTTAGGGTGTTTAGGTGCTTGGTGAGCCCACTAGTTATATGGAGATGCTTCATGTGCACTTCTCAAGTATCCTATAGGTCTCAAATGATGTTTTAAGAATGTCCAAGGGCTTCTAGGATGGTCATAAATTCAATTCCTATAAGTCAATGTTGTAACTATCCCATTTAGGCCTAGTTCAAGGACCTAATGAGATGTATGAAGCCAAATAATTCCATTTCAAGCCAATGCAAGCATGGGAAGTGATTAAGAACATTTTATAGAGTCCTCATATGGAGTTAAAGGTCATAAATCATCTCTTGAAGGAAAATTTGGGGTATTTCCTATGACTATGCTTGAGAAAAATCTTATAGGCATGGGAAAATGAAATAGGCTATGATGGTTCATGATCATTAATGAGAAAAAAAGATATGGAGCATGTAAAGGAAGGTGTTGCAAATCTTTATGTCAATTTTCATGCAGAAGTGAAGAAGTTTTCTCAAGATAGAAGGTTTTTATCTCTATCGAGATTCTAGAAAGAACTATCTTAGCTCAAAGTTCATCTCTCAATAGATCAAAGGAAAGTAAAAAAATTTCATGCTTTCTTTAATGTCTTCACCAATGTTATATCACTAAGTTAAGATCATTCCGAGTTGGAATGAAGTAAAATGGTGCCCTATACTCTATGAACAATCCTTAAGAGTGCAAACCACTTCAAACCCTCCCCAAACCCTAAGACTGAAGCAATGGAAAAAAATTAAGTGTTTGACAAAAAGTCACTTAAGTAAGCTAATAACACCACTTAGGGTTGTAGATAATTCTTTCTAGTCCAAGTTGGTGGCTTTTTTGTACTTCAGGAATGACTTTACTCTATAGATTTAACCTTGTTTCATAATTTTTGGATATACATTCTTATTTAGAAGGTTACAAGTTGAAAATAGTTATGTGGAAGGTTTCATGATTCATATCCTTGTTGTCCATGAAGAAATCCATGGGATCCTTGTGTAATATTTGAGTGAAATATGTATATCTCGGTCATCCATCTTGTTAAGGGAAAATCATGACAAAAGCCATCCTCTTGAGAATGAGAGTTGTATTTATGAAAGAACTTGTGTTCAAGTGTTATATGACCTTTTACCTATTTTAATGGTCTAATATAGTGTTTGAAGATAATTTCATGAAAAATGACGTGCTTTTGTGTTCAACTCTTAAGGGACTAAAATTGTCATCTCAAGACAGCTTAAGAAGGACTAAGGTTTTGAGCATGCAAAAATGAAATTTCTCATTAAATAATTTCATAATAATAGTTGATGATGGTGGATACCTTATTATTAAAGTTTTAGTGAAATTGTGTGTTGTGAATTAGAATCTTTTTATATCAAATGCAAGAAAAAAATAGGACTGGTTCTTAATTCTTATAACCCCGCTTGAGTGTGTCTTGGAACTCATGCAACCTTGAGCTATTTTGTCATGGAATGAAACAAAATATGGACTTGGAGAGTTTCATTACATACATATCCTCCTTGAAAGGTTCCTTTGAAGTAATTACTATGACCAATTGATAATGTGTGCATTTTTCTCAATCTATGAAGATGTCAATATGTACATACAAATCAAGTAATACCATACTCCAATGCATACTTCATGAAGGTAATGAGGATGATTTTCCTTTCCCACCCAGTTTAATTTGACTTTGATACCACTCACCTCATGTTAAAATCTCTTTAAAATTCTAGGACATCATTCTCTGTGAGTAATCAAGTCATCCATGACTGTTATCTCAAGTTCTTCATGATTGTGTGTAAAAAAGTGGGAAAGTGAGTTTAAATGAGATATTCATGGCTTGAAAAAATGTTATTCAATCTCATATTGAAGGATCATGGGTCCTAATAATTCATATCACCAAAATTCAATGTAAGTCTTCAAGTTATAAAACTTCAAATATTCACAAGTTCAATTCTATAGGGTTATGCACTAGCACCTAGTTGTGCATGTAACTTCAAATGATGTCTTAAAGATAGAATGGCGAGTAAGGAAGATAGTCATGAGTTATAGATCTATAGAGGAGAATAGTAATGTCTTGTATGTAAGTTACACTTATCATGGATTCCATTTTTATATGATACAAATTTCATACGTTGTAGAACATGAAAAAGGCTTGAATAATTGTTACAAATCTAAGTGCAGGGGTCAGAAAGGATTCTTAGCAAGTGAAGGAATAAATTCAAGGAGTTTGGGAGTTTCCCTTAGTCATCATTTCTATTAGAGAATCTGACAGGGGTCTACAAATTCTGAATATGACACGGATGTCAAGTTCAGATGCAATCATGACAAAATGATAGATTTTATGAATTCTTCTTCCTCTCCTTATACAAGTTGTGAAGTGAGGTAGTAAAGAGTTCATTGAGGATGAAGAAAAAAATACCTTTATGTCTCTCTTTAAATTATAAAAACTCATCCTTGTACATGTATAGTGTTGTTTAAGAAATTTAAAGATAGGGGTATGTGAATTCTTGTGAGTGTATATGAAAAAGAGAGATGAGAATGTATGAGAAAAATTTAGAATCACTATTTGTTGTGAAATCAACTATGTCAAGTGAGTGATAAAAATTATTGTCAAGTCTAAGTATAAGATTAGAAAAATTGAAAGTAGGTGCTTTCATGACTAACTCCTAGCCTAGCCTAATGCATTCCAAACATAGATTAACATGATCAACTAAAGGAAAGTAGAATCAACCCATGAGCATCATCAAGAAAACCCATAACACACACATGAACATAAAGGAAAAATACATAGATCAAGATCCATCACATGAGTGTTTCAGAATCACTTCATTATATTCATAAGCCAAAATATGGTAGCCAAGATTACATCAAGAGAGTTCCATTTTTGGAAATGTTCACACTAGCAGAGCTTACTTTACATCACAGAGCTCACCATTACATATTTTTTCACACACTCTCCTACTCCCTATCTATCCTTACTATCTCTTTTTTCCTCTCTAAAAACCATCATACCCATAGAATAATCATTCTCCTTCCATCTTAACCATCTCATCATCACCTGTGAAGGCCTGATGGAATCCTTTCATCATTTCTCTACCACTACCTAGGAATATGTTAGGTGTCACCATGCATTTCCTCAATCGAGTTCCTTCTAGAATGCATGTGCCAGCTAATCCTTAACAACCTTGACTCCTTATCCTTTCATGATAACCATATTGATGCCCTAGAATATCCTTTCCTTGATTCACAAGTCTCCATAGCTTATCCACATTGTATCTGGTCACTTTTCCATTCGCTCCCTATATGCGTATCTTTTTCCTGTTGTCCAAAACTTACTAAGTCTAACTCCATTCTTCCCCCTAGCATGATCCTTCATGCCTCTCTCAAGAATTACTTTGTGCATGCCTTCACACCTATTTCTACATGCCACAAGGCTTCACACCTTAGGTACTTAGTTACTTTTAGGGGTCCAACATCACCCCACACTAAACTTGGTTTCCATCCTATGCAAACCTCCATGTGCTTTTCGAACAAAAAAATTTTTCAACCAAAATACTACTGAAAAGAATAAAGAATAGAGGTTGGGAGAGAATATGAATAAATAATTTGAGGAATGGGGGGGATGTTATGTGACCAATTGGAGGAGTTTGGGAACTCTGCATCTATCTCATCCTTCAATTTTTCCTAGGCCTTCAACTTTTGATAAGGCCTTACCTGGCGCTTCACCTATGACACTTGGTACCTGGTCTGGGGTGATTTCTTCCACCTTCCCTCTCAATGTGTTAATAGCCACCCCCTAGCTCACATAGACACCCTCAAACTCATCCATCCATTTAGTGATGGAGTCTTAGAGTTCACCGATTCTGAAATCATCTTTTCATGCTTTGTCTTGATTTTCTCCTTCTGGGTCGTGGTGGTGTTAATGACCAATGTGTGCATGCTCTCCACCTTGTTGGTGGGGATGGTCTCTGTAACACTTTGAGGGCTTCCTCTTCCTCTATCACCCATGTGTCGATAATTGGCTCACATTTTCTATAGCTATTGAAGCCCCTATCCACCAGTATATTCACCTCCTTGAGTTGGGAGAGAAAATATTCCAACTCGTGATCCGGGCTTCAATTGTGACCTTGTTTTCTTTTTTTTCTTTCTCCTTTGTGAGATCTTATAGCTATGGGGCCCATGCCATCCTTGATGTTAATGAGTAACATCCCCATGAGGTCCTCAAGGTACTCCATCTCATCCCCCCATAATCGGTCTGGCCTAGCTCACCAATGTCAAGACATTGTCCCAAAATTTTTTTCACGAGGGGGTGCCTTCATCATATGCCTCCTTCATCCATGCCTTCTCTCCCCTTAACCCCTGGTGCAACCTATCTATTTCCTTCTCCTTTCTCTTTCTCTCTATGATCAAGGTCTAAATAGTGGCCCCTATATAGACTACACATCAGATTACCTCTGAAGACATATTTTGTAAAGCATTACATGCCTTCTCATCTGTTAGGTGGTTAGGATCCACCACTTTGTATGTATCTCCTCCCTTCTTCTTCAAGTGAATGGTCTGATCACATGATCATTGACCTCAAACTCAGGTTCCTGGTGTGGTAGTGCATGCTCAGTTGAGCATCTTCCTAGTCCTAGGCACACCCCCATCTTGATCCATCAAATCCCAACCATGAAATTTTTTTTGGTGGGAGGGTGGCCTAGAATCTTGCATGCAAGACCTTCATGGGGTCATCCATGAAGTCCATGTGTGGGGACATGGGTGTCCACTTCTTCCTTGTAGCTTTACACTTGGTTATTTTTTTCTTCTTCACCCCAAGGGTGAATCCCTTATCCTCCTTTATAGTAAAGGAGTCCCCTTTATCTCCCTTTGGATGGTGTTTTTGTGGTGTAGTGGCCCCACATGCATGGACTCTTCTCATCCCCTACAAGAGTGTTCTTCTCCTTCTTCCCCATGCCTTCTCCTACATCATCCGTGGTCTCTCTCACCTCAGCCTCCTGACCCTCTAGTTTTACTTCCAATTCCACTTTGAAAGTGGTGGGGTATTTTTCCTCTCCTTCCTCTGAGCTCTTTGTGGGGCTTGATGCATCGTGTCTTTTGTCTCTTTTCTTTAGGATCTTCCTTCTCTTCCTCCTCCTCCTCATGCCCTAGAAATGAAGCCTTGGTGCCACCCTATACCAAAGTGTTGGTGCCCTTACTACCATTCCATCGTCACATGTAGTACTTCCTCTTTCTGGAGGTATCCAACCTTCCTTCATCTTGTTCTTCTTCCTCTTCCTCTTCCTTCTACACTACTTTCATGGGTGGGATTGGCATCTCCCATGGCTTTGGAAAGGGAGATTTTATAACCTCCACCTCAATCCCTCCTTGTTTTTTGGGGCACAAGCTACATGAACACCGATGGACATACCCCTTGATGGTAATGTTGACTTGTGGGTGTAAGTCTAGAAAATATGGTTCCAAAACTTTGACGTAGGTAGGTTGAGCACCATACTTATATGTAGTGTGCAATGTGTGGACATCAACATCCACCTTTATCTACATCAAAAATCAACTTTTGCATCCTTGATCGGTTGATGGCACACTTCATATATCTGGTTGTGAATGTGAAGGGAGTTTGCACCATGGCCCCATCTCTCCTTTGGCCATCATAAACTTTCTAGACAAAAATGTTGGGTAATGAAAAATTTTACCTTGTCTCCAACAACTTGTGGTAACTCATGGGGGATGCACCACTCATTCTCAAAATCCCTGCACAAACACTCAAACCATTTATTCATCTCGAGCCTTGTAAGCACTCGAGATGGTCCCATCATCGTAGGTGAATTTTGTGATTGGACTACAGGGGGACATGTGCGTGGGTGGGTGAACCCACATGTTCTCATCTGGTCCATCTGGGACACCAATCTCCCTAGAAACATGATCAATAATAGGATGGATCCCCAAGTGATCTTTTTCTCCTACCTCATTTTACCTGCTGCCTCTTTGATGATGCCATTCACAATGAATTGGGAAAATTTGTAGTGTGCCCTCTTGGATACCCTATAGGCCACGTATACAGAACCTCTGGTTAATGTCCATCCACCTTTCGATGCACCCAATTTGTAGCTAATGAGTGAGAGGTGACTCTCAATGCTTGGGTCTGGGAGATCTGCAATTACTTGTGCCCTACCCCCTTCTCGTAGTTTATATTTTTTTCCAGCTCCTCAATCTTGGCAATGGCACATAAATCAAGTGCCATATCCTCTCTAGTGTTCATAGGCCCGTAACCATCGAATCAAAATTGGCCTGTGATCCTCATTCTTCTTCCCATGAAGTAGAAGAAATATTCATGCACCCATGACATTAACCACCTAAAAAGTGGGGTGGGTTTGGAAAAGAAGGGAAGCTCCCATAGCTACAAAACTCTAGTATTTTTTAGTGCTGCTTACTTTGTCATTCGAGTCATCAACCTTAGGGTTTCAAGCTCATCCACCATCGAGTGTCCGACACTAGGTCCTCTCACATCAAATTTTCATTATCGGATGTTCTGTGGTTGTATTCATTGATCTTACATTTATATAGCTTTGAGCTCCACTTTTTTGGCCTTAATAACTCTAAGAGGGTACTGCATCTCGAGTAGATCTCCATGGGATCCTCCTTTTCCACCACTGGTTTCTTTGTTTGAGCCTTCTTTGGTGCCATCTCCTCTCTTTTTTTTCATGCCCTAGGTGTTATGTTCCTCTCTTTGACTTCCCTAACTCAAAAACTTCCTGCTTCTCTTTCACGCCACCTCCTTCCTTCTCTGTTGTCTTCTTCCTCCATGTGTTATGTCACAGATTTTACTACAACTTTGCACAAGTCCACTAGTTCATGATAGTACTTTTGCATCACTCTTCTTGAAAAAAACCTTCATCGCACTTTGAGCTCTTGGGAGAACAAAATAAATTCTCTAAGGAAAAGTAGTTGAAATGACTATTCTTATCTCTTATTTATACTTTATCGATGCCTTAGAGTTCCTCCGACCATGTGTCCTAATGTCACTTTTTTTAATAAAACACTTTATTTCACTTAAGTCAACTTCGTGACTTCCCCTCGTGCTTTGTAGCTATAACCTTTAGGCACTCCAATACCACTTAAACTACCACATACCTCCTTTCATGCATGCATCTTCATGCCAAAGTACATAACCTCTGTTGTCTACTAAGTAGTTCCCTATAATGTTTCCTATCTTATGTCATACCGTGTGATCCTTCCCTTCTTGTGGTCTTTAGATTCTTTCAACCCACCTTCATAACTACATGAATTTATGCATTTTAGCCATTATGTTTCTCATTCTTCTGTCTTCACATTAATTTTTCCCAATAGTCCATTGTTGAATTTTGTTGTTCAATCATGTTCAATATATCTTCTACCTCACCCCACACAAAAAATGTATGTGGTCCCCTACGCATAGAACCTCTTACAATGCAATTAGCTACCGCGCAGCACCACAATGCAAAAACAAAACAAAAATGATGACAAAGGAAACAACCAAAAGGACTAAAATAAATCTAAACTAATTGGAAAAACTACCTTATTTTTTACTATACATAAGCCTTATTTATAGTAGGGCTTCAACCTACTCCCATTGAAGTAACCTGGTAACCTCATCCCATCTAGTGCTTTGTAATTGGACATGCACACTGAATCGAGGATGTATGAGATGATGTATGGTCCTAACCAATGGATTTTAGTTTCCAGATGGGATGGCACAAAAATTTAGAGTCATAAAGCAAGACCATCTGCCCAACCTTGAATTTTTTTTTTTGATATGATGATCATGCCATGCATTTTTTTCATGCCTTCTTAGTCTTCTGACTCCACCTAGCAAGTGATCACCTTTTCATCCAACTACATTAAATTTCTCCATGCACTCTAGTGCTTTCTCATCAGCTAATCCTCCTGCATGCGCAATACATAGAGATGGTAGCATAAAACTCTATTGGTAAAATAGCTTCCATGCCAAACACCAATTGAAATGGTGTGGCCTTGTTCAATCTCTTGTAGGTTGTCCTATATGCCCATAGTATGGATGAGACTTTTCATCCCAATCTTGTCTTCCCACATCACAATTTTTTGGTCAGCATGTGACTCAGTATCTTGTTAAATGCCTCAAGTGGTTCCATTAGCTTGGGGGTGATAAGGGGTGGTCTTGTGATGGGCCACCATGAACTCTGCTAACAAAATCTTGACCATCTCATTCAAAAAGTGTGTGCCTCTATCACTAGTTAGGCTTAAAGGACACCCATACCTATGTTGATTATGTTTTCCCATAGAATCTTGTTGTTGTGGTTGTTGTGTAATCCTTTGTAGGTGCTTCCTCCACCCACCTTGTTAAGTAATTAGTACAAGTAATGATATATAGTGTGAACCTAGTCCTTCGCGTGGTAGGTGAAATTGGTCCTAAAAAATCAATGGCCCACTTCTCAAATGGTTTTGTGCTAGCTATCGGTCTCAAGGGCATCTCATCTCTTCTTCCTGGTTTTCCAAGGCACTTAGAAATGGTCACAGGCCTTACAAAACTCAATACAATCTGGTAGATGCTTTCCCACAAAATCCCTACCTAGTAGAATCTTCCACGTGGTGGCATTCCCTACATAGTGTCTCTCTGCAATCCCACCATGTGTGCTTCCTCCATGATTACAATGCATCTCATGTTCTAACACACACCGCACAAAAACCTCATCATGGCCTAGCTTGTATAAGTCTCCACTAATTAACATGTAGGGTGTGATGTATATGGCTAACTACTTCCTTTCCAAGGTCTTCATTCCTCTCGGTGCCACACCCATTTTGAGAAACACAACAATATCTTCCAAGTCAGAGGGCATGCACCACAATCTAAATAGTTGTGCATCTAGCATTATATCCTCAATGCTCTGTGCATCCTCCCCTGAGTCAAATCCTGATAAATGGTAGGTCCTAAGTTACTCTTTCCTAGTTTCACAACAACTCGTAAACTCAAACTCTTGAAACAACAAGACCCACCACGACATATGTGCCCTTGTAAAATGGGCTTGTTTACCAAGTACTTCAATGCCATGTGGTCCATGTAGAATATAAAGGGTGTTGCCAATAGATATTTCCTAAATTTTTTGTAGTGTGTAGATCATTGATAATGCTTCATGCTCAGTAGTAGTATAGTTTTATTCTGTTGGTGTTAACTTTCTACTACTAAAAACACAAGGGGTGGTCAACAATTCCTTCTCTAGGTTGTGCTAAGATTTCCCCAATCATCCATCCTCGAAGCATCAACATGTACATGGAATGGCTTATCCCAAGAAGGAAAGTGTAATATGGGTGTAATGATAAGCTTATTCTTCAATGTGTCAAATCATTTCTTTTTGCCTCTCCCCAATGGAATGTACATCCGTGCTTCAACAATCCTTCAAGTGGTGTGATGATTTTGGCATACCCCCTTATAAATTTTGGTAATACCCCATATGCCCAAGGAATCCACACACTGCTGCTCTGGCTGGTAGGTTCCCCCAATCCCACAATAAAAAACTTTGGTAGGATCCACCAACAAACCTTCCTTACATATGATATGCCCCAACAAGGTTCCAAATGGAGTAGTGAAGAGACATTTCTTGATGTTGAGGGATATGCAACTGCCAGCATCTCTCAAACATCAACCACAAATTGTCACAATGGTCTTTCACTAGTCCATACATTATCCAGTCATCAAGGTAGACTTGAAGGAACTTATGGATAAAATCCTGAAATGCCTAGACCACTATGTGCAAAAACACAACAGTGCATTCTTTAGTCCAAAAGGCATGACATGTGTAGGAAAAGCTTCCCCACTCAAGTGGGAAAAAGTTGTCTTTTCTTGGTCCTCCTTTGCAATTCTAACTTGATGATATCTGAGAATCCATCCGTGAAAGAATAGATCTCTGCCTAGCTACTCCTTCCAGGATCTCCTCGGTGAAAGGGTTGGAAAGGGATCAATGACACATACCACATTCAAATATATATAATCAACATAGATCCTTATCCTCCCATCCTTTTTAATGCTAATGACCATTGGGCTTATCCATTTTGATTCCTCAACAACTTCAATGATACCTAAAGTGATCATCTTGTCTATCTCTTCCTTGACCTGGACACATGTAGATTTGGATTCATTTGGTAAGGTCTCTTCGAATCGGGTGTGCTCCCTCCTTTAGTTTGATGATCACATCTCTCCTAAAGAGTGGTGAACTCCCTTAAGCTCATGGTACCCACATGGAAATAAATCTTGAAAACTCATGCAATAGATCAATGATCTTTGAAACCTCCTTTTCGACCAATAGTCCCCAATAGTAGCCTCCTTAGGTTCCATTTTGAGCCAATGTTAACCTTTTTTTTTGAGAGGTTCATGGTAGGCATGTGCTTTCTCATCACACTATCTATTACTTACCTCACGCATACCCATAGTATGGTTAACATCCAAGTTCTCCACTTCCTCACCATCTATCACATAGACCAACTTTCCCTTCTCTTTCTCCATGCAAAGCATGCTCAAGTTGTATCTCCTCTGATTCTCCCTCATCAGAGTGCATGCTTCTAAGCTAGGTTCACCCAATAATTCTAGTATTCTATCCTCCTCCATGGCACTATCTCCCATAGTTAGGTGCTTAACAACCTGCAACACCTCATTCACCAATGGCTTAGCACTTTTGATATTCAAAGGTTTGAATCAAGTCATTTGTTAACTCCCACTAGTTCCTCTATCTATGATGACATTGTAATTCAAATGAATGTACCATGCATGTGCACAACCTTGTAGTGTGGAATAAAACTTGTGCACCCAGAGGGAAGGAGGTAAAGCCTCTCATGCCTTCCATCCAAATCCTCTCACACTCTGGACATGATCTGAGGTGGATCCTTTCCCATCATAGACACAAATTTTAGTTGGTGCATTGCTCCTGAAGAATCTAATAGAGAGCACAATCCTCACCTCACACCACCCTAGAAGATTTTCCTGATGTGCCATCCACCAATGTGTTGTGGTTCCATGCAAAGTGTAGACAAGCATGCTCCTTCTTTTGATCTCACATCTCCATTGAGCTTCCATGGCTCATAGGAAAACATCAGGGTTTCCATCCCCTAGTGTAGCTTGGTAATTTCTTCCTCTCTAGGCACCTAAGTGGGCATGCCCTTGTCACTCTTGTAATGGAGCCTCTCAATTTCCACCCAATTAACTCATAAGTCCCATGTGCCCAATTTTCACATGCTACACTAGTGGTATCACTCATAGATTGAGCATCTTCAAACTGAATAACTCCTTCCGTAGGATTAATCACCTTAGGGTCCCTGATAGTGCACACATAGATTCTATCGAGGACTTCTTCTCCCAAGGGCTCAAGTATAGGGTGTTGACTTCCCATCAGTTAAAGGGATAATAACCCATTCTTCCTTCTTTTCTCAAAACTTATGTACCCCTTATTGAACCATAGGTCAACATTGTTCTTATAACACTAGGGGCACCCAAGTAATGCTTGGAAAGTTGTCCACCTTATAGCTAGCCAAGACTTCAAAGTCTCTAGTGAATTTTCCCCTTGGATAGTGATAACAACATCCTTCAAGACACCAATGGGCATCACCTTTGTCTTGTTAGCCATATACAACACATTTGAAGATGGTTATAATGGGGGCCTTCCCATTTGATTCCATGCATCTAAGGTAAGAACATTAACTTCCACACCCATATCTATCATAATATTTCTTAGGAGCCATCCATCGACTACTACATTCAAGGTAATCTCCTTATCATAATCAATGGTGTGAGGGGGAAGGTTAGCATGCAGAAGACCTATCACTCATGCTCTCTCCCGGTGTGTGGTAATTTTTCCCATAACCATTCCCCTAGTAAAGGGATGATATTCTCTTACCTCAACATTTTTGCATACTTCCCTGACTCATCCAGATCCTTTTGTGGAGCCTTCAATGCTCTTCCTTTTCTCTAACTATCATGACTACTCCTTTAGGCACTGGATCTCTCCTTGTAGGCTTCAAATTACATCCATGGTCTCTTGATAAACCTCTTTCTGATGAGTAGGGTCTGGATACTTCCCATGCACCACCTCTTCTCTAGTAACCAATGGCCTTTTGCTTTGGTATTTCCTAGTGCGTGTGTGCAGCCTCATCTCACATTGTCACTAGTACATAGTTCTAACTCTGACTCATGTGCCACCCTTGGCATCCATTATGAGTTGGCCTTCTTCATGCTTACCATTCCTGTGCCTTTATCCTTCCATTTTTTTTGGCTCATGTGTTCAAATAACTCTGGGCACTCCTCATACTTGTGCTTCTTTCCACACCAAGAGCATTGTAATAGATCAGGGAATTCATGCTTATAGTGCTCCATAGACCCATAGTTGTAACAAGTTCCATGGGAACTCACTTCTTCCACCTCCATGGTTTCCTCAACCTCAAAATCCTCCATGAAAGCTTCTTCCATGGGCTCCTCCATCACATGTGCCCTTCATAGTGATGACCATCATCCTTGGAATTGTTTGCAATGTTGGTCTGGCACACACCAATATCAATGGCATCATGTATCTAGTCAATCAATCTACAATCCTTGGTGTCATGAGTAGTGGAGGTGAAAATATTGCAATAACAAGACACATTCTTATGGATCATGTGTGCAGTAGTGGACACCTACTTGCATCATGATCTCCATGGAAAATCTCATAGTCTACCATCATGGTGTGTACCGATCTCTGAGGAAAATTATCCTTTGTATGCCCCTCTACCTCACAATCCATGCACCATAGGCCATTGTGAGTCTCATGGTTGAGTTCACATAGATAGCTTCTCTAACTACTTTTTCCATTGCATTGCAACAATATGAGCTTCAAGAAAAGGGCTAACACCGGTATCCATGCTTCCTATAGCCTCTCACATGTAGGGAAGCCTCCAAGGCCTCTCTGTGGGTTTGTGAAAGTCTTGTGTGAAAACTCTCCTAAAAGGTGTTATTACCCTCCAACAAACCATTGAGCATGTTGAGAAGGATGAATATCATAAGATAATTTTGATAAGAGAGTCTTAAAACATGCATCATATTCCCACACACTCTCTCCATACCTTGTTGAATCTCCTTCAGCATGTGCACTAATGCTCTTCTGTTCAAACTCAAGAATATGAAATTCAGCTAAGAAGGCATTATGTAGCATGGTGTAATCTACTACTATCTAGTGGGGGTCATACTTTGGTACCAACTATGCATGCATCCTTGCAATGTTGTTACAAACTGACTTTCCTTCCATTTCGGGGTAGTGATCCCCTTCATGCACCATAGAAACTCACATTTGTGTACATGCTCTGCAACATCCTCAACACCTTTGTAATTTGGTAGATGTAAAGACATTTCAAAAAATACTTGTTGAGGTGGTTGAGGCCCTTGTCCACCTGATCTAGAACCTTGATTCCCTCTCGGTGTTTCCTCCACCACTAGATCCACTAGATCCACCAAGTGCCTATCCCCCTGACCCACAGATCCTCCTAGATCACTAGGTCCACCAAGTCCACTAGTTCCTAGTTCCTATTCCACCTATTCCACTAGATCCTCCCATAGCTGGTAAAGGTCTGAAGTGGTTGTGCCTTGTGTCCCCAATGTCATGTTGAACTACATGCCAATAGTATGTGATATTACACCACTACTAGATGTGTGTCCCATGCCACTTCTAGATGTGATACCCAAGCTTTGTGTACCCATACTTTTCCCAAATGTCATTTTCAGACAATATACCTCCAAACACAGGAAATGATTGTGCAGCCATAGATGTGCCAAATGAAAATTTATACCTCCTAGGTGTTGATTGGTCACTTCCACCAATACCAACTGGGTTAGTAATACTTATCTCTAGATTTGGAAAACTAAGTGCAAGGGTTGGTCACTAGGTGGATTCAGATGCATGCCAATGACTCCTCTCCTTTCTTCATATGATGAGCCTTCTCTAGAAGTCAAGGGGTTTCTCTTCCATGCTTTCCAAGATGGGTAACAAGACTACTCAGGCTCCACATGTCCTCTACGTGAACCTCAATTCCTTCCCACAACATCTACCTCCATAAATCCATCTCTCTGTAACTTTCATTTTTTCTATCTAACTCCCTCTCATGAGCTTCATTATACTTGAGTCATCTCTCTTCCCTCTCCTTTTCAGCCTGCAAGGTGCCATCTTCCTCCACCCTAGCTTCCTCACCCAATGCTCAGAAGAAGCTTATCAGCCATAGGAAATGCTTCCAAACTCAGTGTAATGATCAAGATCTTTATAGCTAAAGGGATAACATGTAAGAATGATCCTCTTGGCTCCTCAAAAACTCAAACTCAACAATCTCTGGACAAGAATATGTAGAAATCATGTACTCCAAGGTGTAACTCATCAACACTCTACTCCACCAATGATCAACAACACATGTCCAAGTTAGATCAACATCATGCAACCTCTGATACTCATCTTGGGTCCATACGTGAGGTCTATAGTACCATCTTGATCTAGATGCATACGCCAAAATCCATTCATACAACTCCACTAGAAAAAAACAAAATAAGGTCTCATACAACTCATGATAAATGTTCTTCTACCCATTTACGTGCATCAAACTTAGGTCCATACTAAATCTCTGAGAAAACTCATCCTCTGTGATTTTAAGCCATGCTTTGACACTTGTCCAAGGTCAAGTGCTCTATCATCATCATGCACCATTCTCACAACAAATTTCAAAAAGAGGTCCGAAAATGGAACCAAAATGTAGTCTCTATTATCACCACTTTTTCAACAACCAATCCCAAGTGCACACATATCATCCAGTTTTATCTGGAAGCTCACCCAAGGCACGCGCAGGTGCCGAGTCCCTCCTTTATGTGAGCTTCATGAGAATGTTCCTTCTTAACATGAGGATGTAATATAACCAAAAATAAGTGCATTCATTCATGGAATTTAAGATGTAAGCACTAACTCCTAGCCTAATGCATTCAAGCATAGATTAACATGATCAACTAAAGGAAAGTAGAATCAACCCATGAGCATCATCAAGAAACCCATAACACACACATGAACATAAAGGAAAAATACACAGATCAAGATCCATCACATGAGTGTTTCATAATCACTTCATTATATTCATAAGCCAAAATATGGTAGCCAAGATTACATCAAGAGAGTTCCATTTTTTGGAAATGTTCACACTAGCAAGAGCTTACTTTTTACATCACAGAGCTCACCATTACACATTTTTTTCACATCTATCTCCTACTATCCTATCTCCTATCCTTACTTATCTTTTTTCTCTGAAAACCATCATACTCATAGAATAATCATCCTCCTTCCATCTTAACCACTCATCATCACTAACCATATTGAAGGCCTGATGGAATCCTTTCATCATTTCTCTACCACTGACTCCTTATCCTTTCATGATAATTGTTATGAATGATCTGTAGAATTGTTTTACATATATGGTCTTAAGCATATTTTAGCATTTTCAGAATGATCTGCAGACTTTTTTCTTTATTTTCCTCATACACACTCAAAATTTTACTTTATGCGATCTCTTCTTGTACCACGATCTTCTACTTCAAGACTCTTCTTTATTTTACCTCCGATACCTTTTCCGCAATGTCTAAATCCTTTGCATAACAGATTTTAACTTCTCTTGCTCTACAGAAAACCTCCATTTTGTAGCTTCCATTTTGTATCTTTACTCTGTTTTTGCATAGTTTCCTTCAATATGTGGAATTTCATTGTTATGTATTTTTTCCTTCATCCCGCAGATTTTTCTTTGCTCTATGACTTTTCAGCATTCTATAACTTTCCCTTTGTTTTGTGTATTTTCATCTTTCTCGTGTCTTTTCTTCATTTTTTTGTTCTATGGAATATTTCCCCATGACTATGTTCCTTTGTTCTACGGCTTCACCTACTTTGCGAACACTAACTTTTGAAAACTTGTAGAACACTAAGTTCTAAGTTCCATGAAATCCTAAGTTCTTGAGTTGCTTTATTTTGTAGATTTTAACCTTTATCAGGACCTAAACTTTATTTGTCCTACTTGGTGGTATCACACGAAACTTTTTCATGTTTCACATATTTTTCTCTTTAGGATTTAATTTTGTTGCAATTAATTTTCAAACTCCTCAAAAGAAAAATATTTTCCAAGTCCATGGAACACTACTATTTTTCACTACCGTAGAAAACTAAGTTCATAATTTTTGCATAACTTTACATTTTTCATTCCTTTTCTATGTGACTTTTCTAACTCGTGGAACGCTAAGTTTCAAAAACTATGGAATACTAAGTTTTGTGAACCCACATAGCACTACAATTTTATAAATCCATATAACACTACAATTTCCAATTCCGTGAAATGTTGTATTTTATCCTTCTATGGAACACTAAGTTTCTTTTTTTTCGTATACTTCTTTTTGGAGCCATTTGAATCTAAAAATTGAATGATTTTATTGAATAAACATGGGTGATTATTTGAAAAATAATTTAGTGAATTTCAAGGGAAATTTGTCTCGTTAAATGTAAGGGTTAGTAGCATGAAATAACCATTGGGCATGTATTCATACCCATTTTCTCTAAATGTACATACTCTGCAAAGTAACCTCTTGTCAGAATAACCTCAAACACTAAATTTCCTTCTCAAGGTAGCAACAAAATTTTCTAGAGCACTTATGGGAAATCCAATAACACCAGAACATGCCCAAGGCGTAGAGAAAAATGAAACTAAAGTAACAATGTGAAAGATGCACTTGGAGGAAAATAGAATGACTATCTACTATATATAAGGTTCAATCATCACCTCAATAATTTTTTTAGGTATATCCCATTAACTCGAGATAGGAAGATCCTCACCATTCATCTTGGAAACATGAAAGGCATTATGTTTCTTGTAACTGAAATCATTTATGGTCTAGTCCACATAAATTCAAAATTGGTATGCCTTACAAGATTAGTCATTTCCTCATCCCACTTGAGAATGAGGTATCCTTTCTTGAATGTTCTTGATATTATCTTCTTTTCAAATGATATTTGTACTTAGGTGTGATGAAGCTCCATTGTTTGCATTAACCTCTTCCAATTCCATTAATTCTATAAATTTAATTTTAATTACATCTTATCCCATTATCTCCATATGGTCAATGAACTCTAGAGCTAGTAATTCAATGGATATATGCAGTCTTTCTTGTTTACCATAAACAAAGATATAAGGTGAATTAAAAATAAACCTTTCTATGAGTGATTTTATTATTCCATAAGGTTGTCTTCAGCTTTGTATGCCATGATATTTCATTATCCTAATAAGATTATTATTAGTATATTCCACCAACCTATTCACTTGAGGGTAATAGTTATAGGATGTGGACAAATGGATACCAAGCTTGACTATCCATTCACTTATCTTAGTAATATGAAAGGTCATTACATTATCAACAATTATTGAAGACGGAACTCCAAACCTAGTGACTATACCTTTATAAAAGTCCAAAAATGAAGTCTCATTTGCTTCCTTGAGATCCATTACTTCTAACCACCTCATAAAATAATAAGTGGTTGTAAGAACCCACTTATTTCTTACACTTGAAGGTGGGTTAATCATCCCAATGAAATATAAGCCTCATTGCATGAAATTGTTTTATATATGTATGGATTGGAGAGGGAGGTATGTTATTTTTTACTTAATTGTAAATAAATAAAACTTCCTACACTTCTTAACCCATGCTTTGACATCCTTAAAAATTCAAGCTAATAGTAGCCTACCCTCATTATCTTCAAATATATAGTCCACAGAGAAAAATTTCCACTTGATGTCTCGTCATGGAACTCTTCTAAAATAATATTAATTTGATTTATCTAAAAAATCTTAAGAGAACACCATTGATATATTTTCTAAATAATATTCCATCCACCAACATATAAGGAATAGATTGTTGTCTAAAATACCTACTTTTAGCTTTTTCCAAACCTTGAAGGAACTCACCCATTTGAAGGAAATGGACCATGTCATGAGTTCAATTAATAGAAAGTGAAGTTACAACTTATTTTATTCCATCTTGAAGAATTAAAACATCGTTCTTACCATTATGTAAATTTGAAGCCGTTGCTCACATAACTCTTTATCTATAGTCATATTTGTGACCTTAATAACCACATCATACTTATTTACTTTTGTGATGCATCCTACCCTCTTATCATTTAATTCATTTCTCAAGAGGAATTATTTTACACTTGGATGTGAGACCATCAAATGAATTTTATTGTTATGAATCAAGTGCCTATACATCTTGAGACTCCTTATAATAAAAAGGACTTGTTTCTCAACAAAAGAGTATCTTAATTGGAAGAAAAAGGGACTGAGAGGTGGGGGTACATCATTCCAATAAAACTTTATTCCATTTCATTAATCATTCATTAACATTCATATAACCATTCAATCATACATTAACCATATGTGTGTTTACTTAAACATTTAATCAACCATACACAAAAGCAAGATGCAAGAGAGTACATAAAAAGAATAAATTTAAGTGGGAAACCATAAACGGAAGAAAAAAAAAACTCGAGTCTTTATTTATATTACTCAAAAATAATATTATGAAGCATCAAATTCATAAGGAGCACCAACCCCTAGTTTAGTAGAGCACTAACCCTACAAGGAGCATTAAACCCCGATTTAGTAAGGTACCAACCCCGCAAGGAGGATACAACCCCTAAGGTGATAAAGTAAAAACTCAACCACCTATAAATGGATTATCACTAATCGTATGATTCTCACGCAACTGATATTGATCCAATTTCATCTCCAAACACATCAAACCCTCATCAAAACAAGATTTTCTCTAACTCACTCAATTTTTTCCTCTCATGGGCTCATTAGGTCATTTAAATTCACATCACCTGATAATTAATATTCTTTAATTATTCATCACTCTTATAGGCTATTTCCATGACCCCTTAACAATATTCTTCAATCCCCTCTAGATCACACTTTTCCTCCTTGGCACAACTAGTCGCAAATGACCCATTACACTTTCTTATATACCAATCTCAACTTTAAAACATACCTAGGTCGGCCATGAACAATTAGATTAGTAATAAAAACTCAAAAAAATAACAATAACATCATATAAATCATCTCAAATGACTCAAGTAGGTCAGAAGTGGTTAACACAACATCAACAATATCTAAGATGCACAAGAAAGATCAAAACATACTTCTCAAGCACCAATGAATGCTCCAAGGTTTTCTAACAAAATTTCCAAGGCTCCATTAGCTCCACACAAGTCATACACAAGTCCTAATCATCAACAAAAATATCATGACAAAAAAAAAAACATCCATCTCTACTATGAAACACTCCAAGGAGTAAGGAAACCCTTCTAAGTCTTCAATGCCTTAAAATTTAGTCTTGGAGAATGACCAACTTGGCATATAGAATCTTAGCATCATGACTCAATTAATATATAAATGGAAATATATATGATTTTAGTTCCTGGATAAACTCACATTTTATTCCAAATCCAAGTGGAAGACCTCCAAACAACCCAAACTCTCCAACTACTCCAAACTGGCTTCAAGACCCGTAACTAGGTCTTCAAACTCGAGATTTTTCACCCATCAAATCAATTCATAAATATGCAAACCACATACCATTATAAAATTATATGAGTCTAATTTTTAGGAAAACTTACTTTATCTTCTAACTCATAATGGAAGGCCTTCAAATAAGGCAATCTCTTAAAACTACTCATTCAGACCTTTAGAACTAAACAACCATTCTTGAGATAAAATTGCTCCATCACCTCCAAATTCACTTCCAGGATCAACCAAAACCTAAAACATATCAAGGAAACATGTAAAAACATTTATAGGCAATAAGAAGCATATTCCATGTGGAGAAATATCATCCAACACACATGCTTTGATCACCTTCTTGAGCAAGCCAACTAGGCCATTAGGTCTTCAATTGAAAATCACTTAACCATGTATATCGAAGAGATTAATCACATCATATCAAGTGTAAATCAACTATCCATGACCATAAAATTCATGAATAATAATCTAAATGATCAAACTCAACTCAAACAAGGAGATTATTATTTTAGCCCTTAAGGATAAAATCAATAAACTGAAATGAGCACTGTAAATTCAATTTTCTGTATTGTACCCAATTTAAAATTTCATGTCTATGTAAAAATATCCCAAGGATTCTAGAACAGTTTGGTTTTCATCCTAAATCTTCCATATCAGCCCTAAAACTAGAAAAACCAAAAAAACTAGGGGTTTTGTCTCTCTTCCCAAAATTGGAACACCAAACCACCATCGAAATGAGCATGGAGGAATCATCTTCAGCCATGATGCATCACTTTTCTTTCCAATACATTATTGTCAAATCCATCATTTTTATTTATTTTTGTTGCAAAATTAAGGTATTTAACGTGAAGTGGGTCATGAGGACTTGTGGATAGGAAGCATTAAATGGTTGGTGTCACAGTTAAGAGTACATACATATTGTTGTCTCCAAATCACTGCACCCCCCGAATGGCCTAAAAGTGAACATGAAATTTAGTGTGATTAGGACACATGGGATCACCTCTCAAGTTGTGGGACCTAGGCTCGAGGTGAACCTCCTAGAGAAGGCCAGCTTCCTCTTCCTAAACTAAGCACTACACTACTCCTAATGCAATAAAAATTGCTAACTAGACCTATGCTAAAATTTCATTGGATTAGGGAAATATATTTGCAAATAAATATAACCTATACTAGAAGTGGTGATGCATAATTAATCCATTGACAAGATTACATTGCATTGAACTCATCGGCCACTATCTATTCGATCCAACCTTCAAGTTGAGGTAGTAATTCAGTCATGAAACCAATATTTTCCTACAACTTGTCAAACATTGGTATAGGGCCAACCCATGGACAAGGTATCCTAAAACCATTCTTGAATGCTCTCATTTGAGCTATGGCTCTGGATTGTACCATGCCTACCTCTAGTTTCTGTATTTTAAGTTGCAACTTTACATCTTCATTTGTAGGATAACCTCCATCATATGCATGTTCCTACCCTTGAAAAGCTACATAGTTAGGTGAAAAACTAAACTGATCATGACTTTTCTCAGAGGGATATGCATATTGTTGATTCTCATTATAAAATGAAGTTGGAGGTGGGTTAAAATAGCTTGAAGATGGAAAGTGTTGCTGCTGGAAGTGGGAATCCCTGTGGAAATGAAGCCATGATTGCACAACTTCATGAATGGGAGAAAAGTGGAAAGATATGGAAGAAAACTAGATGAAAAATGGGTAAAAATGAAAGTCTGCAACATAGAGAGTAGGGTACTTGGACCAATAGATTCACCAATTTTGCTTGGGTATACCTCCTAAGGCTGAAATTTCACTAAGAGCACAACAACTTAATGAAATGAAATGAACACAATACACACACTGTTGAAAAATGTGGTTAAGATATTACAATGGGATAAATGTGAAATGTAGAACTTTTGCCTATTTCTCCCAAGGCGTTCCAAAAATTGTTGTTTCCAAATCACTACACCCCCAAATGGCCTGAAAGTGAACACAACATTCGGTGTGATTAGGACACATGGGATTGCCTCTCAAGCTACGGGACTTAGGCTCAAGGTGAACCTTCAGAGAAGGCTGAATTCCTCTTCCTAAACTAAGCACTACACTACTCCTAATGTAATAAAAATGGCTAACTAGACCTATGCTAACATTTCATGGGATTAGGGAAAGAGATTTGCAAAGAAATAAAACCTATACTAGAAGTGGTGATGCACCAAGAAAGGGTATTTCTAGACAAAAATCTAGCTTTCCGATGAAGAGATATGATCATGAGGAAGAATGACATGCATTACAAACCCACTTTTACATACATTACTTCACTCCTTGATAAGCACAATGACCTCCAAAACTTGCAAGAGAAACCCTAGTTGCATAGTTTACCTGAAAACATGATAGAGAGGCAAGTAGAAGCAAAAAAATCATGAAAGGACATACAAATGATCACAAAGCATAATTATCATTACTTCAAGCACTTTTCACAATGCGTCATTATATCAGTGAAAAGGCACAGCTGCCATTATAATTTTTAGAAGAAAGGCTTGAAATCCTACAAATCACAACATCTTAGCTTGTGAAGAGAGGGGAAGCCTAGAAAGTGTCTAACTTGTCCAACTTGTATGACCTGTTGGAACCTACTAGTTGGAACCCTTGGAATGAGCCTCCAACTTACATTTATAGAAGAAATTGAGAGAGAGGAGAGAAGGAGTCAAATTCCCCCTAAATGGAAGGTATATGATGTATTATTTATTACATTTTGTTGAACCACCTGAAAAGGCTCCATCATGCATCATTAATTCCTGTTGACATAGTCTTCTTAATTAATTAAAATAATATTTAAATAATAATAATAAATATTATTATTTAAAATTTTTAAATAAAAATATTAAATTAATTGAATTTTGGTGGGACCCTCCGCCGATTGGTCGGTGATGAGGAGGGAATTATGGAAAAAGCCAAAAATAGCCCAACTTGGTGGTTGGCTCACCGAGCCAACCCACCAAGTTGGTGTCGAGTTCCTCCGCATTGTTGCCATCACATTGACCGAGTGAATTCATCTCCCAAACAAGCTCACCCCTTTTCTCCTAACCCATTAACACCAGCAACCTTGTTTCACATCTTCTCGGCTCGTGCACTCCTTAGCTAGATGCTTCAATGTTGACCGAGCTCTATCACGGGTTTGATGTTTTCTATGACCAAGTTCACTTTCTCACTTTGATGAGATCTCCTTGTCTTCCCATGCTCACCACCAAATCACCTCTCCACCAACTAAGCAGCCAAGCTCCATCATCTCTTTGGTGAGCTACATTCACGAATGAGCTCATCTTGACCATCTTGCTCGAATTTAATCTGGAACCGGGCTCACTGCGTTGATCTCCTCCACCATGCAACCAAGCTCATACATCAAAGATCAAGCTCCTACTATTTCTTCCATGTCGGACTTAAAATGAGCTCCGTCCATCCTTTCGAGCTTTGTTCTCACCGAGCTTCTTAATATTTTCATATAGCTCATTGCATGATGTTGATCTCCCTCGATCCCAAATTCACCTCCGATCACCATGCTATGTTGTATCAACGTATGAATCATTCTAACCTAGCCAGCTCATTGAGCCAATGCACGAAACCTTGCATGCCTTACACAGCTATTTCCTACATCAACCCGCCTACCGATTTACCTCCGCACTACGTGCTTCACTTGATTATGAACTTGGTGACTCAAGCTCCCAAGTTGATGCATCCTGAGCCTTCATACGTAGCTTGATCTTCCATAATGTGCTTCACTCTAGCTTATACTTCGACAAGCTATCATGAAACTCCCTTCCTGTGTGAGCCCAAGATGAGATCTCCGCTTATATATTAGGCTCCCTAACATGAGAATTCGAGCCAACAAAACCCCTTGAGTTATGTTCGAGCTCCATTTCCCGAACACTGAGCTCACTTTATGAAACTCTAAACTCGCCAATGCTAAGATTTATTGAGTTAATGCTCTCTAATGTTGACCAGATTTGGTGAATTTTTGAGTGATGGAAATGGGTTGATTTTCCCCATCTCTATCATGGCCCAATAATGTAGCTCGATCTATCCCTAATTTTCTCAAGTTGAATGATTTCACCATGCATTCATCCATTACCAAGCTCTGCAACTGACTACAAGCTAATGTCATCGAGCTCCATTCATCCACAATGAGCCCAAGCTTCCACGAGCTCACGTGTGATCTTTACCATCCTCGCTGAGTTCACTTCATGATGTCGAGCTCCAACCATCTCTGAATCCAACCATGTTAGTTTTGTCTCATCTAACTCTATTTCATCCGCGGTGAGCCTGAGCTCCCATCCTCTAACGAGCTTCACCTCCCGGGCCTAGCACCATTCGGTGTTAAGATGACTCGACTCACCACTTGGTCTTTCGATAGACATCTAGCCAATTCGCGATCATAAAATACACCTAAAAAAACATTCCTCTTGGTTTTCGTTGGGGTCTTCTTTTATGAAATGAGCTCTTGTTCCCCTCTCGACTAGGCCAACCTGGCTCGACACTAACAAGCACTTGTATTCTCCCATATTGAGATATTTTTGTTCCAAAGTTCGAGCCCCTCGGCTAAAAATCTCTAGCTCAATTCGTTCTTTCAGTAAATCTCCCGATCCCATTAGCCATTGAACTCTCAATGCTTGAATCACTGGAATTAGTACCTTCCAAAATTTCACATATTTGTCCCATATCGACTTGGCTTGATATGTTTTCTACCTTCATGAATTGCTTTGGATTTAATGTTTCAATGATTTGTTGAGCCTATCATCCTCGTGCTTAATCGAGTTTGTCTACCATTCCCGAGCTCTAAACTATATGCCTCAGGGAGTATTTTACTATTACAAGCTTTACATGTTGAGCTCTTCCATCTTTGTGTGTTAGGTTTTATTATTGAATCGATGCCCAAACCACCATGTCGGGTTTCAAGCAAAAGATTTTAAGAAACTGAGCTACCTATTGTGAATGGTACAATTTGACCAAGAAACATTAAAGAATTAGCTTGGCCAACGAGTTGTTCATGATGCGAGCTCAATTTGTCTCAACTTACAAATCTTGAACTTGGTGAGTATTTCCCCTTTTCGGACTTGATCGACATTTTCTATCCTGAATTCTAATTTGACGAGCTTCAAACCTCTCTCATTTGTACTACAGAATTCACCCACTAAGCTCATTGTCAAAGGGATCATCAAATTTGTGGACTCAACTCTTACACTGAGCACACTGAGTTGATTTGTCTGATGCCGAGCTCTTGGTTGATCTAACAAAACACACCTAGCATCAATGCTACGAGCTCCAATTTAGGTATTTTTCCTAACTCAAATATTTCGTATCTATGTCGAGCACGATCCCTTTTAAATATAATTTATCATTTTTATTATTTAACCAAGAGGTGAGCCCATTAGGGCTGATTTTCCCTTCCAAGACCAACTTGAACCTTCAAGACACGAAAAGAAGGAATAATCCCAGAAGATCCCGAAACAACATAAAAGGCTCTCAAGGCTTGTAACCTCATTGTCCATTTTTTCTTAACAGGGAAAAAATTAACAACACATATACCCTAAAAAGGATATGCATACATATGTGTAGTTATAAACCCAACTATGTAACGTTGCTTGTCACCAAGAACTCGTGAAATAATTTACGTTAATGACTTATTTTGTTTTCTTAGTTGTTTGAGATTACTTTACCTTGTTGTGTGTGATGATTTCGATGATTTGGTATATTGCTTGGTTGTACATATTTTTGATAGTATGGTTCACCTAGTTTGCTAGAAATAATGATTTGAAATTATGATGAATACATACATAGTTGTAATGTATTATTTGAGTATGTGGAAATTATGACGAATGTATACAAGTTACTAACTTTCTTGTGACATTATGACGGTCATTGATCATGCGGCGATGAGATGGTTTTCAAACAGAACAAGTTTGGGATCATCAAGGTAAAAATAAACATGTTGACTTATAAATATATTTAAAATAAATACAAAATTGTTGCTTATAAAATCTAGACTTTCCAAATATTGCGAGGAAAAGAGAACGTCAATTCTAGTGATCTTTGATTATTACTTGAGTGTTTTATTAAGCTTGATCATAACGCATATAATGTTTAGTTAAAAGATTGGATGATTTTTCGCATTATGCATGGATCAAAATTTGTTTAGATTTATTCATTTATTCGATCGATCGTGCTCATGTTTAGTGATTATTGATTCAAATGGAAAATTTAGCCTTATACCTTTTTACTAAGAATATAAACTATTTAAACAACTATAGCTTACTCCATTTTATTTGTTAATTGAAATGGACAAAGTTTGATTAGATGACATGTATGATTAAGTTTAATGGCTATAATCCATTTCATTATTAAGTAGGGTGGTGGAAGGTAAAGCATTGGCTTTTGTTAAAAAGTTGATATCATGGTCCTCAACCAAATAGCCTTAACACTTACTTTTCTTTAGATAAATTATATCATTTTAGTCCATACTTGTGGCTTATGATCATTGGATATTGATTCGGTCTTCAACTAGACTCATATGGAATTGATTGTGTTGGTATTCAATAAACCCATGAAAGAGGTTTAAGTTTTGTTTAATCTTGCACTCCATGGAAAATGGAGGGAAGCTGGAGAAGACAATAGTAATTTATTTTTGGCCACTACATGGCACCTATTGAGTGGAGTTTCATTAATTGTCTGCAGGGAAATCCGAAGCTTCCTCTATAATCTACCATGCATCTTTTGTAACTCTATTTTTATTGTCCATTTGGCATCTATGAGATCTTTTCCTCCTCTCGAGATCCATTCGCATGAACTCTACATGGGGTTTCATTGAGTTATTTTGTTGATATTTTTAAGGGGATAATTATGGTGGACTTAAAAGTTTATAGGGACTATTTTTCATGGTTTATTTGTTTATAATTGTTCAAATCGGGTCCTATTATTTGTTTATTTGTTAAAGGATTCTTTGGAGAAGTCTTGCATGACCTACTTGGGATTTTTTTGAATGAATCTTATGTAGAAGTTTACACGGGGACATTATAAATTCTAGCATGGACTTTCATCTCTCTTTTCTTGGATATTTTATTTTGAAATGTTTGATTATTTTCTAAGTTGAAACTTTTTATCGGTGTTTCTTAAAATTACAATATTTATTTTTATCGTTTAATGGCTTTTGAGTTTTATATATGACTAAGTTGTGTATGTAAACTCAACACCGTAATATAGTGTTATGGGTATTGTAGACACCTATAATTACACCCAAGCAATTTAAATACTTAAATTGTGCTAATTATCCCCTTTCTCGCAAATCAATGACATATCGTCAAAAGCACTCATTTTCCCTCATATCATCATTAATTAATTACACTAAGCTAATTAATTAAGTTGCCTATCCAACAAATGCCCTAATTAACGACTTTCCGTTAATAAATCACCCCTTCTACCTAGACTAATTAATTATTATTAATTAATTAGCTTTCCCTTCCATTTAACCAATAAATCAATATTTAATTGATTTAATCCCCTTATAATAGCCTAAATCGTACTAATATTCCTCTAATTAGCTTCTATAAGCTTACATCTACCTATTAATTAATCACCTTTGATTAATTAAAATACCCCCCAACTCCCATGACTTGTTAAACATGTATTAAACCCTTCTAAAGTAAGGTTACCTTTAATAAAGCAACCTTATCCATTCCTAATCATGTTTTACCTTTATCCCACATTCATGAGAATATGTTGAATCATTTATCCTTTGGGCTATATAAAGAGCCCTCCACCTACCTTTTTACTTACACCTAAACTTTCTAAGAGAGCAAATGCAAAGCATATAGTAAAGATACTAAGAGCTTGCACCTTGCCCTTTTGAGAGTTCATCATCTTGAAGAGTTAAGCCTCTTTCTTAAAGTGCTTGGGTCATATGGGAGGTGTCAAAAGGGTCTTGTAGCCCAACTTTGATTAGCCCCCATTCCTAGGTTCTTGGAGCATTAAGGATAACTATTTTGATAGCCATGGAGTTTACTTAGCTCCATTCATTTATTTGTTATTAGAGAATAGAGGAGTTTAGATATTTAGCATTGTTAGTTTCAAAGTTTGTATTAATGAATGCTAGCATCTAACCCTTGTTTAATTCTTATCATGATGGTGTTTATGCTTTGTTTTAGCTAAATTGTAGAACTATTTTAGGTGGTAGTTCTTGCTTCATTTGATTTAGAATTAAGAAAATTATACATGCACACATTTGGCACACCGGTGGGACTTACTCCATTGTCCTTTGCACTTAATTTCAAGTTTTTGTAGTTAAGTTTTATTTTTGGTTACTAACCCTCTTTTACACATGTTGATCTAACTTGTTTTTTTAACATGTTTTGTTGAGTTTGCATGTGTTGGGTCTTCCTTGTAGGTATGAAGGAGGTGAAGTACTGTCAAAATTGGAATTGAGGGGAAAATTTCAAGATTTCTCCATGTTTTCATTTTTAGAGCTTGCTTTTTCAACATTCTACATGCTAGTTTTGTCAATTTCTTGAAGATTTTAAATTCTTGAGCATGTAGGTTAGTGTTTGATAGTGCTGAGTCTTCTATTTACATATTAATGTGGTGGGTTGCTGTTAAAATTTAATCTTGGTGAGAAAATTTCAAGATTTCATCATGTTTTCATTTTTAAGCTTACTTTTTCAACATTTTACATGCTAGTTTTGTCAATTTCTTGAAAATTTTCAATTCTTGAGCATGTAGGTTAGTGTTTGATAGTGCTGAGTCTTCTATTTACATATTAATGTGGTGGGTTGCTGTCAAAATTTAATGTTGGTGAGAAAATTTCAAGATTTCATCATGTTTTCATTTTTAGAGCTTACTTTTTCATCATTCTACATGCTAGTTTTGTCAATTTCTTGAAAATCTTAAATTCTTGAGCATGTATGTTAATGTTTGATAGCATTGAGTCTTCTATTCATATATTAATGTGATGGGTTGTTGTCAAAATTGAATCTTGGTTGGAAAAATTTGCCCATTTTGCATATTAAGGGACGTTTTTTTTGACATTTTTTAAGTGCATGTCAAGTGCATACCCATGAGCATAAGAGCATATGCGTAACCCATCTTCCGAAGGCCATAACTTTTGCTCCCGACCTCGAAATGACTCCATTTTTTTTGCGTTGGAAAGGTATTGAAGTTAACTATGCAATGAAAACATAAATTTGGGATTTACACTTACAGAAGTTACAGGTTTTTCTGTTATTTTAAAACTGGTCATTTTCTAACATGTCTAATGTTTTGATGAATGTTGTATTTCCATGCTTACTCGATTTAGATCAAAGCGTGTGTATGCTCTTCTCTTGCACCTTTTGGTGATCTTGAGAATCAAAAACAACTTTGATCTATATCTTTTTAACATTGGGATTAAACTTGGAAATTTAATTATTCATTTTGCTTAAGGGAATGAACCTTTTACAAAGCATTTTTCAACGGTCCTTTGATTTGAAGTTTTCCATTTCTATATAGTTGGGCTAAAGTTTGTGTATGCTCTTCTCTTGCACCTTAGGGTGATCTTGAGAATCAAAAGCAACTTTAGTCTTCATTTTATAACATTTGGTAAATTGGAAACTTCATCTTTCACTTTTGGTTTAAGGGAATGAACATTTATCAAAAATTTTGTATGGTTCATTGATTGAAAAGATTTTTATTTACTTTTTAGTTGGATTATTTGTTGTGTATGCTCTTCTCTTGCATCCTTGGATGATCTTGAGAATCAAAAGCAACTTTTAATCCTCTTTTAAATAATGTGATTTTCTTGGAGAACTACTAGCGCTTGAGTGCGGGACCTAAAAACGCTTGTTAAAGAAAGGAGGAATCAAAATGAAATCAAAAACTACTAATACGGTTGTTATACGGAGTTGCCAAAAAGGTGTTTAAGCAAACCACACCTAATTAAACAAGATAAAAAGAACAACATATTCAAAAAACTTGTATTGCGGGTTTCGGAAAGAGTACGTCCCTCTCCGCTCAACTGGAACATAACCCCTTTGGCATAACGCCTTAAGCTACAAAAATGGGGGTGGTTCCAGGAACCCCAAAGTAGTCCACGCAAGAGGGAACCTTGTGGATGAAACGGGAAGTGCTCCGCACTACCTACTTGACTAGTGATTCCTTTGTGAGATAGAGTTACAGGTTGTCCGTTGTGGCGACCCCAGTGATAGTACACATAGACGCACTAGTTGCCTACTATTCTTGAAGGGGGTAAAGTAAAGCCGAGATACTCCCAAACTAGTCAGTGTGACTTTTTGGGTAAATCACGCTCGCTCGTGGCAACTTTGTAACACCTAGGGCGAGAGAACCACCTAGGAGAATATACTTTGGCCAGGAGCCCACTTTGACCACTTTAAAACAGTGTTGAGTTGTGAACCTTCTTTTTGAGAAACGTGTGACGTATTACTTTCACCTAGTTTTTACTTGCCTTAGGGCGAGGCGAAACTCTGCCGAAGTAAGACTAGCATTTTTTGTCATTTTTTCTTGATTTATTTCCTTCATATTCTTTTGACACTTTGTTGATCAAAAGAGGTGTGATTACCTTTGTGTTTCCATTCGACTGTTTCTCTCACTTTTATGTCCATTTACGCCCATCCATGTTTGCGGCTGGGTTAGTTAAACGTCTAAAGTGAGTGGAGGCGTTTTCACGTCATTTGGTAGCCATTGTGATCTTGATACCCACGTCAAGATCGTCATTGTAGTTAGGCGTGGTTCATCACTGCGGACTTCCATAAGAGGAGTTAGTTTGTTTGTCTCGTATCATTACAATTTCGATATTTACGTCTTGTTTCTTGTAAACTCGACATAAATACCTATATTGTACGGTTACACTGCACACATTCTTAACTATTCCTAGCTATACTTTGAGCTTTTTTTTGTTCAGTTTTATTATTACCTCGATTTCAAAAGGTGTTAGGAACTACCATTTGTGCGTGTTATATCAATAACACCTCGATATCAATACTCCACTTTCTTGCAAAGTGGGTTAACATATCTTGGTGATATTGTTGTGTCATTCGCAAATCGTAATTGACACTTTTTGAGATATAGGTCTTAATCAGACTTGAGCTTGCTCATCGTATATCTTGATTGGGAGATCGCATTTAACTTCATGTATTTACTTACGTTTTGTTCATTCCTTTGAACTTGGCATAAGTGGAGACATCTTGTTAATCATCTGGCGTCGTAAATTACTTTAAAACGTAATCTAGGAGGTACTTCATTTGATTAAGTTTTGATACCAAACGATTGTTTCATTGGTGACTTTATCATTCTATCACATTGGTATTCTCACACTGTTAATTTACTCTTAACACGTACATCTTGTGTTTCACTTAGGGGTAGTCATTGAATTTTGAACAAATCTACAACTTACCTTAGTGAAACTTATCACGAAAACATGGCTCCCTAAGCGCGTCTAGGGTTAAAGAAACAAACATATGAGGAACAACAGGCGCAAGCTTGGGAAACCTCTAACAGACAAGGGTCAAACCCATTTATCGGACACGATCTAGGACCACTATTTTCTGCAGAAAAGGAAACAGAAGAGATGGTCGATCATAGTGGAAATGAATTAGAATCACCACACATCAGACTTTGATTTTTACCCCACTCTACTAGATGAGTTTCTCCTTAGAAACAAAGATAGAGTTTTGGCACGGGTCATGGAATTAGGGGCCAAATTGCCCATTGAGAAGGAACCAATACTACAAACAAATGACACTACTAAGGAGGAACACCCCCTTATCAATATGGAAGATATTTTAACAGGCGGACATGCTTCCACTTCTTATGTAGAAAATGATAAAGTGGTAGGGCATAGAATACCCCTCATCAAAGTGCCACGAAGAAACAAGATAGAACATGAGACAGGGGAAGAACCTCCACAATACGAAGAGGAGGAACCTTTAGAAGAAGAAGACACAAACCAAGTCACAATCCAACAACAACTCAGTAACTTAAGCCGACAACTAGCTTTGCTTACTTTCCAAGTACAGAAAGACACAAACAAGAACGTTCAAAAGTCAAAGCCTAAGTTTAGGATCCACGAACTCCATCGAGAAAACCAAGGAGAAGAAGACACGGGGTATCATCATGTACACATCCCGTTTCTCCCACTAAAGAACAATTGCTCGCACAAGAAGTACAATCTATGAAAGCAACGCTTGCGAGCATACAAGAAAGAAATATAGGGAGTATTAGGAAATACCAATACGAAGAACTATGCCCCTATCCTTTTGACAAGAAAATGACCCTTCAACCCTTTCCAAAGAAATTTGATATGCCAAAGTTCGACAAATACAAAGGAAAGGGAGACCCAAGGGATCATGTTAAAGATTTCTACATGGCATGTCAAGAGGTGTCTTATAGTGATAATTACCTCATCAGACTTTTTCCTAAGAGTCTCGGAGGTCAAGCATTAGAATGGTTTACGCGCTTGCCACGAGGATCAATTTTCACCTGGCCAGAATTGGCGGAAAGATTCGTGCGTCATTTCTCATATAACATAGAGAGTGACGTCACCATGGCAGACTTGTGCAGCACAAAACAACGCCCAAATGAGACCTTCGCCAGCTTCCTCCAACGATGGAGAGGGATAGCTAGTCGCTTCCCTTGCGCTTTCCCTGAGAAGCAGCTAGTCAGTATTTTCGTCCCTAATCTCAACCCAGATATAGCTTTCCACCTCCAAATGCATTGTGTCCGCACCTTTGAGGAGGTTATCGAGAAAGGGATTCAAATAGAAAAGGCTCTCATTGCCAAAGGCACCCTCAAAACCCAATCTAAAGACAACCAAAGTGTCAAACCCGCTGAAAAGCCAAAGATCTTTAACAAAAACAAAAACATGGTGGGAGACGGAATCACTGATTCCAAACGTGTTCAAACGGTCCAAACCAGTCAACCTTTTAAACTGACCAAGGGCCCAATTCAACCACCACCAAAGCGAAGAACATTCACCTCCCTCAATGAGGCGTTTGTCTGTCATACTAAAACAGTTGGATGCGGCCCACATGATGACCTATCCTATAACACAACCGTTCGATGACAACGCTCCTAAACCTTCATGGTATAAGGAGCATGAATACTATGAAATGCATCGCGTTAAAGGTCATAAAATAGACAAATGTTTGCGACTTCGCCACTATATTCAAGACCTCATTGACAACGGGGAGATAGAGGTGGATAACCCTAGCCACATGCAAACACCTAATGAGAAAATGGGGATTTATAAGGAACCATTCCCCAAGCATGATAAGTCGGAAAAGGAAAAACCGGATCGGGGAGAGTCATCCCAAACCTATAAAGCCACGAATTACTTGTATACCAAGAGAGATAACAATCATTACGATTCACTTATCGGATGTATTCGCTCCCCTACTAACCGTGTCAATACCATCCGGATCAAGGGAAAGGACTGCGTTGTGGTAACAAGGCGTGCCCGCCTCGTGATTCCAGAACCCTCTCTGTTGACCCCGCAAACTGGTAAATATAACCTTTTAGAACAACTTGAGAAGACACCTGCTAAGATCTCGATCTTAGATCTTCTCAAGATATCCAATGTGCATAAGGAAATTTTGTATCAAACTCTTTAGGGGTCGAGAGTGCCTTTAGAAGTTGATCCTGCATACCTTCAAGCCGCGGTGGCAAATATTACACCCAGTGAGCATCTCACTTTCAACCATAGGGAGGTCCCTACTGAGAATCCTACACATAATCTTCCCTTATACATTGAGGTAGTTGTCACCCGCAGGAAAATCAAACGGGTGCTTGTGGACAATGGATCAGGATTGAATATCTGCACGCTTAAGTTGGTCAAACAATTGGGACATACAGAGGAAGATCTTGAGTCCCATATCATCACTATCACCACATACGACAACACGGAAAGAGAGTCAGCAGGCACCATTACGCTGCCAATGGAGGTGGGCCCCACTTGCCATCAAACAAAGTTTCATGTCTTAGACTTGGAACTTCCATATAATATGCTTCTAGGCTGACCATGGATCCATGCCATGCAAGCAGTGCCATCAACATTTCATCAATGCATCAAGCTGAAGCATGAGGGACATACAATAACAATACCAGGAGACTCAGAGCCCTTTGCTCATTGTAGAGCTCTTAATAGCTTTGCACGAAAGGGTACATATGCATGTCCCTCCACAGATATAGTTGTCCCTCTTCATTCTGAGGCCATGGAATCTCGAGTAGATTCAAATTCTCTTCGTTCTTGCACTCATGGGGCATCTACTTCAACATCTCCATTTAATTCATGGGAGATGAAAATTCTAGAATATGGCTGTGGGGAGTATAATGTACAACAAGCGCTCTTGGTTTCAGACCTCTCCTTGTCGCCCAAGACTAGAGGTCGACCCAACTACTGCTTCAGGAGACCTAGAGAGGAACATACTATTGGGTCGTTCCTACCTGGAGGCTTGTTAGCTGAGGAAAAATTACTTGATCCACCTACTACTTGGGTCCCTGAGGACACTCAGCCATCTTGTTATCAAACCCCAGAATATGAAAAATCTAGCAGAATGATGTACTCCATGGGCTACAAAGGCCTAGGATGTGGGAGGAATGAACAAGGACAAAGAGAACTAGTCCCTCTTCCACATTTCAAAACAGAAAGATATGGCATTGGGATTCGCCCTTATGGAGCACACCCCAACGATCAAGATGCGACTTGTTCTGAGCATGAGGATAGCTCCGATTATCTAGACAGCGATATGGATTCCTGTTGTAGCCAATATGAGGATCTGGCCTCCATGAACCTTTTCATGAATAATGTTGTCCTAACCATCACCCCCAATGAACCAACCCTTGACCTTGTATACCCCTCCCTTGTTGAATGGGACCAACAACGTCACATGCCACTAGATTTATTCGAGAATGACGAGGCTATTGCAGAGTTCATGGGCATAAGGGATACAATTCCCATTGGAGATCACAAGAAGGGTTTCTTTATCGACTTAGACACCTGCGCCTACTTCGGCGAGGAGGCTGAACTTCGTGGTCAGCAAAATTTAAAGAAAAGTGAGGGCAAGAGTTCTAAAGAAAAGCCTCGGCAAAAATCAAAGTCCAAGTCACACAGTGAAAACCTCTTTGAGGCATTGGCTGACAAACAAATAAGAAAATCAAAGGACAAACAAAGTGACCACACCAAGGATGAAAATCTCGTAGAGACATCCTTGGATGAAGATCTCAACCTACCTCCCGATCCCACGCGTATGGAGGATTTATCAAAATTGTTAGTTGAAGAAACCATTGATGTTAATATTGGTACTGAAGAAGATCCCAAGATAGTAAAATTGGGAGCATCACTCTCAGCCAGAGAACAAAAGACGTTCACTATGCTCTGCTACGAGAGTTTATTGATGTGTTCGCATGGTCTTACAAAGACATGCCCGGCTTAGATCCAACTTTGGTCGTGCATAACTTGGTTGTGCACGCAGATGCTAAGCCTATCAAACAGAAGCTTCGAAAGATGCACCCAAGAGTGGCCTTGTTAGTTAAAGAAGAGTTGGAAAGGTTGCTTGCAGCAGGATTCATCAGGCCAATTGATTATTCTGAATGGATATCGAACATTGTTCCTGTCCAGAAGAAACCTATTGGTATCCGAATTTGCACAGATTTTAGGGACATCAATAAAGCTTTCCCTAAAGATGACTTTCCGTTGCCCAACATTGACATGATTGTTGACTCAACCGCAGGGTATGAAATGCTATCACTTATGGATGGCTTTTCGGGTTATAATCAAATTAAGATCGCTGAGGAAGACCAACACAAAACAACTTTCACAACTCCTTGGGGCACCTTCTGTTATCAGGTGATGCCATTCGGCCTTAAGAATGCGGGAGCAACTTATCAGCGGGCCATGACAGTAATATTTCACGATATGATTCATGACATCATGGAAGACTATGTAGACGACATCCTGGGAAAGTCCAAAACAAGAGAGGAACATCCTATCATTTTGCGGCGTATCTTTGAACGCCTACGTGAATACAAAGTCAGGCTAAATCCAAAGAAGTGTGTCTTTGGTGTGCTATCTGGGAAACTATTAGGCTTCATCGTGTCAAGACGAGGTATTGAGGTAGACCCTGCTAAAGTATCTGCCATCACAGAAATGCCTCCACCTGAGAATATCAAGCAACTGCGTAGCTTGCAAGGGAAAATTCAAGCCATTCGCCGCTTTATCTCAAACTTGAGATAAATGTCACTCATTCACTCATTTGCTTAAGAAGGACATCACTTTCATTTGGGGACCGAGCAACAACAAGCCTTTGCTTTGCTTAAATGCATGCACTGGCTAATCCACTGTCCTCATGCCTCCCACTCAGGAGAACCACTTTTGCTCTATATTTCCGCTACGCAATATGCTATTGGTGCACTGCTCACCCAATATGACCTTAGCCATAAAGAGAAAGCAGTGTACTATCTGAGTCGCACCCTCATCGCCTATGAATGTAATTATCCTCAGATTGAGAAGGCTTGCTTGGCTGTTGTTTTTACCTTTCAGAAACTTCGCCATTACCTGCTAAATACTAAGACCAAGCTCATATCCAAGGTCGACCCACTCAAGTATTTGTTGTCCAAACCTGCCCTCACAGGTAGAATGGCTAATTGGATCATTCTACTCAGTGAGTTTGATATAGAATTTGTCCATCAAAAATCAATTAAAGGACAAGTACTTGCTGACCAGCTAGCGGAAGCACCTTTGCAAAGCATAGAACCTTTGAGTCTGGATCTGCCAGATGCATCTTTGCTCTACATTGAAGAATCTATCGTATGGCAGATACATTTTGATGGATCTTTTACGTTTCATGGTTTAGGTGCAGGAGTGGTCCTTATTACTCCTTTGGGTGATCCTATACCACAGGCTTTCCGCCTGGCCTTCCCTTACACAAACAACATTGCGGAATATGAAGCACTCATTGCAGGGATGAAGCTAGCCATCAAGTGGAATATTCAACATGTGAAGGTTGTAGGTGATTCACAGCTAATCATCAAACAGGTTAATGATGAGTATAAAGTTAAGGATGACAAGCTCATACCTTATAAGAAGTTGGTGGAAACCCTGAAGGAGTATTTTGTGCGCATTACCTTTGAGCAAATCCCAAGAGCGCAGAATAGATCGGCAGATGCTATGGCAACGGTGGGATCTATGCTTCGTATTCCGCTAGGGAACAATGATATGCCATTCTTCGTAGAAAATCTATGCCAGCCCGCGTATGACATGCCAGAATCTTGCTTGGCTTGTGAGGTTGTTGGTCCCCATTCACCATGGTATGAACCCATTTTCACCTATCTTAAGGACAGTACATTCCCTCCCGAAATCTCCCGCTCTGAAAAGCAGAGCCTAATTCGCCAAATAGCCCGTTACACCCTGTTAGGAGGTACACTTTATCATCGTGGCTACGATGGGAATCTATTACGTTGTCTAGATGTGTCGGAGTCAATCCAGGCAATTAAAGAAGTACACGAAGGAGTATGCGGAGCACATACAAACGGAATGGTCTTGGCTAAGAAACTGTTAAGAGTAGGTTACTATTGGCCCACCATGGAAACTGATTGTTGTAATTATGTTAGAAAATGTGTGCTATGCCAAAAGTATGGAAATTTCATCCATGCTCCATCGCAACCATTACAACCAATCACTACCCCGTGGCCATTCTCCAAGTGGGGACTTGATCTAATAGGGAAGCTTACTCCTACCTCATCTGATGGTCATACACATATCATCACAGCTACAGAATACTTTACAAAATGGGTGGAGGATGTCCCTTTAACCTATGTCACAGGAGCACATATTTCTAAATTCATCATGAATCACATTATTTGCCGATATGGTATCCCTGCAACCATTGTCACAGATAATGGGAAGTCATTTAAGAACAAAATTGTGAAAGGCCTTTGCCAACGGTTCCAAATCAGATTGAAATGGTCCACACCATATTACCCTCAAGGTAATGGACAAGCTGAGGCAACAAACAAGACTTTGGTAAGGATAATGGAGAAGATGGTTAGCAATGGCTGGTCAAAAGCGGCACCTACAAATCCACCCAGCCCTCTGGGCCTACCGAACATCAATTCGCACTCCTACGGGTGCGACGCCATATTCCCTCGTGTTCGGGACAGAATCTATCATCCCTTTAGAGATTGAACTCCCATCCCTGCGAATTTCTCTTCGGGACTATTTGGATAAGGATGAAGATTACCGAGTGGCAAGATTGGCTGAGTTAGAGCTCCTGGATGAGGCGCATTCGCGCTCTTAATCACACGAAAGTATATCAACACAAAATATCCCACAACTACAACAAGAGAATCATCCCTCACCAGTTTGAGGTGGGTGATTTAGTTATGAAGGAGAACCAGTTCAACACCAGAGTAGAGCGAGAAAAGAAAGGGAAGTTCAAACCACATTGGTTAGGACCCTATGTCATAGTTGCCAAGTATGGCATAGGGGCATACAAGTTAGCTCACCCCAATGGTGATGAGCTCAGGAGCCCATGAATGCCATGCATCTTAAGAGGTTTTATGCCTAAACATGGCACAAGAAAGTCATAAAAATCACAAAAAATATAAAAACATAAAATATATATATATATATATATATAAAAACATCAAAAAAAAAAAAGAAAAAGAAAAAGAGAAAACAGGTCGTCCACTAGTGAAAACCACGCAATTGTGGCACTTTGGACAAGTCCTTGGGTGAAAACCAGTTTCGGTGCCTCGGGAGGATTCGTTGTTCACAAGCATTCTATATTAGAAGGGTAGTTGTCTTTGTCCTGGACCTGGTTCTACCTTCGAGTTTCCTTGTGCACACCATCTAGTCCAGCCTTGATCCGGCTTTTCCTTCTTCTATTCATCTGTAAGGGACGTGGTCTTTCGTTATTTCCCATCTTACGCTGGGGGCAACTCAACGAATTCACCTTCTTGTTCATAAGCGCGTGGCTTCTACCCTTGTATATTCTCCACCTAACGCTGGGGGCATCCATGCTTTCTTGGTTACCTGCACATAGCTTTGGAAAACTATTAAAAACACAAAAACAATAGAAAATTGTTTTGAGAAAACACAAAAACAATAGAAAATTGTTTCACCAAACACAAAAACAATAGAAAATTGTTTGAGAAAAACACAAAAACAATAGAACATTGTTTCGAGAAAACAACAAAAACAATATATATATATATATATATATATATATCAAAAAAATCTAAAAACAAGGCAAAATTTTTCAAAAAATTCCTAAAAAGTAAAACACCCTACAAAATGGTAACTTGCTTCTTACAGCTGAAACTTGTGTCTTGCGCATGGTATTTTCTCCATATCCTGTTGGTTTGTCTCACATCTTCCCCGATTAATACGACTCGCGGATCACTGGATTCATAACCATTCACAAAAGCTAGCTGCTTGCTTCGTCTGTACTCTGGGGCACTTTTGGTTGCCTGGTGTTGTTTCGTTGCGCACAAATGCTTTTCATGGACCCCGTGTCCATTTTCATTTCCCCTTGCATGTATCCTTGCTTGGGGCATCATTTTTAACCCTTGTCGTTAATCACGAACTTGTGGATCTCTTCAGCACTGATAACAAAACATTTGTACAACTATCTTGACCATTGTTGGGTTAGATATGTGTGTTCGTACTTGTTTTCCCTGTTATATGAGCTTGTTTCCTTCTCGTATTGCATTGCATTATTGTATGTTGCGTGGAGTTGGTACTTTTAGCAATGGACAATTGTTTGTAGTATGGCTTTTCATGTCATTCTACCTTTGTCGTATGCTTATATTTTTCATAAGGACCGATGATGTAGTTCCTATGGCAATATGATGACATCAAATTTGTTCCAAAAAAATAAGCGGCTAGAGGCTAAGCTCTTCTCTCCCCTCATCCATATTTCTTCTACACGACTTCCCTTTCACCCCTAATTCTCCCTCTCCTCGGGGCATCCTACCTCGTCCCCATTCTTCTGCCTACTTCTCATATTTTTCGATCGTCGATCGGCTTCCTTCATCACCCCATCGACACTCGAGGGGGCATCTCTCCCTCCTACTAATTTTTCTTCTATCTCTTCAAAATCTCTTTTGTCTACTATCTTTGAAGTGGCATCACTTATGCCACCCCAAAAAGAGAAAATGTAGACACCTATAATTACGCCCAAGCAATTTAAATACTTAAATTGTGCTAATTATCCCCTTTCTCGCAAATCAATGACATATCATCAAAATCACTCATTTTCCCTCATATCATCATTAATTAATTACACTAAGCTAATTAATTAAGTTGCCTATCCAACAAATGCCCTAATTAACGACTTTCCGTTAATAAATCACCCCTTCTACCTAGACTAATTAATTATTATTAATTAATTAGCTTTCCCTTCCATTTAACCAATAAATCAATATTTAATTGATTTAATCCCTTCTAATAGCCTAAATCATACTAATATTCCTCTAATTAGCTTCTATAAGCTTACATCTACCTATTAATTAATCACCTTTGATTAATTAAAATCCCCCAACTCCCATGACTTGTTAAACATGTATTAAACCCTTCTAAAGTAAGGTTACCTTTAATAAAGCAACCTTATCCATTCCTAATCATGTTTTACCTTTATCCCACATTCATGAGAATGTGTTGAATCCTTTATCCTTTGGGCTATATAAAGAGCCCTCCACCTACCTTTTTACTTACACCTAAACTTTCTAAGAGAGCAAATGCAAAGCATATAGCAAAGAGACTAAGAGCTTGCACCTTGCCCTTTTGAGAGTTCATCATCTTGAAGAGTTAAGCCTCTTTCTTAAAGTGCTTGGGTCATATGGGAGGTGTCAAAAGGGTCTTGTAGCCCAACTTTGATTAGCCCCCATTCCTAGGTTCTTGGAGCATTAAGGACAACTATTTTGATAGCCATGGAGCTTACTTAGGTCCATTCATTTATTTGTTATTAGAGAATAGAGGAGTTTAGATATTTAACATTGTTAGTTTCAAAGTTTGTATTGATGAATGCTAACATCTAACCCTTGTTTAATTCTTATCATGATGGTGTTTATGCTTTGTTTTAGCTAAATTGTAGAACTATTTTAGGTGGTAGTTCTTGCTTCATTTGATTTAGCATTAAGCAAAGTATACATGCACACAGTATGCTTCATGTTTTAATGTGATTTATTTAGGGACTTTAGGTTGAAACCGAGCTCGTAGACATGGGTATTATACTTGGATGGATTCTACACCTGAATATTCTTATGGGTTGCGTGAATGACATGTTTTTCTCTTTTAGAGTCTATGACATTGATTTATCATACTTATATGGATAATGGGTTATATTTGAACACTATTATTTATTAAAAAAATCACATTGTGTTCAATGCAAATTTTGGCTATAGGATATTCGTGTGGACTCTTAAAATATGAATACTCTTATTTGAATGATTAGTATTGAACATGATATATGTTGAAAAGCTTATACATGACTGTTATGGGTTGTGTATAATCGTTCCTCTCCCATTTGACCATAAGAATTGTTTATCATAATACTTTTCTTTGATCTTAGTCCTAAATTATAAAACCTAGATATGAGTTTCTCTTAAACAATGTTAGGAAATATAAAATATTAGTGATCCATTAAGTTTATTGTTGATATTTATTATAGGTAGAAAATAATATCTGGAGAATATTGTTGTGAGTTGTTTTAACAACTCACATACATAGTAGTTTGTGGAGAGAATAGTGGGGAGAGTTGTTGGACAAACCTCCATGAAAATAGGAGTTGTCTCTCCTATATATGTACTTGATTTTTATATGAACATTAAGAATAATTTTTCACTATTGGGATTATCCTACTCTCACATTTGGTATCAAAGAAGCATGGATCTGTGAGATATTAGTGAAGGGGAAGTGTTATTCTTTTTCCCTGGTGGATGGAAATTTATTTGTGATGAGTTTGTGCTTAGTTGGTTTGGTGATTAAGATTTTAGATTATTAATGGGTCTGTGAAGAAGCGAATTTAGATCTATTTTTTTCCAAGAAAATATTCTAGTTGATTATCCTATACAAAGGCATCACTCAACATGTGTATGGTAGTATCTTTGTTATAGTTTGAAAACATGTGTTCTCAATGATCTCCGGTGTCAAAAAAATATCTTTTAAGTTCGTATTGAGTCTTGGAGATGCGTTGATCTTGTGGATTGCGTGACAACTCGGTTTGGAAGCATATAAAAACAAGAACCATCCTAACGTGGTCTTGATAGTCTCAGATCTGATTCACATTTCTTCCTCATTTAACTCCCCAAATGTTCTTCCTCAGCCTCGTGGATCACTGTTATATCTATACACATCTGAGAACTTCCATTTCATGTATCTTCACCTCCTCTCAAGCTGCGTATTACACATTCTTCAGGATGAAAACTAGCATCACGGGGTTATATGATCTACCAATATGTATTGTAAGTAGCCGTATCCAAAATATCGGTGCTCCCAAACCTGGGACGATCTATATAAAGGATGGTGAGAAGAGCTAGTTGTAAGATCTATAGTTTACTTGTATTAAACACGACATGACATTGTGATATGCCTAGACCACCGAAGCATCCTATGACAACGTTGATTTGACATCTCATGGGAGCAAGAAAAAAAAGTCGAAATTTAGGTAATGTGTTTAAATTTCGTGTCTATTGAGTTCGGTATGTTTTGGGTCCACAGGTTGTTGGTAGTAGTCTATTCAACCATTGTGATCGGTTTGTCCTAATAAATCTATTGTATGTGTTTATTGCCATTTGTTTTTTAAAAAAGGGGAGCATTTGTCATTAGTTTTAACAAAATATTATATGTTAATAAAGGGGTCAATATTGATGTCATTTATAAGGGTTAAGTATTGTTTTGTCGAGTTAAGAAAGGAATTGTTCATCTTGTCATAGTATTGTTTGTCATTATTGTCAAAGTAAAGAGTAATTGTGGTTAAGTCAACTTGTCAAAATTGTAATTTTGTGTTGTAAAAGTCTATTGTTGGTCAATGTCGTTATAAAAAGTGTCATTGTAAAAATTCCAAAAAAGTTAAAAATGCCTTACGGATGCATTTTCTCGTGTAACCCGACCTCCAGAAACATAATTATGCTCCATGATCAAAATCCAACCGAGCTACCAACATGATATCGGAGCAGGAGGCATTGGATGTTGGAGGTAAAGCGAGATACCTCTTGTCAATCATCCAACAATGGGCCACATTTTTTGTGGTGACATTTTTGTGGTGTGAGTATTTGCTTTCAGTTTTTGTAGTGTGATTTCCATTGTGTTCAGTGTTCTAGTTTTAGTATGCTTCAGTTTGTAGTGTTCCTATTTGAATAAGTGGAAATTTCACATTGAGGGGGAACATGATCCAATGTTCCATTTCCATTTTTAGTTTGTGTCTCGAGAAGTAGAATTTTCTATATGTTATTCCCTACAATGAAATGTGATGAGGGTTGATAATAGTACTTGGCACATCATGATGTGGTTGTAGGTAAACCACTTGAAAACCTTTATTTTCGATTCGTGGTACTCCAATTGAAAACCACCATTTTCGATTCGTGGTTAACCGTTTGAAAACCATATAGCGGGTTTTCATCATCTTGCAAAGATAAAAAACACCTAATGATGAAAGCAGTGCAAGTACAAAGGCAAGTTTTCCCCATGTATGCACTAAGGGGGGAAATGTTAGAAAATATAAAATATTAGTGCTCCATTAAGTTTATTCGTGATATTTATTATAGGTAGAAAATAATATTTGGAGAATATTATTGTTGTGAGTTGTTTAAACAACTCACATACATAGTAGTTTGTGGAGAGAATAAAGGGGAGAGTTATTAGAAAAACCTCCTTAAAAATAGGAGTTCTATCTCCTATATATGTACTTGATTTTATATGAAGATTAAGAATAATTATTCACTTTTCGGCTTATCCAGCTCTCACAAACAAAACTTTGTCAAATTATATTGGGAATGTTCTTAAATGAAATGGGACTTGATTGTTTTTATGGGTGAGGTTGTTATTTAACCTTTAGATTAGACTAACAATGTATAGTACTGCAAGTATCATTGTGATAGTATTATGGATGATGCCTACATGGATGTAATTGGTTACCTTATTTCCTTGTGTTCATATGGCATGTTGAATAGATAAGGTGGAAACAATTATAGTGATTTATTAATGTGTAATTAGTAAACACCTTCTCAGGTGGAAGGAAGACATGTTATCATTGAGACCTATTAATGAATGTTGTCTCATAAAAACTATTTTTCGTTAAAGATATAGTTTGGAAAATATGCATAAATAACCAAGTAGGGTGTGAGTTTAAGTTATTGTTTGTCAATTTGAATGAGAGAATGGTTACATATTTGTTAATATTATCATAATTTTTAAGGGTGAAATGGGTTATATGATCAATAGAAAAGATGTCTATTGATTCCTTGTTTGGAAAACCTTCATCTAAGAAGAGTATATTGTGGTATTTACTTGTTAGCTTAAGTATGAGACTAATAAACTTGGGTTATGAAGGAAAAATCTTGTCTTCTTCTTTCTGTTTTGTATTAACAATTAAGATTGTTAAATGATAATTGTAAATTAGATATATTATCATTGTTTATTTGTTGATGAAAATAAATTGGTTTAACTGGATGTGTCTTATGCTTAAGTCATAATACTATCATGATTTATAACGAATTAAGAATGTATATAGTTTGTTGATGAAAGGAACTTGTCTAATATCTTTAGATCACTGTGTTTTAGTTTACATGTTTCATTATAAATGATACTTGATTTAATATCGTTAAATAAATCCACTAGATGTTCAATTATTTCGTAATAAAACATCTAGGCAAAGAGATGTAAATCCATGCCAGTTCTATGAAATGACCATGTACATTATTATTTTTATCTTACAAGTAACAAGATGGATTAGTTATGATAATGATTTAATTGGACTAATTGTATGCATACTTGTCATGTGATAAAAAATTTATCGATTGTAAATATTAATTAAACGCACAATCAGATTAGGATATGTACCGCATGTATAGCGGAATATGATTTCACGAAGTTGTAAATGATGATTGGCCAAATATATCATTACGAAACTATTGTAATACTTTTGAATAAGGAATTTTCCTTGATGGGTTCAATAAATACTTTATTATTTGATTAAATTCTTATAGGTTGTAATGATGAATTACGGTGTTTTCAAAAAGGGTTTTTACTTGAAATTGATTATGAAATGTTATACTTGAATAAGTAATTTTACTTTATGAGAATCTTTAATCTAAATTATTAAATGTCAATTATTACAATTATATTCATTACATCATCATTTAACTTTTAAATTAAAAAGAAAAATAACAATGTTGTTGGATAGTGATACTGAGAGTTGTGAAGTAATTACATTTCTTTGACTCGATCATAAAGATATGAAAAAAATAATTGAATCATTATTTAGTGTAACTTAATAGTTAGGGGATGGCTAGTTGTACCTTTATGAAAACAACTTGTTTAACGACATAATGATGTCTAAGTACAAAGTACAATACCTTTAATAAGTTATTAATATGAAATGTGATTGATTCATTTTGGATTATCATTGATATTAAAACTTAAATAAATTCTTAAAATAATGTATCTCTTTTTAAAGAGGTACTTAGCAATAGTTAACAATAAAGTGGACTTACAACATTATTTAAACAGAGGTGGATTGATTATCTAATCTTAATGAAATGGTTAAATTAAACCTAGTCCTAATGATAAAAGTCTTAATGTGGAACTTTGAGTTGGAAAATTTGATATAAAGTAACTAGTAAGTTACTAATGACTTGTTGATAAACGTATAACTTGACTTAATCTCTAAACGATGAAATCTACCTTGTAATTGACATTGTGTATTAAGTAAGCATGGATTATAGGTCCCACACTTTAAGTTGAATGTAATCTAACCATACCATATTAGGATGGATATAAGAAGGGTAATAATTACTTCATGATGAGATTCATTAATTAATCATTATATTTCCCATAGGGTTCCTAAGATGAGACTATTAGCATATACTCAAGATGAGATGCGAGACCTAGTTTTTAGGCCTTCTAAATATGCAAATTTAATTTTTTTAACTAACTAGATGTGATCCAGATAATTGAGTAGAGATGATGGTATGGTGATGGGACAAGTTTCTTTAAATTTTTTATAGTCACGACACTAAACATGTAAAGCATAACTTGAAATCTTTGGCCTAAGGAGTGTACTAGTTGAATACACTATTAATTCATCGAGTTTCAATACAAAGGTGTAAGATGTTGGATGAAACTTAGTTAACTTATTTTTAGGTAGACACTTAGAGTTGTATCAGTTCTCATACGTAGATGAATGGTGTAACCAATTACATACAAGTTATGTATACTTCAATAGAGTGACGATAAAGGGGATTGGGTTGATCTAACTAACCTTTACAGGTGCACATGGTTATGATGTTATCATATGGATTCTAAATTGTATTTTTGCTGGATTATTATTCTTTTCATGAAAAATCATTAAACGTGTTGGACCTTAAAATATTGGTGAGTACCAAGAGGCGCGCGTGCGTAGGATCGAGTAGAAAGAAGGAGCTCGGTGAAAAGTGCATAGGAAAAAGGGGTCTAAGAAGGGTTTAAGTGAAACTAGGGCCCAATTGGGAGGTAGAATAATGGTTTAGAGGACTTATCTATATATAATATCATGAAGTCATTTGAGGAGAAACATGAGGACCGGACTAGGTGTGATGAATGGATAAGGTGCCAGCCTGGAACCTTGGAGGTTAAGAAAAGGATATTCCACATAGGGAATATTATTAGATAAATCATTAAAGTTAGTGGAAGGTTTGCAAAGAGGATAAGCATTCACCAATTGAGGACCACATTGACACTTGGCATGCAATCTTATCATGAGAGAAGTCATGACAGTGGTCGATGATCATATTTAAAGAGGTGCTTGGGATAGGAGAAGATACGAGAGAGACATGAAGAGAATGTAGAAACGGATAGGAACAAAAATAATGTAGAGAGAATGCATAGAGAGTGTAATGAAAGAGAATGAGAGTAACAAAGTGCTACAGAAATGCTAAGGGTTTTGAGTTCATGGTGCTAGGGTTTAGAGTACTTAGTGTTAGAGGATTATAAGGGATACCATAAAACATATGTATGGGTATTTGAATCTATAACAAGGTAAATAACGGGTAAAATTATAGTTAGGATCTCACGATCGATAGGATTATAAGAGTTGAGTCTCGTAATTTAGTGTATATGCTCTGAGATGATCCTTTTGAATGTAATATGCCTAACAAAACTCTGTTAAATCAATATACATGGATCTATTCTATAAAAACTACTTACAGTGTAAACCCTCATGTTATATGGCTTATCATGACTCATATCTAGTTTCTTCTACTTCTTACAATGATATTCAACATTTGTGATTCATTAATGTGTAGATCGTTAGTTATACCTTCTGCCTTTCAAAGTAGATGAGTGTACTTATGTTTCTACAAATAATCCTTCATTAATGGTAGAAATCTCTTGCAAAGCTCACATAAAGGAGGGGCTTGGTGCCCACACGTGCCTCGGGTGAGCACCCAACGTATGTTGGGTGATAGGCCGATGCACTTGGGGTTAGAAAGAATTATTAAGGGTAAAATAATGACTACATCTTGGTTCCATTACAGGGACATCTGTGAAGCTATTGTGAGAGGAATGTGTGATGACGAAGTTCTTAACCTTGGATAGTATCGAAGAGTGGTTCAAAAACACGGAGGATGAGTTTTCTCAGAGTTTTAATATTAGATCTGAGTTTGATGCATGAAAATGGGTGGAGGATAACTTGTATCACGAACTCTATGAGACATTATTCTCTTATTTCCCAATAGATTTGTATGAATGGCTATCAAGTATATGCATCAAGGATGATTTGGTACTATAGACCTCATGTTTTGACCCAAGAGGAATATTAGCAGTTTCATGATGTTGATCTCGACATGGACCTATGATTTTGATCACTGGTGGAGTAGAGTCTGACTAGTTATACCTTAGAATACGCTATTTCTACATATTCTTTCCGAGGATTGCTGAGTTTGAGTTCTTGAGGGATCCTAGAGGATTTTTATTGCATGTTATTCCACTAGCTATCAAGATATTGGTCATTAATTTGAGTTTGGAATCCTTTCCCATGGATGGCTAAATTCTTGTTAGGCACAAGGTGTGGAAGCTGGCATGGTAGAAGGATGGCAGACCTTATGGAAGAAATGGAGAGAGAGGAGAGGAAGCTCAAGTATAATGAATCTCGGGAGAGGGAGTTGGCAAGACAATGTGAAGTTGCAGGAGTGATGGATTTATGGAGGCAGACATTGCGGGAAGGATTTGAGGTTCACACGAAAGACGTGGAGCATAAGTAGTCCGCACTACCCCATCTTAGCAATTGTGGAAGAGAAACCCCTCGCCACGGAAAGATATTGATATATGAAGAAAGGAGAAGAGTTATCGATGTGCATTTGAATCCACTTAGTGACCAACCCTTAGCACTTAGTTTTCCAAATCTAGAGATAAGTATTATTAATCCATTGGTATTGGTGGAAGTAACCGATTAGCACCTAGGAGGTATAATTTTTCATTTGGTACATCCATGACTACATAATCATTTCCTATGTTTGGAGGTATATTGTTTAGTACAATGTTTGGACAAATTATGGGTAATTTTTTTGGGTATCGTGCATCTAGAAGTAGTGCGGGATTCAAATATAGTAGTGGTGTAATATCAAAGACTGTTGGTGTGTAGTTCAGTGTGACAGTGGGGACACAAGGCGCAACCACTTCAAGACCTTTACCAACTACGAGAGGTGGATTAGGAACTAGTGGAATTGATGGACCTGGAAGATCTAGAGGATCTGGTGGGTCAAGAGGAATAGGTGTTGGTGGATCTAGTGGATCTGGTAGTGGAGGAAACACCAGGGAAATCTAGGTTCTAGATCGGGTGGAAAAGGGCCTCAACCACCTCAAAGACGTGTTCTTTCAAATGTATTTGCATCTTCCATATTACAAAGGTGTTGAGCATGTACAAAAATGTGAGTTGTTATGATGCATAAAGGGGATCACTACCCCAGAATGGAAGGTAAGTCAATTTGTAAGGGCATGCACATAGTTGGTACCAGAAGTATGACCCTCACTAGACAATAGTAGATTATATCATTTTACATAATACCTTCTTAGTTGAATTCCATAGTCATAAGTTTGAATAGGAGAGAATTAATGTGCTAAAGGATATTTAACAAGGTATGAGAAAGATTGTATAGGAATATGACGTGCGCTTTAAGCTTCTCTTGTCAAAACTATCTTATGATATTTATCCTTCTCAGCATGCTCAATGGTTTTTTAGAGGATTAATAACACCATTCAGGAGAGAGTTGTTACATAAGACTTTCACAGACCCATGTGAGGCCTTGGAGGCTTCCCTACATGATGAGGTTGTGGGAAGCATGGATACTGATGTTAGTCCTTTTCTTGAAGCTCAGATTGTTGCCATGGAAAAGTAGCTTGAGCATTATATGCAAACTTGGCACATGAGACTCAGAGTGGCCTATGGTTCACATATTGTGAGGTAGAGGGGTATATGAAGGAAACCTATCCTCAGAGATTGATATGTGCCATGATGGTAGATTATGATATTTTCCATGGAGATTATGATGCAAGTAGGTGTCCAATCTTGCAGGCATGATCCGTAAGAACATTTCTTCTTATTATAATATTTGCCCTCCTATTACTCATGACACCAAGGATTGTAGATTGATTGACCAAATACATGATGCCATTGATATTGGTGTGTGCAGACCAACATTGCAAAAAATTCCAAGGATGATGGTCATCACTATGAAGGATACATGGATGGAGGAGCTCATGGAAGAAGCTTTCATAGAGGATTTAGAGGCCGTGGAAATCATGGAGGCGGAAGAGGTGAATTCCCTTGCGGAACTTGTTATAACTGTGGGTCCATAGAGCATTACAAGTGTAAATGTCTTGACCTGCTACAGTGCTCTTGGTGTGGGAAGAAGCACAAGTATGAGGAGTTCTCGGAGCTATTTGAACACATGGGCCAGCAATAATGGAATGGCAATGGAATTAGGATGGTAAGCGTGAAGAAATCAGAATTGCAATAGATACCAAGGGTGGCATGTGAGTCAGAGTTAGAACCCATACTAGTGATGATGCGATCCGAGGATGCGCGCACCAGGGGATGTACCAAAGCAAAGACCACTAATTACAAGAGAAGAGGTGGTATATGGGAAGTATCATAACCCTACCCATCAGAAGGAAGTCTATCAACAGACCATGGACATAATCAAAAGTCTTTAAGGAGAAATTTAGTGTCTAAAATAGTAATCTAGGAAGTTATAGTAGAAGAAAAGTACTGAAGACCCTCAGTCAAATATAGATGATGTCATAGAGGTGTGTAAGATGTTGTGCCAAGAGAATATCATTCCTCTGTTAGGATAATGTTTGAGGGATAAGATACCAAGTGCTTTGGAGGAGAGTACGAGAGGTACGTTTTGCATTCTAACCTTCCTCCCCACACCCTTGACTATGATAAGGAGATTTCCTTGAATGCATTTGTTAATGGATGGATCCTAATTAATATTTTGATTAACACGGGCATGGAAGTTAATGTTCTCACCCTAGACACTGGAATCAAATGGGAAGGACCCCATTATAGCCATCTTCAAATGTGTTGTATATCAATAATAAGACAAAAGAAATGCCCATTGGTGTTCTAAAGGATGCTGTTATCACTATCCAAGGGACAAAATTCACTAGAGACTTTGAAGTCTTAGTGCTTGTTGAGGTGGAAAAATTTCCAGTGTTACTTGAGCAGCCCATGTGCTATAAGAACAATACTGACTTATGTTTCAATAAGGGGTATATAAGTTTTGAGAACAAAGAGGAACATGTTATCATTCCTTTGATGGATGGGAAGTTAGCACCCTATATTGAGCCTTTAAGAGAAAAATGCCTAGAAATAATTATTGTATCCACTATTAGGGACCTTGAGGTTATGCAACCAACAAAAGAAGGTGTTATTCAGTGGGAATATTCTCAATCTATAAGTGATACAACTAGTGTGGCATGTGACAATTGGGTGCACGAGACATATGAGTTAGTCGGAAGGTAGTTAAGAGGCTCTGTGATGAGCGTAAAAAGGTGCACTTAGTCAAGCACCTAGGAGGAAATTATTGGGACAGCAATATTGTCACACAGAAAAAATAAATTGATATTGTATTCGACACATGTTGAACTACAATCACAGGCTAATATATAGCCATATCAATAGGAAAACTGACTTCCTCTAAAATAGGAAACTACAACACACCCGAATATATATTGTTATATATTTTTATAACAATATATATAAAACTAACATTTGTATTTAATGAATACATAAATAATGTAAACATTAATATTAGTTTCCTAACATTCCCCCCCTTAATGTTTACATGGTACAACATATCTCATTCACTGATTGTAGCCTGCCACCTCTGTGTGCTCATGATCAACTCCGCAAATGTGCAGCATTGGGCTTGCACAAAACTTGAACATGTGCCAACGCACATTTCTTCCACTGATGGTTTTCTCTCGGCTTCTACCAACAACCTTACCAATTGGTTTTGCAGGTGTACCAATAACCTTTCACACTTGGTTTTGCAGGATCACCAAAAACCTTACACAATTGGTTTTTATAGGTTTACCAAAAACCTTACACAATTGGTTTTTACAGGTTTACCAAAAACCTTTCACAATTGGTTTTACAGGTTTACCAAAAACCTTTACATCATGATTGCTACAATACTTTTTGATCAATATTATACAATGTCACTACAAAAGGGAATCATGTAGGAAATACTGCTTTCAAAACTGAACAATAAAACATAATGGAAATGGAACAATGAGACCATGTTCCCCCCCTCATTGTGAACATTTCACTTATTCAACCCAAAACAGGAACTCTGAAATCATACTGCACACAACAAACTGCAATTCTGAAATGAAAGAAAACTCACCCACACACACTGTCACCACAACTTCATGCGGCCCCGTCGTTGGTGACTGACGAGAGGTCGCTGAATGACCTCCATCCTCCTGTGCCTCCGTCCTCCAAAGTATCATGCTGCTAACTCAACAAGATGTGAACATGAAGTGCATTTGTTTCCACATTGATCTTATTCTTTTCTTCCCTCCCGCAATGTGAAACACTTTATTTTTCCGGACGTCGGGTAACACCGAAAATGCGTCCGTAAGGCAATTTTTTTTTAATTTTCGGACTTTTACAATTAGACGACTCTAACTCTTGACTTTGACAATGACTATTTTGAATTGGACAAAAAAACTTGACTAAATTAAAAAATAATAAAATGATATTACTTTTTAAATGAAAATGAGTATTAAAAATCCTAAAATCACCTATATGACATTGAAGGACAATAACCTCGACTCTTGAATACAATTTTATGATGACTTTATTATTGCGTTGACATATGAAAAATGATGAGTGATAATATTCAAATATTTAAAAAGTAATGACACATTACTTTTTACTATAGACTTATCTAATGAAGAACTATGACACACTATACTAACACCCAAAACCTATATGGATCTATATGCAGTAATGCAATTAATACTTATCTGAACTTCAAATCAGACTTGAATTTGGACCTCAGTTTCACGCCTGGAACCAGCCGATGCCACGTTACTTTTGCAGACAGATGCATGGATAGTTATACTCATTGTGTGAAATACAAGTCGACTATTGAATAGTCAAGTACAACTGTTGAGAGAATGAATTAAGACATTGTAAACTAGATCCAATACAAATCCTGGTTGCAGGATGTCAAGACACAATATTCACATGCACTGGTTTTTAGTTTCCCGTCAAAGGTTGAAAAATGGCGCTAATATTGCAGATCTCCACACAAATATAGGAGCACGTGGAGAAAATTCACGGGTGTAATATCGGGGTACACAGGCCCAAATAATAATCACACCAATATTTTAAATGCATTCACATATTCATGTAAATTTCCTCGTGGTATGCGCAGATCTGAAACAGATTTGGTGGAGTCTTCACGTAAGAATTGACTTCAAGATGTTTAGCTGAGATATATTCCTTTCTCCTCAGATCTGTGCCAACACTTTGCAGGATGAATACGTGGAGGTTGTGAATGGCGTTTGCAATGAAATATCAAAATCTCTATGCCGTCACACTCTGGCACTATTCATTGGATAGTTGTGGCACATATGTCTCAGAATTAAATGGAAAAACCGTAATCTCCTACCATTATTTAGCAATTTTGAATCACCCAATGGCAGATCGGAATTCAATATAAAACTGTATTACATTAATCCAGTAATGCTAATAATGCATGTGCGATTGGGTCTAAACATTTGAATGCAAACCAAAGCAAAAACTTATCTCCTGTTATTCATATGGCTTCAGAAACTCCAAATTTGTGTCCAGATTGCGCGTGGAGATCATTTGATAAACAATGATATATTCTACACTATCAAAGCATAAAATAATGTGAATGATAGCCGTGGGCATGCAAAGAAATGCCCAGATCTGTCAGAATCATTGGAGGTAGAAACCACGATCCATTATATGCGCAGGCACATGGATATACAAATTGCCTCCAGGACGTGAAGAATTCACCTCATTTCTATGCAGCAGGTCTGCAACCGATTGATGGACAACATTTTTCAATGAGAAATGACTCTCATTTGGACACAACCTCAGACCTCTGATCGCTCTGATACCAAATATTGGGACAACAATATTGTCACACAGAAAAAATAAATTGATATTGTATTCGACACATATTGAACTACAATCACAGGCTAATATATAGCCATATCAATAGGAAAACTGACTTCCTATAAAATAGGAAACTACAACACACCCGAATATATATTGTTATATATTTGTTATAACAATATATATAAAACTAACATTTGTATTTAATGAATACATAAATAATGTAAACATTAATATTAGTTTCCTAACGTAAATAAATTTCCAATTTATTTTAGGGAGCCTGACCATGATGTTTTCCTACAAGAAATGGAGACCCAGTGGAGATGTGAGATTAGAAGGAGAAGTATTCTTAGCTATACCTTTCTCGACTGCAACATGTTGGTGGGAGACCCATCACGATAACCTTCTAGAGTGTCACGAAGTGAGAATCATGTTCTCTATTAGGTTTTTCCGAGATAAATGCACCTATTATCATACAAAGTTATCATGGGATGAAGCCTATCTCATTTCACATCCAAGCATGTGAGAAGGCCTAGATGGAAGGTGCAGAAGCCTTGCCACCTTATTTATGGGTGCATAAGTTGTACTCCACCTTATAAGGCTATGCATGTGCATGGTAAATTCACTCAAAGATGAGACGTCGAGATAGGAAACTGGTAGGAGTTGACGGTTGATCTCCTTCAATATTTTGAATATCGAGTATCAAGACATTAGTGGATGAGGGGTTGCGCAGTTGTTAGGTTCCTAACTATGGGAGATAGTGTCATGATAGAGGATAAAATACTAGAATTATTGGTTGAACCTAGCTTAGAAGCGCACTTTGATGAGGAAGAATCGAGGAGATACTACTTGAGCGAGCATGAATGGAAAAGAGAAAGGAAAGTTTTCCTATGTGATCGAAGATGAAGCGGTGGAAAACTTTGATGTTAAACATAAATTGGGTACACGCGAGGTTATGGATAGTGATGATGAGCAAGCATGCACCTATCATGAACCCCTAAAAACCAAGAAGGTTAACATTGGTTCGGAGGTGGAACCTAAGGAAGCTACTATTGGAGATTACTGGATAAAAAAGGAGGTTTTGAAGATCATCGATCTATTGCGTGAATTTCAAGATTTGTTTCCATGTGGGTACCACAAGCTTAAAGGAGTTCACCACTCCTTGGGAGAAATGAAGATCAAGTTAAAGGAAGGTGCGTGCCCAATTCGGAAGAGACCTTATCGAATGAATCAACCTGCTTGTCAAATTCAAGGAGGAGACTGACAAGATGATTACACGGGCATCATTGAGGGTATTGAAGAATTTGAATTGATAATTATGATGGTCATCAACATTAAGAAGGATGGGAGGATAAGGATTTGTGTTGATTATATGGATTTGAATGCGGTATGTGTTATTGACCCATTTCTAACCCCTTTCATTGAAGAGATCCTAGAAGGAGTAGTCGGGTGTAAGATCTATTCTTTCACATATGGATTCTTAGGATATCATCAAAGTTAGAATTGTAAAGGAGGAACAATAAAAGACAAATTTTTCCATTGAATGGGGAATCTTTTCCTACATGGTCATGCCTTTTGGACTGAAGAACACGCCTGCTATATTTTCACACATTGTGGTGTAGGCATTTCAAGACTTCATCCATAATTTTCTTCAAGTCTACCTTGATGATTGGAAAATATATGGATTAGTGAGGGAGCATTGTGAAAATATGAGGTTTATGTTTGAAAGATGTTGATAGTTAAGGATATCCCTCAACATTAAGAACTTTTTTTTCTACTCCATTTGGAACCCCGTTGGGGTATATCATATGTAAGGAGGGATTATTGGTAGATCTTGCCAAAGTTGTTATTATTGAGGGATTGGGGGAACCTAATAGCCGAGTGTGGTATGTGGATTCCTTGGGCATACGAGGTACTACTAGAAATTTATTCAGGGGTATGCCAAGATAGCAGCACCATTGGAAAAGTTGTTAAAACAAAAAATTACATTACACTGCGGAGAGGCGCAATAGATGGTGTTTGATACATTAAAGAATAAGATTATCACTGCATCCATATTACGCTTTCCTTCTTGGGATAAGCCATTCCATGTACATGTTTATGCTTCAAGGATGGTGATTGGAGAAATATTAGCACAACCTGGAGAGGGAATCATTGAACACCCCTTTTTCTTTACTAGTAGGAAGCTAACCCTAGCATAATAGAACTATACTACTACTGAGCATGACACATTATCAATGATCTTCACACTACAAAAATTCATGAAGTACTTGTTGGTAACACCCTTTATATTCTACATGGACCACATGGCATTGAATTACTTGGTAAAAATCCATTTTTATAAGGACACATATGCATGTGGGTCCTATTTTTCAAGAGTTTGATTTTACGGTTGTTGTGAAACCGGCACGAGTAAATTGAGACATGACCATTTATCAAGGATTGACTCAGAGATGACACACATAGAATTGAGGATATAATTCCAGATGTGTAAGTATTTATATTTTGGTGCACACCCTCCGACTTGGAATATATTAATGTGTTTCTCAAAATGGGTGTGGTGTCGAGGGAATGAATACTTTAGAAAGGAAGTAGGTATCCATATGTGTTGTGCCCAACATATTAATTAGTGGATACTTATACTAGATAGGTCTCGATGAGGTTTTGCACTGGTGCATGTTAGAACATGAACACATTGCAATCATGGAGGAATTACATGGTGGAATTGTAGGAGGACACTATGTAGGGAATGAAACGTGCACAAGATCCTTCTAGCATAATTTTTGTGGGAAATGGTTTACAAATATTGTATCAAGTATTGTAAGCCATGTGACCACTGCCAGCACCTTGCTAAACTAGGGAAAAGAGATGAAATTCCATTAAGACTGATTGTTAGTGCTGAACCATTTGACAAGTGGGAAATTGACTTTGTAGGCCCTATTTCCCCATCTGTGTGAAGGAAAATTTTGAGCTATATCATTAAATGCAAAGACTACCTTACAAGGGGGAATAAATAGTGCCTACAAGGGGTTGCACAATGGCAACAACAATTAGGTTCTTGTGGGAAAACATAATCAACAGATATGGATGCCCACTGAGCTTAACAAGTGATAGGGGTACTCCTTGAATGAGAAAATTAAGATCTTGTTGGAATAATTCATGGTACCCCACCATAAGACTACCCCTTATCACCCACAAGCTAATGGGACTGTTGAGGCTTTTATCAAAATTCTAAATCACACGTTAACTAATATTTGTTATATGGGAAGAAAGGATTTGGATGATAAAGTTTTGGTTGTGTTATGGTCATATTGAACTACTTATAAGAGACTAAACAAGGAAACACCTTTTCAATTGGTGTTTGGCGTGGAAGCGGTGTTACCTATTGAATTCATGTTATCATTGTTGTGTATAGTGCACATAGGAGGATTAGATGATGAACAAGTGATTGAGGAGAGGATTGATAAGTTAATGCAGTTAGATGAGAGGTGGGCTATTGCTCGCTAGAGTCAGAAAACAAAAAAATCTAGGTAGAAGACATGGCATGATAAAAAAATCAAGAATAAGTAGTTTGAGGTTGGGAAAATGGTTCTACTATATGATTCCAAGTTTTTATGCCATCCTGGGAAATTCAAAGTCCATTGGATGGGCCCATACATTGTATCCTATATAATTGATTCAGGAGCTTTCCAGTTACAAGTGTTAGATGGAACATGGTTACTAGGCCATTTCAATAGGAGTAGGATTAAGCCCTACTATAAATAATTCTTCTTTGTGTTTGTAAATAAGGTAGTATTTCCAGTTAGCCTAGGTTTTTCTTTGTTGTATTTTCCTTTCTTTGTGTTTCCCTTTCTCGTTGATTTGTGTTGTGCATGTTTGTGTGCTGGTATCCACTTATTATTTTCAAAAAAATTATGCGTAGAGGACCATGCATCCATTTTGTATGGGGTGGAGTGATGTGACAAGTACTAGAAGCTATGGTTGTGGATGGCCCGGGTTGAAAAATAAAAAACACATGGATTAGAAGATCATGCATGGAAAAGGTGAACATAAGGGAATATTAGTGTCAAAAGGATTTGAGAAACCACGTACAAGGGTAAAAGCATAGGAGAAACATGAGATAGGTAGTGGAAAGAACTTGGTCCAAGACATAGAAGAAGAATTGACTTTGGCACATGAGAAAGTGCAAAAAAATATATGGTTGAGGTAGTTGTGTGCCAGAAGGTTCATGGAAATGTTTGCGTAGGATTAAGCGTGGAGGAAAAATGCTAAAGGTTGGTATTGGAAAAAAATCCACCTTTATTGTGAAAGTACATTTGTAGGTGGCATGGAATTTATCGTAGAGAAAAGAAAAATTTATAAATAGAATATCAGGGGTACGTTATTTTCTACCTTACATTTTAAGTTATCAAAGAGATCTTGCAAACTAGGGCATCCTTGTGAAGAAAGTTTGAGAAGATTTGTGAAGATTTTTGTGCATATCTAGTTTGATCAGTGAACCAAAGTGGAAATAAGTACACAGGAGTAAGTGGAGAAGGTTGTGTGGAAGTATCCCACGGGTGTTATGCCATCTTGTGGAAAAAGGATTTTCCAGTTAGGGTTGCATAGCTAGGGGCACGAGTTTGAAGAAATTTTTACAAATGAGTGGAGCCTCAAATTTGTGAAAATCCAAGACCAAGAGGGAGGAAGAAGTTTTAATAACCAAACGAAGGAATGGCACCATGAAAAGTAGAAAATGTTTCACCAAGAAGGGCAAGGGCAAGGGAACACAAGTTGTATCTACCAGTTTCAATGAAGAATGGTACGCAGAAATGTAGTACCCGAATGACATATTGTTTCATAAAGAATGGGTGTCTCATATTAGGAAGATGCCCGTCAATGATTACAACCACTTAACAAGCACTACGAGACAATGAAATGACACTAGAATTGGTTCACCCTATAGAGAAGAGGACAGTAGATGGAATTCCCATTTATGATGACAAGGTAAAGGTTAAAATGGAGAAGGTTGAGTTTTGAAAATCCACAAGTTGTGCTATTTTGGCAAGCCCGAGCAACTATACCAATGGTTGATGTCACACACGCATGAAGACCACTTCTATTTCGCAAGTCAGAGGATGTACATAACCCCCATCTTATTTCTAAGTTCACCGACCTTATATGTGAAGGAGATTCATTAGATGTTGACTTAGAAGACAAGGAAGCCATTAAGAAGACTATTGAGGCTTATGACTATAAGAAGGGTTCGCACTTTGACATTTCTGTAATTACTAACCCATGATGAGGATGGCCACGTACTTGGTTATAAATTTGAATGGGAAAGAGAGATGGACATATATCAACAAGGCCTGGTTGAATGTGTGTCGCAAGATCTTAGAGGGAACCATCTATAACCTCTCAAATTTCATTGCAGAGGAGATCATAGATGTTGCACACGATGGAGAGAAGATCATGTTTGGTAATTTCCTCCTCACCATTTTATTTTCAGAGATTGGAGTTCCCAATGGGCTGGATAAGTTTTTTTGGGAATACCCAAATGAGAACCCCTCCCCGCCAAGAGGTTTGAATAGTATACATGTGACACCATGATGACTGCTCATAAGGCGTGCCTAGAAAAGTGGTATAAGTGGATGCATGACACATTCGGGGCTGAATGGAGAATACCCAAACAATTACCTTCACTAGTGCAAGGAGAAGTTGAGTTCATCATATACCAGCATTTTTGCATCAGCATATTTACTTTGGTAGATGGCACCAAGAGTCCTTGGTGTAAATTTCCTTTCTCCTTCATAGTGCAGTACTTCCAGGATGGGGTCAATCATTTCAAAGAGGTGAAGAAAATCAGATTTTATCTGAGTGTAGTGGATCAAGACTACGCAAGCTACACAAGAAACTAATATACCCCGAGAAGTGTTCCTATGTGGAGAATTATGTCTCCCATGACATGCACATGTTAAAACCAATAACATTACCTATTGCATGGAGGACAAAGCAGCAAGGGTGTATTTGTGCATAAGGCCTAAGTATGAAAAGGGTGCTTATGTTGAAGAATATTTATCCATTCCTGAAGACCCCACCACATGGAGGAAGACTACGCTAAGGAAAAGAGATAGAGGATAAATTCCAGAGAAAAAGGTGTCAAACACACAAACAATACAGACGGTAGGGGTACAAGATTCGGGAGTAGGCACTAGTACTTACATCCACGAAGAAGTATCTCGTGAGGAAAGAGCCACAAAAAAACAAGGAGTCCCCACAGAAGAAAGAGTCACCAGTAAGGAAAGATTCACCTGAGAAAGAAGAAAAAGATAAGTCCTCTAAATTGGAATCACCAATAAGAAAGAAGAAGAGGGTGACAAAAGGGTCAAAATCAGGTAATCCAAAAAGCATGGAGACTGAAAAGGGAAATGAAGATGATGAAGAGCATGAAAAGGATTAGAATGATCCTATATACAATGTACATGAGTCAGAGGAAGAAGGAAATGAAGATAAGGATGAGAATGAATTAGGTGCTCATGACAAAGGGGAAAGCGAGGAAGTAAACATGAAGGATCAGAAGACCCGACCCCAACCAAGGAGTATATGGATGATACCATAGAGAGGGAAGTGGTAGGAATTATCTAATAGGTGGTAGAGAATGAATTCGAGTGAATCATCAAGATGTACTTGAAGGAAATAGAGGAAAGTATGAGTGTGGGAAAGGAGTATGAAATCATGGGCGAGACCAAATCTTAGCAATAAGCTTCCTAAAGGGCGGTGCACACAGGTGGAAAGGGCATAGTAATAGTGTAGGAACAAGAAATTACTTACATTAATGATCCAAACAAGGTACTATGCATGGGATTCCAAATTATTGTGTCCACAAACCAAATCCTTGCTTAGTCTTCTTTCGATGAAGAGGTTGCATACCCACGCATGAGGAAAATACTATCTTGGGATTTTGAGTCCCACATTGATGAAATCGAATTTGAGGTCAACCAAGATTCATTGATGAAGATACCAAATTCTAAGGGAGTAAACCCTTTGGTTAATTACCAACAAATGTCTGATGAGAAATTTTGTAATGCACTCAATAAAGTATTGGTGGAGGTAAAGGCAAGACTCTTTGGCTGGAAGGATAAAATAAGGGTCTTGGAGGAAGAGCTTGAGAAAAATAATGAGGAGATAATTGAATAGGACAAAGAGATAAAACAAAAGGAATTTATCAGTGTGTAGTTAAGGCACAAGATGAGGGATGAAAAGGAAAAGGTGCATGAAATCCATAAGAAGATAGAGGCCATTTCAGATGCCATAATCTTGAAGCACCTGACACTGGCATTGTGTGAGAAAAATATGAGTCAACCATGTAATGATTGGAAGAATTGACCCGCATCCTCACCATGGAAAGGTGACCACTTGCATTAGAGTCAACAGAGGAGGTGATGGCATGCTATAAGGAGGAGGAAAACTAAATATTGGGGAGACAATGACTCGGTACTCTGAGCTCCTTTCCATAGTAAAGACCACCACATATATGGATGAAGTTATGTATGACAACTATGCCAATAGGGATAGGGTAGTAAGCATATTGGTTGCTACACATGAGGTAGATCTAAAATAATTTCAGGAAAAGCACAAAGGTAATAGGGTGGAGTGTGACAAGATCCTGGCTGAAGTTGAGAAGAATTGGAAGCAATCGAAACCTTGTAGGGTTTAATTAAGAATAATCTAAAGGAACTATACCCCCAAGTTGCTTGTAGGATGGATGCACTAGGCGATCTTAGCAAGAAGCTAGAAAGCATTGTTGATACACTAAAAGCTAAGAGTGAGGAACTTAGTTTTGATGAAGTGAGTGCATTAGTGGGTGACCTACTTCAGCAGGCACAGGGAGAAGTAGACACATGGGAGAAGATTGAGGCATCTCGTGAAGGAGTTCCCATTCCTCATGCAGCAAAGAGTAGCACATTATTCTATTTTTCCATTTTATTTATCCTTTCATTCTTTGATTTTTTTATACCTCTATTTTGTATTCTTTGAGGAAGGAATATTTTTAGGACAAAGAACATGCATAGTGTGGGGTGATGTTGGACCCTAAAATATTGTCTTAGTACCACGAGGTGTGCAAACATAGGATTAGTAGATAGAAGGGTGCTTAGGAAAAAGTGTGCAGACAAAGGGGTTTAAAGTTAAACTAGGGTGCACACGAGAGGTAGAACAAGGTTTTAAAGGACTTAGCCATATCTAGCATCATGGAGTCACTTGAGGAAAAATGTGAGGACCCAACTAGGCATGATGAGTGGATAAGGTGCCAGCCTAGAACCTTGGAGGTCAAGAAAAGGATATTCCACACAAGGAATATTCCCAAGATATCATTACAATTAGTGGAAGGTTTACAAAGAGGATAAGCATTCACCAATGGAGGATCACATTGAAACTTGGCATGTGATATTCTCAAGAGAGAATTCATGATGGTGGTTGATGATCCTATTTAAGTATGTGCTTGGGAAAGGAGCAAATACAAAAATGCACAAAGAGAATGCAAAAATAGAGAGGCACAAATAGAATGCAAAGATAATGCATAGAGAGTGCAAAGAAAGAGAAGGAGAGTAACGAAGTGCTACAAAAATGCTAAGGGTTTAGATTTCATGGTGCTAGGGTTTAGAGTACTTAGTGCTAGAGGGTTGTAAGGGATACCATAAAAATATGTATGGGTATTGGGATCTGTAATAAGGGAAATAATGGGGAAAAGTATAGTTAGGATCTTTGATCAGATAGGCTTACAAGAGTTGAGTTTCGTTATTTAGTGTATATGGTCTAAGATGACCCTTTTAAATGTAATATGGATACCAAAACTCTGTTAAATCAATATACATGGATCTATTCTATAAAAATTGCTTATGCATGTAAACCCTCATGTTATATGGCTTATCATGACTCAGATCTAGTTTCTTGTACTTCTTACAATGTTATTTAGCTTTTGTGATGCATTAATGTGTAGATCTATTAGTTATACCTTCTTCCTTTCAAAGTAGATGAGTTTACTTCTAATTTTGCAAATAATATTTCATTAATGGAAGAACCCTCTTGTAAAGATCATATAAAGGAGGGGTTTGACACCCACACACACCTAGGTGAATGCCCATTTATGCTAGATGATAGGCCAACGCGCTTGGGGTTAGAAAGAAGTATTAAGGGTAAAATAATGACTATATAAGGCATGAAATGGGGTTAAGGAGTTTATTTCTTAAAATATCCCTTAATTTGGAATTGTTATAACATGTGTATTACATTTTCATATCAAATTTGAAGGTTTACAAATCTTAGACACAATGGTTTTATACGCTAACACAAAAATTTGATTCTTTTCTAATATAATAAAATGGTTAGGACAAGAAGTAATGTTGCAAACAATCAACCTATTTGGGCTGATGCAAAAACACATAAATTATATGAGATAATTGTTTTCATGTAAGAAAATCACAATGGAATTGTTGTTCTAGAACAATGGATTTTGGTTGAGGATGAAATCACCTGAAAGTGTAATTTCAAAGTGGATCCCGACGCTTCTAATAGTAATGTGAACACCAAAAATCCTAATGTTGCAAACCATAATGTGAATGTTATAAATAACAATATTAATGTTGTATATCTTGATGATGTAGATCTAAATTAACCTAAAAATAAAAGAGCATGTTTGGTAGTAGAACCTGTTAAAAATATAAATCATATAAGTCCCACAAAATTTGATGGGACAACTCTAGGTGATGGAGTTGAGAATTGGCTTAGCGAGATGGAGAAGTATTTCTCCATCCAGAAATTTTCTGAAGAAACTAAGGAATTTTAATGTGTGTGTCAGCTCTAAAATGAGGGTTCTTCATGGTGGGATATCCATAAGGTAGACGTAATGCTCTAACATGGTTGATATCTATGATGACTTCTATACTTAAAGTTGCAAACATTTATATGTGATTCTTGTCTAAAGATAGTGTACTCTTGTGAACTAAGTAATCAAGTTTTTGTAGATAATATGTTATCTTCTAGAAATAGATAAAAATTTTACATGTCTATGCTGAATTTAAAATAAAGTATTTCATTCCATATTATACTGAATGATTCACTACATGTGGAAATAAGAAATTGATTCAGTTTAAACTAGTTCATAGTCTTTATTGCACTTGAACTTATGCTTCAGTCTTCATAATATATGATGCAGGATAGCTATACCTTGGATCAATTTTAGTGATCCAAGGCATGCTTTCAATTTCATGACATTGAGGTCATCTTGACCAAGCTGGGAAGAATATGGGATTTCTGAACCCAGGTTGTCTTGGGATCACCGGTAACCTCTACTACTCACGTCCTTCTTATGTGATCCTTGAACATCATTTTAATTCTTCTTTTGGTAAGATTTAATTTATAATTTTTAGATATTGCTAAAGGAACCTAATTAAATCTATGTTCCTAAGATTTTAATCTTATCCTAAGTTACTAGGTTCTTTTATTAATGAGGATTGTTTATAAAAAGGGAAAAACTAAGACTAAATTAATAGACTTTAACCTAAGGACCTAAGTTAGTTCCTAATCTAATGTTATGAACCTAACCTAAGACTTGGGCTAACCTAAGGGGATGGAATGGATGACATGCAAAGGTAGGTTGGTGCAACTAACCTCTATGAATTTATGAGTAAATAAATGTTTTTTTAAACTCTCTATTGCCGCCAAATTTGGCGAGTACATGAAGGATAGTAAGAAGATAAGTTGGAAACTATGTTAAAGTGTTAGCTGCATGGATTTAAAATTTGGTAATGGCCAAACATGAGTTAGCAGAGGTGGGAGAGATAAGGAAGGACTGAAAGTCCTGTTTACATTTATTGTTCTTGGAAATTGCAAAAAACTGCCTAGAAGTAGGGAAGTTGGAAGAAAGAATGGTTTTCAGTTTTTCATTGTTCATTTGGTTTTTGTGATATTTTAGCTCTACATGTGGTTTTTCATTTCGAACCCCCAATTCAAATCTTGCATGGTTATTTCTCCTTACATGGTGGTGATGGTAACAGAAATAATACAAAGAAGATATAAGGAAGAAAAGAGAATTTTAGAGCTATTTGTTGGAATTTTTGTTGAAATATTTCTAATCGAGGATCTCGTTAATGCAAAATTACAACACCCCTGATTGCTTGTGATTTTGTGTATGAGGCAACTAATGAAACCTGCATAACATGGGATTATCCTGTAGTGTGGGACCTTGCAAGTAGGATAATCCTCTAGAGAAAGTCATCTTCTTCCTCTAACCTAGTGCCAACTTCTCCAAAGTGCAGAGAATGGAAAGCTAAACTAACCCTATTCTAATGCTTTCCAAGGAGAAAAGGATATAAAGATGCATGAAATAAAACTACTCTAAGTGAAGGTGATGCACCAAGAAAGGATGAGACAATCCTAGTTAGTGAAAAATAGGGAGAAATTGAGGAGGGGGCTGGTCAAAAGCCACAGTCCAGGAAAACAATTAATTCCCTATTTTTGTAAAGAACAACAAACTATGGGCCCTGCAAAGAGATGGATATATGCACAATATACTTATAAATGTAATGGAAGGCAGAAGATGTAATTCATACAAGTTAGGGTGAAAATGGCCACAAAACATGAATTTTATTGCTCAGAAACATGCACAATCCATCATACCATAAGCACAAGACAAAATCTTTTACAATAATCCCAAATTTGAGGCCTTTAGCTCACAATAGCTCTAGAACAATTTTGACAGAGTTCTTTTTCCTTTTGGAAAAATCCCCTAAAAATGAGGCAAATTTTACAATATATAGGGAAAATGGGGGTCAATAACTAGTAGGATGCATTAAAGAGGTATGGGAAACCATCCATTTTGGTACTTTTCCTGCATGAGTGGACATGGGTGTCATGCCTCATTAATTCTAGTTGTTAGGATGTCATTCATTCACATAGCCTCATGAGGCTTATAACTCATCCATCCATATCGTACAAATATTAGCCAACCAACCTCCAGGCATCCAACCCCTAGACAACCAACCTCCGTGCATCCAACCCTTGGTTGTCTAACCTTTAGGTGTCTAACCCCATCCAACCAACTTCCGGCATCCAACCCCCATCCGACCAACCACCGGGCATCCAACCCCAACCGACCAAACTCCAAAGGTGATAATTTAAACTCCCATATGAGTTTTTGGGTGACATTTTATATGATTTCACATGGAAAAAACCCATTGAATCCAATGGGGGTGGTCTAAAGATCCAATTTTGAATTTATCACCTGTAAAAATATCTTTCCTTATCGATATTGTTGGTTGTACGCTACAAGAAATAAGTGCCTGGGAAGTGTATGATGCTTCAAGATGTCTCATCTTTTCCACCATGTAGGGCATGGAAAATGAATTCCATAGGAAATTTTTTGGACTTATAATTTCGACACAACTATCATAATCTTCTGTTGAATCTCAAGTCCTCTTTCACACTGCAAACTCCTTAAGGCCCAAAATCCTACTTCTGATGGATGGCCCCAAGACCTCTCGAAACTTCCCTGAATAATTTGTAATGCTTCCCAAACTTGAAAACCCAACTGTATCATTCCATATTGATTCATGAATCACTTTCCAGTTCTCAACCCATCCTCCCAAGTTGTCTATTTTACCAAGGGGTAAAAATAGATAACAATTGGTGACTTTGCTGCGATGATCTACCTGCTTGATCTTGAAGACTAGTGACCTTAGGGGATCCATTGGGCATGGAGTCATATTGATTTCTAGAACTATCCTATCACTTGAAAAAATACCCTCCAACCTCTAGTGTGATCTGGATATTTTCATTTCAAAAGAAACCCCTGGTTGAGGACTAGTTGCTTCATCACCAAACTCTTCCTGAAATTGGAAAGTGCAAGAGCAACAAGGGCACAACTATGTACAAACACAAAAGGTCATACACATTCCAAATATAATATGTAGAGAGTGCATAAACACTTATTACAAAATCAACCTAAACTAAAACAAGGCGATGTGCTACAAGCACTTGGAGGAATTATAACTCCTAAACTAATATGTACAAGAAGAAAATTTCACTCAATAACAATGTTTGAGATAGATTCCATTGACTGGAATATGTAGTTCTTCTCCATCCAACCTTGATAGCTGGAAAGCATTGTTTTCTTTACAACCAGAAATCATATAAGGGCCACTCCATATTGCATCAAACTTGGAGTGCCTTCCAGATTTTCCTTGTCTACATCCCATTTAAGGACCAAATCTCCCTCTCAGAAGTTTCTAGCCTTTGATTTCTTGTCAAATCACCTCTTGATTAACACTTGATCCTTTTCCATGATGTGCATGGCTTGGTTCCTCGTCTCCTCCAACTCCATGAGCTCTGTATATCTAGCTTCCATGGGTTCAAACTCGAATAGTTCTAACTATTTCATGAGTTCCAATGTGGGTAATTTGAGGGATATAGGAAACCTTTCCTCCATTCCATAGACTAACTTGTAAGGAGAGTTCCTTGTTGATTTCTTGGGAGTAATCCTATCATCCCATAAGGCTGATTTCAACTTGGCTTGCCAAGTTCTCTGGTTATCATCTAGAGTTATCCTTATAATATTCAAAATATTTTTTTGCTTTGGACTCGTCATGTCCATTACCCTATGGGTAGTAATTTGATGAGGTACTTAAGTATATCCCATTTTTACTACCCACTCTATGATCTTGGCACCTAGGAATGCCAAAGCATTATCTGATATAATGGTGGCTAGAACTCGAACCTCATCACTATCCCTTCATAAAAATCTAGTATGATGGCTTCATTTGCTTTCTTGAGGGAAACTACCTCCGTCCACTTGGTGAAATAATATGTGGCTATGAGGATCTATTTGTGGCCTAAGATATAATTTTTATTAATCACTCCAATGAAATCTATCCCCCATTGCATGAATGGTTCATTTACGAAACAAAATGGAGTGGAAGGGATGCTAACCTTTCTTTTCCTATGAATAAGGCACACTTTTTACACTTCATGATCCATGCATAACAATCATGCAAAAGGTTATTCCAATAATAACCTTCCTTCATAATTTTAAGACCTATCACCCTTACGGCAAAATGGCCACCTATTTCTCCTTCATGAAATTTATGTAGCACTTTATTTATCTGATCTACCTTGAGGCACCTTAGGAGGACACCATTTATATCTTTCTTGAACAAGATACCATTGATCAATACAAATGGGATATAATGGAGCCTAAAATATATTCTTTTGGCCTTGTTCATCCCTTGAGGGATTTGACCTATTTGAATAAAATGGACTATATCTTGAGTCCAACAAGGATCAGGTGAGGCATTGGATGATTTATCCCTATCATCACGTAGTGCCGTAACAACCTTTCCTTTTCCCACATGACTCGACATGTTGTCTCAAATCTAGCTACTCATATAATCCATTTCCCGACTAGCTTGGTTACCTTAATATCAACGTCATATTCCATGACCTTGGTTACCCAAACCCACCACTTTTTTCACTGAGGTCCTTATTTAAAAGAAAATATTTTACACTAGCATGTGTGACTAGTAGATGAATCGTATTATTTGACACTAAATGTATGAAATTATTCAAAATTCTAATCACGGCAAGGACATATTTCTTAATGAATGAATATCTTATCTCATATTCCATAAGGTCTTGGATGAAGAATGCAATAGGCTAATCTAATCATTCCTTACTCTGTTGCACCAAGATTACAGAGAGATGGTATCTCGAACCACCGATGGCGTATGGAAAGAAGTCCTTGGAAAAATACAGATTCATGAGAGTTGGAGCTTGAGATATGGCATACTTGATAGATTCGAAACTCTCCTTTCCCTTTTTTTCCATTTCAAATCCAAATTATTTTTCAACATCATTGTTAATGGTTTCACAAGAGCGGAAAAATTTGGTACAAACCTCCGAACAAAGTTTATCCTCCCAAGAATCTTTGGAGAGCCTTCTTATGACTTGGAAATGGTAGGACATGGATGGATTCTACCCTTTCTGTATCAATTTTCAGTCCTTCCTTCGACACAATATGGCCTAAAAGTTTACCTTCATGTGTCATGAATATGCACTTTTTCAGAGTTCAAGGACACTCCAAACCTCCTGTACCTTTGGAAGACTTGTCAAAGGTGAAAGAGGTGACTTTCTGCATTTTTAGAAAATATAGTGATGTCATCAAGATATACAAGCACTATTTTATTTAACAACCCCTTAAACACCATATCCATTTCTCGTTGAAATTTTTCTCCAATGTTTGATAACCTGAATGGCATCTTCCTATATGCATAGGTGCCCCATTTTGTGGTAAAGGTTGTTTTGAATTGATCCTCCTCTTTCACCATAATCTAATTATAGCTTGAATATCCATCTAAGAGGGAGAATCTTTCTAAACTAGCCACTACCTATAGAATCTGCTCCATGGAGGGAAACAGATAGTGATCCTTGAGGGAGGCCCTGTTTAAATCCCAAAATCCACACACAACCTGATTTCCCCATTTCTTTTCCTAACCGGCACTAGATTTTCCACCCCACTTGAATGCTTGATTAGAAATATAATGCTTTCCTCTATCAACTTATTCAGCCCTCTTTTAATAAGAGGTTCAATGTGTGGGTTAACCGGTATTTGCTTCTTTCGATGGACTTAGCATCCGGATCCATTTCTATGGTATGTTTTGCCAACTTTGGATTGATTCCTCACAGGTCCTTATAGATCTAGGTGAAGACATACAGATACTCTTGGTAAAGTTATACGAATTCATATTTCTCCGCTCAATGGCTACTTTTCCAATTTGGAGTGTTTTTCCCTCTCTGGCGAGATTGGTTCGAATTTTCTCCCTTGACCTGTATGTTGGATTTATTCTTACGAAGTTGATCATTTGGGTTGAAGATGGAATCCAATGTAACAAATCCTTTGGGAAGCTTGTTTTTCTGTAGTTGTACTACTTGATCCCCGTATTGCTCCTCTAATTTATCTTGATTTTTTGCTAAGAACTTAGCCTCTTCCTATAGAAAATTTATGATATGCCGATCATTCTCTAAAACTTCCATCTTGTACTATTATTTGGTACATCTAGCCTTACAATGACATGAATATGTGGTTGTGCTTTATCTCTCTTGATATTGTCCACCACATCAAACGTCGCTCCAATTGTTGCTAGCCTATCTCGTGGCTTCATTTTTTTCTTGCGGTATGGGTTGAATATTGAATGCTTCAAGGTCTTCAATCTAATCCCATACTCGATGCTTATAGGCTTTGAGAAGACCATTCTTAGCAACATGTTTTCCCTTAACTTGGTTCACGATTAACTCACTATCCCCAAACACTTGTAATTTTTTATACCTTTCTTTCTTTCCCAATGTAATATGTGAATCAAGGCTTCATACTCAGCTGTGTTGTTTGAGAAAGCAAACTGAAAATGGAAAGATGAGTAATATTTTGTACCTTGTGGTGAAACAAGCATAGCTCCCCCTCCAACACCTTGCCTACTCCTTGAGCCATCAAAGAATAGTTTCCATACTTCATTATCATCTTTAGCATTTGGCTTGGTGATACTAGGAAGCGGTGAATTTTCTTCATGCAAATAATAGACCCCTAATTCAGATTCTTCCATTTCCTTGTATGGATCAAAAGCATGTCCCCTCTGAGCCCAATCATCAAGAGTTAGGTTTGGAATGCTCCCAACCTTTGTATTTGTCTCTTGAGCCTCCACGCATTCCTCTTGATCAAATATGGTACAATTTGCATTGATTGGGCCTGGTACATGAGGCTCAATATGGAAATTTGTAATAGGTTCAGACTGGATTGTAGCCTTAGATCCATACCTTGTTCTAAATAACATGTGTGACCAATCAGCAGACAAGTAGCCTCCAATTTTAGCGGTGAAGTCTCTTGACAAACATAATTCAAAGAGTGGTGGAAAGTATATGATTGATACATCATGCAAGACAGTCACATTTGTACATACATGCAATGTAAGGATCAACCCTTTGATTACTCAAACCGTTGTTACCACTATCCTGTCCAATTGCACCATACCTTTAGAAAAGACTTCATATTGAAGACCCAACTGATCGGCTATTTGTTTTAGCATTACAAAGCTAATTTCTCTTGAATCAATCATGTAATTATGTACCAACTTATCTATGATGATCAATGAGATAGAGAATGGTGGGGGCTTAAAATGTTTAGCTTGTTGGCCTCCCGAATTCCTTCTTGTTGAGCTACATTGGTGAATATCTTCTCCTACTCTTTTTCCTAGGATAGCTAATGACTCCCACATTGAGATGTTTACATTTTTTTCCTCATCTACTCAATAATGTTGAATGGAGATGAGCTATCTCTCTACTGCCCCTTACTTTGCATAGTTTTTTCTTGCACATGGGCTGTTACAACCGGCACTTGAGCTGGTCTAGAAGGTGGCTTGGGCTGACCTTGCACATTGGGAGCTGCATTTTGGTTACCGATACCTTATTGGGTGATAGAGGGTTGTGGATCATTTGAATTGGATGACATGTACCTCTCCAATATTTCTCTTCTTAGACCGTGTATTGGCTACTACACTTTGAGAAGGGGCTTGATTTATACCACATAAATCTTTAGCATGCCAATTGACAAGGGTGATCTCATTTAGAGGTGCTTCTTGAGTTGATTCTGTTTTTGATTCCCTTCTTGGCCTATATCTTGTTCCATAGATGCTTTTGTCACCATAAGATCTTGATTTAAAGCACCATTATAACATGTCGACTAGTTACAAGGTTTATTACATGGGAAACACCAATCATATTCTTGAGCCATGTTGTTTTGAGCTGGAACCAAAGCCCTAGATGTTGAAACTGCATTAGGGTTGTAAGGCTGAAATGGTCTGGCAGTTTGAGACTGCCCTTGGTTTGGATTTTTCTTTGTTTCCTAAGCGGGAGGCCTGTTAGGCTGATATGGAGGCCTATTTATTTGATCTTGAGGCTGGTAAGGTTTGGAGCTCTGAGTTTTCTACCTTTTGATTATCACCAACTCATTCCCCAAATTCTACAATTGTTTCATGACTTCTTGGAGTTCCCTAGAAGTACTAGAAGAAGTGGAGGCTTCATTTGAAATCTGATTTATTGGAGCATGGATGGGGGTTATTGTAGGTGTTTCATTAGGATCTATATTCCCCATATATGGATAGAGGGGCATAGGTGGCCTAGGTGCAAGTTTACCGGCTTGAATTAGGCAATTCTCAGCTCTAATGGATATGACATAGGCATCTAGTAGGGTTATTCCTCGCATAGATTATATCATAACAGATATATCAGAATTTAGAAGTTAAAAAAATAGAGAAATGCACCTTTAGCTATTGGTCTGACCATAATTGGGATCCTTTCCCATGTTCTTTGAAATCTGGAATTGAAGTCTGTCATTTGCTCAGTTGGTTCCCTTTTGATTGTAGTCATCTACTCTAAAAGGGATAAGTTGTCAGCCCTCTCCCCAAACTGGCCACATATGGTTGTGCACAATTGATCCCAATTCTAAATTGACCCTTCTCCCAAGCCTTTGAACCAATGCAACACTTTTCATTTGAAATAAGAAGCCAAAAATTTACTACAACGTCCATCTCGACAATCTCATGTATGGCATGAGACCTTTGCAATGTCTTGAATGTGGTCGATGTGAGTTGTGTGATTCTCTCCAGTGATGTATGGGATGTGATTTAATGTTGTTATTAGGATTGTATTTTTGTGTTAAGGACAAGTGGAATACTTCCCATGAAATTTTTATGGGGGTTGTGAGGTGGCTGATTTGGTGGTTGTAGATGAGCCATCCTAAGTGGCCTAAGAAACCTAGTTGATTGAAGAAAGGGTCTACTAGGTGGAGGTGTGGATAATGTTCTGTTTGGTGGAGATGGAGACCTTTGTACTCTTCTTCCTCTCCTTCCTCTTCTTGGAGATAACTATAAGTATTCAAAGATACCTTCTTCTCTTTTTATAGACCATGTTTGAACTCTTCTCATGAACTTGATAAACTTGGGCTGCTAGAACCACTAGATTTGAATGATGGAGTCACCAGATGTGTTTCTACAAAGCCTCTAAAGGATAGAAATTCACCAAGACACACACCTAATCTTGATAAAAGTTAAAATATGACTTATGGTCCCACCAAGTGTGCAAAATTGTTAATGCAAAATTACAACACCCCTAATTTCTTGTGATTTTGTGTACGAGGCAACCAACAGTGCAACCTGCATAACATGGGATTATCCTATAGTGTGGGACCTTGCAAGTAGGATAATCCTCTAGAGAAATTTGGATTCTTCCTCTAACCTAGTGCCAACTTCTCCAAAGTGCAAAGAATGGAAAGCTAAACTAACCATATTCTAATGCTTTCCAAGGAGACAGGGATAGAAAGATGCATGAAATAAAACTACTCTAAGTGAAGGTGATGCACCAAGAAAGGATGAGACAATCCCAGTGAGTGAAAAATAGGGAGAAACTAAGAAGGAGAGGGCTGGTAAAAATCCACAGTCTAGGACAACAATCAATTCCCTATATTCGTAAAGCACAACAAACTATGGGCCCTACAAAGAGATGGATATATGCACAATATACTTATAAATGTAATGGAAGGCAGAAGATGTAATTCATACTAGTTAGGGAGAAAATAGCCACAAAACATGAATTATATTGCTTAGAAACATGCACTATGCATCATATCATAAGCACAACACAAAATATTTTATAATAATCCCAAATTTGAGGCCATTATCTCATTAGCTCTGGAACAATTTTGATAGAGTTCTTTTGCCTTTTAGATAAAACCCCTCAAAATGAGGTGGATTTGTCAATATATAGGGAATATGGGGTCACTAACCGGAAATATGCATTAAAGAGGTATGGGAAACCATCCATTTTTTGTACTTTTATGGCACAGGAGGTCATGGGTTCCATGCCTCATTAATTATGGTTTTGGGATGTCATTCATTGACCTACCCTCATGAGGCTTATAACATGTCCATCCATGTCGCATAACCGTAGTTGTCGACCAACCTCCGAGTTTCCAACCTCCAGCTGACCAACCTCCAGGGATCCAACCCCATCCTTCTAACCTCTAGGAATCCAAACCCTAGCTGACCAAGATCTAGGTATCTAACCCCTAACCAACCAATCTCCAGGCATCCAACCCCTGTGGGACCAACCTCCAAAGGCAATAACTTGAGCTCCCATATGAGTTTTTGGGTGAAATTTTATATGATTTCACATGGAAAAAACCCATTTAATCTAATGGTGGTGGTTGCAAGATCCAATTTTTAATTTATCACCTCAAAAGGATATTTCCTTCTTAGGATTTCCAGTTGTGTGCCAAAAGAATGAACTACCTTGGGAAGTGTATGATGCTTCAAGATGTATTGTATTTTCCACCATGTAGGGCATGGAAAATTACTTCCATAGGAACTTTGTTGGACTTATAATTCCTAACACAGCTATCAGAATCTTCTTTTTAATCTCAGTCCTCTTTCACACCGCAAACTCCTTAAGCCTCAAAACCTACTTTTGATGGATGGCCCCAAGACCTCTGAAAATTTCCTAAATCATTTGCAATGCTTCCCAAACATGAAAACCCAATTTTATCATTCCATATTGATTCATGAATAATTTTCCAGTTCTCAACCCATCCTCCCAAGTTGTTTATTTTACTAGGGGGTAAAAATAGATAATAGGCTCTTCTTGAAGATTTACAACAAATAATAGAAGATAGGAGATCTATCAAGCATGATAGGCCCTATCTCTTTAAGTCTTCTACTTTTATTTAAATGTCTTCATTAAAATAACTCTGCTCTTTTGAAACTTTCTAGTTCGGGTTTGTTTTTTTCTTTCCTTACTTCAATGGTGTTTTGGCTCAATTCCTTTGGATGCATAATGATTTTTGTACTTGTTGTGTGGAATACGAATTCTAGGTTGTTCTAGTTGCAGTTATGATTATCTTATTTGTAGTGGAACCTTCTTGGCAATAGAATGGATCTGTGTTGTTCTCTGTTGAATGTTCACCTAGAATGAAGAGTGCATATGCATTAGTATTAGTCCGGTTCTAGTTAGAATCAGAGAGTCTCGATTATAATGATTTCATTATCAATATGATTGAAGTTTAACAGTATAGGATACTTTGTTTTGGCACTTTTAGATTTATGCCTTCGTTATGGATAATCTAGTATTCTGTGTTTTGGTATTTTTTCTTGATAATGGCGGTGGTGACCCATTATTCTATTCAAACTGTTTCATGACTCATATTTACTTTCTTGCAAGGAATATCAAGTTCATGTTTAGATCTGGAATACACTTATTTTTGGGTTCTTCCCAAAATGGATTTGTATTAAGCCTTTGCTCTTTTCATTGAACCTTGTGGGTTCCGTATTAGATATTTTGATCTTGGAAATTTTTCATGAATTGTTGACTATTGATGAACTCTTGTTGAAGGGAGGTTGTTCAAACGATCTACCTACCCTTCTTTTTTTTACGATTGTAATTTCTTTTCGAGACTAGTTTTGAGCTTAGTCTGGTTTGTTCTCCCTTCTTTTTTATTGAATTTACTTTGAATAGAATCAAATCATTTTTAATCGGTAAAAGCGTGTATGGAGATAGCATATTTCATGGAGGATGAAAAAACATGTTAAACTATTAAACGTCTTGATTTATTTTCTTTTTAACTAATTCGTTAATGACTACCCAATTCTAGGCTATGTTGGTGATTTAGGTAAGATATTTTTGATCTTAAGTGGGCATTCCAAGTTATTTAAGCACTCGAAGTGTGTTTCTCTTGAGGGAGGCTGTTTTGTTTCATTTTTTTCCATGTTTGCATGGAGTAGTTGGATTATCCTATGAAATGGGTAATGTTTGTGGCATCCTCTTGCATGTGATTTAACATCTATTTAGTTTTGTATATAATGGAAGTGTATTTTAACTCTTCGTTGTATTCTCCCTTCGAGTTAGTTTCAGTTCGTGAGTTGGTAGAACTTAATTATTTGGGAATAGTTGTTGTTCTTTCTCTAGGTTGCATATATTTTTGCACTTTAACTTTGGTGTTTGGTCTTAGTGTTTTATAGACCTTGATGCAAATGGGTCTGAGTATATGATTTATCCGTGAGAATGATTTGGGTCTTGAGCTGGTTCTGAAATTTAGTTCTCTTGTCCCTTTTTTGAATTGGAAGTGATTGGTTTAAAACTTGTGTGAAGTTATAAATGGTAGCTCATTTTTCTTTGGCTTGAGAAGACAATAAAATTGCAGTTGTTAGGGACTGCAGGGTGTTAGCTATGAGAGTTTCTTTGAGTTGAATTCGAAAATGAACTCAGGTCTCTTAGAGAACTTTTACCATGAGTTACCTTGTTTGTTTCTAATTGATTAAGCCTTCCTTACCTTTAGTGTTGAGACTTATTCTTGCTCAATATAATTCTTAGACACTGTGTTAAGTCTGAGATAGTATGATTGTTTGATTGAATGTAATCCAGATTTGTGGTTAACTCTTTATCTATTATTTAGGTTGTTAACTTTAAATAACAAAACACTGTACTTATTTTAGAAATGTAGTTTTGTATATCCTTTTGATTCTTCTTGAAAAATTAGAATAGGTTGAGTTGAGGAACTTGAGTTGGTACTTGACTGAGAAGATAAGATTTGGATTGGAAATATGAATTTCTCCTTTCTTTAATACTGTTGTTTTGATTTCTAGCATGTTGTAATAAGTTCATAAGGATGTGGAGTTAGGATTAACTATGATGATTTAATTAGTCCTTGCTTATACATTACTTTAGATTCCATAATCTTCTCTCTACTTCTTGGTTTGTAATATTTTGGGAAAAGTCTTTTTGTTTATCTTGTTTTGTGTTTTCAGAACTGTTTCATAAACAACAGGGTTCCTTTTATGAAACAGATTAGATAAAAGCACAATGTTTTAATGTTATAGTGCTTATCATGCTCAGTTCATATGAACTGACTCATGCTAACAATTTTGTAGATGGATTTCGTAAAAGATGAAAGGAGAAAGACATATAGAAAGTTACATCTGTTTTACTAAAGAAATTGTCTCTTTATTTTGATGATTATGTAGTGACATTACTTGAGATGTAATTTTTTTGGAAAAGGAAGATGTAATAAAACTAGTTTTATATTGTTGTAATGACACTTTGTAATCCCTGAAATATTTTTGTATTCAGTGAATAGATCACTCCCTTTTTATAAATAAATGGTTGATGATTGTTGATTACTACTTTATTGTGATACCTTCATTAGCATAAATTGGGATGTATTATTAAGTAATATCATTAATGAAGGGGAAGTTTAGATATTTAAGTGTTATGGGATTAAGAAACTTAATAGTCTTATAATAAATAAGACTGTTGGATTGAGGATGAGAAATATTAATTGGTTTATTTTCACATAAAAGAGATACAAATAATAGTTGATACTATTGAGTAGTTTCTTAAACAATAAAAGGGGATTATGATTGAATTAGATATATCCGTATGAATTCTTGGTTGTCTTTAAAACCTATGTGATCTATTTTCATAAATTGGTCATTAGTCCTTGGTAAAGGAAAGAGGATATTTTCCTTGTAATTAATCAAGAGATTTATTTAAAGATCTTATAAGTGTTATGAAAATATTATGAGAATGGTTGATTGTGTTCTTCCTTAGGAATATTTATTTAATCAAAATATGAATTCTTAAAAAGGGAACTAAAGGGATTTAGAATTCATCATTATGAATTCTAAAGTAAAGGTTTTAAATAAGCTTATTTAAGCTAAGGCTATAGTAAGAAAATATTTAATGAACACACTTGAATAACATTAAGATCAATCATGACGTTTATGACATAAAACTGATTTGTTTAAGATCAAATTCAACATGTATTCGAAATGGTTAGGAGACAATATTCTATCTACATACCAACATCCCATGTAATCTACACCTTGAAACCTTTTTAGGTTAAACGATTATTAGTTGAATCTTAAAGTGTTGTTAACATTGATCTTCAAGACAATGATTAATTGAGTTAATAAATTTGTAATCTTAAGTATGCTAGTCTAGTTAAGGAAACTCGGTTGGATGTTGAGACATAAAAATTGCATCATAATACCTTCATAACGACCTGGGTCATTATGAAGATACTATGATGCATTTTTTATGTCTCAACACCCCTTTTAGTTTTTTTTACTCAATTAACATAAGTGGATGACTGGATCACATTTCCACCCTAAACAGGATAGGAACATGATCTAGTGGTGAGTTTAACTCATGTTTACATGGGGAATCTAGACACACCCAATCAACACAAGTCGATTGACTATGTCAATGCATCCTTAGTCATCACATGTAGTCTTCCACACTAGTGCATGTTGTTGCCCTTATCTTGTTTGAAGCCTTGAATCATAATGAACTAACGAGAATTTGGAAAATACCATTCTAGATAACATAACAAGTGTGATGAGGGACATATTCCTTTCGACGAGTATGTCATCTAGGAATGTAAACATGTTTTGAAACTTTGGCCAAAGTATCACAAGCTACCGATTACATTGTCCTATATCACCTAGTCTAAGATGCAATATTTTAGATGAATATCGATAATAAATATTCAAATAGGCCTCTTGAGAACAATTGGGTTACCTAAAAGGGTAAAGGAACCAAGTATACCTAGTATACACATTATTAATTTAACATGAGAGAGAGGTTTAATACTTGAGTCATGGAATGATAGATCAGTGTTTCACCAAGTCATTTACAAATTTGCATAAGGTTTTTTGTTATGAGATGGATTGGCATTGGAATGTGTGTTCTAAATTGTATTAATTTATAATAAAGAAAATTATGTAAGATAAAAAAATCCCTTGTATCTAAAGTCTTAAAATGGGAATGTTACATCTTGGTATCAGAGCTGAAGGTTGCATCTCTTGGACCTATTGAGTCCATGTTTGATAAAAACATAATTTTCTTGTTAACAAAAAATGGTTAGAATAAGGGGAGGTGCTGCAAATGACCCATCTCCTAGTGGAACATTAGCTACTATAAAAAAACTTGATGAGATTCATGTTGCCTTGTTGGACACAAGAGATCATTTGGCTATACTTGAATAACAAGTTATGGGTAATGAGGAGGAAGAAGATGTTGGTAATAAAAATCAGCCACCTCTAGGGGACAACACTAATATTGGAAATTTGGGCATTGATAATAACAATGCAGTAGATAATAATGTTGTAAATGCAAATGCAAATGTACCCAATCAACCTAAAAATAAAAAGGAAAGATTAGTAGTTAAACTCACAAATGACATAAAGAGGATAAGTCCACCAAAGTTTGATGACACTACACTAGGGGATGGAGCTGAGAACTAGATTAGCGAAATGGAGAAGTACTTTGCAATAAGGAACTTCTCAAAGGAAACAAAATTAGTATGGGGAGCTTATCATCTTTCCCATGAGGCATCCTCCTGGTGGGACAACCGTAAGGCTGAATTGAACATTGATGAATCAAGCATCACTTGGGATCAATTTAAGAGTTATTTTAGGCAATGATGGTTGCCACAACTCTATTATGATCAAAAGATGACTGAATTTTAGAATTTAATTCAAGAAAATTTAAGCGTAATGTGAGTAATAGGAGAGGTTTACTAAACTTCTTAACTATATACCTCAGTATCAAACTGACAAAAATTTCAGGATACATAAGTTTATTATGGGATTGAACCCTATCATAGGGGGTGAATTAGATGTTCACAACCCAACCACCATGGAAGGGGTTGTAGAAAAATCCATTCGACAGGAACAAAAATTAAAAGCAATTTCTGCCCATAAGGAAGAGAACCGTAAGAAAATTCCTAATTCTTCTTCATCTCTTGCACCCAAAAAGGGGGCATGGAAAAATTTTGGTGCTAAAAATAAGTTTGTAGTTGAAAATAATAAGAAAATAGTAGCAAATAAACCTGCTGCAAATATTCAAAACAACTTCATAAAGAACAATAACAATGGACGAAGTCCTATGGAGGACAGAATAGTAATTTCAGGGTTGGAAATAAATTTTAACCGAAAGGAGGACCTATAGGGGATGTTACAACTGTGGTAAGGATCGCTATGCAAATCAGTTCCCTCTAAGGAAAGATGAAAGCAATCAACAACATAAGATACATGTTGCAGTAGTTGATAAACAAGCTGAAAATTAAGTTATGCCCATAGAAGTGCCAGGTAAATTATTTGGTATACCTATTACTATAATTTTTTATACTGGAGATACTGAATGATTTATTTCTAGTAAATTAGCTACAAAACTAAAAAGAAAAGTTGGAATAATGGAAAAATCTTGGACTGTACATTATGGAAATAATGTTGTCCATACTATTAGTAAATGTATTTATGGATCAGTCCTAGAATTACCTATTTTTCCACAGAAGTAGATCTTTATGTTTCTCCTTTACAGTCATATGATGTCATAATAGGTGTTAACTAACTTGCTGATCGTAAAGTGAAATTTGATTGTTTTGAAAAACACATTAGTTATCTTGATGATCTGTAGAAAATAGCAGACATCCAAGGGGTAAAACATGAAATTTTAGTTAGAAAATTATCAGCTATGCAGCTAAAAAGGCCAAAAATAAAGTTTGCACTTTGCATGCGGTAAAAATTTCTGAAACAACCGAAGGGGATTGTGATTTCTTGGAAAAAATTGGGATCACCGGTAACCTCTGCTACTCATGTCCTTCTTATGTGATCCTTGAATGACATTTTAATTCTTCTTTTGGTAAGATTTAAATTACAATTTGTAGTTATTGCTAAAGGAGCCTAATTAAATACATGTTCATAATATTATAATTTGATCCTAAGTAAATACGTTCTTTTATTCATGGGGATTGTTTATTAAAAAGGGGAAAACCTAAGACTAAATTAATAGACTTTAACCTAAGGACCTAATATTTAGGATAACCTAAGGGGATGGAATGGATGACATGAAAGGTAGGTCAATGACACCAACCTCTATGAATTTATGAGGAAACAAATGTGGTTTTAAACTCTCTATTGCCACCAAATTTGGTGAGTGCATCAAGGATACTAAGAGGCTGAGTTAGCACCTTTGCTGAAGTTTTAGTTACATGTATTTCAAATTTGGTAATGGCCAAACATGAGTTAGTGGAGGTGGGAGAGATAAGGAAGGACTCGATCTTGTTTGCATTTATTATTCTTGGAAATTACAAAAAACTACCTAGGAAGTAGGGTAAGTGGAAGAAAGAATGGTTTTGAGTTTTGCATTGTGCATTTGGTTTTTGTGAGCTTTTATCTTTGCATATGGTTTTTCATTTTGAACCCCAGTTTGAATCTTGCATTCTTATTTCACCTTACATGGCAGTGATGGTAACGGAAATAATACAGAGAAGCTATAAGAAGAAGAAAAATAAAATTTCATAGTTTGGTTGTTGTCATTTTCATGGAAATTTTCCAATTGAGGATCTACAAGAAGATTTGGAGTAAAGAATAAAAGACAAGATCTCTATCAGGCATGTATCATCATTGGGGTATGTGTAACATCTTTCGGTGGTGCGAGCTTTCTTTAAATCTTGTTCTTTTATTTAAATGTCTTCAATAAAAGAACTCTACTCTTTTTAAACTTGCTAGTTCTTGTTTTGTGTTTTTCTTTCCTTGCTTCAATGGTGTTTTGGCTTGATTCCTTTGGATGCATAATGATTTTTGTGATTTTTGTGTGGAATATGAATTATGGGTTGTTCTAGTTGCAGTTTTGATTAGATTATTTATAGTGGAACATTCTTGGCAATAGAATGGATCTTTGTTGTTCTCTGTTGAACATTCACCTAGATGAAGAGTGCATATGCATTAATATTAGTCTAGTTTTGGTTGGAATCTATAGAGTCTCAGTTATAATGCTTTCCTTATCAATATGATTGAAGTTTAATAGTATATGAGACTTCATTTTGGTAGTTTTATATTTATGCCTTCATTCGAGATAATGCGGTATTATGCGTTTTGGTTCTGCTTTTCTTGATAATGGTACCAGGGACCCATTATTCTATTCAATTTTTTTGTGATTATATTTTCATTCTTGCAAGGAATATTCAGTTCATGTTTAGATCTGGAATACACTAATTTTTAGGTTCTTACCAAAATGGATTTGTATTAAGTCTTTGCTCTTTTTGTTGAACCTTTTTTGGATAAGAAGAACAGAAGGTATGCCTGTGAATGTTTTGGTTCTGTTTTGTTGTGTTTTATTCATATTTTTGTAAATATAGTCTAGGCTTATGGGTTTCTTATAAAATCTTTTGATCTTGGAAATTTTTCATGAATTACTAACTATTGATGAACTCTTGTTTAAGGGAAGTTGTTCAAATGATCTATCTTCCCTTCTTGTTTTGACGATTATAAGTTCTTTTGGAGACTAGTTTTGAACTTAGTCTAGTTTGTTCTCCTTTCTTTTCATCACTGAGTTTACTTAGAACTGAATCGAATCATTTTTTAATCGGTTAAACTATGCATGGAGATAGTAGCTTTTATGGAGGAAGTATATACATGTACAACTGTTGAATGTCTTGATTTATGTTCTTTTTGATAGATTCGTTAATGGTTACCCAATTTTAAGTTATGCTTTGGTGCATTAGGTAAGAGATTGTTGATCCTAAGTGGGCATTTCGAGTTATTTAAGCACTATAAGTGAGTTTCTCTTGAGGTAGACTGTTATGTTTCATTTTCTTCTATCTTTTCATGGAGTAACAAGATTAGCATGTGAAATGGGTAATGTTTGTGTCTTCCTCTTCAATTTGATTTAATGTCTTTTTAGTTTTGTATAGAATGGAAGTGTAGTGTAACTCTACTTCATATTCTCCCTTCGAGTTGGTTCATTTCGTGAGTTGGTGGAACTTGATTATTTGGGAATAGTTATTGTTCTTTCTCTAGGTTGTATATCTTTTTACATTTTAACTTTGGTGTTTGGTCTTAGTGTTTTATAGACCTTGATACAAATGGGTCTGTGTATATGATTTATCCATGAGAATTATTTGGGTCTTGATTTGGTTCTGAAATTTAGTTCTCCTATCCCTTTTTTGAATTGAAAGTGATTGATTTAAAATTTGTGTGAATTTTTAAATGGTAGCTCATTTTCTTTCACTTGAGAAGGTAATAAAATTATAGTTTTTAGGGACTCATGCAGGTGTTAGCTATAACAATTTCTTTGAGTTAAATTTGAAAATGAGCTCAGGTCTCTTAGAGAACTTTTACCGTGAGTTACCTTGTTTGTTTCTAATTGATTAAGCCTTCCTTACCTTTAGTGTTGAGACTTATTCTTGTTCAATCTAATTCTTAGACATTGTGTTGAGTCTAAGATAGTATGATTGTTTGATGGAATATAATTTAGATTTTTGGTTAATCCTTCATTTATTATTTAGGTTGTTAACTTTGAATAACAAAACAATATACTTATTTCAGAAAGGTAGTTTTGTATATCCTTGTGCTTCTTCTTGAAAATTCAGAATAGGTTGAGTTGAGGAACTTGAGTTGGTACTTGACTGAGAAGATAAGATTTGGATTGGAAATATGAATTTATCCTTTCTTTAATATTGTTGTTTTGATTTATATAATATTGTAATAAGGTCATAATGTTGGGGCTACCACACCGGTTGTACAGAAAATATATCATATCTAAGCATACATGCAAATAAAAGTGGATATTCTACCAGACGAAATATACAAAACAAGAGACATAAATCAACACCAGATTTAACGTGGTTCACCCAGTGTGGGATACATCCACCAAGAAACAAGCCAATCTATTATCCAAAGCTTTGACAAGATATACAATGAAGATTTACAATCTTCTACACTTCTCAGATGTTCAATACTTTCTTGCTTCAAGCTTTTTGATTTTTACCAAGAATTCTCTCTCACATAATTATCTTGTAATTATCATCAATCCTCACATTCTAAACCCTAGCTTTATGATTTAAATAGTCATTTAAGAATTTAGGGCACTTAGCCATGAAATTACATTCATTAAATCTATTCCAATGCTAAAAATAGAAATAAATCCCGAGAGTTAATTAAAAACTCATCACACAGGTAACCGATGTCGGCTCTACCCAACCGTCACTGGTTTCAACTTGCCCTGACCGATTTGGTCAACCCTAACCGATGTTAGTTCATTGTCAACTTCTAGAAAGTTCTATTTACATGCTAAAACATGAGTAATTTAGCTCCATACTCAATAATCTCCCACTTGGAGATTAATTACTGCACACTATACCTGTACAGTACCATTCTTGGATCCTCCTAAGATTTGTTTCTTCCTCTTCAAGTCTCAAACTCGAAGACCAACAAAAGTGGAGTGTAGCTCCAACTTCTCCTTTGCTAATGGCTTCGTTAGCATATCCGTAGGGTTCTTGCTTGTATGAATATTTTCTAGATTCAACTGTCCATCCTCCAATACCTGTCATATGAAGTGATATCTCAACTGAATGTGTTTCATTCTCGAATGAAATGCTGAGTTCTTTGCCAAATGAATTGCAGTCTAACTACACTGAATAGTTTACAATTACTTTTCTCCTTTCCAACTCTTCCATGAACCTACTCATCCATATCATCTCCTTGCTAGCCTCTGTAGCTACAACATACTCTGCCTCTGTAGTAGAAAAAGCCACAACCTTCTACAATCTCAAAATCTAGCTAACTGATGTTTCACCTACTGTGAAAATATATCCAGTAGTGCTCCTCCTACCATCTAGATCTCCAGCCATATCCGAATCAACATAGCCACGTAATGAAATATCCGAACCTCCATAGCATAACTGCATGCTAGATGTCCCTTTCAAATACCTGAGTATCCATTGGACTACTTTCAATGCTCTTTACCTGGATTAGCCATATATCTACTCACAACTCCCACTACCTGTGCAATGTCTGGTCTTGTACAAACCATAGCATTTATGAGAATTCTAACTCGCTAAAGCATATGGCACTCATGTCATGTATTTAACCTCCTCTTGTGATGAAGGACACCGATCTTTACTCAATTTGAAGTGTTCAGCTATAGGTGTGCTAACGAGGTTTTGCATTTTGCATGTTGAACCTTTCTAACACCTTGTAGATATAATCCTCCTGAGACAAATACAATTTCTTGTTTTTCCTATCTCTATGTATTTTCATGCCAAGAATTCTTTTTACAGCTCCCAAATCCTTCATTGCAAACGTGTGAGCTAGCTTTCTCTTAAGCTCACCAATGTCCTACATACTAGATCCTGCAATAAGCATATCATCCACATACAGTAACAAAATAATATAGCTCCCATTTTCAAGCTTCTTGAAATAAACACAATGGTCAGATTCACATCTCAAGTAACCATGCTCATGCATAAAACTATCAAACTTCATGTACCATTGCCTTGGAGATTTCTTGAGCCCATATAGGCTCTTTTTCAACCTGCACACTAATTTCTCCTTACCCTTGACTTCATACCCAAGCAACTGCTGCATATAAATCTCTTCATCCAAATCACCATGAAGGAAAGTTGTCTTCACATCTAATTTCTCTAAATGTAAATCTTCTACTGCAACTAAACTCAATACAGTATGAATAGAAGTCATCTTAACAACAGGAGAAAATATTTCACCAAAGTCAATACCTACCTTTTGTGCAAATCCCTTTACTACAAGCCTTGCCTTGTACCTTTTCTATCCACCCTCTTCTTCCTTAATTCTATAAACCCACTTGTTCTACAATGTTCTCTTTCCTGCTAGCAATTTAACCAAATCCCAAGTCTGGTTCTGTTCTAAAGAGTTCATCTCCTCATCCATGTCATGCTCCCACTGAATGTGAGTTTTATCCTGCATTGCTTCTTCAAAGCTTTCTGGTTCACCACTATCAGTCAATAATAGATAAAATAGAGAAGGTGAAAATCTTTCTAGAAGTTTACTTACCCTTTGTGACCTTCTCACAGGAGTTTGGGGTATCGAGGCTCAATCTGGACCTCCTGGACATTAGTATCAACTTCTAATAGTGACCGACATCGGTCACCTCTAACCGATGTCGGTTCTCGATAATTGACACTAGTTCGATCCTCTGTAACCATTGGTGGTTCATCATCCGACCGATGTCGGTCTAGGGCCTAATTAACCACCATAGTTCTGTGTGTATTTTTGTAGATGTTTCTTTAAAACCGAGAGTTCATTTTCATCAATAAACTTCTCAATTTTCTCATCCTTGGGTACCAAAATTTGATCCCTGTACATTCTCTTTTCATTCCATTCAACATCACGAATCCTAACAATTTTAGAATTCTCTAAATCCTAAAAATGAAAACCGAAATCACCAGATCCATAACCAATGAAAGTGCACCTCTTGGATTTTGCATCCAATTTTTTTCTATTTTCTCTATCAACATGCACAAAAGCTTCCGAACCAAATTTTTTTAGAAAACAAAGATCTACCTCTTTTCCAGTCCATGCTTCCTCTGGTATTTCTCCATCTAGTGAACTTGAAGGGCCATGGTTAATCAAATAAACCATTGTATCAACTGCTTCTACCCAAAACTACAAGGGTAATCTAGAATGTATCCTCATACTTCTAGCACATTCCATGATTGTCCTGTTCATTCTCTCTACAACACCATTCTCCTGTGGTGTTCTTAGAACCGTTATTTCTCTATGTATCCCATTCACTGAACAATAATCATTGAAAGCCTTGCTACAATATTCACCACCATCACAGATCTAAGGCACTTTAACTTAGAATTTGATTCATTCTCCACAAGGGCTTTCCATCTTTTAAAAGTTTCAAAAACATTAGATTTGCATTTAATACAATAAACCCATACCTTTCTTGTAGCATCATCAATGAAAGTAACATAATACTGGGATCCACCATGAGAAGCTACCTGAGCTGGTCCCCACACATCTGAGTGTACAAGCTCCAATTTCTACTCCTTCTTAGTTGCCCCAACTTTGAGAAATCTCACTCTCTTTTGCTTTCCAAAGATATAATGCTCTTAAAAATCAAGATCTAAATCTTTCAAATCTGATAACTTACCCTTAGCCTTTAAGATATGCATTCCTTTTGACTCATATGACCCAACCAATTATGCCACATGCATGCATCTGAATCTGAAGTAGATAATGCAGAAAAGGAATCAGTAATATGTAGATAAATATAACGTTCCTACCTTCTTACCTCTTTCCACAACAAAAGCACCCTTGGTGACTTTCCAAGAGTCTCTTGTAAAAGTAACCATGTAACCAAATTCACCTAGTTTCCCTACAAAAATAAGATTCCTCCTGAGGCTTGGCACATGCCTCACATCTTTCAATACCCATGTATTTCCATTCTACAATTTTAGATGAACTTCCCTTTACCATTAATACTGCAAGGTTCATCATCACCCAAATAAACATGCCCAAAATTTACCTAGACATAATTTCGAAATAACCCTTATAGGGGATTACATGGAAAGAAGCTCCTGAATCTAAAACCCATGATTCAATTCTACTATCTAAAGAAAGAATAAGAGCATCTTGCATTACCTCTGATGCAACAAGATTCACCTCTTTACCTTTGTCTGGTTGTTGGTTCTCTTTATTCTTTGACCAATAATATTTCTTTACATGTCCTTTCTTTCCACATTTCCAACAAGTAATTCCCTTACTTCTAGATTTAGATCTGCTATCCCTTGACTTTGATTTCCCATTACTCTTACTCTTGGATCTCTCCTTCTTACCCCTACTTTCTACATTCAAAGCATTTCCAGATGATGTTTCCTCTGTACTTTTCCTACGAATTTCTTCATTCAAGATTATACTAACCACATCATCAAACTTCAAAATATTATTAGTAGATGATGTATTACTAACAACCATTACCAAGTTATCCCAACTATCAAGCAAAGAACATAAGAATAAAAGTGCTTTTACTTCATCATCAAATGGTATTGAAACTAATTTTAACTGATTTACAATAGATCAGAAATCATTCAAATGACTAGAGGCAGATTCACCTTCATGCATCTTAGAACTAAAAAGTTTCTTCATCAAATAAAATTTATTTAAAGCACTAGGTTTTTCATATAAATTAGCAAGAGATTTCATTAAGTCTACCGTAGAAGCCGCTTCTATAATATTGGAAGCCATGGAGATATCTGCTGTGCTCAATCTTATAGATCCCAAAGCCTTTCTATCAAGAATCTTCCATTCTTCATTAGTCATCTTCGTAGGTCTAGACTTCTCATCCAACGGTAAGTACAAATCTCTCTGATATAGATAATCCTCAATCTGCATCTTCCATAATTGATAATTTCGGCCATAAAACTTCTCTACCTTGTATTTATTATCTTCTATCATTTGTAGCTCCCACTCAATTAGAAAACCCTCTGTGAGTAAATCTTTCAACACACAAAACCCTCAAACAAAGTTTTGATACCAGTTGTTGGGGTTAGCACACTAGTTGTATAGACAATATATCAGATCTAAGCATACATGTAAATAAAATTGGATATTATACTAGAAGAATTATACAAAACAAGAGACATAAATCAACACCAGATTTAACATGGTTCACCCAGTGTGGGCTACATCCACCAAGAAACAAGCCAATCTATTATCCAAAGCTTTGACAAGATATACAATGAATATTTACAATCTTCTACACTTCTTAGATGTTCAATACTTTCTTCCTTCAAGCTTTTTGATTCTTTACCAAGAATTCTCTCTCACATAATTATCTTGTAATTATGATCAATCCTCACATTCTAAACCCTAGCTTTATGCTTTAAATAGTTGTTTAAGACTTTAGGGCACTTAGCCATGCAATTACATTCATTAAATCTATTCCAATGCTAAAAATAGAAATAAATCCCGAGAGTTAATTAAAAACTCATCGCATAGGTAACCGATGTCGGTTCTACCCAACCATCACCGGTTCCAACTTGCCTTGACCAATGTTGGTCAAACCCTAACCGATTCTTACATCAACTTCCAATGCATGTTCTAAACATGCTAAAACATGAGTAATTTAGCTCCATAATCAACACATAAGGATGTGGAGTTAGAATTAACTATGATGATTTAATTATTCTTTACTTATACATTATTTTATATTCCATAATCTTCTTTCTACTTCTTGTTTTTTAATATTTTGGGAAAAGTATTTCTATTTAGCTTGTTTTGTGTTTTTGGAACCGTTTCATAAACAATAGGGTTTGTTTTAAGAAACAATTAGATAAAAGCACAATATTTTAATGTTATAGTGCTTATCATGCTTAGTTCAAATGAACCGATTCGTCTTCGACAATTTTATAGATGGCTTTCATAAAATATGAAAGGAGAAATATATATAGAAAGTTACATTTGTTTTACTAAAGAAATTGTCTCTTTATTTTGATGATTATGTAGTGACATTACTTGAGATGTACTTTTTCAGAAAACGAATATTTAATAAAACAATTTTATATTGTTGTAATGAAACTTTGTAATCCCTGAAATATTTATGTATTCAGTGAATGGATCACTCCCTTTTGATAAATAAATGGTTTGATGATTGTTGATTACTACTTTATTGTGATACCTTCATTGGCATAAATTGGGATGTATTATTAAGTAATATCATTAACTAAGGGAAGTTTTAGATATTTAAGTGTTATGGGATTAAGAAACTTAATAGTCTTATAATAAATAAGACTATTGGATTGAGGATCAAAAATATTAATTGGTTTATTTTCACATAAAAGAGATACAACTAATAGTTGATACTCTTGAGTAGTTTCTTAAACAATAGAAAGGGATTATGATTGAATTATATATATGTGTATGAATTTTTGGTTACCTTTAAAACCTATGTGATCTATTTTCATAAATTAGACATTAGTCCTTGATAAAGGAAAAAGTATATTTTCCTTGTAATTAATCAAGAGATTTATTTGAAGATCTTGTAAGTGTTATGAAAATATTATGAGAATGGTTGATTGTGTTATTCCTTAGGAATATTTCTTTAATCAAAATATGAATGCTTAAAAAGGGAACTAAAGGGATTTAGACTTCATCATTATGAAGTCTAAAGTAAAGGTTTTAAATAAGCTTGTTTAAGCTAAGGCTGAAGTAAGAAAAATTTCATGAACACACTTTAATAACGTTAACATAAATCATGACGTTTATGACATAAGTTGATTTGTTTATGATCAACTTCAACATGTATTCGGAATGGTTAGGAGAGCAGACTCTATCTCGCATACCTACCTTCCATATAATTTACACCTTGAAACTAGTTTAGGTTAAATGATGCTTAGTTGAATCTTAAAGTGTTGTTATCATTAATCTTTAAGACAATGATTAATTGGGTTAATAAACTTGTAATCTTAAGTATGCTAGTCTAGTTGAGGAAACTCAGTTGGATGTTGGAACACATCAACTACGGCATAGTACCTTCATAATGACATGGGTCATTATGAGGATACTATGATGCAGTTGTTATGTCTCAACACCCCACTTAGTTTGTTTTACTCAATTAACATAAGTGGATGATTGGATCACGGTTCCACCCTAAACAGGGATAGGAACATGATCTAGTGTTGAGGTCAACTCATGTTGACTTAGGGTAACTAGACACACCCAATCGACACAAGTCGATTGAGTATGTCTATGTATCCTTAGTCACCATGAGTAGTCTTCCACACTAGTGCATGTTACTACCCTTTTCTAGTGTGAAGCCTTCAATCATATTAAACTATTAGAAGAAGTCAGAAAGAGCATTCTAGATAACAAAACAAGTGTGGTGAGGGACGTATTCCTTTTGATGAGTCTATCGCCTAGGAATGTAAACATGTTTATAAACTTTAACAAAAGTATCACAAGTTCTGGTTACATTGTCCTATGTCACCTAGTCTAAGATGCAATATTTCATTGAATATCGAGTAACTAATATTCAGATAGGCCTCTTAGATGGAACACTTGGGTGCCCTAAAAGGGAAAGGAACCCAATATACATACTATAAATATTATTAAGTTAACATGAGATATCGTTTTAATACTTGAGTCATGGAATGAGAGATAGGTGTTTCACCGAGTTAGCATACAGTGCATATGGTTTTTGGTATGAGATGGACTGACATTGGAATGTGTGTTCTAAATTGTATTAATTTAGAACAGAGAAAATTATGTAAGATAATAAAAAAATTCCCTTGTTTCTAAATTTTTAAAATGGTAACATTACATAAAGAGAATCGTGGGTTGATGTATCTAACATCACCTAGGATAACTTCAAATTATACTTTAGGTAGTGCTAGTTGCCACATGACTATAATATTATCCAAAGATGTCTAAATATCATACCTTAGTTCAAGGAAAGTTATCTCTGCAATAGAGTATTGGAAGAAGTTTACTAAATTTTGAAAATATGGTCCTCGGTACCAAGTTGACAAGAAGTTTTGCATTATAAATTTCATCATGGGACTTAATCTTTTCATAGAAGGGGAAGTATATGTACATGATCCGATCAAAGTTAGTTTTCAAAAATCCCATCTGTCAAGAGAAGAAATTACAGGCTATATCTACTCACTGTGATGAGAAAAAAATAATTTTAGCTCACCATCACCACTATTACCAAATAAAACTTGGTGGAAGAATGTGGGAAATAAAATCAAAAATTGGAAGAAATTTCCAATAACCAAACCTGCAAATTTTAAGAAATCTAGACGGAACAATACAAGAGCGAATGAAAATAAAAAGCTGAAAGGAAAGGTCCATTTTCTAGATTCGTTAAGTGTGGTGGTGATCACTACACAAAATAAATTCCTTTAAAGAAAAATATAACAACCAATAATAGATAATTCATGATGCATTAGTAAATAGGCAAGAGGAAAAGAAAGCCACACAAGTTGAAGTTTTGGGTAAGATATACAGATTACCTATAACTATTTTTTTTTTTAAAATGGTGCTACAAAATGTTTTATTTCAAATAGATTAGGTGAAAAATTAAAAATAAAATTTGAATACATGAAAAAATCATGGATTATGTAATGCAGAAATAATATTGTCCACACATTGGTGTTTCACCTAATTTGTTGCTAGTTAAAACTGAATAGGAAATAGGTTAGGAGGAATACTTGTGATATGTAGGTTGAAGGTTGAATGCACGCGTTAATGAATTTTTGATCCAAGCTAATGTGAAGAGCTTCCTTTGGCTAGGAGGAATGAAATGTAAGAAATATAACAAGACTAACATATAACATTAATAATATAGGTTAGTGGACTACCTAGCAAATGCTAGATCCGGGAAGTGTGATGCTTCCTAGAAGGCTATCAATCCACTTTCAAATATAAATTAATATTGAAAATATCATGAAGTAAGGAAATCCTATTGTAGTTATACGATTTAGGTATCTGAAAATACAATAAGAAAATATAATCTAACAAGAAATGTTATGATTAAATCTGGAGGTTTGGTAGGTTATTCTAGGTTTTACAAGTCTGACAAGGGTCTGGGATTGATTGGGTAAGGTATGGGTTAGTTTTGGTTGATTGAGAGGCTTTCTGGTCAAAAGGAATGAAATGACACAGAGACCAATATCGGTTAGGTGACCGATGTTGGTATAGAGGTGAAACCAATGGTGGTTAGGTAATCAAATCGTCGGTAGGGGAAATTGATAATAATTTGATAAAAATGGTTTTTGGGCTTCTCTGTGATTACACAGGAGTGAGAAGGGTGTGGTTAGGTTTGTAATATTATTGAGAAGACTCAGGGATATAGAGGGGGAAGTCACGGAAGGAAAAAAAGGATATAGGTGGTTGGGTTGGTAGATTGGTGAGGAGGTGGAGATAAAGGAATACATGCAAAAATAAAGTATAATGAAAGAGGTAAGGAATCTATACTTTAAGCAAGCACAATATGATCGAAATCATGAATACTTACTTGCCTTTACAAATCTGAGTAGGTGAAGGTGGATGGTAGTTGATCCGTGAAGAGATTCTAGAGTCAGTGTCATGAAAGTACTCCTGTAGTGTTCCCGTGAGTATTCCAATACTCTAGAAGGAGAAATGGATGCTTTCTTGGGCCTGTGGTTGAGTATTTTTTGTCATCTAGATGCTGAGAGGATTTGGATTCATGCTTGAATGCAATATTTCTCTCAAAACTAAAATGACCAACCTAGGTAAAAGGTTGTAAAATTGTATATAAAGTAACTGATGGTAGTTAGGTGACCGGCATCGGTCAAGGGATAACTAGCGTCGGTTAAGGTGGGTAAGTCTAGGTTTACCAAAAATAGGTAGATCTTCCCATATTTGGCATGTTTTCCAAGTTGATTCTGCTTAGGGAAGTGGAGTTCTCGTTAGAAAAGGTAGGAAGGTCATAGAAGAAGTCCAATTAGGTTTGAGAAGAATTATTAGTTAGTTAGGTCAAGTGGTGACTCAACACTGAGAGTGATGACTTGGTCACTGTGAGTTAAATGCCCCTAGAATGTGTCCAGGTGAGGTGGTGAGGTGGGGTGAGGATGAAATTAATTAAAATAATTAAATTAATTAATAATGTGAAGGTGAATATATTAGTAATAATTAGTAATGAGGCCATGGTGTGTTTAATTAATTAAAAGGGACCAAGGGGAGTGTGACCCAAATTTGGTGTCTACATTTTCCCCTTTTGTTGTGTAGCTTGTATTGGTAAGTGATGTTGTACAAAATAGAATTCGGTGTCCTAGGTATGAGCGGAGATTAGGTTGCCCCAAGTATGGATGAAAGTGATCCCCCTCAAACTAGGAACTGATGAGGTAGGAAATAGAGTCGGTGAATGGTTTGATAAATAGGTTGTTAATAAAAACAAGGGTGGATGGGTTATAGGTAAGGGTAATGGTTGGGTCGGGTAATAGGTAATGGAAATCAATCAAATGCACACATGTATAGATTGTGATAAGGTACAAGTTGAAGAGCTTACAAACTCTACTTCGTCAAAGGTCGATAGGTTTATCCAAACGAGGTTGAAGTGGTTCAGGTATCCAAGGTATAGGATATGGTCTTGAATCATAACTAGGCAAGGTGTAGGAATGAGTAATAGGTTTTGTTCCAGGGAACCAAAGGTTTGGTTGGGATAAACATCACAACATTAGGCAAGGTAAGGTCATTAGGCTAAACCACATGAGTAGCATCATCACAAGTTATAGTGAATACACAAATTTAAATGTCACAAAAGGAGGTTCAAGTCAAGGTATGTAGGTCAGGGCATAGGTAAGGCCGAGGTATAGGTAAATAACATGTCCCTAAGTGTAATTAAGGAAATGTATAGGTAATGTAGGCTTGTGGGTGATTTTTTAATAGGTGTTGGGAAGGGTAAAAGTTGTTTGAAAACATTGTTTTAGGAAAAGTGGGCATAGTGTGGGTCAAATGGATATGTGTGGTGACCGATGTCGGTTAGAGCTTAACCAACGTCGGTTGGCTAGGGCATGACCTAACCGATGTCGGTCATGTTGATTTGGGGATAAAAAGGTAAAATATGTGTTTTGGATTCATTTGTTACTTTTCCATTTGTGGAAAATGACAGAGAAGAAGTGGAAAGTGGAAAGTGACAAGTATGAGGTCTCTAGCTGAGTTGAGCAAGCTGACTAGCATGTGATTTGGCATTCGGTAGGTGGGTCCACATGAGATTGATTGGAGTGATTTGATTTGTTGTGAGGAGGAGTGGATTTTTTCATGGTGGAGGCAAGAGAGGGGGTGGACCACCAACACAGAGTGACCTAAAGTGCCACCATGGAGACAATGCCGAGTAGAGGTAGGAGACATTCCTAAGCCTGCATTTGTGATTGAAAAGATTTGTTTAATTTGGGTAAAATGGGGTGGGAATTTTATTTTGAAATTATGGGTAAAAAGGGGTGAAATGGGGGTGGGAAAGGGGAAAATGTAGGTTAAGTAGGGTTGGGAATGAATGTAGGGTAAATTTGGGTGGGGTGGGGTATGTGTTTTAGGTTTTTGTTGATTTTTAACAATGGGGGATGAGGTTTTGGTTTCATCACCAAAATAGTGACCGACGTCGGTCATTGGTTGGATGACGTCGATTGGTTTTGGCCAGCATCGGTCAATGTTGGGGTGACCACACGTCAAGATGACTGATTACGGTCAAGGAGACTAATGTTGGTCACTATAAAAAGTGACTGGGTGAAAAAAGGGCTAGATGGGAAAGTTAAACATGCAAGGTAAGGGTAGGTGAAGACTAATGTAGGTGGAAGAGGGTAAGGACACTATGTTTCCGATGTGTGATAGGTATGTAGGTGAAATGATCTAGGATATTGGGTAAGTATGATAATGGAGAAAGTAGGTTTGTAGGTTTATTGGGTAAGTATGATAATGGAGAAAGTAGGTTTGTAGGTGAATTAGGTAAAGGGGTAGGTATTAGAAACCTGTTGAGGGGTAGGTATGATTGATGTGTTTAGGTATCATTTGGCACAAAAAGGACTAAGTATGAGGTTAATTTGAGGTTTGGGTAATAGGTAATTTGAGAGGGTCATGACTTGATAGTGTTGGTTTGGATGATGTAGGTGAGAGATCAGCTGACTATGAGAGACAAAGTACCACCTCTATTGGTACAGATGTGGCCTAGCATGACAACTGAGGAGTGGGAGCACATAACAGATGTGGGACTTAGTTTGATCAGGTGCTATAGGCATATAGGCTGAGATCCTAGCTTGATGGTCACTCTCATCGATAGATGGGACTCCGTGACCAATACCTTTCATTTACCGACTAGCGAGATGACCATCACATTAGAGGACATGTATAGGATCCTATGGATTCCTATTATTGGGAGCCAAGTGTATTTGATTTTGATGGAGGCATCGGTGGAGCCCATAGTGGTGATATTTGGTGAGGTGATGGGCATGTTGAGTTATCACAAAGTGTGAGTTTGAGTTATGGGGATATGTATGTGGCATATCCATAGGAGACCAGGCTATTTGTTTTGATGATGGTGGTAGTAGGTTATTTTTCTCTCCCAGATTCGAGGGTGGGATATTTCCATGAGCATTAATGGGGTGCTATAGGACATGATCGAGGAGGGTATGTTTTTCTTGGGCACCAATTTTCTATTCCATTGTATAGGAGCTATGGGCCTATGGTAGGTACATGAGATTTGGTATGTGTTGTACATACTTGTTACATTGTTGGGCATATGAGCACATTGTGTGTGTGCATCCAGTTGGGTTACCATGACAGGACTGGTTCGGGGGTGGTTTGTACAGAGTGGGTTTCAGGAGATGGGTACCAGTTGGGGCACAACCGAGAGTGGTTCAGGGCCACATATGATGTTACATACTACAAGCGGCTGTTGGAGGGCCTATCAATGGTGGATATGTGTGGTGGCCATATGTTGGTTTTTCATCATATAGAGGCATGGATGAGGAGTTAGAGGGGCTTCAATTATTGAGATGGATATAGGGGGAAGTGTGATGGTGAGAGCATGAGATGATACCATGGATGGGGGGATGATAGTTTGGACTTTCGTAAGACAGGATGTGCCCCCACCTTTCCCATAATACTATAGAGATGACGTGGAGAGACCCATGTCTCCACCACCACATCCAAGTGATCCCATAGTAGAGAGGAGAAGGTCTTTAGATCAAGAGATTGATGATGTGGTGTCACCGATGGATAAAGAAGTAGTAGGTGGCATAACTATGGGTGGCACCACCGAGGCTAGGTATCTTGATTTAGCTACAATCATAGTTTAGAGAGATACATTACAGGGTAGGTGGATTCCCTACAGGCACATATTATAGGATTTAGGGATAGTTGATAGGGGCACAAGCATAGGTGACCACCTTACAGGCACATAGGTGATGACCCTACATAGCCCAGGTACACATAGGCAGGCTCTGCACATAGGGTGGAGATGGGGATGGAGGGAAGGTAGCCACCTTATAGGCATAAGTGATTAGATTACAAGGCCATTTGGCCACAACAAATGCACATGTTGTATCTTTATTTTCCTTGACATCCACATAGGTACCACCATAGGCATAGGGACAGGGTCCCCATATAAGCACCTACACAGGAGACAGGTACACTTTTGGTTAGGGAGAAGAGTTCATAGTGGTGGTTAGGAGGCGATGGCACCACCGTAGACTATATCCATGGTGAGGTTCAGGGATGCCCTGAATGAGGCTCACTATTATCATGACCATCTAGCCACCGACTACATGTATTGATGTGCCCTTCTATGCATCGAGTACCGAGCCCATCAGTAGGAAAGCAAAGTGAGTAGACTAGATCCAGACTCACAATTTAGGTAGCACAAGGGGTCATCACCCCAGAGATAAGGTCAAGGTGAGGTTACTAGTTCCTAGAGACCAAACCCCAGAGGGAAAAGAGGGGAGGAGAGGGATGGAGGCCGAGGAAGGGACCAGTAGAGGGTGGTGAGATGTTGGGGTGCTTGAATGCGAGAGGAGGAGGAGACAGTGAGACTGGAGAGGAGGGCATCAGGTGGGGAGATGATTGATATCCATATTTGATATTGTATTATCATTTTGATTTTTGATATATATACCAACTGTGTGTCGAAGATGTGAGATTGTACATGAGATTTTTGAGACACTGATACTTATTTATATCTGTGTATATATGTATTGATTCATAAACACTCCCATTATATAGTTGGTGATGTTTGTTGGATGGATGATGTACTTGTTTTAATTTCCATTGTTATTGTGTATTATGGAAACTAGTTGAGTTAGGCATGATTGATTCAAGGTCATATAGGCATGATGGATTTAGGTATAGGCATGGTGGAGTTAGGTATAGGCATGGTGGATAGGTATAAGGCATGGTGAGTTAGGTACATAGGCATAGGCATGGTTGAGTCAGTGATAGGCATGGTGGAGTTAGGTATAGCATGGTAGAGTATAGGTACGAGTAGCATGGTTGAGTCAGGTATAGGCATGTTGAAGGTAGGTATATGTATGGTTAAGTCTAGGTCATAGGCACAATTGAGTCAAGTGATTTCAAGTTATTGATTTTATGGAAATAATGTGTTGTATGTATGTTGTGGTTAAATTTCCAAGTATTTGATATCATGGAAATGCTAAATGATTGATGTATGATATGGTTGATGTTATAAAATGGTAGGTATGTATGTTTTTATGATAGATTAATTTCCAAGTTTTGTGTAAAATGGAAACTAACTAGGGTAAAATGTGAATATAAAGGGGGAAAATTGGTTAGGGAAAAAGTGGCCGAGCTAACCTCCAAGGGCCCCATGCCCTCGAGTGTTGCCTACATAGCCCCTAGTGAAAAGGGGCCTCAAGATGATGTAGTTCTCCCATAAGCTAGGGAAGAATATGATGAGATAGATGAATGGGTCAGTAGGTTTTAGGCATGATTGAGTCTAGGTCATTTAGGCATGGTTGAGTTTAGGTCATTTAGGCATGGTTGAGTTTAGGTCATTTAGGCATGGTTGATTTTAGGTCATTTAGGCATGGTTGAGGTGAATAGGCATGGTTCATTTATGGTTGAATAGATATGGGTGATTTTGGTGGAAGAGGAATTCCATAATGTAGGTGTCAAAGGTCTGGTCTTGTGAAGGAGGATCAATAAGTAAGAAAAGAGGTGAATGGTAAGAGGAGACAAAATTCACCTAATTGGTAAGAACCATTATGAGTCTATCATACCAAAGATTGGCTTATGAACATAAAACCCTAAAGGTGTTACATGATTGACTATTCTAAGGGTGAAGAAGGTCACATGATCATGAAATGTCACATTTGTGGCATGTCCCTTGAGTAGGTAGAAGATTAGAAAGGAAATGTGGTGAGGTGAAAGAGGTTGTTTTATCGTAACCTTGGTGTGAGACAACATGCCTCTTTTGCAAGATACCCAAGATCAAAATAGGCAAGTCCATGATGAAAAAGTTATCTTTTTTTTTTTTTCTTTTGTTTTATAGACTAATCGATGGGAAGTCTATGTGGGATGAATATAATATCTCCTTGAGGTCTTCGTGAAGCTGATCGATGTGGGAAGCTTCAAAATATTTTTATTTTATTTTTTAAAAATAGTCTTCTTTTTTGATAGACTATGTATTATGGCTAGCTTTTTATAGTTGTCCTTTGAGGGAGAAGTCTATTTATAACAAGCAAGATAGAAAGATAGATGTCCTTTTTGAGGGAGTCATCTTTTTGCTAGAAGTTTGACTCAAGGAGTTTGAATTTGAAAATCCATATATTACTTTTGAATTTTTTTTGGACTTTTAGGTCATGGACAAGACTATAGAGAAGTATAGGCTTATTTTATGAAGACAAAACCATAACACACATGGGTTAGCTATGAAAGAGAGGTTTTAAGTGATGAAAACCATGGGATTCCATCTTGAAAAGGATGAAAAGTATCCATGAGAATCATGCCATGAGTAGATTCTCATGGTACTCATATTGAAGATAAGGTTAAAAGGTGATGGGTAATCACATGATTCTTGTTTAGTCATTGATCCTTAAAATAGGTAAGTGGAAGGTGGATGTTGCTCAAGGGACAAGCGTTTAATAGACAGAAGATGATACATGACTTGATTCAACAATAGAATGGTCGAAGATGCAAGGCATTGAGGGGCTCAAGTTTGGGTTTACCTTTAAGTGAAGATAAATGATAAGCACCCAATCCATAGGCATGAGTAATGATATAGGGTCCAAGCCAATTAGAGAGAAAATTTCCCCATTTACTTTTCTCCACTTTTGTTACATGTTGATTTTCCTTCAGGATGAGGTCACCGACCTGGAAGGTTTGTTCTTGGACACGTTTATCATAGGCACATTTGATACATTTTTGGTAGATTTGGAGGTGATCGAGAGAATTTAGATGGCATTCATCTAATAACTCAAGTTGTGCCAAATGATCCTAGAAAAAATCATCATCATTGAGCATATATTTGAGTGAGATACAAAGAGATGGAATTTGGACTTCGAGAGGCAAGACAACCTCTGTACCATAGACCAAAGAGAAAGGTGTGGCAAGTTGAGGTGTGAATACTAGTGTGATAAGCCCATAAGGAAAAAGGAATGTGTGTGTGCCAATCCTTACTAATATCATCAACCACTTTCATAAGAATTTTATTTAGAATTTTATTTAGAGTTTTTTTAGTTGATTCAGCTTGGCCATTTTTTTGAGGATAATAAGGTGAAGAAAAACTGAGTTGAATTCGAAGGCATCACAAGAGTTTCCGTAGGGTTTTGTTTTTGAATTTTTTTCCATTATCAGTGATGAGGCGTGAGGAACACCAAAGTGAAAAATGATGTGATGATTGATGAATTCACATATTTTCTCAGTTTTTGTAGAAATAAGAGGTATGGATTCCACCCATTTAGTGTAATATTCGGTAGTTAATAATCCATTGATGACATTGGGAAGAATGAGGGTTGATCTCTCGACAAGATCCAAACCCATTGAGAGAAAGGCCAAAGGTCAAATGTCTCGTGTAACTGTAAGGCATGACTAGGGGTGTGATGAAGATTAACATGTTGTTAACACTTCACACAACACTTGACATAGTCACAAAAATCACGGTTTAGGTTGGCCAAGTAATAGCCTAGGAGAAGGATGCACTTAGTGATAGCTAAGCCACTAAAGTGACCCCCACAAATCCCATCATGAACTTCCTTGATGGTGTATGGAATTTTAGAACTCATAAGGCATCGTAAGAGGATAGCATCAAAGCCACATTTATAGAGAAGACCACCCATGATGACATAGTGAGAGACTTTTGAGAAAGGCTCATTGTCCATTACGAGTAAGATCTAGAGGTAAAATGAAAGGGAAAGATAGTCAACAAACTTCTTATACCAAAGGTCACGTGGGTTAGTTTCAATGTTTCCTACAAGGTTGACATCTCGGATTAGATAAGAAGGTGATTGCAACCTTTTTATTGTGACAAATATTTTCAAGTCGAAGGATGAAGTGGGGATTTGAGAAGTAAGACAGGCCATGGTGTCTACAAATTTATTAGTGGAACATGGGGTGGTTTGAAGTTCATAATGGTCAAAGGTAGTCAAAAGCATGTCAACATGATGTTTATACTTTTTAAGTATCTCATTATGACACTGGTATATACCATTAACTTGGTTCACAACTAGTTGAGATTCACCAAAGATATTAATTGATTTAACATCTAAGGCTATGGTAGTTTGAAGACCTAACACGAGTGCTTCATATTCGGTGATATTTTTAGTACAATCAAAATATAGTTTGAAAGATAATGGCATAGGCTCACCATCAAGAGGAATGAGGATAACTCGACACCACCCCCATGCTGACATTTGGAACCATCAAAGAATAAGGTCATCTAGTAAATGGTATCATCCAGGGAGAGGGTAGTGATGGATTCATCAAGGAAATCAAGTTAGAAGATTGTTTCGAGAGAGAGAGGTGTGTTTGTGAGTTGGTCAGAAATTTTTTTCCTTTGATATATTTTTGATGGATGAATTCAAGATCTAGGTCTACAAGAAGCATGAGCCAACGTGCAACACATTGATGTTGGTAGGGCTTAGCATACATGTAATGTAAGGGGTTAGTATTGGTGACAACAAAGGTTTTGTGGTTGAGTAGGTAATGGCGAAGTTTAGTGGTGACAAAAACTAAGGCTAAGCAGATTTTTTCGGCATGAGTATATCTAGTTTCATAGTCTAAAAGCGTATAGACTTATATAATAAACCACTTTCTCCTATGTTTAATCATCACGATGAGTGAGCATGACACCTAAGGAATGATAGTAGCATAAATGTAAAGGTAAAATGGTTGGTCATCCTTAGGGGAATAAGAATAGGTGGTTGGAGGAGGTATTTTTTAAGGCATCGAAGGATTTGTGGCATTCATCATCCCATTTGAAGGAGACATCCTTTTTGAGAAGATGATGAAATGGATGGCAAGTGGTGGTGGAAAGCTGAGAAATAAAGTGATGAATAGATTACAACTTTCCTTACAAACTACGAAGTTGACAAAGGTTAGTAGGTGGAGGAATTTTGAGAATAACCTTGATTTTAGTGGGATCAACTTCAATGCCACAAAGAAACAATAAAACCAAGGAGCTTTCCAGAGAGAATAACAAAGACACACTTCTTAGGTTGAAAGGAGAATGCAATATTTGATGAGATGGTCAAAGACAACTTTAAGGACAACAAGGTGCTCGACCCGATGTTTAGATTTGGCAAGAAGATCATCAACATAATCTTCAATATGTTATGCATGATGTCATGAAAAATAAGTCATAGCTCGTTGATATGTAGCAATGGAATTTTTAAGGCCAAAGGGCATGACACGATAATAAAAGGTCCCCAAGGAGTGATGAAGGTGGTTTTGTGTTGATCTTCCTGGGGTGAGTAATATTTGGTTATAACCGAGAAACCATCCATGAGTGATAGCATCTCATGTCCGGTGATGAGATCAACTAGTTGGTCAATACTAGGTAGAGGAAAGTCATCTTTGGGGAAAGCTAAGTTAAGGTCATGGAAATCCATTAAAATGTAGAGTCCCCTATCAATTTTGTGATAGGAATGATGTTAGAGATCCATTGGGGATAATCAATGGGTAAGATGAAGGAAACTAAAAGAAGGCATTGGAGTTCTTCTTTGACAAGAAGGGAAATGCAAGGATGCATTTTTCATAGCTTCTATTTCATGGGTTTGGCATCAGGAATGGTTACGATATTGTGGACCAATGTTTGGGTCAATACTAGGCATATCAGCATATGACCAAGAAAATCGTTTCTATGATCCCGAAGGAAAGAAGTGAAATCTTCATGTTTAGCAACATCTAAAGATTGGCCTATTTTTAGAATGTGTGGGTCATCTTGAGTGTGAATATTGATCTCGATGGTCAATTCATTCAACATGGTTTGCATCTCAGAAGGTAATGACCGATGAATATAATAATCTTCCACACCAAGGTAAGTGAGAATAGACTCATCGTCCTGACATTAAATGACATTAATATAAGGGGTATCATCATCGATCATGTCAGGATATATAAAGGGAAGAGAAGAGGGAGCCTCACCATCATGTTGATAAGTCAGAGGTCCCAGGGAAATGGTGTTCATGAAAAGAAAAATTAGGAGGAATGGATTATGGGTCCATAGACTCTGTAGGTGAAGGTGGTGAAGTTGGTGAATGGGGTGGGGAATGTTTATCATCCTCAATGAGTTCGAATGTAGGCCTTCCTATAAGGTGATTTGGAAAATCCAATACCACTACGTCTTTATGCTTATGAGTGGTGCAAGGAATGAAAATATGGAAACCTTGTTCATAGAAACCAAAGCCAAAGCCCTTTTAAGCACAATAATGGAGGAAGGTGTGGGTAAAGTGGTGGTTGGTGAGAGATTGAAGGTCGGAGGAAAATGGTTGATTTTGGGAAGGAGGATTAGGTGAGTAGGTAGAAGTATCAAGTCCCCATACATTAAGTTGGTACGAAGGTGGGGAGGACTATAGGGGAAAACCTCACCTATGTGGTGATCATAGTGGGGATGTTGGTGAAGTTTACCATAATCTTGAGGAGTAAGGAATGTGTCAATGTTATAAAAGTGATACTACCCAAGAGTGAGGTTGAAAAACACCTTCTAAGGGATCAGTAGTTGATATGTGGGTAGTGGGAATGGATGAATCATTGGATAGTTGAGGAAGAAGAAGCATTATGTTTGAGAAGTAGATGGGTTGGTTGATGGGTCAGCTGTAGAAGTTGTGGTAGTAATGGGAATAGAGGAGTTAGTTTTGGAAGATGTAGCAACAAAAGTGGTGGATGAGGCAATGAATAAAGAAGAAGTGGTAGCGAGTGGTAGATTCCTTAACTGGTATAAGGACATCATTGGGTCGATACAACATGTTATAGGTATTAAATGGTGAAGGGTCAGCTAGAATGGTATATTTTTTCCCTTCATGTTCAAATTTTAAATAGTGGTGTAAGGTTGAAGGAACAAAACCCATGGCATGAATCCAAGGTCGGCCAAGCAGCATTTTGTACTAGAATTCCCCCTCTAAGACATAGAATAATTCAGGAATGGTATGGGGCCTACACAAATGTGGAGAATGATGGTGCTAAGGGTGGAATTCATAGCATCATTAAATGAATGCAACATAACTAGGTTATTATGCATGTAATTTACAAGGATGCACATTTGGTTGTATGCATGGGAGGAAATGATGTTAATACTGGCACCTCCATCAATCATAACACATATATTATCAACGTAGATAGAAATAAATAAGGTGGGGTCAACATCATCTAATTTGAGAGGTACAATCTCATCGTCAGAGAAACTAAGAGTGGATACATGATGAGTGGTAGCAGGAATAGAGTAAGGGAGAGAAGTGGTGAGAGATGCCACATGGTGAGGAGTGATAATGGATTTAACATGTGTTGGGTCATTAGGTAGAACCTCAATAGATTGTAGGACCTCAATGATATCTTGACGATGAGACTCATAGGTTTGGAAAAGGTCATATAAAGAAATTTTGAAAGGAGACTGGTGCAAATTTTTAAGCATTATAAAATGGGAAACCCCATGAGAAATAGGGTATGTGGGTCCATCAATGGTGATTTTTGGTGTAGGTGAAGATGGAATATTTGGTAAAAGATTAGCATATGAGCTAGATGTTTTCTTCTTTCCTTTGTCCTTCTGGGCTTGAGTGGTAGTTTGAACCATATTAATATGTGGTAAAGGATAAATTGAGTATTGATAGTGTAGTGAGAGGATGGGAAAAAAAATGTGAGGGCATATACTATTTGTTTGAAAACAATGCAAGCACATTAGCATTTTGGTAGAGATTTGTCTAGCTCTCTTATATGGCCCATATTGATCTCAAATGTTGGAAGGGGATTAAAAGGTTTGTGGAGGGGCGAAGATGAAGTTGTTTAATAGGTAACAGATAAGGATGTGTGGTGATAGGTGAAGGCGGAATAGGGTCCTCATCTAAAATATCATCATCGTCAAAGATTTCTTTGAGAGGACATAGTTGGAGAAGAATAGTATTAAGAGCCTTAAAATTTCCACATCATGCCCTAACACATGATGGTAAGCAAAAATTTTGGTATCGTCAAACCCTTCTGGTTTAGGTTTGAGTGGGTCGTAAGGTCTAAGTGGTGGCAATGTGATGACAGAGGTTTCTAAAAGGTTAGCTAAGATGTTTGTGTAAGACCCTACCAATGGATCACAATGTGAAGTGTGGGTGAATTTGGTGGGAAAGGTACCACCGGAGATGGAATTGGAGGTTGATTAAGTTTGAACACCTTTTTTGTAGATAGTGTAGTTTTAGGTTTGGATTTTACCTTCTTGGGTAAAGATGTAGTAGGTGAACTAGTTGTTGAAGGTGGTGTAGGTTTAATTACCTCTTTGGAGGGTAGTGGGTTCTTGGGCTTTGGTTGCACCTTCTTAGGTAAAGGTGAAGAAGAAGTGTGCAATGTAGAAGGGAAGGTTGATGGAAAAAGGAGTCGGCTTAGCCAAGGTGATAATGGAGGTTCGGTGAAGGTTGTAGTAAGAGGCAATGTGGAAGGTACTAGTTGAAGAGAAGGGAATAGCATAGGTAATGATGAGGATACTAGAAGTGGTGTAGGTATAGGAGGTAGAAAGGATATAGGTGATGGTAAAGGTGTAATTTTTGTAGGTAATTTGGGTGCAATAGAGAATTATGATGAGGTACATTGTTGTGCTTTTGGTTTACTCTAGGTAGGAGGTTGTTTGGACAAGGTTGATGGGTGGGGAGCTATGATAGATGAAAGTGGTGAAGGTGAAAGAGGAATAGTGGGTGAAGTCAATGTATGTGACCTAAGAGGTTGGGTCTTCCTCTAAGATGGGGAATAGTGTTTGTGATAGATTTTGAAGACATGGCTAAATCTAGTTTGACAGGAGGATGGACTAGGCTTGATGTCGGCATGACTCCCAATGTGGAGGAAGATATAGGTGTAGGTAAGGTTTTAGGCATAGGAAAAATTTCATTTGATGGTAAAGGTTTAGGTGTGGGAAAGGGTGATGAAGAAGGGTTCCATACAACTAGAATGGGCATGGTGGGTTTGGTTATCTGAAACACCTTTGGATAGATTATGGAAGTATCAGCAGACAATATTTGCATTTGAGTTGAGATAAGTAGTCGAAGGCATCCCCAAAGTATGGAATTGTCAACATAATCCAAGTTGTTTGCCAAACATGAAAATGGCACCACTGTAAGGGGGGTGATGTTGATTTGGTAGTAATTCCTGTAAATAGTTCTATGAGACATGGAAATGGTTTGCTTGAGACACTATGGGCAAGGGAGACAAAAGAAAATCAACAAGATCCTTCAAAGCTAATAGAGAATTATCACCAATAGGAAGGGAATTTGCTAATGGATCCCCTTTGGTTAGGAGAGATGACAAGTTGGATGAGGTAAGTTCATGTTTAGACAAAGAAGAAGGTAAAAATGACTCTCCCATGGGTAGAAGAGTAAGTACAACATGTTGTTCATTAGGTTGAGAGGTGAGTGAGGAAGCGCATCGGTGGATATGGTGGACTCCTCCATGGGTGAAGGAGGAGATAAGGGACATTCCTCTATAGGTAAAGGATCAAATGAAACAAGTCCCTCCATGGATTAAGAAGCTCATGCAAGAATAGCCTCAATAGATGGAGTAGGAGGAAATTTAATTGGAAGAGCTCGTATGATGTCAAAAGCAACATGAATGTCACGAATGTTACTATCATTGGTAGAGGTTTCAGTTGTTTGGTTAGACGATACGGTGTGAATTGGGAAGGAATTTTTGAAGATGTGAAGGTTATGATTAGCTGGTGTATTAGGATTATCCAAGACAAGATCTCCATTGTCTAACATTTCTTGGATGATATTTTTAAAAGTTATATAATTATTGTTGCTATGACCTCTAATGCGATGATAGTTGCAGTAATCATTTTCTTTGTACCATGCAGGCACAAGACGAGAGGGGTCAAAACCAGTATGTGGTTTGATGGGTGGAAGAGTGACTACTTCAGCTTTTAGAAGTTTTTCTAAAACTAAAGAGTAAGGTTCTCCTATGGGAGTATATTTTTGTTGCTCTGATTGAACTAGAAATCTTGAATAGGAGAAAGATTGGAAGAAGGATTTGATTGGTTGGATGGATGAGATGGGCCGAATTTTAAAACTACTATGTTGGCAGATCCTTTTTCTTTAGAATAATTATTTTTGGTTTGGAAGAAGAAGAGGTATCATTTGGTTTGAACGCAGTGTTCTTATTACATAATTCTATCTTATTCTCTTCAATGGCACACATTTCAAGTTTCTAGGCCATGATGAATGCCTTGTCAAATGTGTGGAAGGTTTGAACTTCGAGAGTTGGTGAGATGTTTCTACCACAAGCCCTAGTGAATAAATCTATTAACTCAGTTTGAGGTAGTTAGAATGAGTTGGTTGATCGGCTCCATGACAAGTGACAAAATCTATGATAGATTTTTCATCGTATTGGCATGTTGTGTACAAGTCGGTCATAGTGACCTTCTTCACAATGTTGATAGAAAAGTGGTCTAGAAAATTCTAAGCTACCTAATTTAATGAAAATATGGAATGCCTAGGTAGATCAATATACCAATCTAAAGCTAGTCCTATCAAGGGCATTAGGAATGTTAAGTAAGAGAAAAGTTTCATCATGAGTGATCAGATAACAAACATCTTTAAAAGACTATAAGTGCTATTGCAGCTCTTATTTTCTATTAAATTGGTTGAATTTGGGAATTTCATAATGCGTATGTTATGGATGAATCAGAATGGATGGGTGAATGGGATCATTGCAAATCTCACCGTATGTTAGAGAATTACGTGAGTCGGAGACTGATACTTCCAATGTCTACATCTTGTCCATCATCATTTTGATAATATCATTGGTAGGTTGTGATGAATGGGAACCCCCTGTAGTATCAGGAGGTAGATGAGGAGGGTATGACATGGGTGAAATTCTAGTATGTGGTGGTGTCGATTACAAAAATTATGAGGAAGGAATGTAGGCTAGAATAGATGTAGATGAAAAGTATCTTGAATAAGTGATAAATGAAATAGGGGGATGTTGGTGATAAGTGTAGGTAGGTGGAGTAGATGTAAAGACTCTTGTAGCAATCGGAGGAAGAGACTGCGGGATGGAGAGGAAAATGTTTTGGAAGGGAGTATGGGTTGTCGACACCATTGGTGGCTGAGATGTAATAGGTATATGAGAGTTGGTGGGTACAGAATGAACTACACTCAAAGTGGTTGATAAAGGAATGGTTGACATCATAGGAGTGATAGACATTAAAGGCGTGACGAGATGTTGTAGGTGTAGCTGAGATAGATCATGATGTGTGTCATTTTGTAGTCGGGGATGTGATCTAAGCGGCACTTTCATTTGTGGAGAGATGGATAGCACTTTGAAAGGATTTGATCTGACCCTCACTATTTTAGGTTGTGCCTTTCAACCAAGGTAAGAGAACCTATATTATAACCCCAAATGGTGAAGGAGATGAAGATATCCCTCAATTTATGCAAATAGTATGAAAAGGCCTTGGGAAAATATGATCAACACTCCAAATATGACTTTCACAAGTTGTCACTCCCTAGATTATGGAGATATTTTCAATGCAAGGCAAGGGTTACTAAAGACATTGTATAATCTTGATTTGCCTTTCTGCATTTTGTAGATGGGTTATTATTTTGTTGACACACAATGCAGATGTAGGGGTAGTATGGGTAGGATGGGTTGTTTAGAATGATTTTTGGTGGGGTGTTGACAAGACAAACTGGGATATATCAGATCTTTGACAACCTCTACAATACTTGAACAACTATCAGATAAAATGCTTCAAATAATTAGGATATTCTTTCAACCAGAAGAGGCATAAATGGAAGCCCAAGTTGCACTCTTCACACAATATTTGAGAATTCACCACAAAATCTTGAAGTAAAGAACTCAATTAAACACAAAAATCCTTGATCAAACCACGCCTAAGGTACCCCAAAGGCTTACAAGCAATCTCTATAGTCAAGGAAGGTAAAGTGATTTTAAATTTGTTTATCTCTTTATTAGATGAAGGCTCTTCTGAACATGAGATTGCAAATGCCACTAAACTATCAACAAGAAATGGAGATTCTGTGTGATTTCTAAAGACTTTCAATGCAAGATTGCAACAAGAACAATGAAAACTATTTACAGGCATTTAAAAATGATAACAAACATCATATTGCCCAGAAAAACATAGATTAACTCAAAATCTTGTTAGATTCATCAGTAGGGGAGAGTTTCATGAACAATCTCAGAGCTGTGTGATGGCTATACACTTGTAACCAACTCACATACATGAAGATCCAACACGAAGAAATTATCCTGGTTCTTTGGTGGGTTTTAAAAAATGAGCTTTCTCTTAGAATTTTCTCATGATTTTCAATTTTTCCCCCCCTTTACAATTTCTCAAAAATGCATTATATACCTCTTGCCACATTGGATCCTTCTTTCCCAAGAAAATAATATGCCATGGGATCAATTTTGTTACAAAACAATTCTCATGATTCAATGAAAATGACATCAAATAGAAAAACATTTTGCAATGAGAGTTGTCGAGTGTGTGCCCAAAAAGATTAAATCATTACAAATATCTAGATCATTATCCATCTTGGAGGCATGTTTTTCATCATTGAGGCATGCAAACACCTTTTACTCATCATTTTCACCTTTTTACCTTTTAAAATTACCTCTGTAACTTTTGATTTTGTCATTTCACGTGTTTTTTGGATAGATTAGGGAAAAATTTATTTCAAAACCACCTCAAATCAAAGAATTAAGCCATGAAAGTGATGCCAATGATCCTGGAAGGCCAAGATGACACAAAATCACTATAAATTTGATGAATTTTGATGCAAAAATCATGATTCCAAGCTTCTGGAGCTCCCATGGTGGTCAAAACAAATGGATGCACAACAACCATCGATCTTATCCATCTTTTTAATCTTGGCCCTCCACGTGGAAGATGCGGACTTAGAAATAAGCTTGAGTTACCTTTTTAATTTTTGGATAAGGCCGGACACGTGGCAAAAATGATTGGATCAAATTGGGCTCATTTTTTTACTTTATGACCTTTTGAAAATTTTGAAAAAATGGAAAATTTTGACTTTTTCCCCACCCCTCCGCCTTTGAATTTTGGAGCTGACACGTGGCACATGGTGGGTCCCATTGGGATCACACTTCAATTCTATGCATTTTGACCTTTTTGGAAAATTGGAAATTTTTCACTTTTTGCCCCGCGGGCACCTCCGATTTCTCCCTCGCCACGTGTCTCCTTGTGATTCATCATGGGCCAACGCTCCAAATTTTGATTTTTAAGCCCTTTTTGCAAAAGGAAAAAAATTTCCCTCCTACCCTTGCCCCTGACCCACCCTTTGCCTCTGACGTGTCCTCATTGATTCTTGCCGCCCATGGCGTCCATCTCTCTTTTGTCAAAAGGAAAGGGCTTAATCTTCATTTTTACTCCCTTTAAGCCAAGGGAAAATTCTCAACTTCTTGGAGAGCCCATGCCATTTTTCACTTTTAGACAACAAAGTCAAAAATTCATTAAAATTGGACCTGTACCCTTCTTGACTTTTGTTTTTTTGGACATGTGTCCTTTCCTTTGTTGTTCAAATTTTGATTTAACCAATCCATTTGAAGTTAAAAAATTCAGACTCAAAATTCCACCATTTGACCTGGATGTCCCACATGTGATTGGGGCTTTGGGCCAAAAGTTTACTTTAATTTTTTAACCTTTGAAAAAAAAACAAAAACCTCAATCGTGTCCTCCTAACCTTGATTTACGCCACGTTACCCATGGCCTCCTCTGATTAGAGTGGGAATAAAATTTTTTTGAAACTTTTTAAAAAAACTTCAAAAATCTAAGTCCCCCTCCCGCTCCTCCATTTTGAAACTTTTAGGACACGTGTCCTCTCTAGTTGGCTCTGGGGATTCGGGAAAAATTTTGACTTAGGAAATTTTGTAAAATAAAGCCAAATTTTTAAGGATATCTCGACCCCGCCTCTCCTCAACCAATAAGAACATGCCACGTAGGTAACTTTGAAAAAAGGTGGAGCTGTGGAGCCAAATTTTCCACTTTGCTAAAAAAAAAAATGACAAGTTAGAAACATTTCCCACTACACCTCGGCCAATGAAAACCTGCCACATTTCCAATACCTTTTGAGGATGAATTTGATGGGAAAATGATGCCCGTATGACTGTCAAAACATAAAAAATTCAAAGGATGCCCTAGAATTCAATTTTTTTCACCAAGGATGGCAGATTTTTGATTTTAAATCAACTGAAGCATGATTTTTTACAACATTTTCAATCTAGGATTTGGATTTTCAAATACAAACAAGTATGATTTGATCAATTTCAATTTTTCCATGATCTAGCAAAGGGAAAAATGACATAGCCCACAAAATTGGAAAAACTAGGGCACAGAAAAGGGAAAACTTGGATTATTCTTCAAATTAGGGAAAAACAACAAGTTTGTGAGCATTTTTAAAGCATTTCAACTAGAGGGGAAGAATTATAGACCATCAAATCAAAGGATAAAACATTTTTGAGCAGATATAGATTTGAAAATTTAGGGCAACATGGTGCAAGCTCAAAAATGGCACCAACATCGGCTCTTGCTTGGGGATGGGCACTCCCAATGAGTGCCACAAGGACAAAACATAGACCAAGTGCCAAAATATCCATTGGGAAAAGGATTCATGACGCAAAAATCAAAAAACCAGAACCATCCTTGAAAAGAACCCGAAACCAAAAATGGCTACCAAGAACAAGGGAAAACCACACACCAACAAAACAACAAAAACAAAACAAAAAAACAAAGACTATACAATTGTACAATTGGTGCATACCTCAAATTTGGGGATTAATCCAAGAAATGCTTCAAATGTCTACCATTAACAGGTAGCTCCAGCAATTCCCCATCTAAGTCCTTGAGAAAGAAGGTATGTTCACCAATTCTGATATCAATGGCATAAGGGCCCATCCATAATGCATCAAATTTTCCATGCTTTCCCTTGTCTTCATGCCTACTATCCCACAACAAAACCAGATCTCCAACATTGAAGGCTCTAGGAGTGACCTTCTTGTCAAACAATCTCTTCAATTTTTCCCTAAATCTGACATGCCTTTGATGGGATGCTCTTCTCTCCTCATCAAGCTCAATAATCTGATTGATCCTTGATTCATATGGGCCAAGCTCTTGATCTTCCAACTATTGGGAAAATGAAATGAAGATAATTGCAGGTGCAAGGGCAGCAAAGCCTGAGTTCCATACACCAATTCAAATGGGCTTTTACTAGTAGCTCTTTTAGGAGTTATCCTATCATCCCAAACTATAAATTTCAATTGTTCACCCCATTTCTTCTTGTTTTTCTCCAAGGTTCTTCTAATGATCTTCAACAAATTCTTATTGTTGGACTCAGCTTGTCCATTCCCTTGGGGGTTATAGTTTGAAGAATAAGTCAAGATTGATTCCATATTCATTACACATTGCCATTAAAGGTTTGGCTCTAAAGCACATGGCATTATCAGCTACAATCTTGACTGGGACTCCAAATCTACATATGATTTGATTCAACAAGAAGTCCATAACTATTTGGTGTGTTTGCTTTCTTGGTGGGGATTGCCTCTACCCACTTTGTAAAATAATCAAGTGGCTACAAGGATCCACTTATGGCCAGCACTAGAAGGATCTGAAATCTCACCAATGAAGTCCATCCCCATTGCTTGAAAGGAGCTTCAATTGATACAAGCTGCAAAGGAAGGGAGCCTGAAGCTTTTAGTCTTCTAGAGAAATGTTGGCAACTATCACATTTTCTAACCAACTGGGTTGCATCTTTGAAGAGAGTAGGCCACCAATAACCAGCTCTCAAAATCTTATGTGTTGTTACTCTTCCAACAAAGTGTCCTCCACAAACTCCCCCATGGAAATCAGCAACTATCTTGGGAGCTTCATCTTTAGTTATGCATTTCAAGAGGACACCTTCAGGGTTCTTCCAAGCCTAGCCCAAGGTCTGTGATGATATATTTTTGAGAAGCCAGCTTGAGGGCTCTTTTCTAATTTTTATTTAAGTGACTAGGGAAGCATAGGTGTCTGAGGTAGAAGATCACATCTTTGTACCACTCAGAACTTACCAACTTTGCAAGCACATCTACCCTTTCTTCCTCTAGTTGATTCACTTCCACATTCTGCAAGTTGCTCTCAGCCATGAGCTTAGCAAGGCCCAAACCTCTTACCAACTTTGTGGTTTGGATGTCCATATCATACTCTTGTAGCTTGTTCACCCACCTACATATTTTTCTTGAGATCTCCATCTCTGATAAGATGTCTTTCACCATGGTGTGGGGAACATAAGCAACAAATTTTGAACTCAATATATAAGGCCTGAAAACTTTTGTTGCTTTCACCAAGGAAAATGCTTGTTTCTCCATGATTGTATACTTCAGCTCAGCTACTTGTAAAGCCTTACTAAAGAAGGAAATAGGCCTCTCAGCCCCATTCTCATCCTTTTGCAGAAAAACAAAAGCAATGGTATACTCAGAGGCAAAGGAAAAGATTTGGAAAGGCCTCTTATAGTTTGGGGCTGCTAAAACAGGTGCATGTTTAAGTGCATCCTTAATTCCTTCAAAAGCTTGAATGGAAGCCTCCTCCCATTTGATAACTTGGTCCTTCTTTAGCATGCTTGTGATTGGAAGAGTCAACTCAAAAAGTTGGAAACAAACCTTCTAATAAAATTAATTTGACCAAAGAAAGATTGGATGCCTTTCTTGGTTCTTGGGATAGGTACTTTGTTGATTGCTTCCACTCTCTCAGGGTCTATCATAACACCATCTTTTGACACAATGTGACCAAGCAGCTTGGCCTTTTGCATGCCAAAATGACACTTCTTTGGATTAAGAGAAATGCCATACTCCCTACATCTGATCAACATCTTCTCCAAGTGTTGCAAATGATCACCTCTCTGCCTTGAAAACACAAGTCACATCATCTTGGTAAAATGCAATGAACTCATTGATGTAACCAAGAAAAAGCAACATCCATTGCTCTTTGAAAAGTGGCACCAACATTCATCAAACCAAAGGGCATCCTAACAAAAACATATGTTCCCAAGGAGTAGTGAATGTTGTCTTAAGTCTTTTTGATTCTTTGACAACCACTTGATTGTATTCGGAGAAACCATCCAATGTAGAAAGCAACTCAGACCCTATCACAAGCTGCAACATATTTTCCATATTTGGCAAGGGATAGTTGTCCTTCATGGATGCTTTGTTTATATTTCTAAAATCCACAAAAATTCTGATGTCTCCATTCTTCTTTTTGACTAGCACAAGGTTTGCAACCCAAGATGAATATCTAGTGGGCTGAATAATACCTCCATCTCTCAACTTCTTTAACTCCTCTTGCATTTTCATGGAGAGAAGTGGATTAATTGGCCTTTTCCTCTATCTGAATGGCTTAGTCTTGGCCTCAAGAGGGATCTCATGTTGAAACAAGTCTTCTCTATATGCTTTTAGCTCGGAATAGGACCAAGCAAGGAAGTCTTGATATTTTTTCAAGAGTTGGGCATAGGATTGTTTTTCCTCTTTACTTAAATTGCTGCCCAACCAAATCTTCCTTGGTTTACCATTAGTGCCCAAGTTATGCTCTTCCACATCCCTTGAGGTAGACATGTTTCTATTTATGATGTAATCAACATTGTTAAAATTTGACTCAAGTGCAACAAGACCTCTAGGAATGGTGTTTGTTTTCAATTGGATGATGTCTTTCTCAAACAAAGTTTCTCTTCCTTCAGTCATGCATACCATTGGCTCCCAATCAATATTCTGATTTGAAAACTCACCTTGGTTTTGCAAGAACCTTAGCACTTGAGTATCATCATTAAAAACTTGCCAATGTTTCACATTATCAGGGACAACTGGCCTAGTTAGCACTTCAATGTTGTATTCACAATAAGGTGAAATGGTGCAATTTCCAAATCTAGAACCCAACACTACCAACTTGTTCAGCAACAACATTGAGACCTTTATCATGATACACAATGTTAAAGGAATCAAACATTTCAATTAGATCCCAAACTGCATGCTTATATTGTTTCATACGCTGATTTTTTGTAGCATACAATTTTCTTATTTGTTTGACAACCAACTCTGAAGTCTCCTTTTAAACAATATCTTTCACTCCATACTTCCATGCAATTCTTAACCCCAACAACAATGCCTCATACTCAGCAATGTTGTTAGTGCATTCAAAATTAATTTTGAAGGAAAAACAAACTCTTCCAAACTAGGAGAAAGCATAACTATACCAAGCACCATTTCCAAATTTGGAGCAAGCTCCATCAAATAGCAAGGTCCAAGGAGAACTACCACCTCAAGGAACTTTGATTTGATCCATCTTATTTTCTTTTCCATCAGCAAAACCAATGAAATTCTCAGCATCTACATCAGCAAATAACACTTCATAGGAAGCATTGTTGGGATCTTCAATTAGGTGCAACATCTTCTTCTCACCATAAAGTTTAACAAGGCTGCCCTCAATTGGAATGGTGGAAAAAGACATGTCCATCTGAACACTACCACCAACACTTGCAGCCCATTTTCTTGACAAAAGCATACCCCATTTGGCAGGCAATCAACAATTACAACATCAAGTTTCAAATTCTTACCCGGATAGGCTGCAAGTTGCACTACCAAACCCTTCACACAACCAACCACCAGAACTTCTCTTGAGTCCATGGTAGTACACTTCCCATAGGCAGTTGTCACTTTGATATCCAACTCATTCATGACTTCTAGAGGCATGACATTACATGATGCACTGGAATCAAACATACAATTGTGAAGTAGCCTATCTTTTATGATCAAAGTTGTGAAGAATGGATCAACATTCAATTGGGAATCAACCAAAGATGTCCCCAAATATACCTCAAGTGTCTCTCCAAGATCTTCTAATGCTGGTGGTGTTCCAAGGTCTACAATGATTGAGGAGGAGTTTCAACAACATTTACATTTCTATTTGGGGTACTCTTTTCTTCCTTCAATCCCAAGTATTCAAATGCTCTCTTCTTGTGCTCAGGTATTCTAAGTAACTCAATGATTGGAACACTCACTTTAATTTGGCTCAATACTTGGGCTATGTCATAGGGAACACTCTTTGGTAGGAAAACATTGGAAGGGAGACAAGAAGATTCATTAGATGGCATGGGATTCTTGGCAGCTTGGGCATGAGGAGGACTGTAATTTTTGCATGGGGGATAGTAGAATCTTTTAGCAAGTGTTTCTTTCCTAGGAGATTCTTTTGGAATGCTTGTGAGCAAGGGTGTTTTAGGTTTGGCTTGAGGCCCAGATCCTTTAACAACTTTGCTTCTAGTATTATACTCTTTCTCTTGACCAACAACAACATTCATTAACAACTGTCTATCTTCCTCCGAAGGGATACCACCATCATATTTCTTAATCATCAAAGCTCTTAAGTATTCAAAGTCATTGTTAGGAATTTCAAAAGCTTGCACTACATCAACTTCAAGAGCATGAGGGGGAAGAAAGACTTGTACCCAGTTTGATGCAATCCCAAAAGTTGTAAAAAGTCCTAGCACTTATTATTCTTGTAGATGTTGCTCCTCCTTGTGAGCTTGAAGAATAGCCCACCATGAAAATATCATCATCAGTTCCATCCTCATTATCATCCTCACCAACTTTTTGGTCCACTTCACATGGAGGATGAGGAAGAAAACATCTATCACACCAATCCATATCAGCAACTTCTCTTCAACAACAACAACCCCTAGTAGTTAGAGGGATTCAGAACCAATCAATTCACTTCACGTGCTTGGGTTTTCTATTTCCCCCTCCCATAGGTCCTTTACCTTTGTCATCAAATCTTGCTCATTCCTATGGATGATTTCCAAATCTATCTTGGTTTTTTTCTCTAGGCTTTGACCTTGTGAAGTTTACCCAATTCCCTTCTCAACTCTTGCTAACTTGTATGAGATTTATTTGATACCCCCTGCCAAAGTTTTCACAACCTCTTCTAAATCAGCACCTTTCTAGCTTGAGGTTTTTAGGGTTTATCAATTTTACACCATCTCTCTTGAGAGGTTTCCCCCAACATTTGATATTTTTTCAATTTGAAGTGCCATGGTGAAATCTTGTCTTAGATTGGTAGGGTTCTTGTCTCTTAGGTAATAGGCTCCCTTTTTATCAAATGCATCTGCATATTTGATTAAACAAGATTCATCACAAGGCCTCAAACCAATAGGAAGCCTTCTCAAAGTTTTTTAAACCTTGTGTTGAAGTCATGAATGATTATTAGGGTTCTTCTTGATATTCTCAAACTCGGACAAAAGAAATCATACCAGAGGTCTTGTCACCATAAACAACCTAAATGCATTTTTCATTTCTCCCATGAGTTAATAGAATTATCGGGTAATCCTTGTACCAATCCGTAGGATGATCTCTTCTAGTGTATGAATGAACAATTTTACATACACATCTTCAAAATCTATCTCAAAATATTCCATCATATTAACAAAAGTTTGAGATTTGATCAAATTATGATGAAAAAGTTTGACAATTGTAAAAAGTTTTGCTTCCATAGTTTTGTCAACCTATTTCGAGCATCTTGTAAAACAAACATTTGGGTAACCATCCATGATTCCTCTAAAATTATCCCTCTCCAAATGTGACAACAATAAATGGAGGTCTAAATATTGAGCCAATTGTTTGACAAAGTGGAGGTGATCTTGGAGGTGAAAAATGATGAGGATCAAGAACTCAAAGGGTCTATGGAAAGATAAGACTTTAAAATGGAAAGAATGTAATCCTTCAAGAGTGATTGAAAATCTTGATTTCTTGGAAATTTTTATTTATTAAAAAATAAAAAACATGAGGTGTAGATGGAGAAGAAGGAATACCTTAAACAGTGTGCAAAAAGAACCTTACTAGCTTAAGGAAAAAAGTTTATCAAGAGGATTTCTTGAATCAGAACAAAGGAATCTGAAGAAGAGTGATAATGTTAATTCAAGGGCTGATCTCTCTCACCATGGGATAGTTCATCTTTGCCTCGGATGTATGACCTTAAGTAAAACTTTCCAAACATTCTCCTTCTAACTCTAAGTTACTTGAATGAAAACAATTTCAGCAGAAAGTTCTTAAGGAAGAGAGATCTTCTTCCTTTTTTTTAGAGACCAGCACAAAAATAAATGATAAAAGAAAGACATTTGGTATTTATTAATGTCAAATCAATTCTCAAACATTAAGGACTAGTTATGAAAGGAATTTTTAGGATCATCTTGTTTTCATATACAAATGATCCTCAATTAACCTAAATGCATTTTTTATCTTTAAAAACAAATTTAAAATCAGACTAGAATTCTTCTTAAGTAAATCCTTGTACCAATCCCTAGCATCCTCTTCTCAAAGTGTATGAATAAACAATTTTACATACACATCTTAAACTCTATCTCAAAATCTTCCATCATATTATCAAAAAGTTTGAGATGTTGATCACCATATTGAATTAAGAAATAGCATTGTTACCTTGAAATTTTGGCAACCTATTTCGACATCTTGTGGGACAACATTTGGGTACCCATCCATTCCTCTAAAATTTATGGGACCAAAGGTGTTAACATAAAAAATGGGGTAGGTGGAGGATGAGCCATATTATTTGTGGAGGTGATCTTGGAGGGAAAAAAATGATGACAGAGTGAGAGGTCTTTGGGGAATGGGAATGAAATCTTCAAAATAGATCTCTCTTAAGGGCTCTCCTTCTTGATGATCTCTAGAAAATTTAGAAAATACAAGAGCAGATTTAGGAGCAAGCCTTTCAAATGCACAAGAAGGTCCCTCACCGATGGGGAAATTCAAATTCAAATCAGCAATAGGATTGTCTAAATCAGATCCACTTGAAGAAGAATTGTAGTCCTCAATAACAAGTGCTGCTCACTTTCAAACTCAACAATAGGGATCTCCTTTCTTGTAGTCAAGTCTCCAACAACCTTCCACACCTTTCTCCCCTCTAGCTCTGAGTTTCTTGAATATGTAAACAACTTCTTAGCAGAGTCCTTGATGAAGAGAGATCTTCTTCCTTCAAGTTTTACAGATTTGAGAAACAAATTATAAATGAAAAAAGGTAAGACAACTGGTATTTTCAAGATCAAATCAGCATGGAGTCACCACTAAGGAATTTCACCTTAGTTGTGCAAGAATGCACTAAAATAATCTATCAAATGTTTTCTAGCACTGAAAACCTTTGCAAGGATTTATAAATCAGACCTTCTTCTTCTTAAATCAATCAATCACAATGCACCCAAAGTGTATGAACTACTAGGAAATGGAAAAAGGGTAGACAAAACTTGAAACCCTTGAAACTTACTTAAATATCAGATCTGAAGCATAGAATGATATTTTAACAATGTAGTAGCTCAAATACTTGAATACACAAATTCTCAAACTCTTCAAACACTCCACAAACACCAAGAAATTCCAAGAAGTCCCCAACAATGGCTCCATGCTAAAAGGTGTTGGTACCCAAATTTTTCTCCTTTTCAGTGTGAGAGCAGCATCATAGATATGGCATGAAGCTTGAAGTAGATAGATCATGATGTGTGTCATGTTTGTAGATGGGATGTGATCTAACTGGCACTAGATTTGTGGAGAGATGGATAGCACTTTGAAAGGATTTGATCTAACCCTCACTATTTTAGGTTGTGCCTTTCAACCAAGGTAAGAGAACCTATATTGTAACCCCCAAATGGTGAAGGAGATGAAGATATCCCTCAATTTATGCAAATAGTATGAAAAGGCCTTGGGAAAATATGATCAACACTCCAAATCTGACTTTCACAAGTTGTCACTCCTAGATCATGGAGATATTTTCAATGCAAGGCAAGGGTTACTAAAGACATTGTATAATCCTGATTTTCTTTGTGCATTTTTGTAGATGGATTGTATCCTTTTGTTGACACATAATGCAATGTAGGGGTAGTATGGGTAGGATGGGTTGTTTAGAATGATTTTTGGTGGGGGTGTTGACAAGACAAACTGGGATATATCAGATCTTTGACAACCTCTACAATACTTGAACAACTATTAGATAAAATGCTTCAAATAATCAAGGATATTCTTTCAACCAGAAGAGGCATAAATGGAAGCCCAAGTTGCACTCTTCACACAATATTTGAGAATTCACCACAAAATCTTGAAGTAAAGAACTCAATTAAACACAAAAATCCTTGATCAAACCATGCCTAAGGTACCCCCAAAGGCTTACAAGCAATCTCTATAGTCAAGGAAGGTAAAGTGATTTTAAATTTGTTTATCTCTTTATCAGATGAAGGCTCTTCTGAACATGAGATTGCAAATGCCACTAAACTATCAATAAGAAATGGAGATTCTGTGTGATTTCTAAAGACTTTCAATGCAAGATTGCAACAAGAACAATGAAAACTATTTGTAGGCATTTAAAAATGATAACAGACATCATATTGCCCAAGAAAACATAGATTAACTCAAAAGCTTGTTAGATTCATCAAGCATAGGGAGAGTTTCATGAACAATCTCAGAGTTGTGTGATGGCTATACACTTGTAACCAACTCACATACATGAAGATCCAACACAGAAGAAATTATTCTGGTTCTTTGGTGGTTTTTTAAAAATGAGCTTTCTCTCAGAATTTGCTCATGATTTTCAATTTTTCCCGACCTTTTAATTTCTCCAAAATGCATTATATATCTCTTGCCACATTTGATCCTTCTTTCCCAAGAAAATAATATGCCATGGGATCAATTTTGTTACAACAATCCTCATGATTCAATGAAAATGACATCAAATAAAAACATTCACAAGTTGTCAGGTGTGCCCAAAAAGATTAAATCATTACAAATATCTGGATCATTATCCATCCTAGAGGCATGTTTTTTCATCATTGAGGCATGCAAACACCTTTTACTCATCATTTTCACCTTTTTACCTTTTCAAATTACCTCTATAACTTTTGATTTTGTCATTTCACATTTTGGATGAGATTAGGGAAAAATTTATTTCAAAACATCTCAAATCAAAGAATTAAGCCATGAAAGTGATGCCAATGATCCTGGAAGGCCAAGACGACACAAAATCACTATAAATTTGATGAATTTTGATGCAAAAATCATGATTCCAAGCTTCCTGGAGCTCCCATGGTGGTCAAAACAAATGGATGCACAACAACCATCGATCTTATCCATCTTTTAATCCTAGCCCTCCATGTGGAAGATGTGGACTTAGAAATAAGCTTGAGTTACCTTTTTAATTTTTGGATAAGGCCGGACACATGGCAAAAAATGATTGGAAACAAATTGGGATCATTTTTTTGACTTTTCCACATTTTTGGAAAAATGGAAAAATTTGACTTTTTTTCCCCCCTCCGCCCTTGAAATTTTGGAGCTGACATGTGGCATATGGTGGGTCCCATTGGGATCGTGCTTCAATTCTGTGCATTTTGACCTTTTTGGAAAATTGGAAAATTTTCACTTTTTGCCCCGTGGGCCCACACCTCCGATTTCTCCCTCGCCACGTGTCTCCTTGTGATTCATTGCAGTGGGCAGCACTTAAAATTTTGATTTTAAGCCTTTTTTGCAAAAGGGAAAAAAATTCCCTCCTACCTCCTCCGCCCCCAACCCACCGCCTTGTCCTCTGCCACGTGTCCATCTTTGATTTGTCGAGGACCCCATTGGCTTAATCTTCATTTTTACTCCATGTAATTTTTTAAAAAGGGAAAATTTCTCTTCACCCACACTCACCCGACCCGACATTGTCAGCCCTATTTTTCACTTTCTCAACAAAGGCAGTTTCATAAAAAATTTTTCCACTTTACCACATGTCCACCTTGATGATTCACCAAAAGTTCCAAGCTCCCAAATTTTGATTTTAAACCTTCTTTGAATTTTGAAAAAATTTTGGAAAAATTCCCCCATTTTCCTCCATGGCCAAAATTTTCTTTAAACCTTACAGCCCGTCAAATTTCTGCCACCCGTGTCCCCTCCTGACATGATTCACCCATGTGTCCTCCTCTGATTGGAGTTTTTATTTTGAAACTTTGAGAAATAGAGCTAAAAACTCTAAGTCCCCCCCGCCCACCGCTCCTCCATTTTGAAACTTTTAGGACACATGTCCTCTAAGTTGGTTGTGGGGATTTCGAGCAAAATTTTGACTTAGGAAATTTTGCAAAATAAAGAAAAAAATTTTCAAAGGAGATCCGACCCCCACCTCCTCGGCCAATAAGAACATGCCACGTAGGCAAATTTGAAAAAGGCAGAGCCATGGAGCCAAATTTTCCACTTCTCCAAAAAATCAAAAAATGATAAGTTAGAAACATTCCCCACCGCGATCCTCGCCAATGAAAACCCGCCACATTACCAATACCTTCTGAGGATGAATTTGATGGGAAAATGACACCCGTATGACCATCAAAATGTAAAATTCAAAGGATGCCCTAGAATTCAATTTTTTCACCAAGGATGGCAGATTTTTCGATTTTAAATCAATTGAAGCATGTTTTTACAACATTTTCAATCTAGGATTGGATTTTCAAATACAAACAAGTATGATTTGATCAATTTCAATTTTTCCATGATCTGGAAAAGGGAAAAATGACATAGCCTACAAAATTGGAAAAACTAGGGCACAAAAAAGGGAAAACTTGGATTATTCTTTCAAATTAGGGAAAAACAACAAGTTTGTGAGCATTTTTAAAGCATTTCAACTGGAGGGGAAGAATTACAGACCATCAAATCAAAGGATAAAGTTAGCTTATTTATGAGTCAAAACCATGTGACTAACGATAAAACAAGTATTCTGAGCTTCGTTGATGATGCAGAAACATAAAAGTAATGGGGAAAAATTAGTCTAAAAATGATTGATTAGATCATTGTTCTGATTGGAAAATCAAAACACAGACCGACATCGGTTGGGTTAAGCGATGTCGGTATGGAATAAGCGGTGCCGATTAGATAAGACCGATGTCAACTACTATGAAAAATAAGAGATTCAAATATTTGGAAATGAAAGGTGAAAATGGGTCAACTGGATCCTAAAAATGATATCAGAGACTCAAGAGTGGGATAAAATGGTAGAAAAAGCCACAAAAAGAACAGGAAGGTGGAGAATACTATTCTAGAAAAAATAACCAAAAATCATATAAACTGACATCGGCAGTCGCTTAACCGATGTCGGTAAGATGATATAACCGATATCGATTCTTTGTGAAATCTAGGAAGAGAAGAAAAATGAAGTTTTGGTGATTTAGATCAAATAAAAGGACCAACATAGAGACTTAGTATGGCTATAACAAGTCATAATAAACCTAGAATAAAAATGGAATACACCAGTCATGATGTGGGATGTAAAAAGATAAGAAAGACTGAAGAAATGTAACTCATACCTCAAAACACAAGCAGAAAAAAGCTAAAAACTCGAAATCCTAAGTGTAAATTTGATGTTGTGGCTTATGTTATTTAGGACTGACTGTAAAGAAGATATAATTTTTAGTTAACAAATTTTCCCTAAAAGCGGACAACTATGGTTGTTTTCAGGTAAGTTTTGGCGTGGGAGATCCTTCTCTAAGATGATGACTGGACAGAAAAACTAGCTGGATCCCACTTTCAATCCTTTGATCGTGTGATCATTGACAACTTCTTCCAGGAAAGATGTTGTTTAAGAATTGTGTAGTTTGTTTTTAGTGATTTGGTATAGAGAGTGTGTAAAATGTGAGCTATGGTTTAATTTGTCAACCATCAGATGGGCATGAATTCCAGCATATAGGTTGCCCACAATTTAGATTAGCTATAATGTAAAAAACTCAAGAATTCAAGTTCACAAGTTTTAAAACCCAAATCCACAAACTATATTCGATGAGAACTAATTATTAATAGGTTAAGGGAATGACTTTCACTAAATGCAATACAAGAAAAGAAAGAAGAATTTTTTTAATCCGAAAAAACAAGTGTCAATGAGTCAATTCGAAGAAAATAATATTTCTAGAGAAGAAGATTAATGTGAACTTGTTTCAAATGAAAATATACACATAATATTTTCCCTGGGAATGAACAATGCAAAAAACCCATGATGGGTCCCACCAAAGTGTCAAGAAGTTTCACCTAATTTGTTTCTAGTTAAAACTGAATATGAAATAGGTTAGGAGGAATACTTGTGATATGTACGTTGAAGGTTGTATGCACGCATTAATGAATTTTAATCCAAGTTTATTGTGAAGATCTTCCCTTTGGCTAGGAGGAACAACCTGTAAGAAATACAATAAGACCACCAGATAACATTAATAATATAGGTTAGTGGACTACCTAGTAAATGCTAGATCCGGGAAGCGTGATGCTTCCTAGAAGGTTGTCAATCCACTTTCAAATATAAATTAATATTGAAAATATCATGAAGGAAATCCTATTGTAGTTATATGATTTAGGTATCTCATGAAAATATAATAAGAAAATATAATCTAACAGGAAAGGTTATGATTAGATTTGGAGGTTTGGTAGGTTATTCTAGGTTTGATGCATTCATGAATTTAATGAATAACATATTCCAAGAATACTTAGACAAGTTTTTGTTAGACTTAAGAATAGTGTTGGACATACTTAGAAAAAGGAAACTATATGGAAAAATATCTAAGTGTTCCTTCTATCAAAATGAGGTACAATACCTCATTTATATAATAAAAAGAAGGAATGTTCATGCAATTATAAGCTTCATGGGGTTGGTTGGATACTATATAAATTTTGTAAAAGACATTTCTATATTTTTTTCTCAAATAATATCACTACAGAAAAGGGTAAGAATTTTTTTGGTCTAAAAGCGTGAGAGTGCATTTAATTTGTTGAAAGAGAAACTAACTATAACACCTATTTTAAAGGTTTCAGACCCCAATATAAGCTTATATGTGGTAACATATGCCTCTAGTAATGGTTTTGGTGGAATCCTTCTTCAAAATGACCATGTGATTGCATACGAGAGTAGAAAATTAAAGGTACATGAGCTGAACTATGCTCCCCATGATCTAGAACTTGTTTCCATAGTTCACGCACTACAAGTTTTGAGGCATTACCTATTGGGAAAGCCTTTCAAACTAAAAATAGACCACTTGGGGCTGAATTATATCTTCATGTAACCCAAATTAAATGCAAGATAGTGTAGGTGGCTTGAATTATTATAACATTATGATTTTGATATAAGTTACATAAAAGGAAAGGAAAATAGAGTGGCAAATGCACTAATTTGTCAAAAGCATGTTTCCATGATTTTTACCCTTCGAACCTAATTCAAGGATGAGGTAAATAAAAAAGGTTAAAAAATTCATACTATCAACATGTTAAGGTTGCGTTAGCGAAAATCCTAATGATAAATTTTTTTAAGGATTCAAATTTGACAATGATGGAATCTTGAAATACGCAGGTAAAGTCTATGTACCTTCAAGAAATGACTTAAGGATCAAAGTTATTAAATAATTTCATGACTCACCATACTTTGGGCATCCTGGATTGATGAAAATGCTTTGATGTAAAACAAAAATATTTTTGGAAGGGAATGAAAAAGGACATGATATTTACTAATATCATCATTGTTTAGAATTTTAGTATGTAAAAACATGAATGCTTATATCTTGCTGGTCTGTTGTATCCACATAATATTACGCACTTTAAATGGTAAGTTATTAGCATATATTTTATGTAGGGACTGTCTATGTCAAAAAAACATGACATGATACTTGTTACATTGTTGATAAGTTAACAAAAGTAGGTCATTTTATATTAGGAAATATGAAAGATGATATACCCATGCTTGCAAGGTGATTAGTGCATGATATTTTCAGATTGCATGGAGTTGTAGAGTTAATAATTTTAGATAGGGATCCAAGGATGACATCTATATTTTGGAAAACATTGAATTCAACCTTGGGAATTGTTGTCACCCTCAAATTTCCCTTTAATTTTTAAGTCTAAAATTGTAAAAATTGTGAGTTAGTGCCCTTAAACTATGCTTGAAAGGGGTATTTTGAAAATTGGAACTTTCCAAGGACTTTTAGACTCATGAAAATAACTTCATCAAATGGGAAATTTCTTCCCCTTTCCAAAAAGGTAAAGAAGTCCTCCTAACTCCTTATACTTTTTAAGTTATGGCTCGGTAGGCCTAAGTTGGAAAATTTTCCCTTTGGTGGATTAGTGGAGATGCAAAGGTATTTGTGCACTTTGATATTTTTTGCAAAAAGCTAAGTTGGTGAGATTTGGCCCACCAGCCCATGGGGAGAATTGAAACAAAATCACCTAAGGACTGTAATCATTCAAAGGCTGCCACATGTCCAAAGGGAGGATTAGACTTGGGCGATGGAGAAATTCAAGGTTTTGAGCCTTTTGCCAAAAGGTTAAAAAGTATTAAGGTAAGCACTCTAAGGCCACCACATATCCAAAGAGCTGATGCGGGGTAGCAAGCCGAGTGGGATAAAACAAGTTTTGTGCCTTTTTCCAAAAAGGTGAAAATGATACAATGAGAGTCGTGCACCCATTTCCAATTAGCTTCGCTACGTGTCCACGTCAATGTGGAGCAACAAGGCTAGCGGAGGTAAATGATATTTTTGCCACTTTATAGAAAAGGTAAAAATGTTTAGAATTGTACCACGACCTCATTTCCAGTCATAGCTTGCCACGTGTCCAAGTCAAAAAGTCAAGGCGGGTTGCATGGGCAATTTGTTCCAAAGTGCCAAAACACAAAAAATTCACAAAAATGAAAGGGGTTTTTTCCCATGCCTACTCCAATATTCTTCTTCCATGTGGATGGCCCAATTTGAACGTTTTCACAATAAATCAATGGTTCATATTGAAACTTGGAAATAAAATGAAATGTCTATGTATTTGCGCCAATTAGTTTTCCGTCATGGTTTTCTTCACGATTGGATGGTTTTGAAGGGCACGAAGGATGAAATCTGTTTGCAAACCATTTTTCTCACCCCGAGGAAGTTATAACCACTTTTCATGAGCTATTTGATGGATTCTAGAATCCATTGTCAAGGTTGGAATTTTGATATGTCGGGATTGTAATTTTGAACCAAAAAGAATCAATACAAGATATTCTCTTTTATTCCATTGTTTCTCTTTCTTCCTCTACTCTGGTTTGAGAATCATTTAATCTCTAATATGTGAAGAAACTTTGTGTTCTTGTGAATGCAATTTCGAAGAACTTTGTGTCTGTGGGATTGTATCTGATAAAAATGTGAATGGTTCTTCTCTCGAATTTCATTTGTCCAATGCAAGTAAGGGTTTTCTCTGCAATCTTTCCCCTGAAATTATTTCCTTCTTCTCCCTCCATCCTCTCCTTCATTCCTCTATCCTCTTGTGATAATAATTTTCATTGTAGAAAACACATTTCCAAGACATCAGAAGACCACAAATTGATGAAATTTGTACATTTTTATATATTTTTATCCTTTTCTTTCAATAAGGGAACCTCTCTTATCAAAGAGGAGGGACTTGTTTGTCCCTTGACTATGGTTTCACCTAAATTGAAAATTTGAAACCCAACAATTTTGGATACTCCATTGGGGAATGCTTTTAATAGTTTCCTTTCTAAGAAGAACAATTTCTTGATCATTTTCTGATCTAGCGACTCTAAGGTTTACCCATGGAAGGAAGGCTCTTGGAATAGAAGATTCTCAGTTTCAAATCTTGGAGCAACATGGTTTTCCTCTTCCTTCAACAGGGAGAAATATAAGAGCTCATTCTATAAGCACACTCGATGTTGAAGACAGAACCCTTGGGAGTGTAATCCCTCAAGAGTAACTGAGCCCTAATTTTCATGCTTTGATTCTTGCTGGTGTTTCAGTTCCTCTTCAAGTAGTTTTTCCAAGGATGGAAATTCCATTACCTTGGGGCCACCGAGTTGGTCCCTTGGATCTTCCATAACCTTTGCATGAGTTATCTAGGGGTAACAGAAAGAATTTTCCCAAATTCAAGGGTAATGGGAAAGTGCACCCTGATGAACACATTGCTGCCTTCATTGTTGCATGTGGAGTCCTCAGTGTGGAGCATGAAGATGTCTCAGTTAGGGTGTTTGTGGAAACCTTGCAAGACAATGCAGTAGATTAGTTTTACCATCTCCCTTCCAGAGAAATTACAAATTGGAAAAACATGAGAATAAGATTTGAGAACCGTTTCAAACATGTAGAAGATGTGCATGCTCTGCTTTCCCAAATTTATCAAATAAAAAAGGAACCACAAGATGAGAGAATTTGTGGCTAATTTTAATAAGCTGATCAATAAAATTACACAAGATACTAGACGCATTGATAAGATCCAAAATTGTTTATTTTTGAATGCACAACTAATGAAGTAACTTATGCTCGAGGAGAGCCAATCTAGCAACTTTGAATGAGGATCGGGGGTGGCGGTCAGCGTGGAAGATGACTTGATCATGTCGAGGAAAACTAAAAAGAGAATCCCAAAATCCAAGACATCATCTTCTCCCTAATCTCCTAGAGGTAATTCAAATTAGTTGGTATAAAAGTTGGCCAATGACCTCATTGCAATAAAAAAACAATTGGCTCAACATACTCCATACCAGGATGTTCTAAGGAAGAATTTTCAGCCTAGCAATAGACTACCTTCTTCTCAAACCAGTTAGCAATTGAAGGTCCACCTCTCAAAGTGCCTATAAAAAAATGTGAAGTCCTTGAACTTGATGATGAAGAAGAGAATGAATTGTATGATTATCAAGAAGAAGATGCTAATGAAGAGTTGGAGCAACTTTGATGATTCTAGAGTCAACTTCTTCACCACCTTTGAAGGTGTTGATGATGAGGATGATTATAATGATATAGTGGCTAACATGAACAACGAATCATATGTTGTCATGAATCAAAACAGACAGAAAAAATGAGAAAGTTGTGCAGCTTGCAAATAAATCAAAGGAGTCTTCCAATACCATTCCATTGCTTACATAAAGAGAGGTTCTCCTATCCCCACCACCTCCACAAAAAGGTAAGCTCTATTGGTTTTCTCCCTCCAGTTCTACTTCTAAAGGTTCTGTTGTGTCAAATGATAAAGCTAATAGGGCTATGCTCTCTTCCATTTCTTTTAATGATACCCCATCCACATCTGGATCCTTTGATATTATTGATCACATAAAGAAAACTAAGGTTCAGATTTTGACGCTGAGTTTTATCAAACCCATCCCAAAGACTTTGCCAAAATGGTTGATTTTTTCAACTTCAAATCTAAAATCCCATCGCATGTTTTCAAAGGTATTTTTATAACTCCTTATTCCCCTTCCCAACCAAATCTTATAGCTGCTTTGTCACATCACCCAATGAGAAAATCAAACCTTTCTATGTGACTCTCCTTATAGCAGAGCCACAATCTTAGTAATTGTGTTATTGATTCTGGAGCATCCGACAATGTAATTCCCTGCTAAAGTAGCTCATTCCTTGGGCCTCACTCTTACCCACACATATATGGTTATTTTTATTCTATAGAGATTAGGAAGTGCCTTTAGTTGGGAGAATCTAGGATGCACAAGTAGCTTTCTTTGCTTGGCAGGAGAAAAAGGTATTGGCAACCATCTTAGTTGCTAACATTCCTCCTTCCTACAACATGCTACCGAGTAGGAAATTTTGCAAGGATGTTGGAGGGGAAATAAAAATGGATTGATCACATGAAATTATTCCGATTAATGGCAAGATGAAGAAGCTAATGCCTAAGAAGAAAGCTGAGTATATTGTGCAAAAAACAAATGATCCAAAAGCACATATTTTGTATGAAGACATTGGGAATAGGAACTATATGATTATGTCACCAGATGAAGCAAGTCCATCAAAAGGAGTATTGTTTGATCCTAATGATGTATAGACATTGGAGTTTGATGGTAGTTGTTCCTTAGTTGGCTCTGGAGCTGGTATAGTGCAGATCTCTCCCGAGGGTAAGATTCACCTTTTTGCTTTCAAGTTTCAGTTTCAGAATACCAATAATACTGCTGAATATGAAGCCCTCATTCTTGGGTTGAATATGGCAAAGGAGATGGGAGTGAAGAACCTTTTTCTCGTGGTGATGTTGAGCTAATTGTAAAGCAGGTCTGAGACCTTTATCAAGTAAAAATAGAATATTAAAGCACTATAGGAATCTAGTTTGGGATTATATTGAATTCCTCGATGCTTTCTCCATTGCAGCAGTACCAAGAGGAGAAAATAATAGGGTTGATTCCCTAAAATTCTCTTTATATTTTTTAATTCCTCATCCTTACTTCTCTAAGGACAAATTCTGCATTGAAATGATTCACAGGCCTAGCGTTTCTGACAATGCCAATAATTGGTAGGTCTTTAATGATGATTAACATATACTCTCTTTCTTGGAGTTGAAAGATAACTTTGATCAGTTGTATTTTGAAGGAAGTGATAACTTGCCCGGAGAATGTGTGTTTTCAAATGAAGAAAGTGTAAAAGAAGAAATGGATCGGGATGGATGTATCGGATGAAAGGTAAAAAAATTCCTAAGGGTTTGGTGAGTTTGGAGGATCTTTTTGATAAACATGATAGATATTCCAAATCTAAAGTTTCCCAAGGAAATCAGCAAATATCTGAAACTAAAAAAATAAATATAGGAAGTATAGATGAACCTAAAATGGTGAACATTGGGAAATGTTGCACTCAAGAAGAAAGAGAGAAGGTGATAATTTTTTTGAAGAGGTCTGTTGATGTGCTTGCTTACTCGTATGAAGATCTCAAATATTTCAAACCAAAAGAAATGCAACATTCCATCCCTCTTAAGCCTGAAATCAAGCCTTTTAAACAAAAGCAAAGGCAATATAATCCAAAGATTGCTGACACTATATTTCAAGAAATACAAAAATTTTAAAATCTGGATCATCTTTCCCATTCATCATTCCACTTGGATTGCTAACATAGTGCTGTCAGAAAGAAAAATGGGGAGATTAGAATTTGTGTTGAATTTAGAAATCTAAATCAGGCTTCCTTGAAAGATAACTATCCTCTTCCCATGATGGACCAAGTGCTACAAGTTGTCATAGGCTCGGAGATGTTATCAATGTTGGATGGATTCTTAGGGTACAACCAAGTAGAGGTAAACACTGTAGATCAACACAAGACCGCCTTTACCACCCCTTGGGGCAATTTTTCCTACAAGAGGATGCCATTTGTACTCATTAATGTTAGTTCTACTTTCCGAGAGGGCTATGAATCTAGATTTTGGTATTTTGAAAGGTAAATGCATCATGGTATACCTGGATGATTTGACTATCTTTTCAAAAATAAGATAATATCATGTTCAACACGTTGAAAAAGTCCTACAAAAATGTAGAGAGCATAGAGTTTATTTGAATCCTAAGAAGTATGTGTTTTGTGTAACCTAAGGTAAGTTGTTGGGACACATTGTCTCAAAAGATGGAATACAAATTGATCCGAGAAGAATTCGGGCCATACAAATGATTCCTCTTCCCACGAGTAAGAAAGGTGTTCATTCCTTCTTTGATAATATTAATTTCTTGAAGAGATTCATACTTGATTTTTCCAAACTTGCTATGAGAATCGCTCACATGATGAAAGGAAGCAGAATTTTGGCTGGTCCTCGAAGGAAAGCTTTATTTTGAAGGTATCAAAAAAACCATTGCAAATACTACCACTTTGGCATGTCCAGGACTTGAGAAAATATTTTATTATATATTGCTATGCCACTTTGAAAACACTTTGGTCATTGTTTTAACTCAAAATAATTCTTAAGATCACAAATTTCCCATAGCATTCATGAGCTATGTTTTGAAATCCCACGAACTAAAATATGCCATGATGGAGAAACTATTGGTGTGTGTTATTTTCCACATCATTAGGTGAGTCATCTCACTTAGGTGAGATAATAGGTCCATGTTTCATTTAGGGGTCATTATGAGATTCTCTTACGTGTCGGTGTGTTAGTGCGTCATATATATGCGTCATTGGGAGTTACACTTCTATTCTAGGAATGTAACTCCCCTCTTTACTGAGTTGTCATGATTGCAGAAATGGGGGTTACTCAACACCTCATATATGTACACCCCATTTGATCTATGAGATAGAGGAGAGTTTTATGGTTTAACTAGGTTCGCGCCGTGTTTCAAATCTTTGCATGCACATTCGGTTGATGCTCGCTCCTCCCGAGATCTCTTCATGTTGTCATTCACATGTCTCTGTTGATGTGCACGTTATCCCTCGTGATCTTTGCTTGCAGGTTTTAAACCCTTTTTCATGGTATCGAGCAGATCTTGTGGACCCGTGCACTCTTTGGTGTTTTTGTGCATGTTTTCTAGCTTTGCATGAGTGTTTTTTCAGGTCTATTACAGTTTGAGGCTACATTTCAGAGGTTGTAGATCCATTTTTTCTTGCATGTTCATGTTTGGATTCAACATTAGGCGCTCCATTTGTGCCTTTATCAGTGTTAATGTGCATTATTTCTCAAACGGAGCTTTGTGGTCATCATTGTGGTTCATCATTATCTTAAGGGTACTCGCATTAAGATCATGCAACATTGCTAACTCGTTTCTTTTGTTGTTCGTGACTTTTCCTTGTGCATTGCTCCACTGGCACGTCATTCTCTACATTCAATGACATAGGCTATTGGACCGTCACTTCAACCTGGCCTTGACTCGGTCTTTGGTTACCATTTGCACCAGTTTGTATGTGTAAATTTTGGACAGTGCCCAACATTTTTTTGGATTGTTTCCTTGGCTTCTGCTCAAACCATTTCAAACTTGTGTTGGCATCCTGCCCACAGATCTTGGCTCATTTGAATATGTTTTGACCTCATCTTGTGCTTTGGAGTTTCACCGTGCATTTTGTGCTTTGTCCGGTTGCTCAAGAGCCGTTTGAAGTCTCTTCTACGGGTTTGTGTTTTTGCTTCAGGCACTTTGCCTATGATTTTTTTCATTAGAAATGCTTTTGTTTTCTTGAATATATTCAACACACACATCCCACAACCCGACTCCTATGCACTAATGGATCAACCTCTCCTTTCAACTATTTCAGACCTATGCACCCCTCTGTCTATTCAACACCGACTTCCGGTAGTGGTCTCCTTGGCGGTTTGGGGTCTTCATAGCTCGCAACACACGACATGTGGACACCACAACAACTCATTCCATCCAACATCTCCTTTAGCTCCTAAAACCACCTATAACAACCACTCGGCTCATGGCCCCCTGCACGTTTTTGTTACCTTGGGCGTTTCAACCATTCACATTGTTGTTGCACACTTTTGGTTTACTCAGTCCAACGGTCCAACAACTCCATGACTTGACCACGTAAGCCCCTCCTTTTTAGTTTTGTTTGGGAGGTTAAAAAAAACACTTTTTAATGTTTTAAGGTAAAAAACATTCATGACATTGTAAATAATTTTAGGCTCTCATTTTTCTTGTATTACTTACCTTCCTACGAGCGTCGAAGATGGAGGGCGAGGTGCAGGGTTTGTAAGAGGCTAACCCCCTCGCAAAAAAAAACAAACTATGCCTAAAATTTGATGTTGTTTCAATGGGTACCCACATGATACTCTTTTCACCCATTTCAGAACTTTTTTAATGTGTTTGCTGCGTTTAGTGGAATTTTCCATTAGTTGCGGGAATCATTTTAATGCCATAAATTTTAACTCGTGGCTCATTTTTGAGCGATTATTTAGTCAAAGTTGCATGATTTTTGTACATTACATGATGGAATTGTTATTTTGTAAACAAACTAAATTATAAAGTGCCGCATTCGGGGGTTGATTGTACTCTTGGGTTTTCACACGTAGACGCATTATCGGCCGAGTCCGACGTCTTGCTTTTGTGCATCTTGAATTTTTCATCATGGAGAGTGATCTTTCTAGAATTGAGCATCGTAGGATCACTTTATAGCTTCGTTACTTCTCTCACCGGGAGGGGACTATTCAACTTGGTGTGCTTCCATGGAACGTTACTTCACCCACGAGGGTCTTTTACCCTTCTTGCTTGGGCCAGTTCCTACACCTGCTAAACATCATCATCTAGAGGACTTCCTCGACACTTGTGACCATGTATTTTGTCACATGATGATGCATGTCTTTGGATCTCTCTGGTTTCACATGGCAGACTCAGAGCCACCTCACCGTGTCTGGAGAATTCTTCAGCCCCTCTATGGAGACCCTTCACATACTGTCACCATTATTACTATTGTTGATTTAGTTGTCTTCTCCATTTCTTTGTGTGATGGCAGTTCCAATGACATAGACTCATTTGGTTCTATTTCTAATGATGAGGATTGTGCACCCAGTTCTGATGTTGAGAGTACTATAAATAACTCTTCTCCTCTCTCTCTCTCTCACTATTTAAGAGAGTGTTGCCACATCCCACATCTCATCGAGATATTGAGAAATATCCTACTTAGCCTCATACAATCATTACACCAACCTCCTTTCCACTTCCAGTGTGCGAGGCCCATTTCACTTCTCTACCTCCATTGGATAACTCATACCTATCTGACATCACTCTTCTATTAGTTGAGCCCCCTCATTGGGACGAGTATCTACCTAACCTTAGTCATATTTTCATAGAGTCCACTTGTGATGCTCTTTAGGATCCTCATCTATCTATAGGTATTTCAGAGGAGTTCATCATCTTTTTTGTTGGGAGTGCCCCTTCCAGGAATCACATCACTTCCACATTTCCAGAGACCTTCATTGATCCACCCTCACATGTGGATCCATTTTTTTGTTATGGAGGATATCTTGTTCCTTCACATCACTTGGAAATCCTTTTACGTGGGTGTTCCTCTTTTCACTCGACAATTCTACGCATGTGGCATTACCTTTGGTTCCTTGGCACTCACTCGCTAGAACTATGTCACACTTCCGTGCACCGGACTCAGATTTATTTGTGCTACGCCTTTAGTTTCCTTTATGGAGTGGGTATACTTTCAACACATCATTTTTGTCCTTCCTAAGGGTAGGCACATAGTTCGTTGCGAGTGGATCTTCTTCACTTCTGAGGCAGAGGATATCGTCATCAACATTCTTCTCTGGGAGACCTCCTAGAGCTGCAAAGTTCAGATTTGTCCATGGCATCTTTTGCATTCCTCTCATCTCCCTCTTATTCTCTCTTCTTCTTGATTCCGAGAGATTTCCTCTTTGTACATGGGTACCTTTTCGGGCTTGTCTAGATATGGGACCCATATTTGGCATATTTCTTAGATTAGAGTGTTTTTTCTCTTATGGTGGATGTTTTTCCCACTAGTTTTCTTCTTCACCTTGGGACCTTTTTCTTGTGCATGGGTACCTCATCAAGCTTTGTGTCGGGACCCATTTCTCATTTCTGACTTGCTGCCTCATCCTAAGTTATGATGAAGGGGGTGTTGGTGTGTGTTATTTTCCACATCATTAGGTGATTCATCTCACTTAGGTGAGATCGTAGGTCCATGTGTCATTTAGGGGTCATTATGAGATTCTCTTACACGTCAGTGCATCAACGTGTTAGTGCGTCATATGTGTCATTGGGAGTTACACTTCTATTTTGGGAATGTAACTCCCCCTCTCTACTCGAGTTGTCATGATTGCAGCACTGGGGGTTACTCAGCACCTCCTATATGTACACCCCATTTGATCTATGAGATAGAGGAGAGTTTTATGGCTTAACCAAGTTCTGCCCATGTTTCAAATCTTTGCATGCACATTCGGTTGATGCTCGCTCCTCCCGAGATCTCTTCACACTGCCGTTCGCATGTCTATTGATGTGCACATTATCCCTCGTGATCCTCACTTGCGAGTTTTAAACCCTCTTTCATAAACATGCTTTTGTTGTTGTAAAAGTTGTTAAACAATTCAGATTTTATATTCTAAATTATCATGTTTTTGTGTTTTTTCCTGATACAAGCATCAAATTGATTCTCACACAATAAGAATTTAGAACTAAGAGAGGTAATTAGGTGTAAAAAGTGTAAGAATACAATTTGGATATCAAGCCAACCAAGCTGGTTTGTGGTAAGGGCTTGTGTGAGCTCATTGCTGAAGGTATTTGATGAAATGTTGTCTAAAGATGAAGCGGATCTGCCTTTGGTTTTGTTTCTCACTCGAAAAATGTATGGTATGATGATATTTCTCATTTTTTGAGCTATGGTGAATGCCCATCTCATTTGAATGCAAAAGAAAAAAGAGCCATCAAACTCAGATCTGCACAATATGTTCTTTGGGAAAATTCTCTTTTCAAACAAGGTGTAGATGGAAGGTTTTTAAAATGTGTAGATAAAGAGCAGCAAAAGAAATTATTTTCTAATTTTCATGATCAAGCTTATGGGAGGAATTTCTCCTTTGTTGTAATAGCTCAAAAATCCTTCTTGTTGGCTATTATTGGCCTACTCTATTTCAATATGCATCAAAATGGGTGAGTAAATGTGAAGCATCCCAAACATTTGTTAGAAGACCAAGGTTGGATGCTTTGCCTCTCAAGCCAGTGGTGATCAAGGAGCCCTTTCAACAATGGGGCTTGTATTTCATCGAAACTCTCAATCCATCTTTAAGTGCTAGACATACTCATGTGTTGACTTCCATGGATTATTTCACCAAGTGGGTGGAAGCCATCTCATTCAAGAGTACTACTTTTGAAGTAGTATGCAACTTCATAAAGGAAAACATATTGATAAGATTTGGAATTCCAAACAAAGTTGTGACTGATAATGAACTTCTCCTCTACTGAGATAATGGATTTTTGTTATGGATATGGAATATCTCTTGCTCACTCTTCTAATTATTATCCTCAAGGGAATGGACAAGATGAATCAACAAAAAGAATTTTGTGACCATTGTTAGGAAAATTGTGAATGATTCTCAAAGAAATTGGCATAAGAAATTATATGATGCACTTTCGAATGATAGGATTACACCTAAGAGAGCCATTGGAATGTCTCCTTTCCAAGTAGTGTATGGTGTGGAAGATCAACTTCTAGTGATGGTGGAGTTTCCGATTTGCGTTTGATGAAAACTATTGAAGATTCAAGCTTCAGCGAGGTTTCAGACAAGAGAATCATGTATCTCCAAAAGTTCAATGAAGATAGATTGTAGGTGGTTGATAGAATAGCAGCACATAAGTTTAATGTGAAGGCTTTGTTTGACAAGAAATCCAAATCCGAGTTTTCCGGTGGGGGATACAAAGTGTTGCTATGGGATAAGAGACATGAGCCTTGAGGAAGCCATGGTAAGTTTGATGCACTTTGGCTTGGCCCCTTGAGAATCAGACATTTTTCTAGTGAGAACTCTTTTTATTCAAGTTACATGGATGGATCTTCTCTCCCATTCCCTTATAGTGGGTATTACTTAAAGTTTTTCAGGTCCTACGTGATTAGGGAGTCTCTCTGTACATTGTGTATTTTATTTTTTTTTGGCTTGTTTGTTTCCTTTTCTTCCTTGTTGTGTGGGGTGTTTGTTTTGGGCCCTCCTTTTTGGTTTGTTTCCTTTCCTGCCTTGTGTGTGTTGTCTTGTATTGGTTTTTCCTCTTGACTCTATCACCTAATGGATAAGGCACTAGTCTTCATTTCCTAGAGTTGGTCTATTGTTCTTGATCTTGCCTTGTGCCTTTGTTTCAAGCCAAGTCATCCCCAGAAAGAGCAGTGTTGTCACCCTCAAATTTCCCTTTAATTTCTAAGTCTAAAATTGCAAAAAAATTGAGTTGGTGCCCTTAAAGTATGCTTGAAAGAGGTATTTTGAAAATTGGAACTTTCTAAGGAATTTCAGACTCGTGAAAATCACTTCATCAGATGGGAAATTTCTTCCCATTTCCAAAAAGGTAAAGAAGTCCTCCTAACTCCTTGTACTTTTTAAAGTTATGGCTCGGCGGGCCTAAGTTGGAAAATTTTCCCTTTGGTGGATTGGTGGAGATGTAGAGGTATTCTTGCACTTTGATCTTTTTAGCAAAAAGCTAAGTTGGTGAGATTTGGCCTGCCCACCCATGGGGAGAATTGAAACAAAAATCCCCTAAGGACTCGCAATCATTCAAAGTCTGCCACATGTCCAAAGGGAGGATCGGACCTACGGAGCAATGGAGAAATTCAAGGTTTTGAGACTTTTTCCAAAAGGTTAAAAAGTGTTAAGGTAAGCACTCTTAGGCTGCCACATGTCCAAAGAGTCAATGCGGGAGCAAGCGGGCCATCGAGATAAAACAAGTTTTTGTGTCGTTTTTCCAAAAAGGTGAAAATGATGCAATGAGAGCCACACACCCATTTCCAATCAGCTTGTGCCACATGTCCATGCTGATGCAGAGTAGAGCGGCCGACGGATGTAAATGATATTTTGCGCCATTTTGCAGAAAAGGTCAAAATGTTTGGAATTTCACCGCGACCTCATTTCCAATCACAACTTGCCACGTGTCCAAGTCAAAAATTCAAGGCGTTTTGCGAGACAATTTGTTCCAAAGTGCCAAAACACAAAAATTCATGAAAATGAAAGGGTTTTTTCCCACACCCACTCCAATCTTCTCCTTCCACGTGGATGACCCGATTTGAATGTTTTCACAACAAATCAATGGTTCATATTGAAACTGGAAAATAAAATGAAATGTCTATGTATTTGCGCCAATTGGTTTTCTGCCATGGTTTTTCTTCACGATTGGATGATTTTTGAAGGGCAAGAAAGATGAAATCTATTTGCACACCATTTTTCTCACCCAGAGAAAGTTATAACCACTTTTCACGAGCTATTTGATGGAATCTAGAAGCCATTATCAGGGTGGGAATTTTGATATGTCGGGACTGTAATTTTGAGCTAAAAAGAATCAATAAAAGATATTCTCTTTTATTCCTTTATTTCTCTTTCTTCCTCTTCTGGTTTGAGAATCATTTAATCTCTAATATGTGAAGAAACTTTGTGTTCTTGTGAATGCAATTTCTATGAACTTTGTGTCTGTGGGATTGTATCTGGTAAAAACGTGAATGGTTCTTCTCTGTATTTCATTTGTCCAATGCAAATAAGGGTTTTCTCTACAATCTCTTTTCCTTGAAATTATTTCCTTCTTCTCCCTCCATCCTCTCCTTCATTCCTCTATCCTCTTGTCTTTGATAATTTTCCTTGTAAAAATGCATTTCTAAGATATCAAAAGACCACAAATTGATGAAAGGTGTACATTTGTATATATTTTTATCCTTTTCTTTCAATAAGGGAACCTCTCCCATCAAAGAGGATGGACTTGTTTGTCTCCGAATGTGGTTTCACCTAAACTACAAATTTGAAACCCAATAGGAATGAAACTGAATTTCATTTCAGCATATAATCTAGAAACAAATGGCCAAACTAAATGAGTCAACCAAGTTATAGAGGACATGCTTAAGATGTACTACATGGATTAGTAGTACAAGTGTGTGTTGAGAATACTCTCCATTGGTTGAATTTTTGTATAGTAAAACCTATCATGCTTCATTGAAAAGGGATCCTTTTGAAGCATTGTATGGCATAAGGTGTAGTAATCCCATCAGTTTGGGATAGTACTAAATATAGAGTGCTAATGGGACCTAAAATGTTAACAGAAATGGAAAGAAAAGTGAATCTCATTCGTGAGTGATTGAAGGAAGCCATTAATAGGATGAAGAGTTATCCATATATGAAATCTATAAATAGAAAATTTAAACTTGAAGACAAGTATTCTTAAGGGTTAAGCCCAAAAATAGTTTGATAAAGTTTGGAAAGGATACCAAGCTATCACCAAGATATGTTAGACCATTTGAGATTTTGGAAATCCTAAGTCTGGTAGCATATCATTTGGTGTTTCCTCCTCATTTTCCAAAATTCATGATTTTTTCATGTTTCCTTGCTTAAGAAATATGTTTCAGATGTAACACATGTACTTAATTAGAACTATTTGTAGGTTCGGATCCGAGTATTGTTGTAATATAGTCTATCGGTGTTCGGAAGCTCACATATTACACATAAGAAATAGATATATTTCACAATTCAAGGTCCAATGGGACCAATATGAGAACAAATTGTAACCTAGAAGAATTTAGAAGAAATTAGAACAATGTTTCTTTATTTATTTCATTCATTAAAAATTATGGTTTTTAATTTATTAAGTTATACTTGATGTTATTTTTAATTCTAGGGTCTGAAATAACAAAATTCTATCATATTTTAGACTATATGAAAAAACTAGATGTTTTAAAGGTTGTTACAACCAATAAATTGATTGTGAATGTACTGAAAATTTGGAAAAATTAAGTTTGGATGAAATTATTTGACCTATTTTCCTTAGCTAAATGACATAAATATGTGTGGGGTTTATTATGTTGTTGTTAATGAGTAAAATCATCAAGATGATGATTCATTAAGGGGGAATTATGTCACATCCCACATTTTCATTTCTTGTTGTCACAAAATTAAGTTATTTAATGTGAAGTGGGTCACGAGGGCTTGGGGATAGGAAGCGTTACTCGGTTGGTGTCGTAACTAAGTGTACATATGTATACCCTGAAAAGGATATATATACTTGCGTGTAGTTGTAAACCCAACAACGTAATGACACTTTTCGCCAAGAACTCATGAAATACTTTATGTTAATGATGTATTTTGTTTATCTGGTTATTTGAGTTTACTTTACCTTGTTGTGTGTGATGATTTTGATGCTTTTTTATATTTCTTAGTTGTTGTACTTGTTATTGATATTATGGTTCACCTAGTTTCTGGAAATAATGATTTGCAAATATGATGAATCTATACATAGCTATAATGTATTATTTTGGTATGTGGAAATAATGATGAATGATTAAAAGTTACTTTTTTATGACATTATGATGATCATTGATCAACCGTGATAAGATGGTTTTCAAACGGAACAGGTAAATTTTGGGATCATCAAGGTAAAAATCAACATGTTGACTTATAAATCTCTTTAAAATAAATACAAAAATGTTGCTTATAAAATCTGGACTTGGAAAATATTATGAGGAAAAGATAATGTCAATTCTAGTGATTTTTTATTATTACTTGACTATTTTAGTAAGCTTGATCATAACACACATAATGTTCAATTTGAACATTGAATGATTTGTCACATTATGCATGGATTGAAACTTATTTGGCTTGATTCATGTCTTTGAACAATCATGCTCCTATTGAGTGATTATTGATTTGAATGGGTAATTTAGATCAAAAACATTAGACATTTCTAATAAGAATATAATTTTTTAAACAACTATGGCGTACTACATTTTTGGTGTTAATTGAAATGGAAAATGTCACATCCTACAATTTCATTTTGTGTTGTCAAAAGGATAATTCATAGGATGGTGAATGGTTCATGAAGGAAGAAAAATAAGCCTTTTTCACATATTTGGGTTTGCAGCTCCACGTACGTAAGTATATCCACGAAAAGGATATACACACAAACGTGTAGTTGCATGAACAACCATGCAACATTGCATGTTCCCCAGGTGTTTGAGAAACACTTGGCATTTATGATGTATCCTTGTTTTTGCTTGTTGTTTATATGTACTTACCTTGTTGGGTATGTTGATTTTGGTACATAAGTTACTATTCTATTATTGTATTAGTAATGATTAATTGTTGTGCAACATGCTTTGTTGAATGTGGTTTAGGAAATTATACATAGCTTGGATATAGTACCTGACATTGATATTATTATTTTAACCTGACCTACTAAAAATAATGACCTATAGGATTGAACTTATACATTGTTGTAATATATTATTATTTAATGATTGTATAGTATGTGGTATCTTTATATTGTTGCAAAAGTATAAATTCGGCATAGAAACATGGATTTATTTTATAATTATAACCTCATTTTGTGAGCATGATGGTAAAGACCATGAAGCACAAGGTGGACCTCAACAAAGGGAAGGTAAATATTTTAAAGTTGGTATAATGATATATATATCTTCAAGTAAGTGGTAACTCCTTGAATGGAAAGAAAATAATGACTTGATCTATTTGACCTCGATTATTTTTTTCACTAATTAGTGGCATGACTATTTTTTAAATATTTATTATAGCTTGTATATCTACTTATAAATCTAATGATTTCTCTATCTTTGGATGGAACTTATTGACCAATTGTGACTCATTGGTAGGGGTGATTGCAAAGATAGTTTATTAACATGGTCTTCACTTAGGCATTATAATTGCATGGTCTTGTTCATATTCCTTGACATTTGATTATCATAAGGGTAGAAAATTCATTGTTTAATTTAAAAAAATGTCAAAGACATTACTCCATATGCATTGGAATATAACTTTGATTTTATATCATATTTAGAATATTTTTTATTAATGGTGAAGACCGACCAACATACAAGTGTTAGACTAGTTATTTTTATATCTCAATCAATTATTATTTTTAATTAATGATTTGTGTATATATGGATACATAAGTTAATTGTTTTAATTTCTTTATCCTTTGGTGACCCACCTTGTATCCTATGAGGTAAATTTGGAAAGTTATAATGCCATGTAAAGTATGTGTTAAAATTCAAAACAAATGGACTACCACTAGTTTTGGTGGGAAGAATCCATGTTATGCTCTGGCATTAAAATTTTTACTATCATTTAATTTGGAGCATGAATTTTGGGGAATATCGAAGCTTCCTTGAGATGCTTCTTGAGTTAACATGATTTGCATTTCATTTTTATTTCTCTGCTATGGAACTTGAGTTCTTCTACCATTCTCATGAGCTTGTGTAGGTAAAATGACGAGTTGTTTTGACTCTGCTAAAAATAGGAAATTACCTTATATATTTAACTATGGGAAAAATTGAAAAAGATCCTAGAAGGTCATATTATTATGTTCAAACTTTTGATTAATACTTAGACAACTCGTGGAGATTTTATAAATTTGTAAAATTTTGTGGTTTTTATTTTACAAATGTTGGGATGCCTTTTTGTGGGAGGCCAATTTTAGATTTCTGAAGATTTATAATTCCCTTGAAGATTGGTGCAAAGAAATAAAAGTGTCCTTATATCACGGGAATCAAATTAATATCCTTTCTCTGGTCATTACGTTTCATTATGATTAAGTGACTTACATGTTTACATAATGGAAGATTGAAGGTTATTTATGTACGAGTGTTCATTTTTCTTTACTATCTTTTTCATTAGCCATAGGACTATACATGAGTGGTTACTCTCCTTCCTAAGGAACCAACTCATGGGTTTAACTCTAGGAGAGCTACTAGAGCTCAAACTGGTAATGTTGTTTTGATCCCGTTGTTTTTTCTTATTAGTGGTAAAATTTAGGGTTGAGGGGACCCTACCTCATTACAAAGAGTTGCAACAACATTACATATTGGTCAATGGATTTACCTTTAAAGGCCAGTCATGTTCCAAAAGTTCAAAAAAAAGAAGACTACAGTTTAAGATATCCGTAAGATAGGAATTGTAATATATAACAGTCTAAAGGTTTATACTAACAGCATAGCGATAAACTAACAACAAATTAAAAACCTTTGAATATCATTATTCTTTGACTAGTTCTTCCACCATCTCCATACAGTCATTCCATTCATTGACCAGTGTTGCTATTGTCTCCTTCCAGTACTTGTAATTTGGTTCTTGAATCACCACCTTTGGCCCTGTACCTTCCTTTTCCTTTTCTTTTGCCAACTCCATGGACTAGATCATTTTGGCTAGCAGTTTAAGATGGTAAATAGTAATTTTCACATTTAGGATATGTGCATCCCTGATTTGCATAATAATACCTTTCATTTTCAACAACTCACTTTCCATTTCCATGCTTCTAGCATTGGCATTTTTGAGGTTTTTACTGAGGATAAGGGAAGAAATTTTATCCACTTTGTCATGCAACTCCTTAAGGTCCATGGAGATTAAGCTAATTTTGTGCCTATTGATATCAGTATTCAGTTTGCAGTTTTCAAACTCTCTCATAAAAGCATGGGTTTTAACAGCCAATTCCTGGGCTGAGAAAAGATCCCTCTGAGTCGTTTTAAGATTATGAAGACTATGGATAGCTTCCTTAGTGTTCTTGGAATGCTTACCCTCGGAAGACTCCTGTTCTTTTATGCTAGCCACATCCTCACTGCTCGCTCCTTCCCCTTCAACTTTGTCATGAAAGGAGTCCTTCTGGGTTAGGGTGTCACTAGGGATTTCACCCAAACAATGGTAATGTTTTCCTCCTCAACTCGATAGGTACCCTGCTCTTTCCTATTCTGAAACTTATTCCCCCTTTGCCCATGCTTGACCTAGTATGTTTGGCCACCGGATTCCTAGGCACAAAATCATCAAAGCTACCTTCCTTAGGGTCCAAACTCTAGACCCTTTTTCTAGAGAAATGTTTGAAGCTGAAGCCCCAAATTTATCATTTTTTCCCAACAGGGGAGTGCTCAGCCGAATGATAGATTTGATCAAACCTAGTGTAAAGGGAGAATGAAATTTCCTTTCTTCACCATTGCAATTGATTTTTCCAAAGAAGAAAATAGGTAGAAAGGAAATTTATAGGGTTTGGAGTTGTGAATATGGTTTAACATGGGGAAATGGTAGCCATAAATAACTTTATATCTTCCTTCCAACGTTATGTAAGACATTATCAGTTTAGCAATTTCATCAAAAGGGTAAGGTAACTTACTCCGAGTGTATCCATTGTGAAGAGAGATGGGATCACCTTTTCCTTGCAAGGGGTTCATTTTAAGACACCCCTATAAAATTGAAGGTGGAAAATACCTGGCGAATATCCCCGTAACCACTTTCAGCGAAAGGCGAATTTGACAGTATTAAAAAACAAAATTTTCACCTGGTTTTTCAAGGCTAAATCAGAATCCTTAAAGACGCACGTCACAGGCGCGACAATAGCTCCTAATGACGTGCGACACTGGAGCGACACTAGATCGTAATGACGCGCGACATTGTAAACAAATGACGCGCGACATTGTAAACAAATGACGCGCGACATTGTAAACAAATGACGCGCGACATTGTAAACAAATGACGCGCGACATTGTAAACAAATGACGCGCGACATTGTAAACAATTGACGCGCGACATTGTAAACAATTGACGCGCGACATTGTAATCAAATGACGCGCGACACTGTAATCAAATGACGCGCGACACTCTAGACAAATGACGCGCGACACTATAACCAATTGACGCGCGACACTATGAAGAAATGACGCACGACATAGCAACCTATTGACGCGCGCCAAAGCAATCTATTGACGCGCGACACTATAATCAAATGACGCACGACACTGCTTCCTATTGACGCGCGTCATTTGAAGCAAATGACGCGCGTCAATAGGGGCAGTGACGCCTATATCTAGGTTATAAATACCCTTATTCCGCTCATTTTCTCGTTTACGTTTTCCTATTCTTGAATTTTTGCAGGTCGAAATCTTCTTCAAAGACGCAATTTCAGCTACAATGTCGACTTCACATGCCTCCCAATTGCAAGTTCAGCAAGAAAATGAAGAGAATCCAAGTCAATCGATTTCCAAGATAACCTACAGGAATCCCTTATGCCCTCACATCCATACGGCTTTAAGGATGTCTCCAGAATATCAAGGTATAATAGAAGAGTGTGGATTTACCGGGTTAGTTAATATGCCCCATTTCGAAACAGATCCCGATATTTTGAATTACCTTCTGTCATGCTACAATTCAGAGGACGGTATATTTTATGTGACTCTGAACGATGGCCACATGTTCCAATTCTCTATCGATCCGAATGACATACATCGGTTTACCGGCCTTCCTATCAGAAACTTACCAAATGTTACAACCAAAGCAACACTCGTGGAAGAAAACAAGAAATTTCTCGAATCAAAGTACGGTTTCCATGTTGATTGTAAGTAATTTATTCTGTTTTTTATTCTGTTTTTTATTCTGTTTTTTATTCTGATACAATTTGCTGTTATAAATTGATGCTAATTTTCACTGTTTCGCATTTGCAGCCCATGTCAATAAATCCAGGCGTGGTGTAGATACACAATCAATTGCACACCACTTTCTTGCTGCACTTATTGCATTTTTTCAAGCCAGAATTGTTATGCAGGGTCGCCAAACAGATATCCCAAATTGGGCCATTGCATACATTTGTGCCACTATCTCAAAACAACAATTCGATTGGTGCACATTTATATCAAAAAAAATTAGAGCTGACATATCAAATTCGAAAATGTCAGAAAAACCTTTCATTTATTCAACCAACTATCTCCTCGGCTTCTACTATGAGGCACTTTTAAATTTAAAAGCTAAAGAAATTCCTACTTGCTCGATGAGGCTTTGATGAAATTCTCAATTCCATTTCAACAACAATGGTATAAACTTTTAGTTTGTAAATTGTATTACAATTTTCTTCATTACAGTGCGAAGTTATTAAAACTTAAATTTTAATGTTTTGCAGAGAAGATATCTTGAAGCCATTCCCAAAAAAAAAAAGATGTCGAGAGGAAGAGGCCAACTACACGCGGAGGCTTCGGGGGACTCCCATTCCGAAATGGAAGCTCACTCCTCTCCAGACCCTCAACAATTTGAACTCGTTAAACGCCAGAGAAGTAATACATTCTCATATATTAATTACAAATTCCAAAGTTGCAGATTTATTTTTCAATTTAAATTTTATCAAACTGAATTGACAACACTTAATATTGATGAATAGCAGGGACTATGGAACCTTCTTCCCCAACTCACTCAATACAGTCCCATGCATTGATATCTTCTGAACAGCCACTGAGTACAACTCCTACAAGGCCACCCGTAGCACCTTTAGAAAAAAACAACCCCTCGACAACAAGGTACAATTTTTGTATAGAACGTTTAATTTCGTAGTTTTTAGTTTATGAAATGTTTTAATATTTTTAATTTTTTCTTGTACTTTTCAGCACATGTCAGTCATGAGCAAGCCACGGCACCGACACCCACTCAACCATTAATTTTTAAAATGCCAACCAGAGGAACAGTGAAAAAGACCATTGGTAAACGAATGCCTTTTGCTCCGGCCCCTAGTGGGACACTGAACCTTGACTCCTCGTTTCGAATTCCATCTCTCTCACTTGGTGGCTTGCCCAGTGCAACGGGCATATCTGTTTTGAACAATATAAATTTAGATGAAGATTATTTGGGCATTGATAGCAATGACCCAACTGGTTTTTTCGATACCCGCGAGATGATTCAAGGCCAGCAGGTATACTTCAGTCTTCAAATTTCAATTTTAATATTCTTTACAATTTTTAATTACATTCTGATTTATCTAAATCTAAATATTCAGTTTTCAAATTTATTTATCTAAATCTTGATTTATTTTTTCAACAACAGGATCAGCCCACCCAAAGACAGAAACAAGGAGCAGTTGATCTTGGTCATGGTGAAAGCCCCCACTCTTCTCCAGCAAGATCTTCTGCATCAGATTCAGAAAGTGAAGAGTTTCCACATTTTCCTTTGGAGAACCTAATTGGTAATGATTGTCAATCCCATGTCAGTGAGTTTATAATTCCTCAAATGCAACAGCTTATAGAATGGGAAAAAAGGGCTAAAATTCTTATCAATGAGATTATTAGTCGTTATGAAAATTATTGGCAAAGGGATAGTTTATACGCTGCAGTCCAGAATCAACCTGCAAAGATGGATTCCCTACTTACCCAAGTAAAATGTGGGACTGTCACTTTTAACAACGACTATAAAGATGGCATTTTAGATAAAGCACTAAACAGATTGGAAAATATTAGTGCCGAGGCCCAGGCATATTTTAACAAATGGTCAAAGGACAAGGATTTGGTATCAATCGCAAATGCCGAAAGAGATAGAGCGGTTGTAAGTACTATTACATTCTAACAATCATTTTTGTTAATTTGAAATTTTGAATTTACATTAATACTTTGAATTGACGTTACTCTTTTTGTGCAGTTGAAATATGAAAATTTGAAGAGTCAGGCGAAGGTTTTGCAAGTTCACTTGGAAACAAAGAAAGAAACGACTTATCCATGAGAAAAATTTGAAGCAAAATATTGTTTTGGTTAACAAACAAAACAATACACTAAAGCGGATCATTAAAGAGCACGGTCTCGACCCTGACATCTTGTTCAAAGCCAAAGCAGTTGCTGATCCAAATTTGCTGTCTCATGGAGATGCAACAAATCAAGAAGAAAGAATTATAAAAATACGGGACACAAAGGTCTTTGCAGAAGATCTTATAAGTTCGGGGGTTATTTCGCTCATTGTTGGGGAAAGGGTTACAACCATAGTGGAAGAAGCCGTTGGGGAAGGGAGCAGAGTTGTACTGTTTGGATAAAGAAAAAGAGGGTTGAAAACTAGAAACTTTTATTATTATTGGGGAAACTATAAATATTGAGTTTGAAAACTTCTAATATTGAGTATGGTATTTGAATTTAATTATATACAATCTTAAATTTTGATTACATTAGATGGTTGTGAAAATTAGAAACTTTTATTATTGACTAAACTTTTAATATTGAATTTGAAAACTTCAACTATTGAGTTTGTACTATGCTATTTGAATTTAATTATATGGTGATTAGATGGTGATTATCATGAATTATATGTATGTTTCTTGTTTACTTGCATTGTCATGAATAGTATGTGGACGTAGATGATGAATGATGACAATTGATAATCAATGATAGATGATGATGAAATACGATGATCGATTTAATGTGTATAATCTAAAATTTAGTGCCTGAATATCTTGTGGGACTTTAATTATCTTTAAAATTATGTCGTGGGACTTTAATTGTATCTGTGGGGTTATACTGTCTATGAAAGTAGACTTAAGGTTGATAGGTTAAGAATCTCTGTTGTACTATGATTTTTCAACGTGTTGAGGACTTCAAAGTGTGTTTGGATTTTATGAATGACCTTTATCAGTCTAAAATAAAGATAGCCAAGTCAATGATGCTAAGGTCTAGCAATCTGTCCTGTTATCTAGTTGGTAAAGCTCAATCAAATGCAAGTTACTCTGTCAGTGCTTCAAGCTGACTCAGTCCTAGTTGGTGATGAAAATTCTCTAAAAGTGGTATAAGTGGTAATTGGAAACAGTCTCTTCCAGTACAAGAAGATTCATGGTGTATGGTCAGGTTATCTAAGATGAGCTTTGTAACTTTGTTTGACCTGAGGAGTGCAGTGGAAAAGTTTAAACAAAAAAAAGATCTTAAGAAAACTGATGGAACCAAGAAGGGGAAATTAATTGATGTTCCCAAACTTGATGCAAATCAAGCAGGAGGGAAGAATTCTGATCAATGTACTTTAATATTAACGGAGGGTGACTCAGCCAAGGCTCTTGTGGTTTGAATCAGGGAAATGTGAATATTGAATTTGGTAGTATTGTGACATGTTTCGACATCACTTTCCAATTTAATTTTTTGTTATTTTAGGTATCCTTATCCTATCAGGTGGCAGGAATATCTATTTTTTGGGAAGCTACCACTCACCAACAAATGGAGAATAAAGAGATAGTAAATAGAAAAAAAATCCTTGGTCTACAGGAAGATAAAATATATTAAAAATAAATAAAATATAATTCTAAGAAATCAAGAAAGAATCATCACTGGTAAGAAATTAAACATAATTGCAAATATGCTAGGATTTAGCTTACCTCTTGCGTATTAGATTGCTGTGAAATCATCAAGGGTAACGTGCTAGATCTTTGTTTCACATGACATTGTAGATGGAGGGTGAGTTGCTTGACATTGTCAGTCCTGAGAAGTGCCAGCAACATCTTTAAATATATAGACCAACAATATCTTTAAAGGTCAAGTAAATATAAATATTATGTTGAAGAAGATACCTATTTAAAATTGAAATCATCAACGGTAATGTGCTAGATCTTTGTCTTAAGAAATTCAACACAAAAAATTGATTAGTAGATAGATGGGTGAGTTGCCTGACGTTGTCAGTCCCGAGAAGTAAAAGCTTCCTCGGACGGATGTCAACCCACGTTTTCAAAAAATAAAAATTTTGTATTTAACTAAATGTAAATACATACACCTGTAACATTTTTAATTATAACTTGAGTTGAAAAAATGAATAGTAACAAACAATAAGATTAAGGGGAAAAAGATACCTGCTTAAAGTTGAAATCATCACTGCCACTGGTAACAATATAGATCTTTGTTTTAAAAAAATCCAACACGAGAAATGGATTAGTAGATAGATGGGTGAATTGCCTGACATTTTTAGTATATAGACCTGTAACATCTTTAATGATAAAGATAAAAGATAGATAAAGAAGATACCTACTTAAAGTTGAAACAATCCATTATCAATAGCTTCATCAAAGTCGATGTTGTCTTCTGTAGAATGTGACGAAGAGCCAACTACACTCTCAAGGTTAAGGGAAAATACTTGCTTAAAGTTGAAATCATCACTGCCATTGGTAATGAGCTAGATCTGTGATTTAAAAGAATCCAACACGTGAAATGGATTAGTAGATAGATGGGTGAATCGCCTGATATTTTTAGTATATAGACCTGTAACATCTTAAATGATAAAGATAAAAGATAGATAAAGAAGATACCTACTTAAAGTTGAAACAATCCATTATCAATAGCTTCGTCAAAGTCGATGTTGTCTTCTGTAGAATGTGACGAAGAGCCAATTACACTCTCAAGGTTGGGTATATTTGTACTTGTAGCTGTATTATTTACACCTCTTCTTTCGCAAAGGGAATTCCAGTGCGCAATTGCTCTGTCAAACGGAAAGGTTTCGAGGGAGTATCGTGAAACGTAACACCTCATGCAACTTTCCAGATTTTTATCCAACCTGTTTCTCAGTTTTGATTTTATAAATGACAATGCACTGAAAACTCTTTCATCCTCCACAGACCCCAAAATCATTGTCTGGCATAATTCATATAGTCTGAAATACTCACTGATATCTTCTTGTAAGATAGAACTTTGATAGATTCCTCTCCACAGCCTTGTAATAGCACCACTTTCAGAAGGTTGATCTAAATTCTTATATTGGTTCCTCATTGTTGTTGCAAAATTGGTTGACTGAAACTTTAATAAATCGGCATTCAGTATACCTTTGATTTCCGTACCCTTGAGCTCTGACGTCTTAGTAAATTGTTCCATTATTGTACCCATTGATTTATGGAAATGCTTACTGACAAAGTCTGCACGGCCACCTTCTGTATTCCAAAAATTCGGATTCATCACACCCATGGCTTCCAGAATTTTATCTTTACAGAAACGTTCCCTAATTTCTGACGACAAGGTTTCTGAAATTTTTTTAAGCTTTATTCTGGTTTCAACTATCACAGACTCAAACAAATTACGTGTTACAGGAACATCTTCTCGCTCCGAACCTGTAATATCTTGACGTCTTTGCAAAATGTGCATAGGTATTTCCTTCCCATTAACAGAGATGCATAGGTGATCGTGAATATTAAATCTCAAATAGGTGTTAGGATTTTTAAGATCTAATAAATCTCTCCAATTTTTAAAAACAGGTGCATCAAAACTATCCTGCGAACAATACAATATATCAAGACTTTGACATACCATTTTCCTCATCCTTATAAAATCCACAATATAGATCAATCTGCCCTGTGCATGCTTCATCAGTGTATTGATCTCCTTTAACATTGGAAGAATACCAAGCAATGTAAGCAAAGTCTCCAAATCAGTTAAGCGGAACAACAGGTCCCTTGCCCTATCAACTTCATGACGGTATTTGTGCATGAAACCAACCAATGAAGGATACTCCTCACGAACTCTGCATGCTGGTTCATACAAAGAGATCCATCTAGTCTCCACATCCTTCAGAAGTTTTTTGCCGTCTGTAATTCCAATTGCAAATTTTTGGAACTCCAGAAAACGTTTTGGGCTGCTTGACATATAGGCATGGAGTTCTCTTATTATGTCTTCTAATTTAGCAACATTTTCATGGTTGCTTACCATTTTATACGCTAAATTCATTCTGTGAGCCATGCAGGTGAATTGGTAGCATATATGGGGCCACTTGTTGTTTGTAATCTAACACACACAGAGCCTGTTCGGTGACCTGCATGACGGATGCACCATCTGCTCCAACACATACCAACTTCGTAGCAATTTCATAATCAGTCATACCAGCAACATCTTTCAAATGAGAAACAACTATTTTGTATAGGTTTTCAGCATTGCGATTTTCAACCATTTTCATAACACCCATGAGATGAGGTGTCCTTATATGATTTTCTAATGTATAGATGTGGATACATACCCATGCGGTGTTGTGATTGCTTTGTCACTTCATCAATTGAAGCAGAGATAAAGTTTGCTTTTTTACATTCTCTTTCAAATCTTCCTTCTCTATCATCGAGAGGCATTTTGCCATTTCCATCCACTACTCTCGGACCAATGAGACTCGAGGTACATTCAAGCATTAGTTAAATTGATACAAAACTTTGAAATCAAGGAAATCGACATCGCCTTCCTTTTTTAAGTATTTGAAAAAGAGTAGAGAATTGTATGAATTTTGCATGTAGATTTGTTTCTTTCATCTTACCAATATGTGATGTGATTGTTCCTCCCTTTTCCAACAGATGTCGTGTTTTTTCTCGCTTTGCCTCATATTCATTGCGTATCGACATGCATGCACTCCTTTTCGAGTTTTCCACCTATGTGTTTTGATTTTTCCGGCCATCCGCCTATTCTGACAGCTTAAATATTGTTTTCCACAATGTTTTTCTATTGTGTCCAGCTTCAGTTGCATTTTTTGTTGCTTTCCCAATTTCCACGTACATATTGTACATGTACATTCACATGGGATTTCTTCAGAATTTGATGATTGTACAGGTTCAATAAATGGAAATTTAGCTGCCCAATCAAACTTGTATGTCCTGCCAATGGTCCACATATTCTTGTTTGTTTTCAATGCTTTACTTTTTTGAGTCGAATTTTGAGCAATATCGCAATCACCTGGTTTCCTCTTTCTTGGACCAGAGTTTGATATTGATTTCTGTCTTCCATTTTGCTCAGTGTTTGTATCTGTGATATCTAGCTGCACTTCTGGTTGCACCCCAACAGGAACAATATCTTCAAGATCTGGCATATTATCGTAGGTTTCATTTGTTTGACTGTGATCTTTTGTGCGTGAATGCATGTCCACCTCAATAATGCCTTCCACACAGTCAGTATTCTGATTCTTTTTGGTGGCATCTATATGATTGGTATTTACATTATCTGTATCCGCAGAGTTTCCAAAATACTTGAAGAGTGATTTCTGAGATTTCTTACTTACTTTTAGGTTATTCGTATTCTTTGAGGTGGCACCTTCCATTATTCTGAAAAGAGTCGTGCGTCAGCAAAAGAACCAAGAAGCGACTCTGTACAGTCTCTGAGGTCTTGTCGCGCGTGAACTGTCAGATGTCGCGCGTCAATACTGCCCAGGTCGCGCGTCAAGCCTTCATCTGTCGCGCGTCAAGCCTTCCTCTGTCAAGCGTCAGGCCTTCCTCTGTCGCGCGTCAAGCCTTCCTCTGTCGCGCGTCAAGCCTTCCTCTGTCGCGCGTCAAGCCTTCCTCTGTCGCGCGTCAAGCCTTAGCCCAAGTCGCGCGTCAGTATTTCTCTTGTCGCGCGTCAATAATGCATTTGTCGCGCGTCAACAATCACAGGATAACAGTAATACGAATCTCTGGTGCAAAGGGTATGCGAGTTCAAATTTCACAGTATTGGTAATTTGGTAAGCTACTTGAGGTATACTACCCGCGAATCAAATAGGTTTTTATAGGAGATGTTTTCAAATGAAGGCGTTTAAGCCGACCCCCAAAAAAAAATATACTTTATATTTTAGGTAACAGACACCGACCCACTCCGAATAATTCGCCTTTTCAAATTTTCCTAAAATGAAATTTTCGCCATATTACGAATATTCGCCGCTAAAATTATCCTCCACCTTATAAGAAACAATCTATCTCTAGACTGTAGTAAAATTTCATCTTGAAAATGCATCTACCTTCAAAAGAGAGGCCAGTCACTTTAGCGATGAGCTTAGGCGTTATTGTGAGGGAGAAGTTACCAACCTATACCTTGCCCTCATTCCATGTTTTTGCGACCGCTTCGCTTAGACTCTCATCATGGCCCTCAAAAGTGTGGAGAAAAGACAACAACCCTGTAGCATCCAAAAGAGCTTCAACATCCCTGGAGATCTCTGGGCACCTAGATGGTTTAGTGTGAACCAGCTCCCCCATCCTTCTACCCACAAATATATTTTTTCTTACATATTGGACAAAATATTTAGCTTTTTCTTTCCACTTCCCCAAATCCAAAATGACCAAACTGCCCGTGAGAAGAAAGGGAGCCAACTCATGCACGAAAGAAGGATTCATGAAAGGTTACTAGCATAAGTGGGAGAGTTTAAAAAATTATCATTGGAAGGAATGAAAGAGGCTCCCTCCCTTTTCATGATTTCAATGAAATTGGCATTCATACCAAAGAGGTGCTCAACAACTTGGAGACCGCTAGTGGTAACCCCCAGATTAGCTACAAAGTCAGCACCAACATTACCTTCCCTATACACATGTTTGAAAGAAATATTCACAAAAGAAGTTAAAAAAACTTAGTTTTATTGATGAAGTCTTCTATAGATATGGCAGGTCTGGATGAACCCTTCATACAAGAAATGATATACAGTGAATCACCTTCCACTTCTAGAAGGTTGAAACCTTTTTCTTTTGCAATCTTCAACCCCCAGTATAGAGTTGTTGCCTCCACCACATTATTTGATTGTTGTCTAAGGTCAAAGAAATAAGTGAGAAAAAATGACCAAGAGAGTCTCGTATGACTCCTCCTCCCCAAGCTTTCCCAGGATTCCCTTTAGCCTCTCTGTCAAAGTTGAGTTTTAGAGAGCCTTCACAAGGAGGATTCCACTTAATCCTCAAGATTCCCACCTGGGATTAGGCCTATTTGATTGAGGGTTCCCAGAAACATTCCAATTCATTAAGAAGTGTTGTTCACTATCCAGGATTTCTAATTCTTTATTCTTGAGGATAGAGAAATTATTTTTAAGCGCCTGAAAGAGGTTTTTTATAGACAGTTTGATAGAAAGTCTCTTCTTTTTAAATATCCTTTTTTTCCTTTCCTTCTATATTTCCCACCAAAGATGGCTTAAGCTCATGACCCATATATTTTTTAGCCCTTGACTATGAAAGGGGCTCTTCCAATGGTTCTAAGCTTCCTTTATATCTTTGGGGATGACCCAGATTAACTAAGAAACAATCTAGAATGGAGGATAATAATTGATGTGCATATTTGAAATTATAGAAACATATGGTTTCTTGATTCCATTTGATCCCATTGTTAGTAACCTTGCGAATGAGATCTATGAGATCAATTCCAAAAAAAAAAAAAATTGGTATACATTTTGGGTAACTCACACTTTGTTAACTAGGGTTATATTACTGAATTATTGAGCTTCATGGTAATATAATGCTTGGTTTTATCTCATGCGAAGCCCTATTATTTGGGTAGTAGTCGTAACCTAAGAGTTAGAGTCAATTAAAACAACTCATATTAATGAGTTTCTTGTTTAAATTTTTACAAACCCTTGAAAAAAATTGAATGAGTTAGATTATTTCTTGGATTATTTGGCGGTTTGATTTGTTTATTTTAAGTTGTAGTAATCATTTTTATATATCTAAGTTGGTTTCATTAGGAAACTTAGTGCTTTTACCTAGCCTAGTTTCTTGTTGATAGTTTCATTTTGTAAAATCTTGGTGTTGAGATTGTTAACCCTTAGGTTCTGGACCCAACCAAGTGTAGGCTATGAGATGTCTAAGTATTCAAAAAAAAATTAGATGATTGTATTTAATCAATTCTAGTGAATCTAGTTATGTTGTAATTTCATTAATGTATCATTATTTATGACTGATTCCCTTAATTATTATTGACAGTGTGCAAATGTGATTGCATGTGTGTCTTACCGATAAAATTTGTCTATGTGATCTTACTAAAGTTATTAAATAGAATCCAGGGCATGTATGGATATATGTAGCTATTATGGTTAATATGGTGAATCCATGTTTGGGATATAAGGTATGGAATTATAAATGTTTCATTCATTTAGTTTAGGATTCAAATACATTAGTATTTTGATTGGATAAGTTTGAAGTGATCAATCTATGTGGATGTTGGTTACCTTCATAATAGAAAGAAAAATGGGATATTGAATATGGTTTTGTTAATCATTTTAGATCAGTTGATCTATGTTGTATTTAAGTTGACTTGATCCATTACATCTGATAATGATTGAAATATTAAAGTGGGTCTGGAAATTTTAGTAACTACTCTTGATTCCTGAGTTTTATGTTGAACATATGCTTGTCCTATCTTTTTGTCATTTTGGAAAATTGAGTTGAACTCAGCTTCTAATTTTCTATGGTCTTTACTCCATTCAAGGAGCTAAGGAATTCTTCTAGCCACCATGAAGACTTGATTTTTGTATAATCTATATTTATAACTATGGATTTTGTTAAGGTATTTGATTTTACAATTGTTTACATATATTACATAGGGCATTTATGCTCTTTTGCAATATAAATAGATATTGTAGTTGAATAGTAGATTAAGTTATCTACCTTCCTAGTCATGATTGGATCACTAGTTAATCTATATAAAATTAAAAGGGATCCTTTCCCATTCTATGATAAAATAAAAATTATTAATAATATTTATAAGGGAAGCAAGGGAGTTAGGGTTACATGTTGATGGTTTATTATAATGTTTCATTTCAAATCATATAGAAGACAATAAGGTGTGGATTTATAGCTTATACCTATGAACAAATGTGTTGGTTAAAAACTTATTTTTTTATATACATTAACTTGGACCTCTTGGATGGTTATAACTTATGATTAAAAGTTGATCACATTAAGGATCATTAAATTGTTTCTTACTTATTTAAGAGTATGTTTAGCTAATTATATAAAGGTAAAAATAAGAGTTCAATCATTTTGTGATGTAAAAACTAGAAAATGGGTTGTAATTCCATGTCGATTCTATTGGCTGACCATGTAAAATGTTGAATCTTTATCATGCATGTTTGCTAGCAATTCCGGTCAATTTAGAAGGAAGAATAAAATATTGCTTCATTTCTTCACTTGTGATTGTAATAAATGAAGTTGTACATGTTTGAAATGATTAGAAGGGAATATTTGTAAAGGAATGTGGAAATGTATAAGCTCTGTTGTAATTTTATAATTAATTTAATGATCATTATGTACTTGTGAATTGAGGTTTAACCTCCATATTATGAATATATGTAATTTTACATCGTACTTGTGTTTCTATAAAGTGTTATGATGTTGAAATTATTGAAGGATATCAATGTATGTATAATTTGGTGATTACTTTCATGTGATTTTTTAATTAGTGTATGTTATGATGAAACATTAAAACATGAAAAATAGTAATATTTTTAAGATGCATTGCAACTTACTTAATATAACAACATGTTTAACTATACCTTAAAAGTTATATGAACATTGATTAATCATATGTTTAATGATTAATTGTATAAGAATGTCAAAAACCTATTTATGTGTTAATGTGAAAGAGATAGTCATGAAAAATGATATCTCACTCCTACAATTTGATCATTAACATAATGACGCATAATAATTAGGTGTACCTTTCGTATCCTTAACATATATCAATGAATTAATTAAGGCTGAAATTATGTGTCGTGAAGCAATGCGGTAGTATCCCAATCAATCCATCTTGGAATGGCTATGACAAGGGTGACATAGTTCAATGACGCAATTCATCACGCATCCACAACCTTTCCCATAGGTATTCCAAGATGGTTCAGTATGTGTACTAGCGTAAGGCTTAGTGGGTCCTAATTGTTCCATGTTTGCAAAATGAATTAGATAATATAATGAAAATTGCACGAAAGGCGGGTAAACAACCACGACCTTCAATTTTTGCATGTCATACCCACACCAATTTGGGTTGGCTATACATAGAGGGTGAAAACCAAAATGACCTAAGTCATTATGGGGATGCATCTTTTCTGTAGGATTCTCAAAGTGGTGTTAGAATGAGCCGCATGACCTGAAAGCCAAGTTATGATATCGGTGGCTTAAGTGTGTGAACATAATAATTAAATACATGATTACTTATGATGTTTAAGATAAAAATTAATAACTTAAACAACATAAATGAATCTTGATGACTATTTTGGAATGGTTGTGAGGTGAAAGGAAGACATGTTTCATAGAATTGTGTGCGATCTTGGAATTCTGGCTTACTAACATAACACCAAATAACTATGGCCATAGTAGTTCATATAACTCTATGAATTTTATGTTCACCAAGTCCTCTTGTTATAGTGTTGATATTGTAGACACTAAAATTAGGTCACACTCCCCTTTTGTCCCTTGACATATAAGCACCCTTTATTAAATTTACCTAGCCACGACCCCTTCTTCTCCCACTAATATTAATTTAATTAATTTAATTAAATTAATGCTTTACCCTCACTATATTTATTATTTAAATATCTTATTTAGATAATATCCACACAAACACTTCACCCAAACACCTCATCAAGCTAACTCACCCTAAGACCTATTCTTAGCAAGTTACCATAACTAACTAAGACTTACCCAAACCCTAAAAATCAATGCCTACACTCCCTCTAACCACATTCCCTGCATGCTCACAAGAAGCTCCCAATCTAATCCGTAGGATAACCACACAAGATCTGAGGAAATCAGGAGGATCTCCCTAAGTTTAGTAAACCTAGGAAATCCGCCTTGACCGATGTCAGTTACCCCTAACCATCACCTGGTTAAGCCGGACCGCCATCAGTTACCCCTTTTTAACTCCTAAACTACCTTATTCTCAAGGTTGGAAAACATTGGGAGAAATTTGATGAGCAAGAACAAGATCTCAAAAGATAACACATCTTCAGAGAGTCAATTCCAACAAGAACTCACATCCAAGGAAGGAGATTGAGCATCTTCTCCTGCACAACCATCCCAGCCACATTCGGATCTATCTAAGCAAAGAGGAGTGTGCATGCAGCCCATGTAGAAACTTTTCTTCAGTTGGTGATCATGCACATCCTTCAAACCCATCATCAACACCTCCATCCTTCACACACAGACTTTCAGAAATAAAATCCAAGTAAGTATAACATCATACTTTCCTGGTTATTTCATCTCATCATTATTTTATCACCCATTGTTTATCTTGCTCCTTATTGACCATCTCCAACACTTTTCACCTCTATAGATCCAGAAAAACCTTGCAAAAACCTACTCCAGTCACCCATTACCTCATCTTGACCAACCGAAATCCTTTGTGCAATCACAAAGAGGACCAAAAACCCCGTTCTGTGACATTCCCAGATCTCACAAGAATGGCTTGGTCAAGCTATACCTAACCACGGTCGGTCACCCGACTAACGCTGGTCTCTATGTTTTCTCACATAGCCTTAAGTAGAGACCTATCCACTCCATTTTACCTCACCCTCACTCACCTGTGACCTACTCGAGACCTTTATTATACCTACAAAGCCTAGAACCAACCATTAAACCTGTGGATTCTATTCTAGCTTAGCTTGTTAGATTAGATCTATTTATTATTATGTTTTTAAGTGAGATACCTAAATCATTTTAAAATAACAATAGGATTTAATTTTTTTACAACATTAATTTGTTTAAAATAGTGGACTGATAGCCATCTAGGAAGTATCATACTTCCCGGATCTAGCTTATGCTAGGCAGTTCACTGCCCATATTGTTTAATGCTTTCTGGTGGTCTTGTTTTCATTACAGGTAGTTCCTCCTAGCCAAAAGGAATCTCTCATGGTCAGCTATGGATTCAAAAGTCATACACGCACAACAACCCATCAACCAGACATTTGAACAGGTATTCCTCCTATGCTCATTACCCTATCTGTTTTGTCAACCATTCAAAGAAACAATCTAAGAAAAAGGTGAAACATTTTGGCATGCCCGGTGGGACCCATCTGGGGTTCCTTGCATTTCATTCATTCCTAGGAAAAAATTGTGTGTTTGTTTCCCTTCTAAAAGCGTACACACTAATTTTCTTCCCTAGTAATCCACTCCTTTCTATTTGCTCTAAAGGAAAATTTTCTTTCGGTGTGTTTAAAAAGAATCATTTTTCATGTTTTGTGCATTTTAGTGAAAGAGCATCCCTCTTCCTATTCACCTTATTGTGTCATCCAATTTCACATTTTCAATTTGGGTTTTAAAATCATTGCATATCATTCTCGATTTTCTGTATTAGCTCACATTAATTAAGGGAAACCTATACGTTGGAGGTCATTACCGGTGATGGTTGACAAATGAATCATAGAAAATCACTTCTATCCTTTTTCTCTTTTCTCGAGTCTTACCAAACCACACAAAAATTCAAAATACATACATTCTTAAACAACATCTTACCGGAAGAAGTTGTAGATGATCACATGATCACAAAGAGCATAGCATAGCCCGCCCCACCATACTAACTCGAAACCTCACCCTTTAGATCTCCTTCTTTGTAGGAAGCCATCCTCACCAAAAACTCTATTTCAGAATTCATGTGGTCCCTAAATAGCATAAGTTGAATAAACATAATAGAACATGCACTCTAAGAACATTCTTTTCTAGTGTTTTGTTTGATTTTCATTTTGAGGTGATATATTTTTATTATTATTTTTGTCTTTCCTTGCACATTCCCAATCATAGTTGAGTATTCTGACTGAGTCTAAGTGTGTCTGGACCACATCTACATCATTCTCAGATTTCTAGGGTTTGATTCCACACCAAATTCTAATTCACAACCACTTTTTCTCATCACTATATCAATTTCATAGTGACCATCATTGGTTACCTCTGACCGCCATCGGTTAAGCTCAACCACCGTCGGTTCTGGGTCCTTTTGCTAACCTATTCAAAAGGACAATTTCACTTCACTTTCTTCCACTTTCCATAGTCTCTGTCACTGTCACTTTTTCCATTGACGTTTTACACATCCCCATTTGGCATACTTGTCATATTTTGCCTTCTACCTCACTGATTACTCACTACCTATTTTCCACAGTAACCGGCAGTGGTTACCCCTGACCGATATCGTTGTCCCTAACCGGCATTGGTTACCCTGTTTCACATTCCATGCACCATTTGTTACTTCATCCATTTTTATCACTGATTCACCTGTTCTTGCTATTCTTTGTATTATTTACAGAGAAACGACATCACCCGATCATTCTTGGTTCACATGGTACTAACCCAAAGAAAAAAAAATTCCCTAGTGTTCCACGTCGGTCACCAATCGCTCCCCCTAGTCCTTCCCCACCCTCTATTCTATCACCGAAATGGATCTCATCCATCCTACCAATATCGCTACAAGAGATGAGGAGTTTGCATGACTCCTTGACCGTAACCTTGCTGCCTTGTAGTAAGCTCACGAAGTATATGTTATCATCCCAAATGCTTTGTCCAAGTTCCTTATGCTTTGTTATATCCTCGCCCCATTTTTAACGCATTTTTCCCTTTAGTGACGAAACCACCGCCCCGCCAGTGGCGGTCTCGTGACCACCACCTTGTTCAAGGCGGCGGTCCTTCGAGGCATTTTCTAGTATGCTCCTTTGATCATGACTTGCGTAATTTTTCAACTTTCATCAGCTTTTCTCAACCACATTAGCTCGTATTAATGTTTTATGTCCCCTAGAATAGTGTTTCTTCATTGTTTTATGGTAAAATATTTATAATAGGAATTACCTTTGGGTGAATGTGAAATCTATAAGTATCCAGCTTGTTTTCAAGAAAATGGCCCCTCAACTTCTCATTTCCATTGTTTAGTCTTTCAATTTCTTGTTTAGAGCTCATTTTGTTTTCATGTTTGCATCCATGCTAGTTTTCTTTTCTTTGTTAGAAGCCATTCGATCTTCTTGCTTCAATCTTGTTCATTGTTGTCCATACAAATTAGTTTAGAGTAGAGTAGTGTCATTTGTAGATTGCATCCATTAGAGTTGCAGGTTGTGTTCTTCATAGAAGGTAGATTCTAGAATCTCTCGGTACACTTGTGTTGTATTCCCTGCAATAAATCCCGCTAGGAATTACATATGCCAAGCTCTGTCACTTGCATTATCCCTCTCCTACTCGCATTATATTCGGTCTATATCCAAATTTTCCATTGTTCAAAATACCTTCTTCTATTGATGCTAGCATATACACGCTCTTCTGGATTCACGTGAACACGAAGGAATGAGGAGATCATTATGAGGGGACAAAATCATACACTATTGGATTCACCACTATTCTACAAATTCTAGGTTTTATCTGTCAAAGTTCTAGTTAAAACATATCAAATAGAGTAGTGAAATATTTCATTTCAGTTAAATTTCATTTTGATATTTCAGGGAAGCTGTGGGGATTGATAGTTTCTGAGAAACTATGATTCATTCCTCACTTCTGAGGTAGGATCGAGAATCTTTCAATTAAGTTAATCAGCTATCTAGTTATTTAGGATAAACTCACAACTACACAGGAAAGTAGCTACACCGGGCTACCTTGTTTGTTTTAATTTTGTTATTAGATTAGTTTTCATTTTCTGAATGTATTAGATTAGTTGCTCTTTCAATTCTATTCAAAATTCTATCAAAAATACAAAAAATAGAGGAATATATATATGTTGTAGATATATCTTGCATAGTTAGTTTATTTCATTTCAGTTAGGCTTATATTGATCTTGTATGACAATCACGGGACCTAGGGAGCCCAGGGAATACGTTTTTGAGCCAATCGTGCCTCAACCAAATATTGTTACAGCAATAAATGACATAGATCAAAATATTAGAATTCAAGTCTTCGAGCAACAACAGACCTACAAGAAATCATCACACAACTATCATTATTAAACGTAAGCCAACTAAGTGTATTAAACATAGAAGATGACAAAGCAATCATTAGCCATAAAGGATGAAAAGATCCTGACACATTTTAGCCATTCCATTTTCATGACCTTGTTGGGAGGTATATACGAAGGACCCACATGTTATCTTCCACGTATCCCACAACCCATAGATCAGATCATGGAAGAGCTTGATATTGATTGGAGCCTTCGAGAAGCTATCCTCGTTGAACAATCTATCACACCAGTTTAAGGTTAGGAGGGCCTTCTTTGCCTTAGATTCACAGATCCCACTATTGTGTGTTGAAGAAACAAGATTACCTAACTAGCTTATCTCCGCGCATCCCATGTGTATTCCATCCCCATTTCTTGCATAAGGTCGTGTATCCCCACAGATTGGCTATCTCGACACAACCTCGGGAGGTTGGTGTGAGGAAGAGTTACTTGTAGATTCTCATGCTCGCATGTCACTTTTCCATCATACAAAATTGGTGAACCCAACATGCGTGAAACAAACAACTGTTTCATCTTCTCTTCCTCTTTATCCTTCACATTAGCCTTCACCAACAAAATTGGTGAACTTTGACGTGGCTCAAGCTCAATTGCTTAATTTTCACTCTCTTCTGTTCTTTCATCCACCCTTCGCTCTTTCCCATTATTCTATGGGTATTCATATACCCCCGAATATGTTGGGATATGATGCATATGGCAGACCTCTCCTAGGTCTTGAAGCATACTACGATCAACTAAATAGACAACCATCACCCTCGCTCTCAACATGGGGTGACAACTATTCAACTAACCGGTTTTCAACACAAACTCCACCTCAAAGGACTAGATATAGTTCTTCTTTCCAAATAGAGGAGTTGGATCAGCTCACTCAAACGCAACAACTAGAGCCTTCAGGCTTGAACAATATGATGCTCACTGGAGAATTTGGTTCATCTCCTCGGGTGTTGCTTAGACCACAAATTAGTAGACAATCAGATCCATATCTGTTGTTAGATGATGAATACTTAGCACGTTATGCTAGGAGTGAACAACGCTCTCAAAATATGTACCCACCTATAGGAGGTTTGCAAACACAACCTGAGGTCTCATTCCAAGAAAACACCCCCATCCCTCCACCTATAGGAAATTCCCTCGGTGAACTTGGCAGGGCACCGATCAATTCATAGCAGGGTACCATATGCCTATACAACCTCAAGATATACAACAAATGCCACTAAGGAAAAATACCATGTCTTCACCAAATGAGGTCATCTCAGCCTTAGTTGAGAAGGTTAGAGGGTTGGAACTTGCTCAAGCAAGTCAAAATTCATAGTTCATGCAAGCAGGAACTTCCAATCCTCCACATCATCCCAGCCAAGTAGACCTCCTCACAGGAATAGGCACGTTGGGCATGCCTCCTCAGTATTTACAACAAATGCCAACTAGAACCACGTTTTCTAATGCCGCTCTAGTTGAGAATATGATACCTCCCGGCTTAGCACAAAACAACCCATTCCTGAGCAATGCTCCTCCATACTTAAACATGTATTCCAAATCACCATAAGGAGATATGTTCTCTTCTCGGCATGTTCACTCAACCACAGGGATTTCCTTATGCCCCTACGAATACATATGCTATGCCATATCAACAACCCATTCCACCTCCCCCCCTCAAGCAAACACCATCAATGGTGAAACCTATGCGATAGGAACTTATTCAAAATATTTGAAAGAACCTTTAGACTTCACTATACGAAGCGTCATGCTTCAAGACCTCTCCCGATCTACCCAAGTACAAAGGGAGGGAGACCCAAATGCACATATTAAGGCCTATGCCATAACCATTTGAGAACTTCTCCCTTGGGATGGAGTTGTTGCTAAAATATTCCCCAAAAATTTAGAGGGTATCACCCTCGATTGGTATTATAGAATACTTGAAGCCTCAATACATTCATTTAAACAACTCATGTTAGAATTCATCAAGGATTTTGACATGAACAAGTTGTTGAGAACAGGGATCAAGGAATTCTTGCATATTAAGCAAGAACACAATGAATCTATTGCTCATTTCATCCAAAGATGGCGTACAATCCTCTATTCTTCAGCAAGTGCTCAAACATGGATCAGATGGAACTATGTGATTTATTCCTTCATTCTCTCAGTAGAGAGATAAAGGAAGAAGTCTAAAGAAGTTCCCACTAAGAACTTATGATGAAGTGCTCGAGAGCGCTCTCTGAATAGATCAAGCTATAATAGATAGTGGTCGCAAGACATATGGAACAAATGGGAGGTTAATCATCCCCAACCAAAACACTACGACTTATCCTACTACCACAAAAATGCCAATCAAGGACCTAAAATCCTTAACAAAAACCATGGAGTGAAACAGATGGGTATGATGACAAAGAAAGCCAAACTAAAAAAGTAAACATTGTAAATGTTCCACCACCGATTAACAATCAACGAAACAACAATTTCACCCCAACAATCAACGCGGTGGATTTTAATCCCCCAACAACAACAACAACAACAACAAAAGATCAGACACGAGGTCCAAGTAAAACTCAATTTGGATATCAAAAAAACCAAAACCAAAGACAACAAATGCAAAACTTTAATCCTAATAGTCAACGGTTTAATCAGAGTTTTGGACCACAACACGTGCCAAACCAACAACCTAGGAGTTATAATCCTAACTCATATTGTGGTTTCCACAAAATTTGAGGCCATGACACTAGGACTTTCATGATTACAATAAGTTCATGCAACGTTTTCCAGAAGAACAAAGACAACTCTTCATAGATATGTTCTTAACAGATTCTGTGACACCTATGCCAAATACTTTCATAGGGTAGTTTCCCCTCAAAACACACCTCTTAAGATCTTCAATGATCCACTTCCAAATCACAATAAAAATAATAAATTAAATCCAAATGGGATGAACAAAGGTGTAATGATAGGAAATAATGATCATGAAGCCTCAACTTCACTAAATCCACCTATCGCACCACAATTAGGAAATCAGCCATGAACCAAGATAGTTGGTCTAGTGGAATTAGATATTGAGCTGCACGTAGAAGCCATAACAAGAACACGAGAATATTCTTCTCAACCAAATCCAATCTATCCACTAGAGCTAGATAACACTCAACAAATGTTGGTAAAACCCGTGGGTGCTTATGATTTAATTAATGACTTAACAAAGACCTTCTCTCACATCTCCTTTTTGGACTTATTGAAAAACTCTCTTGCCCATAGGGCTGCTCTTTTAGAAGCACTAGGTCTAGGTCATTTAATTAACATCACTCCACCTCCCAAAACACAAGTAAACCATATAGACTTCGATATCCACCCTCAGGGCAGCCAGATAGGGATACCAAGTTTATATTCGACATAAACAAAATGCCAACAGATGCTGAAATTACACGTAGAGGTGATCCGGCCTTGCATTTATAGGTGTGGGTTTACAATAATTATGTTAAATGCGTAATGGTTGATGATGGGGCAGCAGTTAACATTGTCCCCTTCTCTTTCCTTCAAAAGCTAGGATATGGAGAAACAAACTATTCCACAACAAGAAATACGCTAAGAGGTTATGATAGCCTTAAAGCTACTTCAATTGGGACTATAATATTACAGTCACCTTAGGACCCAAGACAATCCTCACCGAGTTTTATATCATAGATTGGGAAACCAACTATAATATGATCCTCGGTCGACCATGGATACATCGCATGAAAGCAATCCCTTCTACGTTATTCCAGGAAATAAGATTCTTACACCTAGGAAAGATATTCGTAGAAAAAGGTGACCCAAAACCATTTGACATACACCTAGCAGACCTGAAGAAAAGACCAGGTGTTCACTCTGAGTTTGAACTCCCAACAAACCAACTTAACAAACCAATCGACTCAAAACCGGAAGAAAAATTAATACCTACAACAAAACTAGAAATTACAAACCTAGTCAAGGGCATCCCAGACCCTCAAGGATGAAGCTAATGTTGTAGAAACAGTGTCATTAGGAACTACTACAAAAATTGTTGAGTTACTGGAACAAGATCTACCAATTTTCCTACCATTTGATTCCATAGGTATGGGATGTACCCTAGGAGTTGGTTCTCTTCCAGTAGAGGAACTTTGCATGGTAGAAGTAACCAAAATAGAAGAAACAGACACAAAGAATGTCCCAACATCCATCTTTCCTAGTAAATATTGGACTCTCCACTTTGATGGAGCTAGATGTGCTTTATGGGTGGGGGCAGTGTGATCTTCACTTCCCTGAGGGAAAGATCCTACCTTTTGCTTTTAAGTTAAAATTTGAATGTACAAACAATGGCGTTGAGTATGAAGCCCTCCTCCTTGGCCTCATCATAGCCAAAAGGATTGGTGTTAATGACATCAGAGTGTTAGGAGACTCATAATTAGTTGCAAACCAAGTCTCTGAAGTATATGAGACTAGATTTGAGCACTTACAACTCTATAAAACAACGGTATTAGATCTAAGCAAAGGATTGACTTCATATCCATTGAGGCAATCCCACAAGAACAGAACCTTCTCGCAGATTCAATAGCAACCTCAACTTCACGTTTTACCCCAAGTAATGAGTTGGAAGATACAAGTTTCAAGGTATCACTTCATACTAAACCATTGGTGAAGAAAATATCAACAAACCCTCTTCTAACACATACAGCTGAGAATGAATCTCTATCTTACATCATGTTGATAGTGATAAAGTCACTCTCGAATATCTAAACGCCTATGCAGAGCTACACCTTGCTCACCCTATAGTTGATCTTTCCCTAATACCACACTCCTCTTCCTACTTTGGAAATCCCATGGTAGAGTCTCCTCCATAGAAGGATCTCGATGTCTACGAGATAGAAAATGGAGAAAGCTTGGAACTACCTCCAGCCCCCCCTGAATTTGAAGAAGGTAACACTTCTTTGATAGAAGAAACCATTGACATAAACATTGGAATGGAGGAAGAACCAAGAATTTTGAAGCTAGGATCTTTCACTAACTCGGAAGAAATAGAAATACACACCAAATCCTCAAAGAACATCAAAATAATTTCACATTTAATTATAAAGAAATGATAGGTATCGCACCACAAGTTGTGGTACATAATCTTGTCACTAAACTAGATGTAAAGCCAATTAAATAGAAGTCAAGACCAATGAAGCCAAAAGTGGCTCTCATGGTAAAAGAAGAAGTAATGAAGCTTCTCCAAGTAGGATTCATCAAACCCATTGATTATTCACAATGGGTGTCTAATATCGTTCCCGTCCTCAAAAAGAATGGGAAGATATGCATTTGTATAGATTTTCGGGATATTAACAAAGCTTGTCCCAAAGATGATTTCCCATTACCATCCATTGACGTCATCGTTGATGCAACAAGCTAGATTTGAGCTTTTGTCTCTCATGGATGGGTTCTCGGGATATAATCAAATCAAAATATCTAAACAAGACCAAGCCAAAACCACATTTATAACTCCCTGGGGAACTTATTGTTATGTTGTCATGCCATTTGGTCTTAAGAATGCCGGCACTACGTATCAGCGGGAAATGACTTATATATTCCATGATCTTATCCATAAAATTGTGGAATCATATGTGGATGACTTGTTGGCCAAGGCCAAGAAGTGTTGTGATCACCGGAAGTACTCCTGCATCATCCTCTCATGACTAATTGAGTATGGTGTCACATTAAACCCAGAGAAGTGTGTTTTTCGGTGTAATAGGAGGAAAACTTCTAGGATACATTATATCTTCACGAGGGATTGATGTTGATCCGGCCAAAATACGGGCTGTTCTCAAAATGATCCCACCTTCGGATGAATTTGGAATCAGGTCATTTCTTGGGAAACTCGGTGCAATCGAAGGTTCATCCTAGATTTAAGCTTTTCCATTCATCCAATCAATAATCTACTCAAGAAAGATTATAGTAATCGATTGGAATGAAGATTGCAATGAGGCCTTTGAAGTAGTTAAGTGCTTCTTGTTGTCACCACCCACGCTAATGCCTCCCAAGCCAGACCACCCTTTGATCCTATACTCATGAGCCACTCATGTCTCGTTGGCTTGCATGTTGGCTCAAGAAGATGATGATAAATGAGAATGCGCATGATCTATTTCATTAGCGAACATTTGCTCGATTATGAAATGTGTTATACACAGGTAGAAAGAGAATGCCTTGCCATAGTCTTCACCACAAAATGTTTAAGACATTACATGTTAAATCAAGAAACAAGGGTCATTGTGAAGATAGACCATTTACGGACATTCCTCACGCAAGGGTCCTTATCTAAAAAGGTTGGACGTTTCATAACCCTAATGGGAGAATTTGAGTTAACATTCGTAAACCAAAAATCCATTAAAGGAAAATCATTGTAGACTGGTTGGCTGACAATCCACTAGATGGAGGCAAGCTGGTAGATCTAGACTTTCCTGATGAATGTGTATACTTTGTCGAAACCAGACCCCCCATCTCTACATGTCCTGGTATACTGATATTATCAATTTTATCATGGACCATACGTATCCAGAAGGTGCCACGCCACAACAAAGAAGGTGGTTACGCATTATCGTAGCTAAATATGTTGTTTTAGACCAAGTGCTCTATCGTAGAGCCTTCGACGACATGCTTCTAAGATGCGTCGACATAGAAGAATCCAAGAGGATTCTTCATGAATCCCATAGTGGGATATGTGGGGGCCACTTTGGTGGTCACGCCACCACTCACAAAATACATCGGATGGGCTATTTTTGGCCCACTCTAACATGATGTAGTGGAATTTGTACGTAAGTGCCACAAATGTCAAGAATTCTCTCACGAGATTCACATGCCTAGCACAATCCCCTACTGACCAATAGTGACTCGTGGCCCTTCTCCACTTGGGGTTTAGATTTAATAGGAAATTATCTCCCTCATCAACCGATGGCCATAATTTTATAATCACAGCCATGGAATATTTTACCAAATGGGTGGAGGCCATGCCTCTCACCATTGTACCAGGTTCGGTGATTGCCAAATTCATTTGAACCAAATTATCTATAGGTATGGTGTCCCACAAGTCATTATCTCAGATAATGGCACATCCTTTAAGAATGACGAGGTTCATGAGTTATGTAGCAAGTTCAAGATAAACCATCACAGCCTCTCTTTACTACCCTCAAGCCAATGGGTAGGCCGAAGTGACAAACAAAACATTGAAAGCTATTCTCCTTAAAATAGTCAAGGAGAATAAATGAGATTGGCATTTAAAACTATATCCGGCCTTGTGGGCCCACCAAACCTCAATAAGAACACCAACAAGGAGAAACTCCTTTCTCATTGGTATTCGAGGAAGAGTAGTTCTCCCACTTGAGGTTGAAATACCTAGTCTCCGCATCTCATTACAAGGGATTCTGGATGAGGAAGCTTACAGGGAGGCATGCCTCTCTCAACTAGAGAGCCTTGATGAGGCTAGGTTAAATGCTTGAATAATGGCATAGAGCCTATGCTGACCGGATGTGCCGGTAGTATAACAAAAAAGTCTATGAGTGAGAAATATATGAAGGAGATCTAGTTCTAAGACTAGATAGCCGGATCGATAAGAAAACCGGTGAGGAAGAAAGTTCGGCCCAAATGGTTGGGCCCATATCGGGTCATGAAAGACTACGGGAATGGTGCGTATCTCTTGTGCACACTGGAGGGTGAGGAGTTCAATGAATCAGTCAATTCCTTACATCTTAAATGATTTTACGCATGAAGCATCGACACTATTTGTATAATTATATCTACATTACATATTCATTTAGATAGGTTCATTTTGTTCACTCATTTCATAAAATTTGGTGATCAAGGGACTTATTCTTAAGAAATTCATTACAAACTTCTGATAGTATTGGCAGGAGCATTCAAATCATACTTCTTCATTTTCATAACATCATCAACTATTTCAGAATCATTTCATCAATTAAAGCTAGATATGACAAAGTCTTAATGGTAGCCATACCAAGGCCTGCATGCTTGTTCTCACTTTTGGTTTCTTCCTAGGATAGGTGTCTTGCCTATGGTTTGTTCTAGAAGCTTCATGGTGTCACATCTATCCTGTGTATATATCTCATTGGAAATAAGAACATCCTGACATTTTTCTCAAGTAAGTAAGTCAAATATAGATCAAACAGAAAATTTTACTTTTACACATTTCCTTGCCCTACCAACCTTTGGTGTTGAACTTGCGTCTCTTACTAGTGACGTAGGGTTGGGAAAGGATGGGAATGCCTTTACTCACCTATGCCTTGTCCATGGTGATAAGCCCATGCTTCCTACTAGTAGCATGGGGCAAAGTGTGTAGGGGTCGCTTGACGATAAATGTTAAAATTCATAAGCAAATAGTTCAAACAAACCTTTGAAATCTTGAGTCAAAAACAAATGAATCAGATGTCCAAAATTCCAAGAGAGTTCAAAACCCTGAAAACCAGATTTTGTCAACCAAGTGGCCATCTATGGATCTAAGTCTGGATAAACTGCAAAGCAAGTTGCATTCTAAACTATGGAGTCACTTGAGTAAGATAGGTTTGTAGCATCCTAATTTGGTTCCACCAACTCTTTGTCTATCTCCCATCATTACCATTTCAACACACCTCATAGCTTGTGCCCTTTCTAGCTCTCGGTGGTGAGCCCTCGCATCTTACTAGTTGCGTGGAGTTAGGAGTGGGGCAAGTTCATCTACTCATCATACCAGCTCATCATCACATTTTTTCAAAACAATATGAAGTACCAGAAAATTGCTTATAGAAACTAAAGTTCAAGATCACATAGTGTCCACATCATCATACATCAGCATCATGAAATACAAAAAGAAAACATTTGTGATATTTGTTCTCCATTGCATACATTCTGAAAAGCATATAAAAACAATTTTTTTATAAACATCTAATATACATGTGAAAATGAATCACAAAACTCTAGGTACAAAGAGATCTAGATCCAAAAAAAAATATATATATATATATATAATCAAGTTTTATGTACAATGCCATCATGCACTAGGCATGGTCAAAACGCTCAATGAGCCCAGAAAATACAAAATGGTCGTATAAACAATCTAGCAAGAGTCACTACAAAAGAGCCAAGTGGCCTCTCAATCCCTATGGGATCCCTCAGAAGGCACATGATCATGTCTAGGACTCTGGCTACGTTGGCATTCTGAGTGCACTGAGGGCTCGCGATCTCGAATAGTAGTTGTAGCCTCACTATGAGAGTGGCTCCTCCTCATCAGTGCTCTGTAGTCTCTATACCCGGCTAACTCGGTATGGAGGGAGGTCACCATCTTGGCCACATGCCAGATGGGGGAAAAAACATCGGTATGCTACTACCTTGCCTTTGAAGGCTCCCCTACATCCATGGATAGCTTAGGACACGAGTCTTCTCCATGGGGAGCATCAAGGTGTCAGTACATACCCAGTGAATCAAGTCTCGCCACTCATCATTGGTCTCTGTAAGAAAAGGAGAAAAACAAATTAGAAAACAATCAAAAGGTGAAACCAAGGATGAACAAAAGGAGAGATAACAACTAAAGCAATCTAGCTAAAAATAAATATCAAAAGAAGAGTGACAACTCACTCGGATCTCTGGGCCTCCAAGAAGGATCTCTGGGATCCACGCCTACCACGATGACATGCCGCCGTTGATTGTGTCCCCTCCTACATCTGGGACAACATGGCATCCTACCATGGACTCATCCTCTCCACCTAGGTCCTAAGAAAGTAACTCCTTTGAGACTAGAGTCACCCTCTCGTGCTCTACTCTGCCTCTCTCCTGTAAGATCTCCTGAGTATCATGCCACTCGGGATCGCTATCCTCTTCCCCACCTGACTCGCTGATCTCCATGTCCTCGGTCTCCTCCTCCATCTCTCCCTGTGAACTCCTCAGACTCGGAGTCTATATCAATGGGGTCATCACTGCTATGGGCAGGGCCGCGGTGATCCGAAGTAAAGGTGACTGAGGAGCATCCGACTCTCTCTCGGCACGTACCACCCTCCTGGCTATAATAGGGATGCCAGGAGTAACAACAATCAACCCCGGCCTCTAGGACCTCCCCTAGCCTCCCAAACTGATCTAAACATTGGCACCACTAGGGGAAGCATGTCAATGTAAGCAAGGCCAAACTGCTGAGGCACTCGATCAAAGGGGTGTGTCTCTACCTTCCCGTCCTATCCACAAGTTGTCCTGTAGTAGAGCAGGAGATCAAAGTAAAGGTCTCCTCACCCCACAACCTGCCATGGCCTGATAAGGTGTGGCCTCCATATCCTCAGTAGTCGGGAAGAAATGGCTGGTGGGGTGCTCTAAGCACCATCATCTCTGTCCATCTAGCTGCCCTCACGGCCTGGGATCGCCACCTCTATGCCTCTCCCATAAGGGATGATGTGCTCATAGACCTAGCTCATAACTAAGGTCGGATGGCTCAGTGACTATCCCTATAATCAAACCACCCTATATAAGTCGTGATAGGTGGTCCCAAGTATATCGGCTCCCAGGCATAAATCGACCATGTGCCTCAATCTATGTGATGATGGGGGCCCAGCAGTAGAGAAAAGTATCCCCTCCCTTGTCTCCGATCAATCTCAAAGCAAGGATGCCCATAATGGCTGACGGATCAGAGGGATGGGCAAGCCAAGAATAGAACGGACCTTCACCCCCTTCTTCGAACCAGTGGAGACAACTGCATCTCCCATATAGGTGGCCCATTGAGTCACCTGAGCTCTGAGATACTGTTGTATCAAATGAAAGTCTCCTCCCAATAATCGGGACTCCCAAAATGTGGTAGACATCCTCTAGGGTGATAGTCCACTCACCCCTAACACCTAGAAATCGGAAGGTGTTCCGATCTACATCCCAATAAGAAAATAAGTCACATAATATGTGACTGGCAGGTGCAATGTGGGGGACCCGTGCAATCCTCAATATGCCTGCCCTCTGGAGAGTATCCTGCTCATCTGAGAGAGTGCATCTAACACTACTGGAAGCCAATCACACTCCCTCTCTCGGCTCCATCTAATGTACTCTTCCTTCTTCTACAAAACACCCAAAAAACACAAAAGAAGCAAGTTAGCATCAAGATTGCATTAGAAAAATCATTAAAGCAAGTAAGGACACTAAAAATGCAAAAATGAATTCAAATTAGTGTTGTTTTAGCATTGAAGAGAACCGCCCCAGGAGTTGGGGGCGGTTCCATGCGCCACCTTTGAAGGGCGGATCCTGTAACCGCCACCTGCTAAAGGTGGCGGTCTGTCCATGATTAAAAATGGGTTGCATGCCCTAAAAATGCTTAAAAAACAAAAATTGACCATTTTAGCTAAAACAAAAGCCTACCCATTAGGCGCCCCCCTAAGAGACACATTTAAAACTGACATTTCTAAAAATGACCCCCAAGACAAATTTTTGACATTTTAACATTTTGGGTGCAAAAACGTTAAAACAAGAAGAACTAACCTGAGATCTCATAGGTCGATGTTCCGCTCATGGAGGCATGATCACTATCTCGATATGAACGTTTCAACTATACTCTCATTGAAAACCATCACCGTGGGTCCCAGAGCTCAAAAACTATCAAATCAACACGTGTAAATGAATAGGAAAGTGGGCCCATTATTATATATATATAGTGTTTTGACTCATTTTGAATGCCCCTTTCGCAAGTTTAGAGCGCCGATGGAGGTAAGTTCTCATCCCCTGCACAAATGGTAAGTCCTCATTTCATACTAATTTAGTATTTATTTTTGATTTATTTTATCTATCTACACTTGAGTCCTCTTTCCATTTTATAGGTAGCGGGAACTCGGATGGTGGAAATTTCGACACATGGGCGTGTCAGGTATAATTTCTAGCTTCCCATTTTGGGACCACCATACTCGGACCCACCATTTTACGCCTCTTCATGGTTAAAACACTTCTCGAGGGGGAAATATGTACGTACCCAAAATTGTAGGAGTCTTGTCTTTGCCGGAAAGATGTCACACATGCCCCATGATGATACAAGTCACCTCGTAAGGTGTTCGGGTCTAGAGAAGCTCACGAAGTATATGTTAGCATCCCAAATGCTTTTTCCAAGTTCCTTGTGCTTTGTTTTATCCCTCGCCCCCCTTTTTAATGCCTTTTTCCCTTTAGGATGAAAACTTGGCCGCCAGTCGGGCCGTCTGTAACCGCCGCCCGCAGGGAAGCGGTGGTCCTTCACGCATTTTCTAACATGCTCCTTTGATCGTGACTTGCGTAATTTTTCAACTTTCACCAGCTTTTCTCAACCGCCTTAGCTTGTATTAATGTTTTATGTCCCTTGGAATAGTGTTTCTTCATTGTTTAATGGTAAAAGAGTTCTAATGGGAATTACCTTTGGGTGAATGTGAAATCTATAAGTATCCAGCTTGTTTTCAAGCAAATGGCCCCTCAACTTCTCATTTCCATTGTTTAGTCTTTCAATTTCTTGTTTAGAGCTCATTTTGTTTTCATGTTTGCATCCATGCTAGTTTTCTTTTGTTGTTAGAAGCCATTCGATCTTCTTGCTTGATCTTGTTCATTGTTGTTCATACAAATTAGTTTAGAACAGACTAGCGTCATTTCTATATTACATCCATTAGAGTTGCAGGTTGTGTTCTTCGAGAAGGTAGATTCTAGAATCTCTGGTACACTTTGTTGTATTCTCATAATAAATCCGCTTTAGGAATTGCATATGCCAAGCTCTGTCACTACTATTGTATCCTCTCCTACTCGCATTATTCGGTCTATATCCAAAGTTGTCATTGTTCAAAATACCTTCTTCATTGATGCTTTAGCATATACACACTCTTATGGATTCACATGAACATGAAGGAATGAAAAGATCATTCTAAGGGGATAAAATCATACACTACTTGGATTCGCCATTTATTCTACAAATTCAGGTTTTATCTCTGTCAAAGTTCTAGTTAAAACATATCAAATAGAGTAGTGAAATATTTCATTTCAGTTAAATTTCATTTTCGATATTGCGGGGAAGCTGTGGGGATTGATAGTTTTTGAGAAACTATGATTCATTTCTCACTTCTGAGGTAGGATCGAGAAGTCTTTCAATTAAGTTAATCAGCTATCTAGTTATTTAGGATAAACTCACAACTACACAGAAAGTAGCTACACCAGGCTACCTTGTTTGTTTTAATTTTGTTATTAGATTAGTTTTCATTTTCTGAATGTATTAGATTAGTTTCTCTTTCAATTCTATTCAAAATTCTATCAAAAATACAAAAAAATAGAGGAATATATATATTCTGTAAATATATCTTGCATAGTTAGTTTATTTCATTTCGATTAGGCTTATATTGATCTTGTATGACAATCACGGGACCTAGGGAGCCCGGGGAATACGTTTTAGCCAATTATGCCTCAACCAAATAATGTTGCAGCAATAACTTACATAGATCACAACCTCGGAATTTAGGTCTTCCGAGCAATATGAGACCTACAAGAAATCAGCGCATACTATCATTATTAAAGTGTATTAAACATAAAAGATGACTAAAGCACACATCATTAGCCATAAAGTACCAAAAGATCCACGACACATTTTAGCCATTCCATTTTCATGACCTTATCAGGAGGTATATATGAAGCACCCACATGTTATCTTCCACATATCCCACAACCCATAAATCAGATCACAGCAGAGCTCGATATTGATTGAAGCCTTCAAGTAGCTATCCTCTCTGAATGATCTTTCACACCGATTCGAGTTAGGAGGGCCTTCTTTGCCTTAGATTCGCAAATCCTGCTATTACGTGTTGAAGAAATAAGATTACCTAACTAGCTTATCTACATCCTAAATGTATTCCATCCCCACTGGCTATCTCAGCATCACCTCAGGAGGTCAGGTGTGAGGAAGAGTTACTTGTAGATTCTCATGCTCACATGTCACTTTTCCATCATACTGATTACCTCTGTAGCACCCATTACATCCACCATACCCTCGGTGACTACCCCAAACATGACCTCATCTACCCCTAATGTCTCATACATACCCGTAACTACATTCCCACCTCCAGTTTCAGTGACCCCTACCCCATTTTAGAACGTAGTTCTTTCCATTCTATAATCACTATCCCTTATTGCCACTTAGGGTTACCTGACCCTTCCTCGCCATATACATACTACAAACAACCGCCTATTTCATCTATTGTTCATTCTGGGTACGTAACCCCTATTTGATTGTCTTCTTCTCCACCACCTTACATGGCAGCCCCATACACGGAATGTCACACCCCTTATATACCCAAAACCAACCTCCTCGCGCTATATGAGGCATCCAATCATCACAACCCACCAATGACCTAATTAGATTGATGATGGATAAGATGCAAAAAGCTGGAGGTATCGGTTTCCGTCTCCCACAACACTCTCACTTATGATGAGATTTTCAAAGAGCCTATTCACCCATCCATTCCCATCCGTTCATACCTTGTGCATTGGGAAATGCCTAAATTCAATCACTTCAATAGTAAGGAAGACCCACAACAACATTTGCACTCATTTAAACATGGATGTTATTTGATTGCTCATGATGATGCCTTACTTTTGAGAACTTTTCCCATGTCCCTCACTAGACCAACATTAGATTGGTATAGTGGGTTACCCAAACACTCCATATTTTCATTCAATCAGGTAGCCCAAGCTTTCTTGGATCATTTTTCTATCAACATCACCAAGAAAGTTACCATGACCGATCTATATTCCACACGTCAGTATAAGGATGAATCTATCACAAATTTTGTCACTTACTGGCGTAGCCTGATCAATCAACTTACCTTTCAATTGCCACAAACTGAACTCATCGAGCTCTTCACACGAGCTTACACCAGACATATCTCCCCGACCTTGTAGGTCTAAAATTTTAGAACATTCGATGAGGCATTCACTATGGCATGAAATTTAGAAATTCGGGCTATTGAAGAGAAGAAAATCCAATTACGAAATAAGAATTTGACATTCAAGTTGAATGAAACCTCTTCTTCTTCTAAACCACCAACCAATTATTCAAAGGCTAAAGGTACCACTAACGCAGTGGTACTCAAGGTTGGCCCAACTCATCCATCCAATCAAGCCACACCCTCATCTAATCTATCACCCGTATAGGCTTTTCAATTCAGACAAGAGCAACAAAAATATACCCCAATTGGGGAACCGTACTCTTCTGTTTTAGAAAAGCTGATCAAAGTTGGTGCCATCACCCTTCCACCCATAAAACCACACACTAGTTTTGACCCTGCTCGCCCCATGCCCATGTGGTATAAGGAACAAGATTTCTGCAACTATCACCGAGTGAAAGGTCATAGTGATGGTAACTGCATCAATTTCAAGAATATTGTCTAGGAAATGCTCAAGAAAGGTGAGCTAACTATGGATAATACCAACACCATCCCCAACCAAAATCTACAAATATTTAAAAAACCATTTCCCAATCATGCCCCTTCATCCAATCAAACAAGTGAGACATCCACTCATGATACCCATACTCGTGAGGTTCATGCACGATCTTTAACGAGGTACCTATTACATCTCAATTACCTCACATCCCTTCCATAGAGGAAATCCTAGCCCGAAACCCTCCTTCCATGTCTGAACCAACTGTCACTATTCCTTTGCCAATAAAAGAATACCCTTCATCACCTACGAGAGGAGTTTTCGGTTGACATTGATACCATCTCACCCCTAGCTTCTCCACTTAGCAAAACTTTACCTACCATCCCTTCTCTACCCTGCAGAGGAGCACCCATTACCTCCTCCACCCATGAGGAGCACTCATTACTCCCTCCACCCATAGAGGAGCACCTATCCTGTTCCTTCACTCATAGAGGAACTCCCATTATCCCTTCCACCCATCATAGATCTGGTAGGGATACTTCTACTTATTAGTGAACATTCTCCATCCACTACCTGACATCCAACAGACCTACTTTCAGCTCTCTTACCCACGAAAGTTGAGGCTAGCCGATTCCCCATCTCTAAGATGCATTTTATGGGAATTCCCATTAGGTCTTCACTAACTCCACCCACAAACATTCCATTCTCACATTTGGTTGATCACTTAGAGTATGTGGATAGAGCTTTGTTATGGGGGTGCCTCTTGCTCCCTGTCTCAACACAAATGCAGAAATCCCTCAATGACACCTCCACTATCTACCCAAACACATTTCCACCCATTAAACCGAGATCTGACCACTTGCTGGTGCAAGCCCTTCTATGATACCCATTAGAAATCACACCACACTCTTACCCATAACCCAACCTATGCCTAAACCCAAACCCATCTTGACAAATTTACCTCCACTAAACCTATTACCACTTTAGGGGTCACCCCGATCACTAGACTTACTCATCCACCCATTAAACTAGATTTAGCTACATCCTCCAATGTTAAAACCACACCTACTCCAACACCCAAACTAAACAAAAAGTTGATAAACCTTATACCCCTACCACACTAATCACTCCCGCACTTGTCCCATTTACCTTAAGACCTTAGCTACCCAATAGGGTCAAGCACCCCTCACCCATTCATAACCCAATAACATAACCACCCATTCCTGCCTCATAAATCGCTAACCTACCTATGCACACAACATGAATCATACCGCACCTACTGGTCTCTTTACCACCGATACCTCTAATACCTTTCGGTCATTGCTTCCCTACCTACTACGCTTTAGTCATTATCCCTCACACCCCAAACATGACCTACATCATCTACCTTCGTAGCACCCCCGTTATCCCCATGGGTAACTTGCCCTCTTCCTCCATCTGCTTTCCCTCATAGACCTCGTACGCCCACATCACCTTTACCCAAGAAGGTGCACCCCAAAAATAAAACCTCTTTAACCCACAACAAGGTAATCACAACAAAACCACACCCTCCAACCCATCCATCTACTATACCCCTACCCAAATGAACCCGACCGATACCTCAAACCACACCAGTACCTAAACCTATAGCTCGACCTGTTCCTATAATTCCACAAACAATTCCTCGACAACCAACCACACCTACACCCAAACCCACGTTTACTTCTCATTTTGATCCACTAGTAGGGTCTTATGCCAAAATTTTAACCAACCTCCTCGAGACCTCTGTTATCACATTACCGCCACTCCGACCTTACGACCCCGTCAAACCCAAGCCAAAAGGGTTTGATGATACCAAAATTTTTGCATACCATCATGTGCCAAGGCATGATGTGGAGAACTGCAAGGCCTTGAAAACCTTCCTTATCCAATTGTGTCCACCGGAAACCAACTTTGACGATGAAAACCTTTCCGGACAAGGACCCTACTTCACCTACACCCATTCCCACACTACCCACTCAACAACCAAAAACTTCATCCTCACAACTCCTCGAGCCACCCCAAGATTTGAAATTAACATGGTTCACATCAAATAACTTACCACACCACCACCCAAATGTCACTGCACCCAACTAACCTCATAGGGTTTTCTCCTCCCATAGGTTTTTCCCTTCATGTCATTATACCACTTACCCTACACCCTCTCCATTTGAAAAATTCCCTCAAATCAACATGGTACACATTACTACACGTGCATAGAAGGGTAAAGAAAAGGCAGCTAACCCACCAACCAATCCTATACCCAACATACCATTTACACCCATACCTAAGATAACTATCTGCAGCCCCACATACCCCATTTCTAATGGTGTCACACATCGCACCATGCTCAAACAATTACACCAATCTCCACTCAAAATGTCCTTATATGACCTCATCCAAACCTCGAAATCCCATCGTCAAGCCCTCATGGAGGTTCTTCAATCTATTGAGGTTTTACCCAATGACTCCACACCCGTAGCCTCCATTATCAAACCCCATCATGTACCTTCCCTCACCACATTATCACCTTCATCTTCACCTCACCTTGTTCACCAAGTGGCCTCCCTTAGCTTCTCAGAGGAGGAGATTTCACCATACCAAAATGTGGACCCAGACCCAGCCCTCTTCATCTTTGTCCACATTGATGACATACGGGTACGCCATGTGATGATTGATGGAGGCACTATCATTAAAATAATTTCATCCCATGTATTTTCTCAAATGTACATACCTAAAAATTGCATGTACAAACATCTAGTCATGTTGCGTTCATTCAACGACGTTATCACCTCCACACTAGGAGCGATCATCCTTCATGTTCGTGTGGGCCCCTGTATTGTTCTAGAATTTTTATGTTTTGAGGGGGAATTCAATATAACTTGTTGCTTGGTAGACCACTGGATCAATGTCATGGGTTACATTCCTTCCACTTTCCATCATTATGTAAAGTTTGAACATGAAAGACACACTTATATTATTCCAGTTGACCCATCACCTTTTAAAACATGTAACATGCTTTACCAACCCAACGATGTACTCATACCATTACGCCATCTACCTCCATAACCACTACCACTTCACCTACACCTCCACTACTACCAAGTACCACCTCTGCTTTCACCGCATATACCTCCTCTTTTCCTACCACTGCCATAACCTCCATGGCTGACCCATTAGCTTCCTAATCCGTTAACACCACCTCCACATTAACCTCGACACATCATCCATACCAGCTACCCACATACCAACCATCGATCCATTGGAAGGTGTTTTTCAATGCCTCACTCTAGGGGAGTACCGGCTATATAGTGTCAAAACCTTCCTCACTCCACATAAGTATGGAATTATTCACCAACACCCTCACTATGATCACCATATATGGAGAACACCTCCTTTATAGTCCTCCTCATATTTGTACTAGTCTCACCTATGGGGACTTGATACTACCACTTACACACACGAACCACCATCACAACCCCACCCTTTTCTCGTTGACTTCCAATCACTTACCATTGATCTTCATTTCACCCACACCTTCCCGCACCATTATGCATGGAAGGGTTTTGGTTTTGTCTTTTACAAGCAAGGCCGCCATACCATTATTCCATGTACCACCCGTAATCATAATGATTGTAGTGGTATCGGCTTCCCCAAACCTCCTACCAAACAGGCCCACATTGAACTCATTGAGGACCCTAGCCCTTCTCCACCTTCCTCACCACCCTCACCTATAAGCATGGCTTTGATGGTATTCTCTTACGATGCCTCACAATTTCTAAAATTCCTTATACCATTAAGGAGGTTCATGATGGCATATGTGGAGGTCACTTGATGGACTTCTTTGTTCTTAAGCTTATTCTTCGCCTAGGCTATTATTGGCCAACCCTTAATCATGATTGTTGTGACTATGTCAAATGCTACATGAAATGTCAATAACATTCCAACCTTCATCATACATCCAATCATGCCTTCAAGTCACTCGTGACCTTTGGCCCTTCTCTCAACGGGGTTTGGATCTTGTTAGAGAAATCAATCCCATTCTTCCCAACGCCATCAATGGATCATAACTACTACCAAATACTACAAAAATGGGTAGAATCCATACCACTCATTTCCACAAAAGCGAGAAAAAATATGTGAGTTTATTAACCATCACATCATTTTTCGCTTTGGTGTCCCTCATCACCTCATCACTGACAATGGAAAACAATTCAAAAACAAAACACTTTTGCAAAACTTTCGACGCCTTTGGCATTCAGCTTATTTTCTCCTCACCTTATTACCCACAACCAACATCTAAGCCAAATCCACTAACAAAAACCCTCAAAAAACTCTCATGAAAGTGGTTGACGATCATCTTTGGGAAGGATTGACATACACACATTCCTTTTGCCCTATGGGCATACCATACTAGTATTTGCACCTCCACTGCGGCCACACCCTTTTCTCTGGTCTATGGTACAGAGGCTATTTTGCCTCTCGAAGTCTAGATCCCCTCACTCTGCATTTCTCTCCATGACATGCTTACTTATGATGAATTTCGTCAGGACCACTTGGCATAACTGGAGTTATTAGACGAACATCGTCTTAATGCTCTAGATCACCTTCAATTTTATCAACAACGTATCAAACGTGCTTATGAAAAACATGTTCATGAACGAACCTTCCAAGTTGGTGACCTTGTTTTGAAAGAAAATCAACACGTAACCAAAGTAGAGAAAATAAAACGGGAAAAATTTCTCCTAATTAGCTTGGACCATACATCATAACTCATACCTATGGATTGGGTGCCTATCATTTGTCCTCACTTGAGGGTAAACCTGAACCTGAGCCCCTTAACGCATTACATCTTTGACCATTCTACTATTGACCTATAGTCCTACATCACTATTTATCTAGTTCATGCTCATCCCTTGAGCGCCATTTACCTTTTCCACACCTCCTCTCCAATGACTAAACAAGGATCATGTGATTACCCATCACCCTTTTGCCTTATCTTACATATGTGCACCATGGCTCATGGCTCTGCTGTATGGCATGATTCTCATGGATACTTTTCATCTTCTTTTAGATGAGATCCCATGGTCATCCACCCTTACCTTCTAACAAGATCCAAATGCTTCATTATAGTCTTGTTCATGACTTTAAAAAAAAGATGAATCCCTCAGAAGGACATCTTCCAAAATGTTGATCAACTCCTTGAGTCAAAATTCCAGTATAAAAGATGAATCCCTCAAAAGGAAATCTTCCACCCTCAATTGTCGCTATAAGTAGACTACTCCCTCGAAGGACAGCTATAAAAATCTCACAACTCTCTACATAGTTTTTCCAAAAAGAAGACTATTGTTTCTCAAAAATCAAAATTCAGAAGCTTCCCGCATCGATCAACTTCGTGAAGACCTCAAGGAGACATATACTCATCCCGTGTAGACTTCCCATCAATCAGTCTATCTTAAAAATAAAATAAAAAGAAAAATAAGATTTTTCGTCATGGACTTGCCTATTGTGATCTTGGCTCTATTGCCCAAGGCATTCTATTTCCCATTTTATGACCCAAATACCCGCACCTCCTTACCTGTTGTCTTTTCATGTCATACCTCAAGGGACTTGCTATACCTACGACATTTGGTGATCATGTGACTTTCGTCACCCTTAGAATTATCAATCATGTAATGTATTTAGGATCTTACATTCATTAGCCTATCTATAGATGTGTTTCATACGTTTTGATCCTTGCCCAATCGGGTGGCTTTCTTGCCCCCTCTTGTATTTTCTATTCTTTATCACATTTTGATCTTCTAATATAGGAATTGGTCCTCAACACTTCCCTTATGGGGTTATCCTCCCATTTCACCATAGTCGCCCTCACCTGCAACATTTTAACTATCATCTACCCCTACCTATTAAACCCAAACCCACAACATGACCACAAACCCACCAACTCATTTTCATCTTCTTCCCTAGCTTATGGGAGAACTACATCGGTCTGAGGTCCCTTTTCACCGGGACTATGTAGGCAGCACTTCCAGGGCATGGGGCCCTAGAAGGTTAGCTTGGCACTCTTTACCCTAATCATTTTCCCCACCTTTTACCTGATTTCCTGTTCATATCAAAAACCTTGACATATAAACCATATACCACATAACTTATATTATTTCACATTTTCATACATAACCAACATTTTCCACATTTTACACTATCTCATGCATTTATATTACCATTTGTTATCAAAATACCAAAATAACTCAACCATGCCTAACAACCTAACTCAACCATGCCTAAACCGACGACTCCAAAATAATTGCCCTCACATTTACCTCATTTTCCTTACCTCCTTTTTCTTTTACCTCCCCTACACCTACCTGGACCACTTTACCTTCACCTCTGGCCCTCCACCCTCTTCAACCTCCTCGTGTCCGTTGTTGACACCTTATTATTTTACCCCTACCTTGGCCTTACCCATGCCATGATCTCGATATTTGGACCTAGACCATCACTAGTGACCTTTGACCTCATGTGTTCGTTATACCTTGCAGCACTGTTACCTGTGTTGTTGATATAATGACCTTACCTAGCCTATTGTTGTGATTATTTATCTTGACCCTACCTTTGGTGTACCAGAACATACCTAAACATTCCTGCACCTAACCTATGTTGTGTTTCCTGACCTTATCCTATACCTTGGATACCAGATTCACTTCACCCTTGTTTGGATAAACCTATCAACCTTAGATGATGTAGAGTTTGCCTACTCTTCAACCTAGTAGCGTGCTACAGTTTATACGTGTGTGTGCATTTGAATGCTGCTACCTTTGACCCTGACCCATTACCTAGATTGCCCAAGTAGACCTTTCACCCTCTTCTCCTACACCCACTTCCCTTTTCCTCACATTTAACTTTTATCAAACCACTCACTTTGCTTCCACCAGCCTCCTTCACCGTCGAGTTCTGGTTTGATGGGGATCACCTTCACCCTCACATGGGGCAACCACATCTTATTTTTGTTAGCATCACTTACCAATACAAGCTACGCAACAAAAAGGGGCAAAATTTAGACACTAAAATTAGGTCACACTCCCCTTTTGTCCCTCGACATATAAGCACCCTTTATTACATTTACCTAGTCATGACCCCCTTCACCCCACTAATATTAATTTAATTAATTTAATTAAATTAATGCTTTACCCTCACTATATTTATTATTTAAATATCTTATTTAAATAATATCCACACAAACACTTCACCCAGACACCTCATCAAGTTAACTCACCTAAGACCTATTCTTAGCAAGTTACCATAACTAACTAAGACTTACCCAAACCCTAAAAATCAATGCCTACACTCCCTCTAACCACATTCCTGCATGCTCACAAGAAGCTACCAATCTAATTCGTAGGATAGCCACACAAGATCTGAGGAAATCAGGAGGATCTCCCTAATTTTAGTAAACCTAAGAAATCCTGCCTTGACCGATGTCGTTACCCTAACCATCAGGTAAGCCGAACCGCCATCGGTTACCCCTTTTAACTCCTAAACTACCTTATTCTCAAGGTTGGAAAACATTGGGAGAAATTTGATGAGCAAGAACAAGATCTCAAAAGATAACGCATCTTCAAAGAGTCAATTCCAACAAGAACTCACATCCAAGGAAGGAGATTGAGCATCTTCTCTGCACTGACCATCTCAGCCACATTCGGATCTATCTAAGAAAAGAGGAGTGTGCATGCAGCCCATGCAGAAACTTTTCTTCAGTTGGTGATCACTTGTAGCCTTCAAACCCATCATCAGCACCTCCATCCTTCACACATAGACTTTCAGAAACAAAATCCAAGTAAGTATAACATCATACTTTCCTGGTTATTTCATCTCATCATTATTTTATCATCCATTGTTTATCTTGCTCCTTATTTACCATCTCCAACACTTTTCACCTCCGTATATCCAGAAATACCTTGCAAAAACCTATTCCAGTCACCCATTACCTCATCCCAACTAACCTAAATCATTTGTGCAATCACAAAGAGGACCAAAAACCCCATTTTGTGACATTCCTAGATCTCATAGTAACCGGTGCCGGCTATACCTAACCACGGTCGAGTCACCCCTAACCGACGTCGATCTCGTGTTGTCCCACATAGCCTTAAGAAAATACCTATCCACTCCATTTTACCTCCACCCTCACTCACCTATGACCTACTCGAGACCTTTTATTAGACTGCAGAGCCCAGAACCAACCATTAAACATGTGGATTCTATTCTAGCTTAGCCTATTAGATTAGATCTATTTATTATTGTGTTTTTAAGTGAGACCTAAATCATTTTAAAATAACAATAGGATTTAATTTTTACATCATTAAATGTTTTTAAAAAGTGTCTTGATGACCATCTAGGAAGTATCATACTTTCCGGATCTAGCTTATCTTGCTAGGTAGTTCACTTGCCCATATTGTTTAATGCTTTTTAGTGGTCTTGTTTTCATTACAATGTATTTCTTCCTAGCCAAAGGAAGCTCTCATGGTCAGCTATGGATTCGAAGTCATATGTTCACAAAAACACATCAACCAACATTTGAACAAGTATTCCTCCTACACTGTTACCATATCTATTTCTTAAACCATTCAAAGAAACAATCTAAGAAAAAGGTGAAATAGATATTTAGATGATAGTTACAAAAATGATTGTCGAATGACACTAAGAATACATCACAAGTTCTCTTATTCGTAATAAGGCCTAACCAATGAATATATTGGGTATATTGGCTCATACTAAGTGTTTGAGGGGGATCGAGTAGGATCTGTAAACCCTTGCAGATTACACATAATTATCATAGATTGTCTAATTGGATTCTAAACATTAATTAATGTTGGAATAATCAAGTTGTTATTGTAAATGATGTTATTAATTTTAGCATAAGATAAATTAAGGGAATTTATAAACCTTAGTATGATGGAATTTTATTTTTGTGTGTTAAATTAATTGAACGCATTTGTTGCAATTATTGAGTTATAAAAAAATCTTAGTTTTTGAAGAAGTAAATAGAAGTGTTATAGATAAAGGATGATTAGATGGCATGTATGATTAAGTTGAATGGTTATACTCCATTCCATTGTTAATAAGGGTGGTGGAAGGTAAAGCATTTAATTTTGTTAAAACATTTATATCATGGTCCTTGACCATATACCCTTAGCACTTACTTTTTTCGATAAATTATATGGTTTTCGATCATAATTGTGGCTTATGATCATTGGATATGGAATTGGTATTCGACCAAACTCATATGGAATTATTTTTGTTGGTATTCAATTGACCCATGCAAAAGGTTTAAGTTTTGTTTAATATTGTACTCCATGGAAAATGGAGGGAACTAGAGAAGAAGGTGATAATTTATTGATTGGCCCACTACGTGGTACCTCTTGAAAGAGTTGCATTAAATGTATAGGAAAACCGAAGCTTCCTCCAAAATCTACCATGCATCTTTTGTAACTATATGTTTATAATCCATTTAGTAACTATGATCTCTTTTCCTCCTCTTGAGCTTCACTTTTGCATGAACTCGTAATAAGGTTTCATTGAGCTATTCTATTAAGATTTTTGATGGGATAATTATGGCAGACTTACTAGTTTCTATGGATTATTTTACATGGTTTATTTGGTTATAATTGTTCAAATTTGGGTCATAATTTTTTTTATATTTGAAAGGATTCTTTTGAGAAGTATTATATGACCTGCTTGGGATTTTTGAAGGAATATTGTGTAGAAGTTTGTAGGGACGTTATAAATTTAGGCATGGACTTTCATCTCTCTTTTCTGGTTATTTTATTTTGAATTTTTTGTGTATTTTCGGGCAATTAGTAAACACCTTCTCGAGGTAGAAGGAATACATTTTATCATTGAGACCAATTAATGAATGTTGTCTCATACAAAATATTTTTGTTAAAGATATAGTTTGGAAAATATGTATAAAGAACCAAGTAGGGCGTGAGTTAAATTTATTGATTTTCAATTTGACTGAGAGAATGGTTACATTTTTATTAATATTATCATAATCTATAAGGGTGAAGCGGGTTGTATGCTCAATAGGAAATTTTTCTATCGATTCCTTTTTTTTGGTAAACCTTTGTAGGAGAAAATAACATTGTTGTATTTACTTATTATCTTAATTATTAAACTTGGAAGCTTGGGTTATGAAGGAAAAATCTTGTCTTCTTCTTCCTATTTTTATTAACAAGATTGCTAAATGACTTTTATAAATTAGATACATGGGTAAGTGCAGGAAGTTGATGGACAAATATAGGGTCATCCGTGGACATCATATTGCAAATAACAACATAATATCAACTTGTAGGGATTTTAGCAATACATACACTCAAAATTAGACAAAATTATATTAATATGAATCGTAGCATCCGGAATCTAGTTTCTAAAATACTAATTTTTGTAAAAAATGGACAAGATTAGCTATATTAAACACTCAAAATTCAATGACTTGGTATTTTTTTTTAAAACGCCGATAAGATTATAGTCCTGTTTGCCCACAATTTGGATGACCAAAAATTGATATATATATTTTTATTTTGGTGAGAAGTTATATGCCACTATCTATCTTGGGATAGATTTTATTTTGTATTTTTTGAGTAATATTTTATTTTTTATGATTTTTTCCGTGAAAGTGGTATGAAAACATAAAGAAAATAGAGCACTTTCCGTTTTCCCGCCATAACTTCATCAAAAAATATTGAAATCAAATAATTTTTTTTTGAACATGTATATAATTTCACCACAGTTGGGATGGTATAAGTTTTATCACATTCTAATAAGTGAAACAAAATTTGCAGTCTTAAACGTAGACATAAACATTCACAGGAAAAAGTGTCTTAAAGACCTACTATTAGTAAAAAATTATAAAATGATATTTATCCTCTTCTATTCACTTTAAAATCAGTATTTATACAAAGCTAATAGTCTCCCCTACGCAATGGTACCATTTTTATGACATAGTTTTTACTTTTGGCATGGTTCAAGTCCGCGGAAGACTAAATTTGATGTTTTGTTGTTTTTAATGTAAAATTCAGGATTTGATGTCCACTTAATTGTCCCCCAACTTGGTGCACTTACCCACATTACCCTTTTTAGTTTTTGATGAAAATAAATTGGTTTAACTAGATGTGTCTTGTGATAAGTTCATGATATTATGATGAGTTAAAATGAATTGTGAATGTATATAAGTTTTGATGAAAGAAACTTGTTAAGTATCTTTAGATCACTATGTTTTAGTTTACATGATTTGTTATAAATGATACTTGATTTAATACCATTAAATAAATCCACTAGATGTTCAATTATTTCATAATAAAACATCTAGGTAGAGAGATATGAAATCAATGTCAATTCTATGAACTGACCATGTACATTATTATTTTTATCTTACAAATAACATGATGGATTAGTTATTACAAGGATTTAATTGGACTAATTACATGCATGCTCATCATGTGATAAATTTTTTATCTGATTGTAAACATTGATTAAAAGTAAAATCAAATTTGTACATGTATTGTATGTAAAGAAAAATATGATTTCATGAAGTTGTAAATGGAAGTTGGCCAATTATATCATTCTGAAATTATTATAATAATTTTTGAATAAGGAATTATCCTTAATGAGTTCAATAAATACTTTATTGTTTGAAAAATTCTTATAGGTTGTAATGGTGAACTATGTTGTTTTCAATAACGATTTATACTTGAAAATGATTATGAAATGTTGTACTTGAATAAGTACTTATACTTGACAATAGTGTTTAATATGAATTATTAAATGTCAATTATTACAATTATATTTAGACATCATTATTTAAATGTCAAATTAAAAATTAGTTAAACAATAACGTTGTTCAACACTGATATAGAGTTACAAAGAGACTAATTAAATATTTAAATCATTATTTAGTACAACTTAATGGTTCGGGGATAGTTTGTTGTACCTTTATGGCAAAAACTTGTTTAACAACATAATGATGTCTAAGTACAAAGTACCATATCTTTAATAAATTATTAATATGTAATGTGATGGATGCATTTTAGATTATCATTGATATTCAAACTTAAAGAAATGCTTAAAATAATGTATCTCTTTTTAAAGAGTTACTTAGTGATAGTTAACAATAAAGTGTACTTACAATATTATCTAAACATAGTTGGATTGATTATCTAATCTTATTGAAATGGTTAAGTTAAACCTATTCCTAAAGATGAAATTCATAATGCGACACTTCGATATAAAGTAACTAATAATTTCTTAACTTAATCTCTAGACGATTAAATATACCTTGTAATTGACATTTTTTATTAAGTAAGCATGAAATCTAAGTCCCACACTTTGAGTTGATTGTACTCTAATTATACCATCTTAGGAAAACTATAGGAAGGGTAAAAATTACTTCTTAACATGATTTATTAAGTAATCATTATATTTCCCACATGGGTGTTGATCTAGGATTGTTAGCGTATGCTCAGGATGAGAGGTGAGACCAATATTTTAGGCCTTCTTAATACATGGATTTAAAACATTTAACTAATGAGATGTGATCTAGATAACTGAGTAGAGATGATTGAAAGGTGATGGGATAAGTTTGTTTACTTTTTTATGGTCACAAAACTAAGAATGAAAAGAATAGCTTGAAATATTTGGCCTAAGTAGTGTAATATTTGAATACATTGTTAGTTCTCCAAGTTCCAATGTAAAGGTGTAAGATGTCGGATGAAACTCAATTAACTGATTTTCATGTAGAAACTTAGAATTGTATTAGTTCTCAAACCTAGATGAATGGGTTAACCAATTACATACAAGTTATGTACACTCAAATAGAGTGAAGATAAAGGGGATCAGGTAGATCTAATTGACCTTTACATCTGCACATGATTAATGATGTTATCATATGGATTGTAAACTATATTTCTTACTAGATTATTATTGTTTTCATGTTAAATAATTGAAGACATGAAATGGGGTTAATAGGTTTGTTTTTAAAAATAATCCCTTAATTTAGAGTTGATATAATATGGTTGTTACAATTTTGGAGACCATACAATGAAAATCTTCCAAGTCACTCTCAAGAAGGGTTTCACTAGGGTTTTAAAGAAACTTATCTTATTAATAGATGTTCATAAAAACTTGACAATTGAGAAACATCATTATTTTTCCAAAACATTCTTAGCTCAATAGAAAAAAACATCCACTAAAAATTTGGGTCCCATGTAAATTTTGTGAGAGTGGGTGAGCATCTGAAGTTCACAATTTGAGCTAGATTTTGCTTCATCTCAACTCATTTTTACCAAAAATGAAATATATTACAAAATATTATTCAATTTTACTTGAAACATGTCATGAATCATCATGAAAACATCCACTAACTGAAAAAAATCACCACCTTACTCTAATATGACTGAAACTCTCTATCCATAGTGACTTACATGTGTTTTCTTATCTTGTCTTCACCTTCTTACTTCCCAAGGACCATCAAACATCATCATACCTTAGATAAATGACCTAGAAATAATCATACTTGTCATATACACAATAACCATACTCTTACCATGTTCTAACATGACTTCCTTGCTCCATTTCTCAAGTCACCATACCAAACCAAAAGCCCTAGGACTATGAATAGGCTTAGAATGACCACTTCACAATAGAAAAAACCATGAACTAGACATGATGACCTCATACATACACTTGTACACCTATAACACACCTATAGGACCATTATGGAACTCATACCAACTTTTAAGACTCATCTGATGAGCATCCATGCTTACACCATGCATGCAATCATGCCTGACATGATAACAACTTCACTAAAACTAGGAATTACCAATCAACCTTCATGTTTGACCTTGAATGACACCTCATGGAGACTCACATGACACCATGACACCATTTTTCATCAATGTATTTTATATAAATGAAAAAAATAGACACAATTTCCAATAATCTCCACCATTTTCATTGATGGAAACCAATAAGACCAAAAATGTACATGACTCTTTACCATGTTTTGAGCCTTCTCTCCCCTTTAAAATCTATGAAAAAGTATATAATGATGACACATGATGAAAAATGACAACACAAGACAAGACATAATGGAAACAATTCTCAACCTAAAATTACTTTCTCAAAAGATTCCCCCTTGGTGTGCTTGGTATTTTTGAATTCAACAACAACAATGAATGATCCATGGACCTGAAAAGATCATCCTTGTGACTCCCCCTTAGCTAATACCTCATATTTTTTCTTCAAATATATCATACTCCTTCTTCTATGTTGGTATCATGCTTGCAATCACAAAATCTACCTCCAATACTAGCACAACCTCCTTAAGGACCAATATCCCTAAACCACATCTTCAATCAAAATTAGTTAAACTTTACCATGCCATAGAGGAAATCACAACTCATCAAAATAATTTTTGGATTCTCCTCATGTCTTCATACCATAAAATGCTAACAACCTATACTAAATTTATGTTTCATACCTTGAGTAATCATCGCTAACAAAGGTCAAAAAATTCATCACTATCCTAAAGTGATATGTCAATGTTTTCTACCCTATTTTCAATGTATCTAACATCTACATTTTTTCACCATGTTTTTAGACATCAAATCTACCTTATAAGTGTAAACATACATGTTTCCCTACCTCTTGAGATTAGAACATTTGAACCACTTTATTAAGATCCAATGCTTGTTCCCCTTGTTTCATAAAACCTTATCATATTTGTAATACACCCCTATAGTACACAAATTACTATTTTTCTTTGTAATGATGTATTAGAGTAGAGTGTCTTCTATCTTGAAATCATTTGCATTTTCTCATTCAAGATAATGGGTACTCTATCTCTATCTTAGCCTAGAAAAGACTCATTTTTCAAAAACATCTCAATATGCACATACATCAAACATTCATATAATCTTAAATAATATTGAAGTTCTAAGTTTTAGACCCTGAATGTCTTCTTGAGTTTTGAAAAAGTATACATCATCAAGATGAAACACTTCTAGCTCCATTTATTAAGAATAATAAGTATTCAAATTTATTTTCAACTCAAGAAAACCCATCCATCATACTCAAATAGAACTAGAAAAATCTACTTCTTACTACACAATTTTCTTCTTAGTGACAAACTTAGAGACCTGCCTTAGTTCATGATGAATTTGCATAGACCCTATAGATATTTATCAAGATGAAGAATCCTCTCACTATTCTTATATGATCCTATAAACCTTCTTGAAATTCTATGCCCCTGATCACATATTACCTTGACAAATCTAGAATCCATCTTATAATCCATTAGGTCCTTACTATTAGGAAATAAGAGATAAAATATGTGGAATAATCCCTTACAGAATCACAATAGTAGAAACTAATATGTAGAAAATATTACAAATCTCAAATAAAAGTGTAGAATAAATAACACAACACAAGAGAGACAAGATTTAATGTGGTTCACCCAATTTAGGCTACGTCCACCAAGAATTACTTGCTCGATTTTATTACAAGCCTCCACTCTCTCAAGTACAATACCGGATCCATTTGAAGCTATGCTCAACAAACTCTACAAAATTTACACCCAAATTCAAAGTACATCTGCAATACATTTTCTTGTATATCTATCATATGCATAAGACCATATAAATAGACAATTGCTTAATCGGTTTGATACAAAACCATGGGTATCAAAACTGTGGGAAAAAAACCGTGGGTATCAAAACAATCGGAAAGAACCGTAGGTATCAAAATAATGGGTAACGACAAACCATGGGCCCAAAAATAGCCCATAATGGTTACCCATTACCCATGGGTTAATAAACCACCCATGAAAATTTGCTTGGGGCTTCGCCCCAAACTCCTGACCGATCACCGGTGAGTAGGACCTTCGTAAAAATACCCGAGTGTAACACATAGAAGGTGTACATTACTCTAACATGAAAACAAGCTCCACAAACATAACACTTACTAAGACACATTTTCTTGATCCTCTAAGTCTTAGAAATTCCTTTTGATGCTCAAAACACTATAGTGGACTGTTATCAAACAAAATTTTTACTTGAGAATAATACCTTCATAGAATACTAACATACCCTATTCATGACTGATAAACCAAACTTTTTAGGCCTTATATTTGACTATAAATAACTTGAAACACTTAGAAATCTTGTTCACATTGTACTTATCTTTTATAAAGATATATCATCCTTTAAGTACTTGTTTAGATATCCTAGTACTTTTTAAATCTTTTCTTGCTACTTCAAAGCATTATTTAATCATCAATGTACACTCTCTTAGATGCTCATTCAGCCCCAAGAATTATATATATTACTGATCATGTCTTTCATATCTTCACAGTTCATTATCCTTCACTCAAACTTCCTTTGTAGTCTTAGATTGCTAGATTTTCCCCGATTATATGTTTTCAATATTGTTACAAATCTGTAGGTGATCACCATTCTCTTCCTTCATGTTGCTAGGAGACCTCAGTAGCTAAATATCATTTTAAGACCATTTGAAATTACCAATCAAGATATCACAACTAACTCCCACTAAGATGAGCACCATTTTTTATTTTGCACAAAGGGTGACACATGATTTTTAGACTCTTTACACGTATAACTATCTTGATGACACTTTTTGGGACAATGGAATCTTATGACCAAGACATGATAGAATTGAAAAATCACATAATTAATAAACATATATCATACTTGCACTGAACTAATCCTTAGAACATAGAATCATTGTTTTTACACATCTTCTTAGGTGTTACAAATTGAACACACATATATAGGCTCTAAAAATAAAACTCTTAATCTTCAGAACTTGCTTGATGTCAAATCTATCTAATACACTTTTTTAATGCCTTCATGGACGTTTTGATGAAGCTAAGAACACCTAAGGCTAGACTCCTTTTGAGATCATCATACTCAAGTCTAGTACCTTCTCCCCCTTAACCTTATGCTCTAATACAAAGCATCATAAAATATTCATATCTAGACTGAGACCTGACTTCAACTCATGGTCAGGGAATAAATAATACCCTTGGTATTATATTTCTCAGACACACTTAATCAATTGAGAATTTTCATGACATTTTTTTTTTGTATATAGACTTATATTCCTTAGGGAAATACCAGATATTATCAAGACATCAACATCCAATAGACCTTATGACAACATGTTTGAAGACTTCTCAACACATATATAGACAATTTTGACTTTGAAACACTAATTTAGGGCACAAACCTCCTTATTTCATGATTTATTACTACTTGTACATGACATGATAACATGTACATGAGACACAAACTATATTTTCTATAAAATTATGTAAACCTTAAGCCAACTCTCAAGACTCCTTTCATGATGAATTCATACTTCTCAATTATTCAAGATACTTAAACATGGACCTTTCAAACATGACTCACATATACACACCTTCATTATTCTTGAAAGGATGACAAAAACTTCAAGAATGTCACACCAAATCTTGTATCCTTATGGTAGAGAAAGACAACACATCACTCTTTTATACAAAATTTATTGACATTTATACACCAAGATAATATAGACCCCTTTTGATGAATTATATGGAGCTAATATAATGACATACCTTTTATTATGGACTCATTTGTAACCTTAAATAACAACATTAGTTGATGATGCACCTTAAAAACAAACACATTATTCCTTCATATGAATAATGTCTTCTAGAATCTAGAGAAGACACTCAAGGCTAATTAAATCATTCAAGATAGTATATAAGCATCATAAGGTCTCAAGGATTGTATATCTTCACTCTTCTTGGATGACATTTTAGGAATGATAATTTCATCTGAAAAACCTTCATATTCTGATTAGAGACCAGTTTGATACTCATTATGCTCTTCATTCACTTTCTCTTTCTCAATTAGGGCTAATAGTCCTTCATGACTTGAACTAGGCTTGAAAAACCTGATTTCTTCCTTCTTGGTCTTGTCAACACAATTTGGTAACTTGAAAGAGCTTGACTCTCCTTTAGCTATCACTATTTATTTCTCCTTTACATCCTCTACCCTTTTATCCTTGTCAACCTTAGGAAACACTTCACCTTGACTGATAGATGAATCTGAATTCTCCATCACAACACTTTGATCCTCATTCTCCTTGATGTCCTTGACAGATTTAGAGTCTTCTTTACTTCAAGCTTAGAGACATCCTTCTTGGCCTTAGAATTTGACATGTCAGTCTTAGACTCATTCATAGGATTGTTTTTCCTCTTGAATACTCTTCCATTTTTCCTATTAGGAGCTTAAAACATGCTACTAAACTTTATACATCCATATTGATAAAAACATCTAATAATATCTCCCTATTTTTGACAGTTGTGACACACAACACCTTTCCAAATTATATGATCATATACTCTAAGATTCCAACCACACCCAACTACCTTGTTACCATATTCACAAGAAGACTAACGTTTACCATTGAATACATTTTTATGAATCCATGAATACTCATTCCTTAAGGGATTCTTCTTGCAATCCCTAGATTTGTGACAAAAATGTTAAGTTGTGGAGCTTAATTGATTCATTTCCATGCTTATTATAAAAAAATTATAGAAAACAAGAATGGGCGTTGGTTTACGAATAAGCATCAGTCACCCATAGATCGATATCAGTCGGGAAAGAAGGAACCAAAATCGGTAAAGGATAACCAACATTGGTTTCCTATCTATGACTACTATAATTAAGTTGTGGGAATTAGATTTATATTTAGTTATAAAGTGAATCTAATGGTTGTAGTTGCATAGATAAATTTCCCTAAGATTGTAGATGCATATATAAGCATAGAGCTAGGGTTTAGTAGAGTGAATTCAATTGATAATTAAGAGAAGTTTTCTTTAGAGAGAAAAAGAGGAATTTGAAAAGAAAAAGGTACAGGACATCCAAGAAGGTGTGGAAGATTACAAATCTTCATTGTATTTCCTCTATGATAATAAATTGGTTGTTTCTTGGTGGATGCATAGCACACATTGGGTGAACCACGTTAAATCTTGTGTATTTTTTCTTCTTGTTTATTTTTGTATTTATTGATTTTATGCTTAGATATGATTAATATATCTGTACAACCAATGTGCTAACCCCAAAAATTGATATCATATTTTATTTGTTTGAGGGTTGTGTGTGTTGAAATATTTACTCACATAGGGATTTTGATTGAGTGGGAGAAAATAAATGGGAGAAGAAGGAAAATTTAGAGTAGATTAATTTGATGGTCGTGACTATCTATTATGAAAAATGTAGGTGGAGGATTATTTGTATCATAAATATCTATAATTACAATTGGATGAGAAGGAAAAACTTGTAAAGATGAGTGATGAAGAATGAAAAATTATTGATAGAAAGGCTCTAGGATCTATAAGATTGAGTCTGGCAGCATATGTGGCTTCAAATATTACTAAAGCTAGGATTTATGGTATAATTGATGAAATATTTAGCAAATCTATATGAAAAACATAGTGCTTCAAATAAAGTTTATTTGATGAAAAAATTGTTTAATTTAAAGATGAAAGAAGGTGGATCTGCATCTAGTCATTAAATGATTTATGGTCTATTATAAATTAATTAAAACTAGTTATTATTTCGTTTGAGGATGAAATGAATGCGCTTTTATTATTATTCTCTTTTCTAGATAGTTGGGATAACTTGGTAATGGTTGTTAGTAATACAACATCTGCTACTAATGTTTTAAAGTTTGATGATGTGATTAGTATAATCCTAAATGAAGAAATACATAGGAAAAGTACATGAGAATCATCATCTGGGAATGCTTTGAATGTATAAATCGGGGAAGGAAGAAGGAGAGATCCAACAGAAATAATAATAGTAAATCAAAGTCTAATAATGGTAGATCTAAATGTAGAGGTAGAGGAATAACCTACTAGAATTGTGGAAAGAAAGGACATGTAAAGAAGGATTGTTGGTTCAAGGAAAACAAAGAGAATGTACCAGAGAAAGGTAAAGAGGAAAATGTTTTGCAAAAGAGGTAATGAAAGATGACCTAATTCTCTCCTTGGATAATAAAATTGAGTCATGGGTTTTAGATTCAAGAGCTTCTTTCCATGCAACCCCTAATAAGGGTTATTTCAGAAATTATGTTCAGGGTAATTTTGGGCATGTTTATCTAGGAGATGATGAACCATGCAATATTATTGGTAAAGGTGAAGTTAACCTTAAATTGCATAATGGAAATACATGGATATTGAAATATGTGAGGCATGTTCTAATCCTTAAAATAAATCTAATTTTTGCAAGACAATTTTGTGAAATTGGTTACATGGTTACACTCACACCTGAATCTTAAAAACTTACCAAGGGATCACTTGTTATATCAAGAGGCAAGAAGGTAGGATCATTATATTTATATACTTGTATTATCGATTCATTTTCTGTTCTATCTACTTGATTCATATACAATTATGTGGCACAATCGACTAGGCCATATGAGTGAAAAGGGAATGCATATCTTAAAGGAAAAGGGTAAGTTATCAGATCTAAAATGTGTACACTCGGATGTGTGGGGACTAGACCGGGTAGATTCTCATGGAGGATCCCAATACTAGGTTACTTTCATTAATGATGCCACAAGAAAGGTATGGGTTTATTGTACCAAACATAAATATGATGTTTTTGAATCTTTTAAAAAAGCAGAGAAAGACCTTATGGAAAATAAATAAAATTAAAAGATAAAATTCCTTAGATCTTATAATGGTAGTCAAGATGTTGTAGTAAGGATTTCAATGATTATTGTTTAGTAAATGGAATACATAGAGAAAGGATGGTTCCTATAACACCACATGAGAATGGTGTTACAAAGAGAATGAACAAGAAAATCATGGAATGTGCTAGAAGAATGAGGATACATGTTGGATTTCCCTTATAGTTTTGGGTGGAAGCAGTAGACATGATGATTTATTTAATTAACTGTGGACCTTCAAGTGCATTGAATGGTGGAATACCAGAAGAATCTTGGAATGGAAAAGAGGTAGATATTTCTTTTCTTAGAGTATTTGGCTCAGAATATTTTGTGCATATTGATAAGGAAAATAGAAATAAATTAGATGCTAAATCCAAAATATATACTTTCATTGGTTATGGCTATGGTGATTTTGGATTTTGGTTTTGGGATTTAGAAGGTTCTAAGATAATTAGGAGTTGTGACATTGATTGGAATGAAAAGAGAATGTATAGGGATCAAGTTTTGGTACCCAAAGGTGAACCAGTGGAGAATTTTGTGGATGAAAATGAAATCTTGGATTTAAAATTAACACCTATAGGTTTACACAGTAATTGGTATCAATTTTCCCTTGACCAATATCGGTTTACCCCTGATAGACATTGATCCCATGTACCAATTTTGGTTACATAAGAGATAAACCAAAATCGGTTAGCCAAATTGGCGTCGATAGAAGGTGATTGACGTTAGTAACTATCATAAGTGGATACAAATCTACGGGATGAGAAAATTGAGACTTTGACACTCTAAATCTCGGTGAGAATGTCAAAAATGGTAAGTAGTCTCCAAAAATATTTTTACCTTCCTTTTCTAGATTTATTATTATTGTAAGTAGTGAAATAGAAATATTTGAATAAGAAATGTAGGATAAAGCCCACAAGCGGTGGGAGCATGGCATGAGTAAAGAGATGGAATCCTTAAAGCAAAACCATTAATGGAATTTGGTTAGGTTTCTAGCAGTTAAAAGAGCATTTCAAAACAAGTGGGTTTATAGGATCAAATAAGAAGAGTGGACAAAAGAGATATAAGGAAAGGCTTGTACTATAGGGATTTGCACAAAAATCAGGTATTAAATTTGGTGAAATATTTTCTCCTATTGTTAAGATGACTTATATTCATATGGTATTGATTTTAGTGTTAGTAGAGAATTTTCATCTAGATAATATTGATGTTAAGATGAAATTTCTTCATGGTGATTTAGAGGAAGATATTTACATGAATCAACCACTTGGGTATAAAGTCAAGGGTAAGTAAAGAATTTTGTGCAGATTCAAAAAGAGCCTATATGGGCTTAAGCAAGATCCAAGGAAATGGTATATGAGGTTTGATAGTTTCATGCATAATCATGGTTATTTTATTTGAGATGTGAATCTAACCATTGTGTTTATTTCAAGATGGCTGGAAATGGGAGCTATGTTATTTTGTTACTATATGTCGATGATATGCTTATTGCGGGATCTAGTATGTAAAAAATTGGTGAGATTATTAAAAGCTAGCTCCCACATTTACAATAAATGATTTGAGAGCTACAAAGAGAATCCTTGGCATAAAAATTCACAGAGATAGGAAAAACAGGAAGTTGTATTTGTCTCACGAGAATTATATCAATAAGGTTTTGGAAAGGTTTAATTATTAAAATTCAAAACATGTAAGTATACCTATGGTTGGACAGTTAAAATTGAGCAAAGACCAGTGTCCTAAATCACACGAGGAGGTTGATTACATTGCACGATTTCTATATGCTTCAGAACTTAGGAGTTTGATGTAAGTTATGGTTTATACCGGACCGGACATTACATAGGCAGTGGGAGTTGTGAGTAGATTTATAGATAACCCTGGTAAAGAGCATTCAAAATTAGTTCAATGGATTCTCATGTATTTGAGAGGGACATCTAGCATATAATTTTGTTATGGAGGGTCGATACTTCTTTACTTGGCTATGTGGATTTAGACATAGAAAGTGATTTGGATGGCGGTAGGAGCACCTTTGGATATGTTTTCATAGTAGGTGGCAAAACAATTCACTAGATTTCAAGATTGTAGAAGGTTATGGCCCTGTCTACTACAGAGGATGAGTATGTTTTATCTACATAATCTAGCAAGGATATGATATGAATGAGTACGTTCATGGAAAATTTTGGAAAGGAGCAAGAGGATTACAGATTATACGGTGATAGTCAAATTTTAATTCATTTGGAAAATAAATCGGTGTTTCATTCTATAATGAAACATATTTAGTTAAGGTATCACTTCATATGGAAGGTATTAGAGGATGAGCAGCTAAAGTTGGAGAAAATTAATACAAAGGAGAACCAAGTAGATATTGTAACTTAAGTCATTGGAAAAGGAGAAGATGGAGTTACACTTCACTTTTGTTTTTCTTCGAGTTTTAGACTTAACGAAGGAGAAATAGGCCAAGGAAAGGATTAGAGGATGGAGTTGTAGTGGTACAATGCGGTACTTTATCTCCAAGTGGGAGATTGTTGAGTTTTGGAGCTTAATTTCTCATTCTGCAATGCTTATTACAAAAATTTATTGAAAATAAAGTAATCAGCTTTTGATTGACAAATTGGCATCGATCACTCATGGACCAAGATCGGTCGGGGAAATAAAGATCGACATCGTTAAGGCTAATTGACATCGGTTGCTTGTATGCGTGACTACTAAAATTAAATTGTGGGAATTAGATCTATCTATATTTATAAAGTGAATCAAATGGTTATAATTACATAGCTAAAGTTCCCTAAGATTGTAGATGCATATATAATCATAAAGCTAAGGTTTAATATATTGAATTCAATTGAGAATTAAGAGAAGTTTCCTTTAGAGAGAAAAAGAGAAATTTGAAAAGAAAAAGGTACATGACAACCAAGAAGGTGTAGAAGATTATAAATCTTTATTGTATTTCCTCTGTGATAATAAATTAGTTGTTTCTTGGTGGACGTAGCCCACACTGGGTGAACCATGTTAAATCGTGTGTATTGTTTCTTCTTGTTTATTTCCTTATTAATTGGTTTTATGCTTAGATCTCGATTAATATATTTATACAACAGTGTCCTAACCCCAACAAAAACCATTACAAACATAGTAATAACCATTAAATGGAGAACCATACCTCTTAGAATTAGTTTTTCTAATAGTGTTAAAATTCTTTGAATTAGCCTTCTTTGTCACCTTCATGTTTTTTTGAGAGCTTGGACCAACTTTATCATCATTCTTCACATGTTCTCTTTTAAACACTAGAAATTTTTGTCACCAACAGCTCTTTGACTCTCCAAGATCCCATCAAGACATTCTTAAATATTCTATAACCTCCCATACATATTTGACCTACTTGAGAAGCATATTCTAAATCAGACTCCAAATATTTCAACTTGAATTCATACCCGAGGAAAGCAACTTGTTTTTCCTTTAGTTCTTTAGACATAATTACAACTTGATATTCTATCCTTTTGATGGCTTGTCCATATTCATCCTCCATACAAATGATCTACTCCTGTAATTTGTTAACTTTAGAATCAAATATCTCATACTTCTTCCTCAAATAACCTTCAATATCAGATGATTTTCCTATTGCTTGTGCTTCAAGAGGATCTCCTCCAAGTAATGAAGCTTATTTCTCAAGGACCATCTATGATACCAATTATTGGAAGCACAAGGGACTGAGAGGGTGGTGAATCACTCCATTAACAAAAATTCCATTTCATTCATCATTCATACAACCATTGAATCATACATTAACAATATTTGTGCTTACTTAAACATTGAATCAACCATACACAAGAGCAAGAGTAAGAGAGTACAAAAAAACACCAAATTTTAATGGGAAACCCTCAAGGGGAAGAAAAAAACTGAAAATCTACTTATATTACTCAAAGAAAATATATTTAGTGAAGCACCAACATCACAAAGATCACCAACTCCTAGTTTAGTAGAGTACCAACCCTACAAGGAACACCAAACCCTAATTTAGTGAGGCACCAACCCCATAAGGAGGCTACAACCCCCTAAGGTGATAACACACAAACTCAAAAACCAATAAATGGATGATCACTAATGATATGATTCTCACACAACTGATAGTGACCTAAGTTTAGCTCCAAACACAACAAAACAAGATCTTCCCTAACTCACTCAAATTTGTCCTCTCAAGGGTTAATTATGTCATTTACATTTACATCAGTGATACTTAATATTATTTATGTATTCATTACTCTTCTTGGATATTTCCATAACCCCTTAATAATATTCTTTAATCCCCTCTAGGTCACATTTCTCCTCCTTAGCACAACTAGTCACAAATGAATCATTACACTTTTTAATAAACCAATCTCAACTATAAAACATACCTAGGTCAACATGACCAATTAGATCAGTCATAAAAACTAAAAAATAATAATAACATCATATAAATCATCTCAAATGACCCAAGTAGGTTGTAAGTGGTTAAGATAACATGAACAAGCTCCAAGATGCATAAGCAAGCTCAAAACATGTTTCTCAAGCACCAACAAATGCTCAAATAGATCCAAGGTTTTCAAAAAAATAATTCAACGCTCCATCAGCTCCACACAATTCATACATAGGTTCTCATCATCATCAAAAATTTCAAGAAACACCAAAACATCTATCTATGTAATGAAACAACCCAAGGAGTAAGGAAACCCTACTAGGTATTCAATGCCTGTAAATTTAGTCTGGAGAATGACCAACTTGGAATAGAGAATATCATCATCATGACTCAAGTGATATATCAATAGAAACATATCTGAGTCTAGTTATTGGAAAAAATCACATTTTCTTCCAAATCAAATTGGAAGACCCATAAACAACTAAAACTTTAAAACTACTCCAAAATAGCTTCAAGACCCCAGAACTAGGTATTCAAAATTGATTTGTTTCACCTATAAAATCAACTCATAAATAAAAAACCCATATACCATCATTAATTTATCTTATTATACTTTCCATAAAAATTTATTTTATCTTCCAACTCATAGTAGAAGGCATTCAACCAAGGAAATCTCTGAAAACTACTCATTCATACCTCTAGAGCGAAGAACTAGTCTTGAGAGAAATTTGATCCATAACCTCCAATGTCAGTTCAAGATCAACCACTATATATAACATGTCAAATACAATTTTACCAACATTTACAAACACTAAAAATCATATTTCATGTGGAAAAATCTCACCCAACACACTTGTTTCAATCACCTTCTTGAGAAAGCCAACTAGGGCTTTCTAGGCCATTAGGTATTCAAATGAAAATCACTTCACCATATCAAACCAAGAACTTCATCACATCATTTCAGGTGTCAATAAACTATCCATGACCATCAAATGCATCAACATCAACAAAAATGATCAAACTCAAATCAGAACAAGAGACTAGTATTTTAGCCCTTAATGCCAAATTTAATAGGCTGGATTTGAGCACCTGTAAGTTTTATTTTCTCCATTTTCCCTACTTGAAACCTTTCATGGTTTTGTATCACATTTCTAAAGGATTTAACTTCCATCTTGACCTGAAACTGTAAAAACCCACAAAATTAGGTTTTTCTCTCTCTTCCCAAAATAATTGGAACACCAAACCACCACCAAAATGAGCCTAGAGGAATCCTATTCAACCTTGATGCATCACTTTTTATTTCTAATACATTTTAGATACAATACAATACAAATCTTCCAAGTCACTCTAAAATGAGGGTTTTAAAGTAACTTATCTTCTTAATGATTGTTCATAAAAACTAACGAACAAACTACCTCATTATTTTTTAAAAAAATCCTAGATAAATTATAAAACATCCCCAAAACCTCTAGGTCCCATGAAAAGTGTGTGTGAGTGGGTGAGAAACTGAATTTCACAATTCGAGATGGATTTTACTTCTTCTCAACTTGGTTTTACCAAAAATGACATATCTTACAAAATATTCTTTGCTTTGACACGAAACTTGTCATGAAACATCATGAAAACATCCTCTAACTGAAAAAACTCATTGTTTCACTATAATTTTGCATATAAAATAGATAAGGTAAAGGTGAGATGAGGAGGAATACATGTGAAGTCAAATAAGGTTACATGCGTTATAGGAGACTAGGATGATCATGAAGAGATCCTTTTTGGCTAGGAAGGACTATCGTAGAAGCACAACAATACCTCCAAATAGAAGTAAATAGCATATGAAATTGGACTACCTAATGTATGCTAGATCCGGGAAGTGTGATACTTCCTAGAAATCTGCCTAATCCACTATTTTAATAAACACTTAATGTAAAGAAATGAAAACAAAATAAACGTCCTATTGTAACAATACAATTTAGGTATCTCATAAGCTAATAATAGACTAGATTTAAGATAAATATTAAATATTAAACTAAATATAGAGAAGGAATGGTATTATCTAAGTGGTAGGTGTTATAGAGGTGTTTATGAATGTCTAGGTGAGATTGGGTGAGGTTTAGGGAGGTTTTGGGTGAGTTAGGGGCTCTCTGGTCTAAGGAAAATTACCAGTCATAGAGATCAGTATCGGTTAGGTGACCAATGCTGCTACCTTGTAATAACCGACTCCAATTGGGTGAGCAATGTTGTTATGGGAAATTATATGCTAAGGTTTAAAATGGGTTGGTTATGAGCACTCTGTGATTGACAAAGAGTTGGGAGTGCTTAGGCTAGGTGTTAGGATTTATGTGAAGACTCAGAGATGGTAAAATAGGTGATTTGAGAAGAGTGCAAGGCTTAATAGGCAGGTGGTTGAGTGGAGGTGCTATGGAGGAGATCCGGGAGAGATAGAAGGTGAAAAAGGGAAAATAAATGACTAACAATGAAAATATTGAAAGAAATCACAAGGTAGAGATTACTTACTTACATATTGGAAGCTAGTTGTAGAAGGAATGGATGTGATGAAGGAGAGACAAGTCCCAATCTCGTGCAGCAGCACCATAAGGCTCTGGAATTCCTTATGAGTGATCCAATGCTTTGGAACACACTATTGATGCTTGGTGGAGGTTTTGAATTCTTGGAATGATCTTTGGTTCGTCATGAGGTCACCTGGATGCTTGAAAATACCAATGCTTGAACTCCAAAAGCCAAGATGGAAGAAGAACTCGGGGAGAAGGGTTAGAATTCCTTTTTAAAGGGAATCAATGATAGTTAGGTGACTGAAACTAGCTAAGGAATAACCAATGTCGGTTAGGGAGAAAAGGTCACATTTTCCAAATATATCATTTTCTCTCCATTTTTGGTGTTGGTAAAGATTTATTATGGACTATGAGTTTGGGTTATCGCTAAATGGATTGGGAAATAGGTGGGATAAGTATAGAATAAGTCATAGTTATGTTTATACGAAGTCAAAGTTAGTTAATGAAGTAAAGGACTTAGTCTAGGTTAATAAACGAGGCTTGAAAAGGTCCATGGTGAGGTGGAGGAGTGAGGAAATTATTAACTTTATACGGGTAGTTAAATTAATAATAATGTGTGGAGGGGTCATGATCGGGGGATGTGTTGAATTAATTAATTGGAAGGGGATTAGAGGGTTGTGACCCAATTTTAGGTGTCTACACTTTCCCTTTTTTCATTTAACTCGTACTAATGAGTGACACTGAAAAAAAAAAGAATTGGTTACCCCCATATATGGGTATAGGTGATCCCCCTCAAACCATGAACTAATTAAGGAGTAGGAAAAATCGGTGATGGGTTTGATAAAGTGGTAGGTGTTGAAAAATGAGGTAAGGTGTGGGTATAGGAAATGGTGATATCGGTGTGGGTAATAGGTGCGGCCATTCAAATGCGCACACACATCTAGAATGTGATGAGGCACTAGGTTTAAGAGCTCATAAAATATACATCATCAAAGGTCAATATTTTATCCAAACAAGGTTGATATGTTCTAGGTATCAAAGGTATAGGAAGTTCTCCTAGAAACATAACGAGGTGAGGTGCAGGAATGGGCATAGGTGTTTTTCGAAGCACCAAAATGTTTGGTTTGGTCAAGCTAATCATTAGGGCATAAGGAAAGGAAATTTCTATAGGATAAACAACACAAGTAGCATCATTGCAAGGTATAACGAGTAAGTGAATTCAAGTGTCAAATAGGTGAGGTTGGTATGGGTGTATAGGTAAGGTTGTCGGTAAAGCCTAGGTTTAGGAAGAATTGTGCCCCTAAGTATAATGAGGGAGGTGACTAGGTTGGTAGGGCTATTAGGTGAGGTTTCATGGTGGTGGTAAGGTTGTGGAAGCTAGAGAATGTCATCTTGTAGCGAAACATTGGTCCAATTAGGAAAAATGGTGTAGGCGGGGTGATTGATATCGGTTGAGAGGTGGCATGATGTTCATAAGGGTGAGTGAATTAGGTCATCTAGGGAATGACTAGACTGACATCAGTTGGCCTCATTTTGGGTTAAAATTTAAAAGCCACGTGGAAAGGTTCATCTCGAACTGTTCACTTGGTGAAAACGACCAAGAGAGATCATATTCACGTGGAAAATGACTAAGATAGGTGATTTGGTGAGAGGTTAGCAATTGTTAGAGTGGATTTTATGTGCAATGAGATCTTCCCGATCAAGTTGATTGATTGAGAGATGGGAGGTTGATTTATTTATGGTAGAGGTAGGAGAGGGCATAGGTTGAGGTCAAATTACTATTCCAAAGATCCCACCACAGAGGCAACATCGAGTAGAGGTAGGATTCGAGCTCCATTGTTGTTTTTGGTGAAAAATAAGTTAGAATAAATTAAGAATTTGGTTTCTGAATGTTGATTTAAATTTTGAGTAAAATTGGGTGAAATTGGGTATGTGGAGGGTGTAACTAGTTTAATTAGGGGTGAAATGCATGTAGAGGTGATTTGGAGGTAGTGGGGTGAAATGCATGTAGAGGTGTATTTTTTGGGAAATGGGAACATGGAGGTTCGGACCTAGGTCCAAACCAATAACCAATTCCGATTAGCTATTAGCCAACATTGGTAGACCTATTGGGGTCAGCTTGGTAAAAGGGGAACTAGTGTCGGTTGGGCGATCAATACCAGTCACTATGAAAAGTGACCAACTTTTTTGTAGAAGGGTGAATTGGAGAGTCAAAAAGTAATGGATGGGAGGGAGGGGTGTCCAAGGTAGGAATGTTTTGGTTTAGGCTAGGTATGGGTTGTAGGAAGAAATGAGAAGGTGTGGGGAAAAATTAAAGGTATAGGTCAAAAATGTAGGATGGGTGCAAGATGGATGAGGTAAGTTAGGTTGATAGGTGAAAAGGGGGAAATAGATGAAATAAAGAAAGTGTAGATGTTTAGGCTAGGGAGAATGGACTTAGGAAAGTAGGTTGGGTAAAGGTGGGTAGGCTAGGAAAGGCGTAAGTAGGTATTGGGCTAGGTAGGGTCGAATAAATGGTCGAAAGGGCCAATTGATTAACATGTTTGAATGTTGATGATGTAGGAATGACAACAACCGATGACAAGAGATAAAATGCTACCCCTATTAGTCGAGATGAGACTCATCGTTATAGAGGATGAGTAGGCTCACATGAGGGATGTTAGGCTTGGCATTGTTAGACATTACAAATAGATTATTCAAGATCATAGCATGATAGTCACCCTCATTGATAGATGAGACCCGATGACCGAAAAATTCCACTGTTGGTGATCAATTGTAATCTCTCCCCTTTTTCATTTAAATTTTCGAGTCTTCCTGGTTTGATACATTTTCTGTCTTCCTATGTTGATGCATAATTATTTTCCTTCACCAGGGTGTCATTGTCAAGTCCTTTCCTTGGGTTGTGGGTCACATTGAGTCTTGGGATTATTTACAATCTTCTCTCTGTGGGGAAAAATTTTGTTGTTGGGCGTCTTCCACGATTATGTATCCTTTGTAAATCCTGTCCCAACATCCATGGATATGTGGTCTTTTCTAATTGGATGTGGCATGGTGGGTCTATTTGATATTTTTATGCATTATGGTGAAGGGCATGAAAGTATAAGGTAAATTCCTAAGACCCACAAAAGGACGGGTGGAGAACCTATCTTTGGTTTGAGGTCCCGCCTCTGGACTTCATCTTTGAAGTTTTTCCAAACAAACATGTGGAGGCTTCCACTAGATCTTCCCATGCTTAGACTTTTCAATGGCCAAGGAAACTTTCTTGGGCCCAGGACACATCGAGGGCCTACGATCATTTGGGAACCAACCTCGACTTCACCTTTGGAGTTGCCTTTGAAGAGACACGTGGAGGATTATCTTTGGCTCCTCTTTATATTGAGAATTTTCAATGGCTGGTGTAGCTTTGTTGGACCCTAGACACGTGGAGATCCCTGCACTCATTTGAGGTCCCACCTTTGGACTTCACCTTTGAATTTGTGCCAAAAAGACATGTGGAGGCTTCCATTTGGATCTTCCCATGCTCATATGTTTCTATGGTGAGGAAACTTTCTTGGGTCTAGGACATGTGGAGGGCTCGTGCTCGTTTGGGGTTACGCCTCTAGACTTCACCTTTGGAGTTTCATTGAAGAGACACGTGGAGGTTTTTCGCTGGCTCCTCTTTATACTTGGCCGACTCGGACTCGCAACATAGGTAAACAAAGGGGAAGCCCAAAAATGCCTATATTCAAAAAAGAAAATATGAATTGGGGAAGTGAAATGGTGCACTTTTATAGGAAATTTGAGGCATACCAGTTGAGCTAGGTGTAATCATGGTGAAGTAGCCTCTAATATTTAAATGAGATATCTACACAAGAGAAATATGTGTGAGATAAATTGGCATTATGGAGAAAGATGATGATTGGCTTGATATGACCAAAACCATGCGAAATGATCATTCCAGAAAGGCATGAAAATAAATATGTTTTCTCGAGAAGGATTCTCAAAAAGGTATATATGATTACCTGTAAAATAAAACCATCTGGAGGCACTCTAAAACCATGAAAAAATGGCCATTTATTCACGAAATAAAAGAATGATTAAAAATTCTATCAAAAGTTATGACATGGCATCCTAGTCATAGTTGAGGAAGTAAAAATGTGATCAGTTCATAATTTATCCACCTAGCAAGAGAAAATAAGATATTTCAAGGGAATAAAAATGATTAAGTGGTATATTTTAAAGAGGAATATTCTCTTGAAGATTTAGACTTTTGAGGGGGAATCTTTTTGATGAGTGAGTGATTGAAAGCTGTATAAATGCAATGAGAATACTCTTGTAGAAGGTGGGTTAATTTTTATGATAAAGTTTGAGAAAAACCATTTTCTTGAAAGACCGTGTGAAAAACCTATTTATTTTCCTATGTTTTTAGATTTAATCATGTTAATATGGTTGTAAGTTTACAACCATTGACAACCTCTAAAATTGTTGAAGAAACTTTCCCTATTTGATGAATCTAATGAACCTTAAATGAATTTTTGTTGATCATGAGAATAATTACGTCTACTTTTATTTCAGAATGTTTTCAAATAGTTTTTGTGTTCCTATTTCAATATTATGTTAAAATCCCTCTTAATCACATAATATCTTATCCTGTGATAGTATTGTGGCATTTGCAATTTCATTGTGAGAAGATATTTCATCTTGTAATGAAATAAACAATTTAAAATCACTTTACTTTCCTGTGTTGACAAATATTGTTTGTAAGTCTATGAGTGTATCTTAGGCATGATGAATCGGGGATTTCCAATGTTTGAGTGAGTCTTTAACATGATCCTTTGTGTTAAATTTCTGTAAGAGTGTATGAAATTACGCATCTATGGGCCTCCATTGATACACACCTTACGGTTGAAGGAATATTTTGGCTATTTTGAAGCATTTTGTTTGTGAGTGTTCAAAAATTTGTAAAGTTTCTCAAATATCTAGTATAATTAACTTTATCTTGCTTAACTTCCCACCAAAAATTCTCAAATGATAAATCCTACATTAACTACCCTGTTTGTACTATGTATCCTTAAAGATTTAACAAATTCCACTGCCAAAATATGTAGAAACAATCGGAGTTTCAATTATTGTCTTTAGTAATCCAAACCTTTTCCAGGAAACATCTCTGCTCTCTAGTGTGATAACTCATGAGAGTTATATTGTGTTGTATTGATCATATTTTCTCAAGGTTTTCATGAAGATTGTGAAAAGAAGGATCTCTTGATATCCTTCACCAATACGTGTTACAAAATGGGTCCTCTCACCTGGTTGAAGGCACAACCTAAAGTAGTGAGGGTAGATCAAACCCTTAATAAGGTGTTATCCATTTCTCCAACACTTGAGTGACAAAGATTCATATGAATCCCCTCCCCGCCTACAAAATGACTTATATCATGATTTTTCTATCTCTAAGCATCTTTCTAGTTTCATGATGCTCATCCCTCACAGGAGAATCAATTTGGATGCCAACACCAAAGTGGCTCCATTTCAAGGGATTATTTGAACTCCATTATCTATTTTTGTGGCAACACCAAAATGGCGCCATTTCTAGGGACTATTTTTACAAATGCATACACATACCGACCCTGGTAATGTTTCTTACATGGTTTAAGTACAAATACGTTGTTTAAACATCATCCTTTATTGATATTTGTAAAATTTGTGCAAGATCACAAGTTCATTGTGTAATATTTCCAGTTTCTAGTGGTGATTGTACTAAATTTGCATCAATAGTGATAAATGTGGGTAAAGGAAGGTTATATCTGCTAAGCTTTGCAGAAATTAAGTATTAATAGACATTTGACAAGTTACTTATAGTGCATCTATACAAATAAGGTGAAAATCCTTAGTGGTACTCCGTGTTGAATTGAAATTTTGATGATTACCAGTGTCTTAACCTATGTCAAGTGAAATTTTTCATTAATATTTGTAAAGATGGAGGGAAGAAGGTCTTTCTTCACTAGGTATCCTACTAAAAAATTGTTTCAGAACTAGGAAAAGCAAATTTAGAAGGAAAACAAGTCTAGAAAGTCATTGGAAATCAAGAATCAAGAAAGGAGATATCAATTTTGAAAGGTGATCAATCTGTAGTTGAATATTACCATACATCTTCAAGTGATTTTGAACCAAGTAGTCCTCATGTAAATTTAAATTCCCTACTAGAGAGGGGCCATCATTTGTGTCTGAAAAGTGTGTCTCTTAGTTTTTCCTTGCTTCTTCCAAGGTTGATAGGGTTTTCCAAGAAACTAAGTCATTAGAGGATATTTAATTTGAGAGTTATACTCTGTGCTCCAAAGACCCCTCATCCCTTATCATTTTTATTCTCCTACAAGATCACCTCCTCAAGGCAATATGGTTCAGCCTCCACCTAGACCTCTTTTTGTTGTCAATACTTTTGGACCAATAAATTTCAAAGGTATGGTTGGATATCCTAATATGGTGCCACAAGATGTCAGAAATAGGTTTCCAAAATTTCAAGGGAATAATTCCATCACTGGGGACCACCATTTAAGATTATTTTTCAATATGATGGAAGATTTTGAAATTGATTTTGAATAAGTGTATCTAAAGTTGTTCATTCATACTCTTGAAGAGGATGAACGTGATTGGTGCAAGGCTTTACCAGATAATTCAATAGATTCATGGAGCGAGATGAAAATGCTTTTAGACTACAATATGGGGATAAGATAGATCCTAGGTTCCTTTTATTTGAATTTGAAAATATAAAGAAGAATCCAAATGAATCTATCCATGATTTCAATACTAGGTTCAAAAAAACCTTAAATAGATTACCTGTAACACCTTGTCAAACTGTGATATTCCTCTTTTGCATTACAAGCGTTGACATGTGATTTTTTCAAGACAAATGTATGTTTCGTGGTTGTTGAAAAATCATGCTTTCCATGGATAAATCACTTTTTCTCTTTGATTGTAGGGTTGATATGTTGTTGCTTGTAATAATCTATTTCACTTCTTATGATTAAGCTGCAATCTGGTTTTAAGAGTTACAAATTTATCTCTCGCATTGACTCATCCTTGGATCAATTCCAGTGATCCAAGGAATGTTTTAAATATTCTTATCTAACTGAATGAAAAAATGGCATTCATTGATTAAGAGACTTAACAGACTGAACTTGTGTTTGTTGTAAATTCTTTCTTATCTTGAAAGACCATTCCTACATTTTTTTGTGTGTTGTGCTCGGCTCTTCTTGATTGACCTTTTATAGGGTGCTTAATGGTGATAAGGAAAATAGGAAACCTACTTCCAAATTCTTGAGAAAGAGAGATTATAATGTGTCCTATACCTATAAGGTCTATCCTAATAGATTCGGGACTCAGGAAAATTTTTCCTAACTCTTCCTGCACCACTCTATGTGGGATGACATCCTAACCTAAGTTATAATACTAAGTTGGCATGAAGGGAAGTAACCTAAGGGATAATAAGTTATTTCTAACCTATTGCCTATACTATTTGGTTAAGCTATGTTCTAACCTAGGTGGCAATCTATTGTTTGAAGGTTATATCTTAAGGTTATATTTTTAAATTAACCTAAGATCTAACCTAAGAAAATTGTACCTATCCTAAACTAATGGGTATGAAAGGGAACCTATGGGTCGATTGGAAAGTGGGAGATAAGTGGTGGTTCCTAAGCTATTAATGAGATGTGATTTTTATTTAAAAAGGTAGAGTACTGCCAGACTTGGTAATTACATGGAAATTTGGAGGAACCTACATGGAGGCATCACTAAGTTTGGGAAATGCATGTGGAAGTTAAATTTAGTCTTGCCAACTTTGAATGCTAGTGGCAAGGAGAGATAGGTAGGAATATGTAAATTAATGGCATTAATTCGCCTCAATTTTGGTGAGGAATCTATCTTGGAAGGCATACTAGCAGATTTGTTGGGGGTTGTTTTTCTTTGCATGCTTCACGATTTTTTCTCTGCATGGAGCTATCTGGTTTTTTGAACCAGTAGTTTGATATGCACTTAGTGGCTATTTTTGAATTCTCTGAGCTATTTTTGGTTTGAGGAATGTATAAGAGGAATTTTGGAAAAAGATTATGGTTGTTTGATCTTTCTTGGAGAAGAAGGGGTGTTGGAAACTCGGCTAGAAGTCTTCTTCAAATCGGTAGAGGCACTATCAGGCATGATAGGCTCTACCCATTAAGATTTCTTGCTTTCTTCTAAATGATTCATTAAAACAATTCTACTCACTTTGAAAATATATACTTACATGATGAGAATGGTTATTTACTTGCATGTTTTCTTGAAATTTATGTGGGTTTTGGAATGTGAATCCTTTGCTGTTAATGGTAGTTTGAGGAACTTTCTCTCTGTACTAATTATCGAGTGGTCTTCATGAGAAATTTTGTATTAAAGATGTTGTAACTTGTCTTTGGAAGCTATAGAATTTGTAGTGGAAGCTCGTAGCTTGTATTCAAAAACAATTTCTTGCATTCAAGACTAATGTTGAAAGAATTGGCTTGTTGCTTGTTTGGTTCGAATCTCTATTTAGTCTTGTGTTTTTGAGGTAGAGCTCCGTAGTGTTCTATGCTTGTACTCGAAGCTCTAAAATTAGTATTGAAGCTTCAGAATTTGTTAAGATTTTGTATGGGGACTATGTGTTTGTGTCGAGACTATGTTGGAACTTAGTGTAGATCTGTACTTAAGGTTGAACCTTCGTATTCGACACTGTACTTACATTTGGTTCTTATGATGAACTTGTAGTCAGGTTGTGAGTTTTTCTCTGTATAATTACTCGGAGCTAAGGGTTATTCATTTTTATGGAATTATGAACTCTAGAATCGCAATGGATTTTTGTGTTTTCCTGATCCGGTAATAGAATCTTGTAGAAAATTGGAACTTATGTTGGAAGCTTGTATTCGTCTCTGAACCAAGTATTCCATTAATGGGAAATTTAATTCTCTACCTATTTTACGAGTTAGGTTTTGTTGGTTCATCTAGTTTTGAAGCTTAATCTCCTTTATGGATTGTCTGCTCGATGGTAGCTTGAGAGTTTATTTCATTTGATGCCGAACTAGTAACCTCCTTGTAATATCCTTCGTGTAACCCCTTGGGTGTGATTGGTTTATTTTCTTATGACCTTTGGACTGTATAGCCTCCCTTGAACTCGACAGGGTGAGAGAAATCGAAGTAAAACCTCTCCCTCTCTCCCGAGTGAACCCATGTCATGTGGGAAGCTTGGTTGTTTAATTCTTAGGAATTAATGGACTAGAACTGTGATCTATTTTGGGACAGTCGTATCGATTGTAGAGGTTTATGGAATGTATTATTTATTTCCTTTTTGTCTTGATGTTGAGAAAATCCTTACTGTCTTAAGATTTTAAATGAAACTCGTGAGGCTTGTGGTGATTCTATTCAGTCGAGTTGGAGGAAGTTAGGGATAGTACTTGTCTTGAACAGATTGTTTAGTTCCTTACTCTCTTCAGATATTTCATCTGATTTGTGGGTTTTTATTGAACGTTGAATTTAAACCTATTTTTATTGTGTTTCGTTTAGAGGGAATATGGTATCCATGTCCTAAATGCTTGGAAATTCAGTCCCTAGGACCGTGAGTTTCATCGACCCTTGTCTATCTTGCACTATTGCGTATTTTTGTTCCCTGTTGGGTTCTTTGAATGGATCTTTGAGTTTTTGATAGAGAAGTGAATAGGATCTCTTGGGGACAATATGATTTTTAGAGCGATACTATGAATTTCGTTTGGAGATTGAATTTGGATTTGAGCTTGGTGAATGGAAATAGGTCTTCATTTGTAAGTTTGTAATGGAAGTCGGTAATGTGCATTCTTTAACTTTTAATTTTGTTTGAGTTTTCTTTTGGGAACTAGCTAATGAATTCCTAAGCTTGTACTTAATAAAGGATTTCATTTCATAGTATAAATGAAATGAAATATGGATTGGGTCCTTTTTGGTTTGATATCCTTTTATGTTAACTGTATAAGTTCATTGACCAAACTTCTCTTTTATCGATTCTCTTATGAGGTGATAATTTTCTTGTGGATTGGTTAAGAGATGTATTTCATTAGAGTATAGCTTGGATTTTTGGAAAGTTTAGTTTTAGAAATTTTTAATTATATACTTCTAACATACTTGAAGTTAGTAAAACTTTTCATCAAACTATTTTTAACCTGCTTGGATTGAATTGGGATTCTTGTTTTGTTGTTGCCTCTTATTTGATGGACTCCTTATTTTGTCATCTTTGGACTAAGGCAGTGATGTGTGTTCTAAACCTAATTCTTTCCTTCAGAGGAATTATGTCTGAGAAATAGATTTTATTGATTCTCTTCTTTGTTTATATGGAAAGATGAAGCATACTAATATGAGTTATGTTGTAACTAACCTCTTTGTTGCTTGGAAAAGTTAAATGTGTTTTTCTATTCTTATGAATTTATGAAACAATGGAAGGACAAGACTTGTTGACTATTTAAAAGTAATTGATAGGATCAACTAGGTCTTGTGATGTAATTCGGATGTTACTGATTATATTATGCTCTTTTCTTAAAAGTGAATTCAGACTCTCTTAATTGTTCTTCTTTCTAGATGTTATTACTTATGATTACTTGTATGATGCCTATTAATTGTTTCATAAAAATTAGAGTTTTTTAATGAAACAATTAGTGGAATGCACTTTACTTTAATGCTTAGTGCTTATCATGCTCAGTTCATTGAAGCGACCATGCTTAGCAATTTTGTAGATGGACATAGTAAGTGATAAAAGAAGACAAGATATTTCATGTTGTATTTGCTTATTTAACTCTACGAATCTTATGTAAAGAGTTTGATTCATTCTTGATTGTATGTAAAATAAAATTTGCATTCTTTAGGATAGAGGTTGTTGTTGAGCAAGTATACACGATATGCGTAGTCTTGTAAATGTATAGATTTATAATGATGAATTGAAAGTTGGAAATTTACTTGTCTTGGTTGTGTAAATTATCTTGTATTTATGAGGAAGATGGAAGTCCTATCTTGATGATATTTTTCATATCATTATATGCTTAATTTGGATAAAATTGATTAGTTCGATAAAGATAATTAGTTTAATTGCTTTATTTAGATGTAGCTTGTTAAGTTTCATAAAATAACGAAATTTATCTAAACAATTCTAACATAGTAATGGAATGTGTAATGAATATGTAGTAAAACTATAGAAATTGTGAAAGATAAGAAGGGTATGACAAACCCTAACACTTAATCATATAGAGGAATATTCTTCCTCGCTCAAAGAAATGTAATCTAAATAATGGTGATATGATTGTTAATCATTAGACTTCATTTCCTATAAATTCTACTACTAGTTGAACCTATTTGGTTGCTACACCTTCTTTGAATGGTTAAGTTACATTAAATGGAAATTAGGATGTTGTTGTCCTATTCCTTTGGATACCTATTTGTTAAGCCATGTAAAATGAACCTATAAATCAATCATAAGTTAAGGAAGTTATTTAATGGCTAAATGAATCAAATTTAGAAAAGAACTTATGGAGTGTTGGATTAGGGTTTAGCAGGGTTGCTATAATCGGTGTAATAATCCAAATTAATAATGTATTAATAACCTCCTTAGGGTATGTACATATTGATGAGGTAATTCTATAGGATGTTGGCACACACCAAGCTGCAGAGGATGTACCTTCTATAGAAAAAGGGTCTTCTCGAGGATACAACGTTGCAGTTGACATGTGGCAACACCCTTCTACATTGATCATCTAGATCTACACACAAATAAGGACTTGAACTTAGTTTCTCTCTAGGTCAAGTTAGTGGCATGTTTAGGATAGGTAGTAGCTTTCAATGGCTTAGGGTACCTTGGCACATCCGGTTAACTTAGGTCAACCAAGTATGCCCATTTACCCTAAGACATTGTGAGCATCTTCCTATAATAAATTATGTTTCTAACCAAGGCTAGGGTTAAACCTTGGGCAAGTGGACTAATGGTAGTCAGTAAAGACCATTCTAGATAACAGAAGAGTGAGGTGAAGGACGTATTCTAGAATGACAAGTATGTCATCTAGGAATAGTAACATGAATAATATGTTGAAAATCTTTGGCCAAAGTATCACAAGTTACTGGTTGTGTTGTCCTATGTCACCTAGTTTAAAGCAACGTGATGTTAGATGAATATTGGTAACAAATATTTAGATAGGTTCTTTAAATAGATAACTATCTACCCGGATTAGGGTAGGGAACTAAGTATACGTAGTATACATAAATTATTCTATACTTCAAGTTAACATGAGAGATCGTTTGGTTGCCGAGTCATAGAATGAGAGATCGAGAGCATACCGAGTCATTACTACTGCATATGGTTATCTATTATTAGATTGATTAGCATGGAATGTGTGTTCTAAATGATGTTTTATTTAGAACACAAAACATTATGAAAAAAATCCCTTGTTTCTAAAGTCTTAAAATGGGAATGTTACATCTTAGTATCAGAGCTAAAGGTTGCTGACTTTTAGACCTAGTATGTCCATAATCGATGAAACTTAAATTTTCTTGTAATAGAAAGTGGTTAGAACAAGAGGAAATGTTGAAAATAATCCTTTACCTAAGGAAGGAGTGGAAACTACCCGAAACTCGATTAGATCGTTGCTTACTGCCCTGTTGGACACAAGAGATTATTTGGTTTTACTTGAACAACAAGTAATGGGCACTAAGGAGGAAGAAGATGCTAATAACGATAATCAGCCACCTCTTGGGGAAGATGCCAATGTAGGTGTTGATAATAACAATGCGAACATAATTGATCAGCCCGAGAACAAAAAGGCTAGGATGGTAGCTGAAATCACTAATGATATAAAAGGATAAGTCCACCCAAGTTTGATGGCACAACATTAGGAGATGGGGGTGAGAATTGGCTCGGTGAAAAGAGAAATATTTTGCAATAAGGAATTTCTCAGAAGAAATAAAGGTGACATGGGGAGCATATCAACTTTTCCATGAGGCATCTTCATGGTTGTATAGCCATAAGGATGAGTTAAAAATTGATGAAACTAATATCACATGGGGATCAATTTAAAGATTATTTTAGGCAACGCGTTAGCTTCCACAACTTTACTATGATCGAGAAAATGACTGAATTCTAGAACTTAGCTCAAGGAAAGCTAATCAGAATCGAGTACTAAACCGATGAGACATTTAGGATAAGGAAATTCATCATGGGATTGAATCTGTTATAGGCGGAGAGGTGGATGTTCACAGCCCAACCATGATGGAAGGGGTTGTTGAAAAGGCCATAAGGTAGGAACAGAAATTGAAGGAAAATTCTAATTATAAGGAGGAAGTAAGGAATAAAATTCCCAACTCCTCTTCATCATCTCTTACACCTAAGAAAGGACCATGGAAGAAATTTGGAATGAAAATTAATTTTTCATCTAATACTAATAAGAAAGCAACAACAAACAAGTTTCTTTGGTAATGTACGGAACAACTTTGCCAAGAACAATAATAATGGATAGAAGTCATATGGGAGTCGAGCGATATCTTTAAGGCTAGAAATAAACCTTGAGCCTAGGAAGGACCCGTAGGAGGCTGTTATAACTGCGGTAAATATCATTACACAAATCAATTTCCTTTTAAAAAGGATGATCATTATCAAAAGACACAAGATACATGTCACGAGTAGCCAACAAGTAAGGTGAGAAGCAGCCATGCATATAGAAGTTTTGGGTACATTTTTGGTTTACCTATAACTATTTTTTTTGATACCGGAGCTACTGAATGTTTTATTTCTAGTAAATTAGCATCAAAACTAAAATTAAAATTTGGAAACATGGATAAAACATGGACTATGTAGTATGGAAACAATGTTGTTCATAAAGTTAGTATGTGTCTTGTTGGAGCATTCCTTGATTTGCCTAACTTTTCCAATGAAGTTGATCTCTATGTTACACCTTTGGGGTATTATGATGTAATCATAGGTGTTAAGTGGCTAGCAGAACATAAGGCTAAAGTGGACTATTTTGAAAAACACATTAGTTGTTAAGATGACCTGTAGAAAACAACATAGATTTAGGGTGTGAAACGTGAGATTTTTGTTAGAAAACTGTCAGCTATGCAACTTAAAAAGGCCAAAAATAAAGGTTGTACCTTATATGCAGTAAAAATTACTAAAACAATTGAAGGGAACAACAATGTCATGGAACAATATCTATTGTTATGAGACTTTAGTGACATATTTATGGAAGAATTTCTAGGTCTTCCACCTAAAAGGGAGTTTGATTTCACAATAGAGATCAAGCCTAGAACTGAACCGATTTCTAAAGCACCGTATCGAATGACTACTATAGAATTAGTAGAGCTTAAGGCTCAGTTGCAAGAAATTTTGTCTAAAGGTTTGATTAGACCAAGTGTTTCACCTTGGGGAGCACCTATAATTTTTGTGAAAAATAAGGATGGAACACTTAGATTGTGCATTGATTACATAATGTTAAACAAAGAAACAATCAAGAATAGATACCCACTCCCTAGGATTGATGATTTATTTGATCGAGATACATGGAGCATCGGTGTATTCTAAGATATATCTTTAATATGGATATCATCAATTATGGATTAAGGATGAGGACATTCATAAAACAAATTTGAGAACAAGGTATGGACATTATGGGTTCATGGTTTTACCATTTGGATTAAAAATGTACTTGCAACATTTATGAACTTAATGAATAATATATTTCAAGAATACTTGGACAAATTTGTGCTCATATTCTTGGAAGACATTTTCATATATTCTAAAAGTATTGAGGAATGTCATGAGCATTTGAAGATAGTTTTGGAAATTTTGAGAAAAAGACGGTTATATGGTAAGTTATCTAAATGTTCTTTCTATGACACAAAAGTGCATTATTTGGGACATGTAATAAGTAAGAATGGAATTATTTTAGATCCTTCTAAAATTGTAGCTATAACTGAGTGGCCTACACCAAAGAATGTACATGAAGTTAGAAGCTTCATGGGGCTTGTTGGTTACTATAGGAAATTTGTAAAAGACTTCTCTAAGGTGGCTGCACCAATAAATTCTTTACAGAAGAAGGATAAAAAGTTTGTTTGGAGTGAGAAATGTGAAATTGCATTCAAAAATTTGAAGGAACAATTAACTTTTGCACCTATTCTAGCAGTACCAGATCCTAATGGAGATTTTATGGTGGTAACTGATGCATCTAGTGAAGGTATAGGAGGTATTTTGTTACAAAATGATCATGTCATAGCTTATAAAAGTAGAAAACTAAAGTTACATGAGTTGAATTATGCTCCACATGATTTAGATCTTGTTGCCATTGTTCATGCACTGCAAGTTTGGAGGAATTACCTACTTGGTAAACCTTTTGAATTAAAAATTGATCATCTTGGGCTGAAGTATATCTTCACTCAGTCAAATATTAATGCATGACAATGAAGGTGGTTAGATTTTTTGTCTCAATATGATTTTGACATCAGTTATATCAAGGGTAAAGAAAATAGAGTGGTTGACGCTCTAAGTCGTAGGAAGCACATTTATGCTCCTATAACATTGAGAAATCAATTTAAGGATGAAGGTAAAAGTGTTATGGAATTTGATTCTTACTTTTAGTAAGTAAATATAGTGCTTGCTACAGATCCTAATGATTGGAGGTATAAATGCTTTCACTTTGATAAAGACAATCTTAAGATTTGAAAAAGGGTATACATACCTCCGCTAAATGATTTAAGAAAGAATTTGTTAGCGGAATTCACAATTCACCTTTTTTGGACACCATGGTATTACAAAGATGTTTTCGATATAAAACAACAATATTTCGGAAGGGAATGAAAAAGGATGTTATAGACTTTGTGACACATTGCCTTGAATGTCAATTAGTTAAATCGAACATATGCACCAAGCCGTTTATTGTATCCTCATAGCATACCGCATGGTAAAAATGGCAAGTGATAAGCATGGACTTTGTACAAGGGTCACCTATGTCAAGAAATAAACATGATGTTATTATAGTAGTTGTGGATAAACTAACAAAGGTAGCACATTTGACCTATGGGTAATCGAAGGATGATTCTCTGTGTTTACTACAATATTTTTACATGAAATTTTCAAATTACATGGAGTACTTGAATTCATCATATTAGATAGAGATCCTAGAATGACATCAAGATTTTGGAAAATTCTTAATATAGCTCTAGGAACTAAACTGAATTTCAGTTCTACATATCATCCAGAAATGGATGGACAAACTGAAAGAGTTAATCAAGTTTTAGAGGATATGTTACGAATGTATTGTATGGACCAGTAGTATAAGTGGGAAGAGTACCTTCCACTAGTTGAGTTTGCATATAATAATACATATCATTCCTCTCTTAAGATGGCACCTTTCGAAGCATTATATGGAAGAAAATGCAGAACCCCTGTTTTGGGAAAATATTGAGGATAGAGAGGTAATTGGACCTAAAATTCTTACTGAAATGGAACAACAAGTTAAAATGATTCGTGAACACTTGAAGGAAGCAGCTGATAGGTAAAAGAGTTATGCTGATTTAAAGCGGGTAGACAGGAAATTTGAACTTGGTGAGAAAGTCTTTCTTTAGGTTAAACTAAAAAAGAACTCTATAATTTTTGGCAAGGCTGCCAAGTTATCACCTCATTATGTGGGACCTTTTGAGATAGTTGAATTAATCAACCCTTTAGCTTACTCTTTAGCATTACCTCCTACTTTGTCACGAATGCATGATGTTTTCCATATTTCTTTGCTTAAGAAATACGTTTCATATTTATCGCACGTGTTAAATTGGAATTCCTTACAGTCCAAGACCCAGGAATAATCGTGGTTAAACCCATATGAGTGTTGGAAACTCGCTAATTGCATTTAAGAAATCGTGAGATAAGTCAATGTAAGGTCCAGTGGGACCAGTTTAATGAAGAAAGTGTAACCTAGGAAAACCTGGACGATATGAAAACTGCTTTTCCTTATTTATTTGATCAAAATTGACTATGGTGACTGATAAAAATTTGTGATTTTATCTTTATATGTCAATAAGTCTTCCGGTTATGAATGAACAACTATTGTTTTTAAATAAACAACTATGTAAATGCTGATTTCTGAAACTTTAAATTCAGATATTGTTGCAAACTTATTCTATGAAAGTGAATAAATTGAGTATCCTGATTGCGTTGATTAAAATGAGATAATCATCGGGATGATGATACTTTTAGGAGGGAAGTATGTAACACCTTATCAAACTGTGATATTCCTCTTTTGCATTACAAGTGTTGACATGTGATTTTTAGGACAAATGTATGTTTCGTGGTTGTTGAAAAATCATGCTTGCCATGGATAAATCATTTATGCTCTTTGATTGTAGGGTTGATATGTTGTTGCTTACAATAATCTATTTCACTTCTTATGAGTAAGTTGTAATCTGGTTTTAAGAGTTGCAAATTTATCTCTCGCATTGAATCATCCTTGGATCAATTCCAGTGATCCAAGGAATGTTTTAAATCTTCTTATCTAACTGAATGAAAAAATGGCATTCATTGATTAAGAGAGTTAACAGACTAAACTTGTGTTTGTTGCAAATTCTTTCTTATCTTGAAAGATCTGTGCTGCATTTTTTGTGTGATATGCTCGGCTATTATTGATTGACCTTTTACAAGGCACTTAATGGCGTTAAGGAAAAAGGGAAACTTGCTTCGGATTCTTGAGAAAGAGAGATTATAATGTGTCCTATATCTATAAGGTCTATCCTATTAGATTTGGGACTTAGGAAAATTTTACCTTACTCTTCCTACACCACTCTACATGGGATGACATCCTAACCTAAGTTGTAATACTAAGTTGGAATGAAAGGAAGTAACCTAAGGAGTGCTAAGTTATTTCTAATCTATTGCCTATACTATTTGGTTAAGCTATGTTCTAACCTAGGTGGCAATCTATTTTTGAAGGTTATATCCTAAGGATATATTTTTAAATTAGCCTAAGATCTAACCTAAGAAAATTGTACCTATCATAAACTAATGGGTATGAAAGGGAACCTATGGGTTGATTGCCAAGTGAGAACTAAGAGGTGGTTCCTAAGATATTAATGAGATGTGATTTTTATTTAAAAAGGCAGAGTCGCGAATTGGTAATTACATGGAAATTTGGAGGAACCTACATGGAGGAATCAGTAAGTTTGGGAAATACATGTGGAAGTTAAATTTAGTCTCGCCAACTTTGGATGGTGGTGGCAAGGAAGATAGGTGGGAATATGCAAATTAATGGAATTAATTCACCTAGGTTGTGGCGAGTAATTTCTGTCTTGGAAGGCATGTTGGAGCTATTTGGTTTTCCAAACCAGCAGTTTGATCTCGCACTTAGTGGTTATTTTTGGTTTGAGGAATGTATAAGAGGCATTGTGTAAAAATATTATGGTTGTTTGATCTTTCTTGGAGAAGAAGGGGTGTTGGAAACTCTGCTGGAAGTCTTCTTTGAATCGAAAAAGGAACTATCAAGCATGATAGGCTCTACCCATTAATATTTCTTGTTTTCTTCTAAATGATTCATTAAAACAATTCTTCTCACTGGAAATATATATTTGCATGATGAGAATGGTTATTTACTTGCATGTTTTCTTGAAATTTATGTGGGTTTTGGAATGTGAATCCTTTGTTGTTAATGGTAGTTTGAGGGAACTTTGTCTGTACCATTTATCGGTGGTCTCATTCAAAATTTGTATTAAGGACTCTGTAACTTCATCTTGGAAGCTCGAAATTTGTATTAGAAGCTCTCGTAGCTTGTATTCAAAAATTTATTTCTTGCATTTGGGCCCGATGTTGAAAGAATGGCTTTCTCATTTGGTTCGAATCCTGTTTAGTCTTTTGTTTTTGAGGTAGAGCTCCATAGTGTTCTATGCTTGTACTCGAAGCTTTGAAATTAGTATTGAAGCTTTGGAATTTGTTAAGAGTTTGTATGGGGACTATGTGTTTGTGCCAGATCGCATTGGAACTTAGTGTAGATTTAGTGTAGATTTTTACTTACATTTGGTTCTTACGATGAACTTATAGTCACTTTTAGAGTTTTCTCTATAGAATTACTTAGAGCTAAGGGTTATTCATTTTTATGGAATTATGAACTCTAGACTCGCAATGGATTTTTGTGTTTTCCTGATCGGTAATAGAATCTTGTAGAAAATTAGAACTTATGTTGGAAGCTTGTATTCGTCTATGAACCAAGTATTCCATTAATGGGAAATTTAAATCTCTACCTATTTTTAATTTGGGTTTTTTGGTTCATCTGGTTTTGAAGATTAATATCATTTATGGATGTCGCTCGATGGTAGCTTGAGAGTTTATTTCGGTTTGATGCCGAACTGGTAACCTCCTTGTAATCTCCTTTGTGTCACTCCTTGGGTGTGAATGGTTTATTTTCTTATGTCCTTTGGACTGTATAGCCTCCCTTGAACTCGACAGGGTGAGAAAAATTGAAGTAAAACCTCTCCCTCTCTACCCTGAGTAAACCCGTGTCGTGTGGGAAGCTTGGTTGTTTAATTCTTAGGAATTAATGGACTGGAACTGCGATCTGTTTTGGGACAGTCGTATCGATTGTAGAGGTTTATGGAATGTATTATTTATTTCCTTTTTGTCTTGATGTTGAGCAAATCCTTACCTATCATAATCTTCTAAATGAAACTCATGAGGCTTGTGGTGGTTCTATTCAGTTGAGTTGGAGGAAGTTAGGGACATTACTTGTCTTGAACAGATTGTTTAGTTCCTTACTCTCTTAAGATATTTCATCTGATTCATGGGTTTTAATTGAACATTGAATTTAAACCTATTTTTATTTTTTGTTGTTCAGAGGGAATGTGGTAACCCTATCCTGAATGCTTGGAAATTAAGTCCCTGGGACCGTGAGTTTCATTGAACCTTGTCTATATTGCACTGTTGCATATTTCTATTCCCTGTTGGGTTCTTTGAATGGATCTTCGATTTTTTGATAGAGAAGTGAATAGGATCTCTTGGGGATAGTATGCTGTTTAGAGACGATACTGTGAATTTCATTTGGAGATTGAATTTGGATTTGAGCTTGGTGAATGGAAATAGGTCTTCATTTGTAAGTTTGTAATGGAAGTTGGTAATGTGCATTCTTTGACTGTGCATTTTGTTTGAGTTCTCTTTTGGGAACTAGCTAAGGAATTCCTAAGTTTGTACTTAATAAAGGATTTCATTTCATAGTATAAATGAAATGAAATATGGATTGGGTCCTTTTTGGTTTGAGATCCTTTTATGTTAACTGTATAATTTCATTGACCAAACTTTTCTTTTATCGATTCTCTTATGAGGTGGGAATTTTATTGTGGATTGGCTAAGAGATTTATTTCATTTGAGTATATCTTGGATTTTTGGAAAGTTTAGTTTTAGAAATTTTTAATTATATACTACTAACATATCTTTGAAGTTAGTAAAACATTCTATTAGACTATTTTTAACTTTGCTTGGATTGAATTGGGATTCTTGTTTTGTTGTTCCCTCTTATTTGATGGAATACTTATTTTTCATCTTTGGGTGAGGCAATGATGTGTGTTCTAAACCTTATTATTTCCTTCAGAGAAATATATGTCCGAGAAATAGATTTTTATTGATTCTCTTCTTTGTTTATATGGTAAGATCAAGCATACTAATATGAGTTTTTGAATTTATGAAAAAATGGAAGGACAAGACTTGTTGAATATTTAAAAGTAATTGATAGGATCAACTAGGTCTTGTGATGTAATTCAGATGTTACTGATTATATTATGCCCTTTTCTTAAAAGTGAATTTTGACTCTCTTAATTGTTCTTCTTTCTGGATGTTATTACTTATGATTACTTGTATGATGACTATTAATTGTTTCATAAAAGAAGAGTTGTTTAATGAAACAATTAGTGGAATGCACTTTACTTTAATGCTTAGTGCTTATCATACTCAGTTCATTGAACTAACTGTGCTAGCAATTTTGTAGATGGACATCATAAGTGATAAAAGAAGACAAGAGCTTTCATGTTGTATTGGCTTATTTAACTCTGAATCTTATGTAAAGAGTTTTGATTCATTCTTTAGTTGTATGAAAAAGAAAAGTTGCATTCTTTGGGATAGAGGCTATTGTTGAATAGTATGCCTGATATGCATAGTCTTGTAAATGTATAGTTTTATAATGATGAATTGAAAGTTGGAAATTTACTTGTATTGGTTGTGTAAATTATCTTGTATTTATGAGGAAGATGGAAATCCTATCTTGATGATATTTTTCATATATGTTATATGCTTAATTGGATAAACTTGATCAGTTGGATAAAGGGAATTAGTTTAATTTCCTTATTTAGATGCAGCTTGTTAAGTTGCATAAAATAACGAAATTTATCTAAACAATTCTAACATAGTAATGTCATGTGTATTGAATATGCGGTAAAACTATAGAAATTGTGAAAGATAAGAAAGGTATGACAAACACTAACACTTAATCATATAGAGGAAGATTCTTCCTCGCTCAAAGAAATGTAATCTAAATAATGGTGATATGATCGTTAATCGTTAGACTTCATTTCCTATAAATTCCACTACTTGTTAAACTTATTTTGTTGCTTTACACCTTCTTTAAATGGTTAAGTTACATTAAATAGAAATTAGGATGTTGTTGTCTGTTCCTTTGGATACCTTTTTTTTAAGCCATGTAAAACGAACCTATAAAGCAACCATAAGTTAAGGAAGTTATTTAATGGCTAAATGAATAAAATTTAGAAAAGAACTTATGAAGTGTTGGAGTAGGGTTTAGCGGGGTTGCTATAATCGGTGTAATAATCCAAATTAATAATGTATTAATAACCTCTTGGGGTATGTACATATTGAAGAGGTAGTTCTATAGGATGTTGGCACACACCAACTATAGGGATGTACCTTGAAAAAAAAAAGGTCTTCTCAAGGATACAACGTTGCATTTGACATGTGGCAACACCCTTCTACATTGATCATCTAGATATACACACAAATAAGGACTTGAACTTAGTCTCTCTCTAGGTCAAGTTAGTGGCATGTTTAGGATAGGTAGTAGCTTTCAATGGATTAGGTACCTTGGCACATCCAGTTAACTTAGGTCAACCGAGTATACCCATTTACCCTAAGACATTGTGAGCATCTTCCTATAGTAAATTATGTTTCTAACCAAGGCTAGGGTTAAACCTTGGGCAAGTGGACTAATTGTAGTCGGTAAAGACCATTATAGATAACGAAGAAGAGTGAAGTGAAGGACGTATTCTAGAATGATGAGTATGCCTTATTGGAATAGTAACATGAATAGCATGTTAAAAACCTTTGGCCAAAGTATCACAAGCTCTTGGTTGCATTGTCCTATGTCACCTAGTTTAAAATGTGATGTGATGTCGGATGAATATTGGTAACATATATTCGAGATAGTTTCTTTAAGCAGATCACTTAGTACCCATATTAGGGTAAGGGAACCAAGTATACGTAGTATACATAAAGTATTCTATACTTCAAGTTAACATGAGAGATCGGTTGGTAACCAACTCATGGAATGAGAGATCGGTAGCATACCGAGTCATTGCAGCTGCATATGGTTATCTATTATGAGATTGATTAGCATGGAATGTGTGTTCTAAATGATGTTTTATTTAGAACAAAGAACATTATGAAAAAAATTCCATTGTTTCTAAAGTCTTAAAATGGGAATGTTAAATTACCTATAATCCTAAGGACAAGTGATAAGTCCTATTTGATAAATAATTTTGACACTTTTTATAAAAAGGTTGCTTATTACTTGAGAGATAAGAACCTAGGAATAGTTAAGCAAGCCTTCACCATGGCCTTACAAATAGAAAATAACATCAAAGTAGTGGAAGCCTCCTAAGAGAGGGTGTCAAGTTAATCAATCCTGAGAGGCCTCAGTCAAACAAAGTTGTGGATATGGAAGAGGTTGTGAAGACTTTGGCGAGAGAAGATAAAGATATATCCTACAAACTAGCCGGATAAAAAAGGGATAGGAAAAAGTTTCCAAGGTCAAAGCATAAGCCACACGGTCAGAGAGATTTGGAAATCATCCCAGAGGTGATCACAGACTAGATGAAAGAGGGAAGGGGGCCATGGGATTAGGAAATAACAGCCTCACCCAGGGGATAATAGATTGGTTCCTAATCCTTTAACTACGGGGTTGCTACGTGGAGGAGGCCAATGTTATCAAGTGGTGTGATAGGTGTTTCTTACCACACTCCCCATGTGATGTAGATCAAGAAGTTCGGGAAGTAGATGATGATGAGCCATATGATAGTGTGTGTATGATGGAGCTCACAGGAACTCACAACAAGGGGAAACCTCAACTGAATTGATAATTTCTAGAATAGTTGAAAACTTACGGGATTGTGTCCACTAGGTATTTCCTCTTCCTCTTGTTAATACTTTTGAAATTGATATGGTGCAAGCATTTGATTTACCTAATCATGATTTTGAATACTTAAGGGCCTTTATGATTAAAAAGTATGATGGAGGGATCCCTTCCGAAGAGGAAAGGTAGCTATCGATGAATGCAGTAGTTCTCAGGAGAAAGAATATAACACTAGAATCAAGGTTGTCAAAGGGGGAGGACTGCAAACTAAGCTAAAAATTCCAGTTCTTTAGCAATATCCCAAAGGAATCCCCTAAGAAAGATACATCTAGCAAAGGCCTAATTTCCCCAAATAAAACATGTGCTCCTGCCCATGTCCAAACTCTAAAAACTCATATAATTTCAAATGAAATTGTGTATCTTCCTCATATCTTGTCATGCCCAAATATATTCCTTGTGACATATCCCAAATCTTTATCCAGATCAAGGTTCTTGTTCCCATTTTTGAATTACTTAGAATCCCTGAGCATAGGAAAAGAGCATTTGAATATTTGGGATTTAAGGAAGAGAAAATTACCAGGGAAAAAGTTTTAATAATATAGAGTTTCCTCCTATTATTGTAGAATTAGAAATACACCAAGCATTGGAGGAACTAGGTGAATCATCACTGAGATGTATTTGGGAACTTATTTTGTTAAATCTCAGCTAGATGTAGATCCATTTTTACCACTTTGATTATTAAAGATAGGTGGTACATAACTGCATGTTTGATTTAGGAGCCTCATGTAATGCAATGCCTCTTGAGGTAATGAATGAGTTAAATATAAGGGTAATAGAAGCTTTTTGGAAATGTACTGTTATGGATTCAAGAGAAGTAAAAGTAATTGGATATGTCAAAGGAATGGTAGTGCAACTAGCGGCTTATCCAGAAAATGCCTAACCATGAATGCACTTATTATGGGCTATCCTACCAAGTGAGGGATGTTATTATATAGAAAATGGGTAGCTAGTGTGGGTGGAAGAATACAAATGTACAAGTCATACGTAACCATACCAATTAAGGGAACCTTGTGAAGTTGCGCGGTGAGAAGAAAATGTTATGTATCATTGAGGACCCTAACAATGCTTCTTATGAAGTATTGTACACAGATGTCGATGTCGAAAAATTTGTGGGCTATGATGATTGTAAGGAGCATAAAATTGATGAGTGCAAGTATCCTGAGTAGGTTGGTTCTCCTTAGACCCTGATGTTTGATGGGGCTTTTTCTAGATCTGGTAATGATCATTGGTGTTGTCTTGATATCTCCAAGCCAAGAGGAGTTTAACTTTTCTTTTAAACTCAATTTTGAGTGCACAAATAATATTGCTGAGTACAAAGCATTGCTCTTGGGTCTAAGGATTACATGGAAGTATGGTGTTAGAGACATTATTGTTAAAGGATATTCAGAGTTGATAGTCAAACAAGTCAAAAAGTTGTATGCTACAAAGAATCAAAGAATGAAGCAATACAAGCATGCAGTTTGGGAATTCATTGAAATGTTTGACTCTTTCAATATAACACACCATGATAGGAAGTACAATATTGTAGCAGATAAATTGGCAATGTTGGGATCAAGGTTTGAGAATCATATAGTATCCCCTATAGTGAATATGATATGGAAATATTGACTAGGTCGTATGTCCCTGATAATATAAAGAATTGGCAAGTTTTTGAAGATGATGCCCAGGTCCAAAGGTTTTTGCAAAATAAAGTAAAATTTTTCAATAAAAATATGGACTAGGAACCAATGGTTTGTGCAAATGAAGGAAAAGAGACCTTATTTTGTAAGGACATTATTCAATTGAAAACCAATACTATTCCGAGAGGTTTGGTTGCACTAGAATCAAATTTTGATAATGTTGATTGCATTGTTAATAGACACATGTTAGCCTCAAGATATGTTGAAGAATATAACCTAGGCACAAAGGATAAACCTAGGAGAATATGGCTAGGTAACAACTTAAATAGAGAAGAAAAGCAATCATATGTCTAATTGCTAAAAAAGTACCAGGACTACTTGGCTTGGTCATATTCATAACTGAAATCATATAGGGAAGACCTTTTTCAACATGAGATACCCCTAGAGGCTAATTCCAAGCCATTTAGGCAAAAGAAAAGACCAATTAATCCACTCCTTTCTCTAAAAATGCAAGAAGAGTTGAAAAATTTAAGGGATGGAGGAATCATACAACCTACAAGGTACTCTTCATGGGTGGAAAACTTGGTACCTGTTTGAAAGAAGAACAGAGACATAAGATTGTGTGTTAACTTTAGAAATTTAAATAAGGCATCAATTAAGGACAACTATCCCTTTCCAAATATGGATAACATGTTGCAATTAGTTACAGGTTCAAAATTGTTATCTACTTTGGATGTTTTTTCTAGGTATAACCAAGTGGTTGTGAATCAATCAAAGAGAATCAAAACTACTTTCACTACTCCATGGGGTACCTATGTGTACGTGAGAATGTCATTTTCCTAGTGAATGCTAGAGCCACGTTTCAAAGAGAAATGGATGTAGCATTATTAGGATATATAAACGACTTCATTGTTGTGTATCAGGATGATGTGACTATTTTTCAAGGAAGAGAAGTGATCACTGCAGCATTTAGAAAAGATGTTGTTAAGATGCAGGGAATATGGTATCTCATTGAACCCTAAGAAATGTCATTTTGGGGTTCAAAAGGCTAAGTTTCTCGGACATATTGTATCAAAAGAAGGGGTCATGATTGATCCTGAGAGAGTGGAAGCCATTAGCAAAGTTCCTATTCCAAGAACCAAAAAGGGAATTCAATCCTTTTTGGAAGATAAATTTTATTAGGAGATTTATTTCTAAATTTGTTGAATTGACTATCCCAATCACTAGTATGTTGAAAAGGATCAGAGTATCAAATGGGAAGAAGCAGCTATTCAAGCCTTTATTGGGATCAAGGAAGCATTGAAAAATGCCCCTATTTTAGCAGCTCCTGATTACAAAAAGGATTTCCAAATGTTTTCCTTTGCTTCTGAGAATACCATTACATATGTGTTGTTACAGAAGGATGATGAAGGAGCTGAAAGGCCAATTGATTTCTTTAGTAAAGCATTACAAGGGGTAGAGCTGAAGTATACTATCATGGAGAAACATGCCTTTTCTTTAGTGAGAGCCACAAAAATCTTCAGGCCATATATTTTAAGTTCTAAAGTCATAGCTTATGTTCCCCATACTATGGTTAAGGATATCTTGTCAAAAATGGAAATTTCAAGTAAGAGATGTCGATGGGAAAATAAATTGTAAGAATATGACATGGACATCCAAACTACAAAATTGGTTAGAGGTCTGGGCCTAGCAAAGCTAATGATAGAGAGAAATATGCAAACTGTTGAGATAAATGAGATCGAAGAGGAAAGTGTGAATATTCTTGAGAAATTGATAAATTTTGAATGGTACAAGGATATTATTTTTTATCTCAAACATCTGCAATCCCCGAGTACTTAAGCAAGAATCAAAAGAGAGAACTTAGGTTAGCTTCCCAAAAATATGTCATCATTGATTATGGGTTGGCTTGGAAGAACCCTGAGGGAGTTCTCTTAAGGTGTATCACTGAGGATGAGGCCCCAAAATAATTTCTTGATTTCCATGGAGGATTTTGTGGGGGAATTTTTCTGGGAAAAATGTGACCCATAAGATCTTAAGGGCTAGTTACTGGTGGCCAAAACTTTTTAAGGATAAAAATTTATTGGTAATAAAGTGTGAGAGTTGTCAACATTTTTCAAGAATATTGAAAGCTTCAGGATCCCTCCCTTTACATCCAATGTCAATTAAAGCCCCTTTTAAGCAGTGGGGAATGGACTTTGTTGGGGAAATTTCATATTCTTCAAGTGCAGGCCACAAGTGGATATTGGTGGCCACTGATTACTTCACCAAATGGGTGGAGGAAATCCCCACTAAGAAGGAAACCCACCAAATTGTCATGGATTTCATTTTGAATCATATCATTTGCAGGTTTGGAGTACCTGCTAAAATAATTGCTAAAAATGCTATGAGTTTTGAGATAAACCTTTGGTAGCCATGTGTCAAGAGTATGGGATAAATTTAGCATATGCATCCAATTATAATCCCCAAGGTAATGGACAGGATGAGTCGAGTAACAAAAATTTATTGAAAATAATCAGAAGAACTTTGGAGATAAATAAAAGAAAGTGGGGTGAGCAATTGAAGTTTGTTGTTTGGGCTGACAAAATTACTATTAAAAGAGCTACTGGAAAGAGCCCATTTGAATTGGTGTATGGAACTCAAGCTCTACTTCCCTGCATATGCAATTATCTTCATATCAATTCATCGATAGTTGGAGGACCAGGAGGTTAGTCCCTATGATGCATAGATCAATCAAATTGTTGAACTAGATGAAGAGAGAAGAGAATCCCATCAAAGACATGTGAATTTTAGGGAGAAAATGAAGAAACTATTTGACAAAAAGGTTACCCCAAGAGTTTTTTCAGTGTAGGAGATCTGGTGCTACTATGGGATAGCAGACATGAGGATAAGGGAAAACATGGAAAGTTTGATGCATTATGGATGGGCCCTTATTCTATTGATATTAGGATTAGCGAGCACACCTTCTTCCTAAAAGATCTAGCTAGAGAAATGCTTGAGTTGTTTGTTAATGACAGGCACTTGAAACATTTCCTTGATTGATTTCTCAGAACTAAGGTACACATCATTGTATAGTGTACATTCTTTTAGTTCTTTTTCATTTATGCATTTTTCTATTTTGGTTCATCCGGTCCTTGGCGGATGGTTTTTGTTGGTTTCTCAGTTTGTCCTTGGGGTGTTGGAAATTGTTTTTCTACTTTGCAAGCTTGTTCTTGACTCCGTTTCCCAATGGATTTTTTTTTTGCACATGGTCTGTTATGTTATTCTTGTGGCACTTGCTGGGAGTGCCCATCCCCGAGTCGGAGCTGGTGTTGGTGCTCAATTGTAATCTGCCCCTTTTTTAAAAAAATTTCAGCCCACTGGTTTGATACACTTTTTTGTCTTCTTGTGTGGATGCGTAATTCTTTGCCTTCACTAGGGTGTCATTGTCAATTCCTTTTCTTGGGTTGTGGATCACATTGATTCTTGGTATTATTTACAGTCTTTTCTCCATGGGGAAAAATTATGTTGTTGGGCGTCTTCCATGATTGTGTCTCCTTTGTAAATCCTATACCAACATCCATGGACACATGGTCTTTTCTAATTGGATTCGGCATGGTGGGTCTATTTGATATTTTGATGCATTAAGGTGGAGGGAATGAAAGTATAAAGTAAATGCCTAATACCCATTAAAGGACACATGTATATCCTACGCTCATTTAAGGTCCTGCCTCTAGACTTCATCTTTGAAGTTGCGTCAAAAAAACATGTGGAGGCTTCCACTGGATCTTCCCATGCTCAAAATTTTCAATGGCCGAGGCAAATTTCTTGGGACCAAGACACGTGGAGGGCCCACACTCGTTTGGGGACCAACCTCTCGACTTCACCTTTGGATTTACACTGAAGAGACATGTGGAGGCTTTCACTGGCTCCTCTTTATACTGAGAATTTTCAACGGTCGGTGTAGTTTTGTTGGACCCTACAAATGTGGAGAGCTTGCGCTCATTTGAGGTCCGCCTCTAGACTTCATCTTTGAAGTTGAGGTGAACATACAAGTGGAGGCTTCCTGGATCTTCTCATGCTCGAGTCCTTGGAATTTTCAATGGACGAGGAAATTTTCTTGGGCCCAGGACACTTGGAGGGCCCATGCTCATTTAGCAACCTATCTCTGGACTTCACCTTTGGAGTTGCACCAAAAATACACATGGAGGTTTTGTTGGCTCCTCTTTATCCTTGTCCAGACTTAGAATCGCAATTTAGATAATTAAAGAGGAAGACCAAACAATGCCTATATTCAGAAAATAAAATATGAATTAGGGAAGTGAAATGGTGCACTTTTATAGGAAATTTGAGGCATACCAATCAAGCTGGGTGTAATCATGGTGAAGTATCCTCTAAGATTTAAATGAGATATATATCGAGGAGAAATATGTGTGAGATGAATTGGAATTATGGAGAAAGATGTTGATTGGATTGATATGACCAAAACCATGCGGGAATGATTAGTCTACTGCAGACACGAAAATAAATATTTTTTCTCCGAGAATGATTCTCAAAAAGGCATATGTTATTACTGAAAAAAATCAAACCATCTGGAGGCACTCTAAACCCATGAAAAATGGCCATTTATTCACCAAATAAAAGAATTATAAAAAAATCTTGTCAAAATTTATGACATGGCATCCCAGTCATAGTTGAGGAAGTAAAAAATGTGATCGGTTCACAATTTATCCACCTAGCAATAGAAAATAAGATATTTTCAAGAGAATAAACATGATTAAGTGGTATATTGTAAAGAAGAATATTATCTTGAAGATTTAGAATTTTGGGGAATTTAGGATGAGTGAGTGATGAAATTGTATAAATGCAATGTGAATACTCTTGTAGAAGGGGGTTAATTTTTCGATAAAGTTTGAGAAAAACCATTTTCTGAGAGACCAGTGTGAAAAACCTAGTTATTTTCCCATGTTTTTAGATTTAATCATGTTAATATGGTTCTTTAGTTTACAATCATTGACAACCTATGAGATTGTTGAAGAAACTTTCACTCGCCTTTGATGAATCTAATGAACCTTAAATGAATTTGGGTTGATCATGAGAATAATTGTGTCTACTTTTATTTGAGAATGTTTTCAAATAGTTTTTGTGTTCTATTGCAATCTTATGTTAAAATCCTCTCTGAATCACACAAGACCTTATCCCTGTGATAGTATTGTGGCATTTGCAATTTCATTGTGAGAAGATCTTTCATCTTGTAATGAAATAAACAATTTAAAATCATTTTACTTTCGCTATGTTGAAAAAGTTTTTTTGTTAGTCTATGAGTGTATCTTAGGTGTGATGAATCAAGGATTTCCAATGTTTAATTGAGTCTTTAACATGAGCCTTTGTGTTAAATTCTTGAAGAGTGTATGAAATCGTGCATCTCTGGGCCTCCATTGATACACACCTTCTGGTTGAAGGAATATTTTGGCTATTTTGAAGCATTTTGTCTGTGAGTGTTCCAATATTTGTAAAGGTTCTCAAATATCTGGTATAATCAACTTTATCTTTCTTAACTTCCCACCAAAAACTTCTCAAATGATAAATCCTACATGAACTACCCCTGTTTGTATTATGTATCACAAAGGATTTAACAAATTCCACTACCAAAATATGTAGAAACAATTAGGTTTCAATTATTGTCTTTAGTAACCTGAAACCTTGTCTAGGAAACATCTCCACTCTCTAGTGTGACAACTTGTGAGAGTTATATTGTGTTGTATTGATCATATTTTCTCAAGGTTTTCATGAAGATTGTGCAAAGAAGGATCTTTTAATATCCTTCACCAATACGGAGTTCTGAGCGGGTCCTCTCACCTGGTTAAAGGCATAACCTAAAGTAACAAGGGTAGATTAAACCCTTAATAAGGTGATATCCATTTCTCCAATGCCTAAGTGACAAAGATTCAATTGAATCCCCTCCTTGGCTACAAAATGACTTATATCATGATTTGTCTGTCTCTAACCATCCTTCTAGTTTTGTGATGCTACTAAACCCTCATAGGAGAATAAATTTGGATACCAACACATCCATTTTCAAGGGATTCTCTTGTGAGGGCTGAGCAAAGCATCACAAAGCGGAAGGATGCTTAGAGATAGAAAAATCATGATATAAGTCATTTTGTAGCTGGGAGGGATTCAGTGAATCTTTATGACTCAGGCATTGGAGAAATGAATATCACCTTATTAAGGGTTTGATCTACCCTCGCTAATTTAGGTTGTGCCTTCAACCAGGGTGTGAGAGGACCCGTTACGTAACTGTATTGGTGAAGGATATCAAGAGATACTTCTTTGCATAATATTTATGAAAACCTTCAGAAAATATGATCAATACAACACAATCTAACTCTCATGAGTTGTCACACTAGAGAGTGGAGATGTTTTTCTGACAAGGTGTGGGTTACTAAAGACAATAATTGAAACCTGATTGTTTCTCCATATTTTGGCAGTGGAATTTGTTAAAGCTTTCATGGATACACTGTACAAACAAGGGTAGTTCATGTAGGATTTATCATTTGAGAATTTTTTGGTGGGAAGTTAAGCAAGATAAATTTGATTATACCAGATATTTGAGAACCTTTACAAATATTAGAACACTCGGAGACAAAATGCTTCAAAATAGACAAAATATTCCTTCAACGAAGAAGGTGTGTATCAATGGAGGCCGAGAGATGCATGATTTCATACACTCTTTAAGAATTCAACACAAAGGCTCATGTTAAAGACTCAATTAAACGTTGTAAATCCATGATTCATCACACCTAAGATACACTCATAGGATAACAAATAATATTTTTAACACAATGAAAGTAAAGTGATTTAAAATTGTTTATTTCATTACAATATGAAATCTCTTCTCACAATAAAATCACAAATTCCACAATACTACCATAGGGATAAGATCTTGTGTGAGTGAGAGGGATTTTAACATAATATTGCAACAGGAACACGAAAAACTATTTGAAAACATTCTGAAATAAAAGAAAACACAATTATGCTCATGATCAACACAAATTTATTCAAGGTTCATTAGATTCATTAGATAGGGAAATTTTCTTCAACAATCTCGAGCTTGTCAATGGATGTACACTAGCAACAATCTTGACATGATTAAATCTAAAAACATAGGAAAATAAATAGGTTTCTCATACGATCTCTCGGGAAAATTTTTTCTCAAAATTTCTCGAAAGATTAACCCCCTTCTGCAAGATTATTCTCATTGCATTTATACAATTTCACTCACTCACTCATCTTAAATTTCCCCCAAAAGTCTAAATCTTCAAGAGAATATTCTTCTTTACAATATACTACTTAATCATGTTTATTCTCTTGAAAATATCTTATTTTCTATTGCTAGGTGGATAAATTGTGAACCGATCATGTTTTTCACTTCCTCAACTATGATTGGGATGCCATGTCATAAATTTTGACAGTCTTTTTAATCATTCTTTTATTTGGTGAATAAATGGCCATTTTTTCATGGTTTTAGAGTGCCTCCAGATGGTTTGATTTTACAGGTAATCACATCTGCCTTTTTGAGAATCCTTCTCGGAGAAAACATATTTATTTTTGTGCCTGTCTAGACTGATCATTTCCACATGGTTTTGGTCATATCAAGCCAATCATCATCTTTCTACATAATGCCAATTTATCTCACACGTATTTCTCCCATGTAGATATCTCATTTAAATCTTAGAGGCTACTTCACCATGATTACACCTAGCTCGACCGGTATGCCTCGAATTTTCTATAAAAGAGAACCATTTCACTTCCCTAATACATATTTTCTTTTCTGAATATAGACATTTTTTTGGGCTTCCCCTTTGTTTATCTACACTGTAAGTATGAGTTAGCCAAGTATAAAGAGGAGCCAACAGAAACCTCCATGTGTCTCTTCGAAGAAACTCAAAAGGTGAACTCTAGAGGCAGGTCCCCAAATGAGCGCATGCCCTCCATATTTTCCTGGACCAAGAAAGTTACCTCAGCCATTGAAAAATCGAGCATGGGAAGATCCAACAGAAGCCTCCACATGTGCATTCAGCAAAAATTCAAAGATGAAGTCCAGAGGCATGACCTCAAACAAGCACGAGCTCTCCACATGTCTAGGGTCCAAGAAAACTACACCGGCCATTTAAAAGTCTCAATATAAAGAGGAGATAGAGGAATCCTCCATGTGTCTCTTGATCTGCAACTCCAAAGGTGAAGTCCAGAGGTAGGCCCCTAAACGAGCATGAGACCTCTACATGTCCTGGGCCCAAGAAAGTTGCCTTGGCCATTGAAAAGTATGAGCATGGGAAGATCCATTGAAAACCACCATGTTTTGTTTGGTGCAACTTCAAAGATGAAGTCCAGAGGAGGGACCTCAAATGAGTGCAGGCTTTTCACGTTTCCTTTTGTGGGTCTTAGGAATTTACCTTATACTTTAACATCCTTCACCATAATGTGTCAAAATATCAAATAGACCCACCATGCCGCATCTAATTAGAAAATACCACATATCCATGGATGTTGGGACAGGATTTACAAAGGAGACACAATCGTGGAAGATACCCAACAACAAAAATTTTCCCCATAGAGAGAAGACTGTAAATAATACCAAGACTCAATGTGATCCACAACCCAAGGAAAGGACTTGACAATGACACCCTAGTGAAGGAAAATAATTACGCATCCACACAGGAAGACAAAAAGTGCATCAAACCATGCAGGCTAAAAAATTTAAATGAAAAATGGGTGAGATTACAATTGAGCACAACCACCACCTACCTACTGGGGAGATGAATATCACCTTGGAGGACATCTACAGGATCTTGAGGTTACCTATTGTTTGGGATCTATTGTATCACATGTCTTCGGATGAGTCAGTTGATCCTATGGTTATAGTTTTTGGAGAGTCCATGGGAAATTTTTCTTATCACAGTGTGAGCATTAGTGATGGAGAGATGTATGCCACACATCCATAGGAGACTAGATTAGTAGTGATGATGATGGTGGGGATTGGTTGTTTAGCACTCCCAGACTCATAGGCTAGTATATTTCCATAGGAATTGATGGGAGTATTGAAGGATATGATTGAGGATAGGGTCTTCTTTGCATGGGCGTCATCGTACCTAGTACAATTATATAGGGAGCTATGGGCCTATAGGAGGATTCAACGGTTTGGTTTGTGTTACACCTATTTTCTTCACTATTTTAGCCTATGAGAATATAGTATGGCTGCGTCTACTAAGTTGTCCATGATAGGAATGAGTACGGAGGGGTATACAAAGTAGGATTTAGATGGTGGATTCAGATAGGGGCACATGCAAGGGTGGACACAACGTCACAAGATGTGACATATAATAGGTGTATGTTAGATGGCATATCAGTAGTTGATATTTTATGTATGCCATATATTGGGTAACCTTCATTTAGAGTTATGGAAGAGGATTTTTAGGTTTACGGCTAGTGTGATGGATACAAGGATGTAGAACCAAAGAGCATGATAGGATACCGGTTGATAGGTTCAAAAGACGCAGGTTTGAGCTATAAAAAGATGTGCCTCTGCACTTCCCATAGTACCACAGGGATGATGTAGAGAGACCATTATCTCCACCGAGATACGCGAGATATAACGGGAGTAGAGGACTAGGTGGCCGATAGGAGGATAGAAAATGCGGGTTATATGAATGGGTATAGGCAATGGTGGATAACCCACTCTACAAGAAACACCTTTGAGGCCAAGATAAATGTATTTGGCTAACATTACTATTGAGAGGGACATATTATAGGGATAGGTGACTACATTATAGGACCAAGTCATGACATTATTGTGGCAGCTAGCAGCAACATAGGAATAGGTGACTACCTTACAAGGTTAGTTATAGGTGGCACATGTATAGGGTGGAGATTTGGGGGGGTAGGGTGTAGCATTGTAGTCCCAAATTGTTGCATTATAGGTGTAGGTGGCCACTTTACAAGAACAATTTTACGTATCCCAAGTACGGGATGGGGATGGGGGACACATGGCTGCCACTCCTTCATCTCTGGGACGCATGATGGATCACAAGTACAATTATCAGGTCCATCGGGATAGGTATGGGTACTTTCATAGGGATAAGGGCCCCTATTACTAGGACAAGGACCATAGATAGGTGTTAGAGTGATGGCACCTCCACAGGTGATATCTATGGATAGGTACAGGGAGGTCTTGGTGGAGGCTAGGTATTATGAGGATCAACTTACAAAGAGTGGTATCCCTTTTATTAGTTATGCCACTTACAAAGCCCAACAGGAAGCCAATGAGAGGTTCAATTCATGGACCCATAGTACCAGCAGTTCAAGGAGCCATCGGTCACATGGGTAGGACCATCGAGAGGTGACCAGCTCATAGAGACAGAGGCACAGTAAGGGGACAAGAGAGATCAACAGGTACCATGCCCTCCTAGAGATGAGAAGATGATGGAGATACTAAGTATTTTTGATTTTTGACTTATATATACTAGCTTGCATGCCGAAGATGTGAGATGTACATGATATTTTTTGAGAGACTTTATTTATATCTATATATACATTGTATTGACATACATAATTTCTAGTATATAGATGATGGCACTTATTTATGTTGTGTTTTGTTTTCATTCCATTGTATTTTAATCATGGAAAGTAGTTTTAAGAATGGTTTGTGTTATGATTTTTATTCCCAATGTATTGATGTTATGGAAATTTAGGTGTGTAGGCATGGTTTGGGTGATGTATGTTGTGAATGATTGATTTTATTTCCATTATATTGATGTCATGGAAACTAGATGATTTAAGCATGGGTGTAATGTATGAGTTGATTGAATGGTTTAATTTCCAATGTATTGATGTTATGGAAACTAGATGATTAGGCATGGTTTGGTTGATGTTGTTGTGATATGAGATGATGTTGTTTTGATTTCCAAGTTATTGTTTTTATGGAAACTAGCTATGTAGGCATGGTTGAGTTTGATTTGGATTTCCAATGTATTGATGTTATGGAAATTAGATGATTATGCATGGTTGTGTTTAGTTTGGATTTCTAATGTATTGATGTTATGGAAATTTAGATGTAGACATGGGTTGGTTGTGGTTGTGTTAATTTAATTTCCAAGTCATTGACATTATGAAAAGTAAATGATGATGTGTATGGGTGATGTATGGTTTGTTTTAGGTTAATTTCCAAGTTATTGTTTTTATGGAAACTAACTAAATAGGTTTTTTTATGGGGGAAGAATGGTGGGGGAAAAGAGTGTTTGAGCTAACCTTTGAGGGCCCCATGCCCTCGGAGTTCTTCCTACATATCCCTTGCAAAAGGGGCCTCAAGCCGATGTAGTTCTCCCATAAGACAGGGAAGAATAAGATTGGGTTAGTTAAGTTGAGTAGGTAGGTTGGATAGGTAAATTTATGGGGTAAGACATGCTAAAAAAAGAGGAAAAGAAAAATGTTGAATAAGTAATAGGAAAGGTAAATTAGGCATAGGCATAGATGAAGGTGTTATGGTTGATTCAATTTCGATGTTCTAGTCCTGCTAAAAAATCAATAAGTAAACAATTAAGAAAATAAAATAAGCAACATGCCCATATTTGGCAAGGACCATAATTGTCATACCCCTAGACTTATTGAACATAAGTCCCTATATACACTACATGAGTGATGGGTCTAGAGTTGAAAGAATATGCGTGATCACAATATGTAGAATACACACAACATCTCTTGAGTAAATAGGAGTAAATAAATGAAGGTAGGGTGGAGGGTTTTGTTAAGTGTAACCTTGTTGTGGGACAACATGCCCCTTCTGCAAGATACCCAAAACCAAAATAGGCAAGTCCATGACCAAAAGTTTCTATTTTTTTACTTTTTCTTTTTTTTTTGATTTTTAATGTATAGATTGATCGTTGCGGGAAGTCTATAATGGTATAAATAGGTTCTCCTTGAGTTATTCATGAATCTTATTGATGTGGGAAGCTATAGAATTATTTTATTTGAGAGATACATATTATTCTTCATTTTTGATAGAATAAATACATTGGGTAGATGGATTTTTATAGTTTTCCTTTGAGGGAGCTGTCTACTTAGAGTAACAAGAGAGAGGCATAGATTTCATTGTAGGTAATCATCTATGTGCAAGAATTTTGACTTACTTGGAGGAAATTTTTGGTTATCCCATTTTTGTTCGTTTTTGTACTTGTAGTCATGGACAAGACTATAAAGGAGTATAGGCTTATTTTATGAAGGAGAAACCATATCACGACAGAGGTTAGCTATGAAAGAGGGGTTTCAAGTGAAAAATGACCATGGGATTCCATCTTGAATAGGACAAAAATTATCCATGATAATCATGCCATGAGTAGAGTCGTGGTACTCATATTGAAGACAAGGCTAAATGGTGATGGATAATCACACAATTATAGTTGAAGTCTTTGGTCGAGAAAAAAAGAGGTAGGTGGAATAATAGGTTTTCTCAAGGGATAAGCATATAAGTGATGTAATACTTTATTCAATAGTATAATGGTCAAAGATGGAATGCATTAAGGGGCTCAGGTTTGGTTTTACCCTCAATATAAGATAAACAATAAGCTCTTGATCCATAGGTATGGTTGAAAATATAAGGTCCAATCCAATTAGGAGAAAACTTGCCCCGTTTAATTTTCTCCATTTTGGTCACATGTTGATTTTCCTTTAGGAAAAGATCGTCGATATTAAAAGTTCACTCCTCAACACATTTTTAATAAGCACACTTGATGCACTTTTGGTAGATTTGGAGGTGGTCTAGAGTGTTTAAATGACGTTTGTCCAATTGTAGACAACAAATTTGGGTCTTACGACACCCTGTACCCCGTATCTCATCCATGACCTAACCCTACCTCACCACCTAAAACCTTACACCTTTGAATTATTTATTAATTACCTTATAATTAATAAATCCACATCTCTAACCTTACCACCTCACTATGACCTAGCCCTAACCCTAAACTAACTTAATTAAGACCTATGACTTGGTCCAGACCCACACCCATGACTCATCACCCCTCACCCACATCAAAACAATCCTAATAATTACTTGACCAAGCCCACAACTGACCCCTCGAGAGAAAAGGAGGGAAAGTTGGCTATTTTTAGTAAAAATAGCCAACTTTGACTTGACCGACGCCGGTCCCTACTCGACCACCATCGGTTATGCAACCGCCATCGGTTCCCTGTAAATGACCTACCCGGCCAAAATGGGAGGATCCGAAATTCATTTGCAAGGTAGGAGTAAAGTGAGAGAGAGAGAGAGAGAAGGTTGCAGAGAAGAGCATTGAGTCCAAGACTATAATTGATCAACGAGATCACTATCACACTCATCCAAGCATTGGGAGAGTTAGAGGATAGCTTCATCAGCTCACTTTCGATTGTCGGATCATCCCACCTGAGCTTTTCCTTCATCACCACATTCCTTAGACCTATATCCTCGTCAGAAAGTAGTAAGTAGTATCTTGTATGCTTCTAGGCTCCACTTCGTGAACTTTTGATTGATAGTAATTATAAGCTCACCCCTGGATCTAACACCGAGAAGCACCTACACCTAACCTTCATTCATCCATCCCTATATTTCCTAGAAGACAACTTTCTCACTCTCTGAGTCTTCTCCATTGCCTTACTATTCCCCCAACCATCTACCAACCTTAAAAACCCCATAACCACCCTACAATCAACCTCTACCCAGAAGCCCCTGAATCACTGCCCCTACCGATATCGGTTATCCCCTACCGGTAGTGGTTTTATAACCACGGTCGGTTATCCAGTGACCAACATCGGTCACTGTGACTTATACCAAAACCAACCTTTCACCTATTTATCTCCTAACAACCTCAGATTCAGCCTGGTCTATCCCTGTAACTTGATCTGAACGTATCAATAACCAGTGACCAAACAAATAGAATGATGTTTTATTATGGGTAGTTTAGTCTCTATTGCTTTTAGTAATGAGGTACCTAAATCGTGATTTTGCAATAGCTTCTTTATTATCATTTGCAATAATTTATATTAAAAGGGAATTGACCACCTTTGAAAGGAAGTTTAGTATTTCCTGGGCCCAAGGCAGTTCCCTTACTTATTGTCTAACTAAAATCTGGTGGTATTGCATTCTTATTTATAGGTAGTCCTTCCCAAACAAAAAGGAGTTCTTCACAATTGGTCTAATCTCTCTATGGTATGCACACACCTTCCCAACACTCAATAGGTATTCCTCCTAACCCTAACCCCTTATCTGTTTCTCAAGAGAATGAAAGGATAGAAGCAACTCTATTTTGGAACTAAAATTTTGTGTGAAACATTTTGGCACGCCCGGTGGGACCCTTCTCAGGTTTCTTTATTTCTTGTTTGTTTTCATGTAGGGAGCGCACTTCTGTTTCTCTCTTCTAAATATTCGTAAAATAATTTTGTCCTTTTGGTAAAAGAACTTGTTTTACTTTAGCATCTTTGCATTAGTGAAATTTATCTTCTTGACCTCTTCTCTTTCTTTGCTTCATCGAATATCATTTTTGATTTAGGTTTAAAACATGTGCATCACATTCTTGCTTGTTGTTTTTCATTCTAGTGAACGTAGATTAAGTAACAGGTCATACACGTGGGGGTAATATCCATGGTATTGACGAGAAATTAATCTTACTCTCACTGCACAACACATACCAAATCACATCATAATCTACACAACATCTCAAACATCCCCCCTTTCCACAGTATTCCTCCACCCGATTGAGGTAGCCTTATAAGCCAAAACAAACTTGACATCTCCCTTAGGTATTTTGTTTAGGATTGACATCATCTTGCGTCTAAGGCATAAGCCCAAAAGTGATTAAAACTAATCCTAGGGTTAGTCTCTTGATTTGCTTGTGCATCTTGCTTGTTTTCTATTTTTCTTTCAGTTCTATTTCTCTGTTATACCCTGTCTCAGTGATCACTTCAGACAGTTTGGTGGGTATACTAAGCCTTGTTATCCCCAAACCAATGCCTCTTACATTCTCTCTTTTCCTTCACAGTGACCGGCACCGGTCCTCTTCTACCGACATCGATTACTGATGAATCCGGCTACCATCGGCTCGACCGACATCGGTTACTGAGGCGATATCGATTCTTGTGTTTCATGATTCACGACAAACCAACAACCTACCAATTCCAACATTTTGTTGCTATTTTTGTTCCTAATTGACTAATTCCCTGTTGTATCCTCTTGTCCATGGTTGTTATCACCCGGAAACAAGCCACAACCATGGTTTCACATGCTTGTTCCATGTCTTTGCCTAAGTCACCCCCTTCACATCCTATGGGGAATCCTACAGACACCAATGCTTTTCCCAAGATCTTTGTCGAGAGATCTGGATTTTGCTAAATTTTTGGATTTTAATCCTAACGCCGTATAATATTATTTGTCTCATACCCCCGATTGTACACATGACGGTCAGCTCCTCTTGGGTGTGCCTATCAATATAGCCACTCACTTAGCTCCTTCCCCACCTAATAACTCTGTCTCACTGTCTTCATCCTTAGCCCTGTCTCCTAGCTCAGTGGATTCGATGGTCCTTACTGCACCAATTGGCTTTCCTTTAGTTAATCTGGGGCCCCACATATCACTACCATCCACTGCCCCTACATCATCCCTCTCATAAATTTCTCTTTCATAACTTGTTCTTTACCACCTATCCACATGATCTTTCCCTCTCAGCTCCGCCCACCATTTCATTCTCGCAAACACATCGGTGGCCTCAACATCTTATATAGGAAACCCTTATTTGGCTGCCCCAACACATTCATCATCGATACCTTATCAACATTTAGCCCCACCATTGTCTAGTAGCGGATCTTGGCCCAATCCTCCTCCGTTTATGACGACAATACCATCATCTTACCCAACCAATGATTTAATCAAACAAATGACGGACAAGATGCAAAATCTTGAGGCTTTTGTTTCAGGAAGTCGTAACACCCTGACATACGAGAAAGTTTGTTGGGATCCTATTCATTTTTCTATTGCCCTTCATACATATCCTCCTCAATGGGAATTACTTGAAATTTACTCACTTTAATAATGAGTACCCTCAACAACACTTGTGATCGTTTAGACATGATTGCTATCTGATTGCTCATGACGATGCCTTACTACTCCATACCTTCCCCATGTCCTTATCAGGACCTACCTTAGAGTGGTACAATGCTTTAGCCCAGCACTCAATCTTCTCCTTTAACCAGTTAGCCCAATCTTTCTTGGATCATTTCTCCATCAATATTGCCAAGAAAGTATCCATTACTGATCTCTATGCCATCCAACAATTTGAAGATGAATCTATCACAGATTTTGTTGGACGATGGCGGGGCCTCATCAACCAACTTACTTATGCCTTACCTTAGGCCGAGCTCATCGAACTCTTTACACGGGCCTGCACTAAACACATTTCTCCCACCCTCCAAATTCAAACTTTCCACACCTTTGATGAGGCCTTTACTATGGCTCGGAAACTAGAGATTCGAGCCTTAGAGGAGGAGAAATTGAAGTTGCGCAACAAAAACTCAAATTTCTGAACCCAGGACTCCACTAACAAACCCAACACCACCAACTCTCACGCATCGGCTGCTTCGAAATCAAAAGGATCTGTACATGCGGTAACGGTCAAATCTCAAGCACCGTCTTATACCCAGCCGAAATCCACCTATAAGTATAAAGCCGAGCCCATCAAGTACACTCCCTTGGGAGAAACTTATGATGTGATCTTAGACAAATTTCTTAAAGCAGGAGCTATCACCTTTCCTCCTATTAAACCTCACTCGGGTTTGATTCACGCCACGCTATACCTTCTTGGTATAAAGAAAATGACTTCTGTAACTTCCATCGCATGAAGGGACACAGCCACGAAAACTACAAGATGTTGAAAAACATAGTGCAGGAAATGGTTGATATAGGGGATATAACCCTCGATAATCCTAATGCCCCTACTAATCGAAATTTAAAAATCTTCAACAAACCATTTCCAAACCATTCCTCTAACAGTAACACAAACCAAGAAACCTTAGCCAAGGAGAAGAGTGTGCATGAGATCCATGTGGTTTTCAACTCCCAACCAAGGGCTTCCATCGAGGAAATTCTGAATCGAGCCTCTTCACCGACGCAGGAGTCCTTGCCCCCTTCTCCTTCATCAGGACAAGAGGACAGCCCTGCTATTCCTTTACCCATAAAGGAATCAACCACCCAGAGTTCTCTTCTCACAGAAGAGCCTTCTTACACCACATCCCTGCAAGACTGTGAGCGGATGTTATCTAACTTATCTATTTCCCAAACATCTCCTTCTACCACTCTTGCTGTAAAAGAAGAAGGATCGCCACTTTTTCTGTCATCCTTAGAAGAGAAACCCCTTGAGCCTACATCACCAAATTCCTTAACCATGATGAATCCTCTAGAACATGCCCTCCTCCCTATCAGTTCTTCATCACCTAAATCTTTCTAGCGACCGGTTGACCTCTTAACACCCATTGATAAAGCACCTCATTCACCCCTGTATCACACCCCCAGTGGACCGGAATCACACCCACTTCTCTTCCATACCAAAATTCCCATCCATACGTGAAGATTGTCACCCCCCAGAAGATAGACGACTCTTATGGGAACGTTTGAATACACCATGCTCTACTCAAATGCAGATGACTAATCCAGACACCTCTACTATATACCCAAAGTTTTTACAAAAGCTCAAAATGCCTATGTCCTCACCTCCACCCCCCTCATCTCTGCCAAATACCTCATCCACCTCTATCAACCTAGCCAAACCTTCCCCTACGCTTGGGACTTCACCAATACCCAGCCTGACGCACCCACCTAAATGGTTAGACTTATCGAAAATAAAGTTGTTAATCCACCTAGGAGACAGACCCAATCTCCTCGAGTCCAATCTATGCCTCTACCACAACTAAAACCCTTGGCCCCAATCACACCACTATAGTAGGCATGGCTTCAACCCTCACTGTCACACCTACCTTCTATATTGGGGCCTCACCCCTCCACCTTGCCTCAATACACCATGCCTCCCACGTCTTCTTTAACATGACCAGCACCTTCTGCACCCATACAGAAATCCACAGGCATCTCAACACCATCACCCCAAGTATCTTGCCTACCTACCAACCCTAAGAAAACTTGATCATCGAAGGAATTGTTTGCTACCACTCCTCTTTCCCCATGGTTGTTTCCTGCCACCACGTCATCTGTGGCCTCATCATCTAACCAACTAAACATAACTTCACGCATAAGAAGCCACGCCTAGTTAAACCCAATCATCAAAATTCCTTACCTAAACCACCACCGTACGAACCACTCGTACCCAACCATTACAAAAACAATAAATGATCTCACCCACTCAATCAATAGCCTCATCTCGTATTTGACCCGCTCAAAGGATCTTACACCAAGATCCTTGATATGCTGGTAGGGGATGCGACCATTTCCCTACCCCCACTCAGACCCTATGATCCATCTAAACCTCGACCTATAGGTTATGATGAATCTAAAATCTATGCCTACCATCACTCACCAGGACACAATGTAGAAGGATGCAACGCTTTGAAAGCCATCCTTTGCCAGTTACCTATCTCAGATAGAAAATATTAGAAGGAAAACTTACGGAGGGAAAATCTCTTAGCTTCGATCCCTTCTCCTATACCACCTGTCCCCGCCTCACCAAAATCTATCATCATTTCAACCCTCCCTCTCGAGAACAATGACTTATCCCTGTCATCTTCCTCATCTCGCATTCATGATATCAACATGATTAGCATTGCTACTCGAGGTCATTAAAACAATGGAAAATCTAAAGAAAGCACACTGCGCAGCGTCTCTTTCTTCTTCCACCATCCCGATCGCACCACCACCTAAAGTGGTTATTTGTTAACTCAACTACCCAATCTCTCGATGGAGTTTCCCATCACACTATAATCAAACAAATTCACCAATATCCTATAAAAATGACACTCTATGATCTCATTCAAACATCTAAATCACATCGACAAGCTCTAATTGGCATCCTTGAGGGATAGAGGTCTACCTAACGAAACCTTTCCCGTCGCCTCCATCTTAACACCCAACCACGTCACTTCTCTCACCAAACAACCTACCTCCACAACCACTTCGTCCCTGTATAGCAAGCCGCTACTATCATTTTTTCCAAAGAAGAAATTGTCGTCTTTGGTGCGAAGATATTGACCTCGCTCTTTTCATCTCGTCTTACGTCAGGACATATGTGTATGTCATGTTATGATTGATAGGGGCACTATCCTAAACATCATCTCTTCCAAATCCTTCCAACAGATGAATATCTCTCCTAGTTACATGTGTGCCAACCCCACCATGTTACATTCATTCAACGATGCTATTACTTCTACCCTACGCACCGTGATCCTTAACATTCGTGTAGGGCCACGTGCCTTACCGAAATCTTCTATTTCCTTGAGGGGGAATTCAATACAACATGTTAGGCCACTCTTGGATCCGGGCCATGGGATGCGTTCCTCCACCTTACATAGATGCATAAAATTCGAGTATGAGGGAAGTCATACACCATCACGGTGACGCTTCCCCTTCAAAACTTACAATATGTTATATTGCCCTAATGATGTGCTTGTACTAGTCAAGACACCCATTGATCGACCCAACCATCTACTTCAACCACGCCTCAACCATCCACCTTAGCCAAACCCACACCTTCGACCAATGAAACCACCGATGCGAATACCTCTTCCTTCCCCATGGACAACATCCCAACCTTGGATCCCTTGGTAGGTGTTTTTCAACACCTTACGCTGGGGGAGTACCGCCTATATAACGTTAGGACCTTCCATACCCCACAAGAGTATGGATAGTTACATGCGCATCCTACCTACGACCATCATGTGGGGGAGGTGATCTCCTATGGACCACCTAATTGCCACACCAACCTAACATATGGGGGTGTCAACGCATCCTTTGTCACCCCTGAACCTCCCCTTGGTGTGGTTCCCTTCCAATCTGATTTTCAATATCTAACCAATCATTGTGTTTCCCTCACCTTCCTAACTCGTTGTTCTTGGAAAGGTTTTGGTTTCGGTCTTTATGAACAAGGCCAACATACGATCATTCCCATGACTACACGTAAACACAAATATCGTAGTGGTCTTGGATTTTTGAACCACTGCTTTGAAGAAACCTCGTGTCGATTGTATCGAGGAAGATGACAAAGTCACCCCTTACAAACCATCATCGCCCATTTTTCCATCTTCACCCATGGAGTCGATAGACCCGAATCTATCCCTCCTAACTTTTCTAAAATGATCTTTTCTTATAGCTCTTGACCACCTTCAAATTTATCAAAAGCGCATCAAGCGTGCTTATGATAAGTGAATTCATGAGCATACCTTTAAGATTGGTGATCTTTTCCTCAAAGAGAATCAACATGTAACCAAACTAGAAAAGAGCAAACGTGGAAAATTTGCTCCTAATTGGATTGGGCCTTACATTATCACTCACACTTACGGATCAGGTACTTATCGTTTAGCTTCGCTTAATGGTAAACCTAAGCCTGAACCCCTTAATGCCTTGCATCTCCGACCATTCTACTATTGAATTTAGTGTTACATCACTTCTTATCTACCTTGTGCTCGTCCCTTGAGATCATTTACCACCTCATACACCTTGTTTCGTGTGTATCAAAGTAGAATCAAACTCACGTGGTTTGATCATCACCTCCTCTTAAAGATTCCTTCCTCTTTTTAGTCTCGGTCCATGACTTAAAAGTATAAAAATAACGAGTTCTCAATTATACAATTATGTGATATTCTTGAGTCAAAATTCCTACAAAACTATATGTTTCATGCCAAACAGACATCTAGACCTCTAAGCTATAAACTAGACTGCTCCCTCGAAGGACAGCTATGTGCAAAGCCACATCTACTACTATAAACTAGACTGCTCCCTCGAAGGACAGCTATGTGCAAAGCCGCATCTGCTACTATAAGTAGACTACTCCCTTCAAGGATAGCTATACAAAGTTAGCCTCTATCAAAAGCTTCTCGCATTGATCAGCTTTGTGAAGACCTCAAGAACAACAAAATGCATATCCCATATAGACTTCCCGCATCGATCAATCTATATCTAGAAAAATAAAAGCAGTATTCAAAAGAAATTTTGAGTCATGGACTTGTCTATTTAGGTTTGGTTCTCTTTGTCGAATAATCACCTTATAACAAGTTCTTTGCGCCCCAACTATACCATCCACCTCACCTCACCATTCTTCAAAACAACAAAACTCAAGGGACATGACGTATATCCGATATATTGTGATTATACAACTCTTTTCACCTATTGATTCTCGCCTATGCAAGGTACCTAGGGATTCAAGCTCATCCTACGATAATACAAGGTTTGTTTAGCCCTTTCCAACTATGGGACAAATTTTCCTCTTTTACCCAAATCTAGGATTATGTGTTAACCTTAATCAGGACACGGTTTCCTATTCTTGGGTAAGCTAACCCTTGCTTGACCTATACTCACACCAACACCGCAATACCTTACCAACACCAACAACATTACTCTACCAACATCAAACTTTTACCAACCAACAAATTGCCTAACCACAACTAAATTACCTGAATTCACCTCTCCCTGGTCCTAAGGGAGAACTACATCGGTCTGAGGCCCCTCCTTGCTTTGTGTAATGGGCTATGTAGGTAGCACTTAGGAGACATGGGGTCTCCCAAGGTTAGCTCGACCATCCCCTACCATCACCTATCATGTGTTGTGTTTTACTTAAAAATATAAATATTTTCACATATTTATATTGATAACACTCACCTTTGTCCTTTTTCAATCCAAACATTCAAAACACAAACATTCTTATTATTATCATAAACTCAAATCAACATACATATTCAGTTTTATTTAGATGTTAAAAAATACATCTTCTTTATCATCGATGCGCAGTCAAAGCATCCTTATTTATTCTTCTACCCCTATGAAATTGACTTAGGCCCTCGTGCCTCATCCCAAACTAGGTGGCGATGGTGATCATCGACACCGCTCACTTGGCCTCTTCATCCTCAAAGGTGTCACTACTATTGATTCCTCCCACTGATCCACCAATCTCTCTTGTAACATACAAATACGTCCTCTCGCGTGGAGGAATCTTGCCTCTAGTCTCCCCACTCGTGACTGCGAAGCCTCTAATAATCTCATAGTCTCGTTCACTTGTGTTTGAATTTGATGAACTAAAACTTGTAGGTGGTCTCTCTCCACTGTAACCACAGCTATGTCAGGATGATCGGCCCTCTCATGTGTATCTCGTAGCTCTGCTACCCACCATAATCTATAAGACTTTGTCACTCCTGCATCCATTACCCTGCGATCGACTGTCTCTTCTGGTCCTTCTGGAAGTGTCGGCCATGGAGGTGAGAATGGTGCCTCGACATCGATCCTCCTGTATGGTCTATGAGCCATGGGTATATCCTAAAAAAATCCAAATTGTCACCACACGTGATCTAGAGGAATCCTCTCGTACTCACCTGGCCTGTGTCTCGTGATCCACCTCAATCGCTCTACACCCCTCAAATCCTCGGCTATGTTTGCCATCACCATATAGTTCCCGTAAGGCCTCCAATGGATATCCACAATCGTCACCATCTCCCACATCTACCTATAATACTCGAGCATCATCTGTCATGGTCTCGGATCTCACCTCTTGCTCTGTCTGGACCCATCGCCTGAATCCCAACCTTTGCACTCCTGTCTCTCCTGCCTGGATGGGTCGGCCTATTGGTCACACACACACAATGTGCTCATAGGCCCAACAATGTAATAAGTATGCACAATCTAGTGTAGTCCTGTGATTTCACTTGCATGCCCATAAACCCTGTATAGCTTCGCCAGATATGCGGGTGCCCATGCAAAAGTAACGCTCCCTTCTATCATTTCCTGAATAATACACATCAATGATTTTGGAAATATTCCCGTCTTCTCTAGGTAATGCATAATACCCCACCGCTATCATTAATACCACGACCAACCTTATTACCTTAGGGTGTGTCGCAAGTGAATGTCAAACCTGCTATGTCAAATATCATACTAATTTGGACCAAATGTCGTCGTTATCGCTGCACGTGCCGCATTAGGCCCCGCTGCACGATACACTTTGGTCTTCCTATAATTGGAAGTCTCAAAATTCAAAACACATCTTCTAACGTCACTATCATCTCTCCTGTTGGCAGATCAAAGGTATTCTTTTCAGATTCCATCTCGATCTCACTTCAGCGCAACATAGCATGATTGCGTGTGATTCGTGAATAATAGCAGATTCCGCTTAACCCCACACGGTTTATTAATGCCCACTCAGCTGGTGTTACATCCACTCGGACTTGTGACAACAAAGTTGGCACCCTATCATTCATCCTCAACCCTTGCCTGTGCCTACACACATCAAACCAACAAACAACAAATCAAAAATAAATTCCCACGTGTTTTTTATCACAATCCGTAACTTTACACAGTAACCGATATCGGTTATAGATAACCGATACCGGTTACCTAACCGATACCGGTTATTCCTAAACGATATCGGTCACTGTCAATTCCATCTACCCTGCTCAAAAACACCACCTATGATAACTTATTCGCTTGTTTGTGCCTCTCTATACCTAAAAACATATCCAAAACCTCGATTACCTACCCCATAACACTCACCCCATCCCAAACCTTTTCCTATCACCTTTATTTTTCATCTCTACCCACTTACCTTCCCACATCCTATTCATACGCATGCAAAAATTTAATTCCAACCAAAAATTATACCTCCTGGGATGCAGCAGTTTGAGGTGGAACCTGTCTTCCCTCTCCTCTCTGCCCACTAGATGCTTCTCCTTGTTTAGCCATGTTCACCACCCTCTTCACTATTACTTGCCTTTACACCTTCTTAATCCAAGCCCACGATCACTTTACTTGTCTCTTTCCTCCTTATCACTCAATTCTCCCATGCAATTACCTGTATCGATGTCAAAAGACCTTACATCCTCATATTTAACATGTTGCATGACTCTAAAAATAAGATTTCAGTTGCCTCCCAAGCTTTTCTATTTTTAGAAAAGCTCATTTAAGAGTAACCGATATCGGTTAGCTAATCGGTATCGGTCAGGTTGTGACCGACATCGGTTATCTAACCGATATCGGTCATCTGTCTCCTCTTGCTTAAACCTAATCCTTTTCTTTGTTTTTTTAATTTTTTTGGCAGAGCCCGCCTCTTTTCCCTACATAACGACATCACTATCAACATCCATCATCATAATAAACATCAACATTTCAAAACATATGCATATCATCAAAACATCATCAACATCATCTATATATACATCAAATTCCAATACCATCGACAAAACACATACAACATTATAATATATGCATCAAATCGACAATTCTACACAACATGTGGATCAAATTCCTCATCTATATATCATTAAATCAATGTTAAAATATACAACTTGCCCTGCATGGGGCCTCTATAATACAAAATACAAATTCGGCATGCAGGTCGTTGTCTCTACTAAAATCGGACTTAGCTCACAGGCCGGTCTCTCAGTTCAAAAATATACTCTGCTCGAAGGCCGGTATCAACTATACAAAATGTACTCAGCTCACAGGCCGGTATATACAACAAAAATGCATACATAAATCCTATGAGGGCACGCAGGCCTCTATATACACACTCGGTTCGCAGACCGGTGTCTCTATCAACAAATCCTCTATCAAATCAACAAAACCCATCTCTACTCCTGGGGTGACTCATCTCTCTCCCCCTCCCTCGGCTGTCTCTCAGCTAGCCCCTGTGCCAGATCTCACCTCCTACCTGTAACCGACCCACCGGTTGTGGCTGCGGCCCCCTGTGACCTGTGACTCGGGATGTCTCGGCTCTATGAGCTACATATGGCTGATAATCTGCACCCGGTACCATCTAGTACATCCTGATAGTAATGGGCCTCCGCTCTCACCTCCATGTATCGGGCCTATGCCACCATGGCTGGTGGGGCTGGTCCCCGGCTCCTAAAAGAAGTGGGCCTTTCCCTACCTATACACCTTGCCCTACCGTACACCACGACCCCGAGCTCGTACTCTATGGTGGTGGTGGAGCTACCATCGAAGCCTCGCACCAGGGACCTAAGGTTGCTGCAGTGCTGTGCTTGTGCACTATACTGTGCTTGGGCCAACTGCCCCTGTAGCACCCCAATCTGTGCCTATCTGAGCATAAGCTGCCCTATATAATCGCACCTTTGACCCAAGAGACGGTCCCTCTCCTTGTAATAGTTTCTAAATCTGGCTATGGGGTTTGTGCTCTCACGGCCGCCCTCTACCCTGCCCACTAAACCAAAAATGAGCTTGTCACCCCGACGTCATCCATTATCTCATATGTCGGTCTCTCTGCTTTGATCGGCAGTACGGTGGCTATAGTAGAGGCAGTGGTGCCTCTACATCCTCCCTCCGATACTGTGGGAAGGGAGGTGGCTCATCCTGCTGTAGGCCTAACTGTCATCATACCCTCTCTAGGGGAATCGATCATACTCCCCGGGTCTCCGTCTAGCTATCCAGAAGATGTACTGGATCCATTGCAGCTATGCTCGGGCTCCTCCACGGGGCTGATGGCCTCTGTATGGCCTCCATATAATATCTAATGTCATCAGGCCCTCTAACATATGCCTGTAATAAGTGACATCTCGCCCTGCGATAACTACTCGTGGCTGGCCCACGACCCCCAACCACCTCTAAAACCCATATCTATAGACTTCCTATGGCCCTGGCTGCTGGGGCAACCCTACTGGTCATATACACATGATATGCTCATAGGCCCAATAGTGTAACAAGAATGTCGAACATATCCCGAATCACCTCATATGGCGATAGCCCTAGAGCTCTGTATATTTGTGCATTTTCGTGATACACTTGGTGCCCATGCATATCATGTGTGCTCCTCCACCATCTCATGTAACACTCCCATCAGAGTCCGTGGGAATCGGCCTCCCTCTGAGTTAGGGAGGGTGAAGTAGGTGATACCGATCATCATCAGCACAGCAAGCCGTGTCTCTTGTCAATGCGTGTGATACATATCACCATAGCAGATGCTCACATTATGATATGTAATCAATGAGGTTGCATCCCTGAATACTGTAAGATGCTATCCATCGTTGTCTTAGTATCCACCTGGAACACCTCCTCACCGATGATCGGCAGTCTCAAGATGCGATACACATCCTCTAAGGTGACTATCATCTCTCCAGTAGGGAGATGAAAGGCATTGGTTTCGGATCCCATCTCTCGATGAGGGCAACCATCAGGCTGTGGTCCTTATCCATAGCCCTATACCTCTGGACTCCATCGAGTCCAACCTCCTGTATAACTACCCATTGCGCTGCGGTCACATGTGGCCACATCTGCCCCGAGAGGCGTCATCCGATCTCACATCATCACTTGGCGTGCTGCAAAATAACCCACTCCATTAGGCCTACCCTTTACAAAACCACTACCTTAACCCTCTATACTCACTCACCCACCCAATCACAACCCGACTCTATAAGCACATCTACACCCCCTATCTTACCCTATACATCTATAAATTCCTTTCACTCTTATGGTCCTTCTTTAAATATCCTACCCACTCCAATCAAACCTAAAACACCTCATCTCCCTCAACATCAATAACCCCACCCAACAAAAATCTACAATATCCCCTTTACCTATCCCACACCCTACCAACCGCCCCACTTATACTCCACCCGCTATACTCTCACCCTATAACCATACCTCAACCAATTTAACCCCTCCTAATTCATACACAATCCATAACCTATCCTACCCGAACCGGCCCCCAACCACCCGATTACCCCCCACCCCAATAACCTTTCCTAGCAACTCTACCTTCTCCCCCTTCACCCCAAAAATCTATCCTACCTGCCTACAAAAACCAACACAACAAATTTCACAACCTTACCTCCTACCCATGGTGACTGCAGTGCGGTCACCTCGATTCGCCATCGGTCCCCCACCAACTGTCTATATCCAAATTTTATGCACCGACGTCGGTTGACACATGACCGACACCGGTCTCTTTAACCACTAATCTACACAACTTTCACTGTGACCGATGCCGGTCACCTAGTGACCAACATCGGTCCATTGTGGGATTACGGGGCCGGACCAAAAATGGCCCCCAAATCCCCTTTTTTCCTATTTCTACCCATCTACCCAGCACAATTGCCTAAAAACTTACCCACCCTGCCGTTTTGGCCTACCTAACATATCTACCCACTCCATTTTACGATTTACCTTCATTTATTCATTATTTTATCAAATTTTGGATTCCTACCCCAAAACCCACATCCTAGCTAAATTCATCAACTTCACACAAATAGGGATTTAGAGCCTACCGGTATGACTACATGTCATCGTGGTGGGATAGGTGGTGGTGGTCCAACTCCTCCAGCACCTCCAGCACCTCCTGCTCCTCCAGGATGTGCCATAGCTCCAAATCTCCTCAGCAGGGTCCTCAACCAATCAAACTCTACCTCCTGATCTCTGGGGCCTACCAATAATTCACTCCCCCACTCAACTAGTGCCAACTCAGCCCAAACACACAACCCACTCACTTCAAAAACTCAAACAAGAAAAAGTTGGCACTCAATTTCACAAAGTGAAAATGACATGCCGTATTTTTTCTTTTTATAGGTTTTCACCCTCTAACCGATATCGGTTATAGCACGCCCTAGGTGACTGATATCGATCACTAATAACCGATATCGGTTATAGGCTTAGTTTAACCTAATTCCTACCCTTATCCACCAATCTCCATTTCTCACCACATTGCCTACCCCCGGCTTTGCTAAATAGCCTTATTTTGAATTCATCGGCCCAACCCAAGGCCGTAACCAATCAATTGGCCCACCAAAGGCTGCAACCAACCAATCGGCCCGACCCAAGGCCGTAACCAACCAATCGGCCCGACCCAAGGTTGCAACAAACCAATCGGCCCGACCCAAGGCCGCAATAAACCAATCAGCCTGACCGGGCGTAGCAAACCAATTGGCCCAACCCAAGGCGCAACCAACTAATCGGCTGACCCAAGGCCGCAACCAACCAATCGGCCCAACCCAAGGCCACAACAAACTAATCGGCTGACCCAAGGCCACAACAAACCAATCGGCCCGACCCAAGGCCGTAACAAACCAATCAGCTCGACCCAAGGCCGCAACAAATGAATCGGCCCAACCTAAGGCCGCAACAAACCAATCGGCCTGACCCAAGGCCGTAACTAACCAATCAGCCTGACCCAAGGCCGCAACAAACCAATCGGCCCAACCCAAGGCCGCAACAAACCAATCGGCCGACCCAAGGCCACAACCAACCAATTGGCTCGACCCGAGGCGCGCAACTAACAATCGGCGACCAAGGCGTAACAAACCGGGCCGGTCAGTCGACCCGAGGCCGCAACAAACCAACCGGCCCGACCCAAGGGCTGCAACCACCCAATCGACCGACACACAACTGCACCAATTAAGTACCTTGACCAAGGCCCGCAAATCAAAAATTCTCTCCACCCATCATGTACTTGTTTGTTCAATCGAGCTCACCTGTTCATGTTTTAGCACGACTAGGATACTTGACTTGTTCAACCAGCCATTTGCCTAGACCAAGACCGTGACGTTTATTTCAACCACACCAACCATTTGGTACTTCCGAACATGCCTAAACATTCCGGTACCTTACCCATTATATCCTGTTATCTCGCATTTTTGAGTTTACGCCAAAACTATCAGATAACCCTACGAAATTTTTAAGTTGATTTTGTAAAATTGCCTTTATGAGAGATAATCAGGTTTTCGGGTTTCACCAACAGGATAACATGTGTTTTGAATGCTTTATGTCTTGTGTTCCCCGAAACCCGAAACCCACTTCAAGTAAGTCGAGTCGGGTTTTCGGACCTTCGTCACATCGGAACATGCCTTATCCAGAAACATGTTCGTGTCACCTGTCTTCCGATACCCAAAGTCTTATTTAGTCCTTCATGTCAGGTTTTCGGAACTTTGAAGCATCTAAACATCTCATGCTTTGCGTCGATTGTTTCCCGCAACCCGAAACCCGAATTACTTTAAACACCTTTGTGTCGGGTTTTCAGACCTCACGAGCATGCTGACATGGCGTTAATGCCAAGTTGTCGGGTGAGTTAGCACGTGCCAGTCGAAGTGTATTAATTGCAAATTTTCTTATATATATGTGGATTTCCACGTCATTTTTACCGAACGTATTTTTAACTCGTGGATTTTCGCGCATGCTTCTCCAACCTCGAAACCCGAAACTCGCCTGTGCCCGATTGAATTGCCCATTTTTTATCTTTCCTTGCTCTGGTTGAAGGTATCTCTCTCTCCATTCTTTGTTCATGGTTTTTATGGATTGATTATGTATGGGATTCTTCTCATTTTCTTACCAAGTTTGTGGGGTTTTTATTCTTTTTCCTTTTGGGGTTGTTTTCCAAACCGGGTTTATGTTTTAGGGTTTATCTCTTTGGAATTACCACTTTGTGTTATTTCCCCATAATTTTGTTGTAATTAAAATGTGTTTGGTATATGAATGGTAAAGAAAGAGCTTGCATGTTTTAAATTCAACAAAAACCTGTTCCCTCTTCTCGGGTTTTGAAGGGTGCTGTGCAGTATCAAAGACCCGAAGTATATCAGAAGATTTGGTGTGCCAGGATTTCCAAAGTTTCTGACATCTTCAAAGTGCTGGGCTTTCTCAAGTTTCTGACATCTTCAAAGTGCCAGGCTTTCTCAAATCTCTCGACATCTTCATCGTGCTAGGTTTTCTCAAGACTCGACATCCTCACCGCATCGGGTTTTCTGGATTCCCGACATCCTCCTCAGTGTGTCGGACTCTTCCATCCTTCCGGCATCTCCAGTAGGTTGGGATTTTCACAGTGTGCAACATCTCCTGATCTCTCGAAACTCTCTTCCTTCGAAATCCTTCATGTCGGACCCTGGTCCATCACAAGAAAAGACTGAGAAGTCACGAAGGATGAAATACAAGTTCAGAAAGGTGGATTATCCATCATATATCGATTGCAATTATGACATCTGAGATACAGAGCTCAGAAATATAGATATTGAGGATTTCTGGAGTAGGGTAAAGAGCTCTTCCCAAACTCCTTGGATGAAGTCGATAGCCGATAGTGGTTTACCTCTTGCAGCGGGTTTTCCTATGTCCGCTCAGTGCCCTGAATTCATCTTAGCCTGTGCTTCCAGTTATGACTCTACTTCTGTGTGGTGAGAAATCAGGCGAGAGAAGTTGTGATCAAGTTAGATGGAGGATACTTTGATGATCTCCTCAAACTACCCAATTTTGAAGAATATGGAGAGTTAGATATCAAGTCACCTCAGAAATCTTGGGATAACGATCACGAAGATTGTATCAAGCATGTAAATAAGAAGTTCTCGATCAAAGCCAAACCGGCTGTCTCGATTCCCAAGACTTATCTTCAGGAGTGATTTCATTCGGGAAATCAATGACATCATCACTCTGTTGAGTCAGGTTTTGGTTTACCCCAATCAAACGTTTTCAAGGGTGGATGTATCAATTCATGATCACCATCAAGAAGATCCAAAGAAGGGATTGATTGGGGCACTCTCATTAGTAATGAGATAGATTCCCAAATGACAATAGTCTTGTCCACGGGGAAGTTTTATATGTCTTCATATGTCACCTATGTAGTGGCGGGATGAGGAACTATCCCGGTTGGATACCAAGGGAAGCGAATGGTGGAACATGTTTATCAGCATTTCCCTCAAGCCCGACAAGAAAAGGGTCTCGGGACCAATTCGGGAGGGTAAATGACACCTTATTTTATGAAAACATCTGCAAGTTAAATCTGAATTGAGGAAAACAAGAATCTCGGATGAGGCTGGGCTGAAGTTTCCAAATGGGGTTGTGTCTTTTACAATTTAAGAATTTCACATATCTTTGGCGATCATGTACTTGGGGATCCTTTCCGTCTACCCCGATATCCGGGGATAAACTAATATTGATGGAATTGGTTAGGCAATCGTTAAATTTCCATAAGTTCCAACAAAGTAAACATAAGGATGTTGTATCTTTCCCAATTTCTATTGGGAGATACACTTTTTCGACAGTGGTGAAAGCTAAAAATGTTGTCCATGAGCTTCAGGACAAGTTGAAGAAGCATATGAAGCCCCGAGATGGGTTTGACATTCGAGGAGTCCTCAGGGCGTATGGAACCCTGCACCTACACAGGCCAAGCATAGAGGACATCTGGATTGATCTGCGTGATGAGGTTGTTGTTCATAGAAAGGATCATAGTAGATTAACACTTGTTGAGATTCAAACACTTGAGCTGCGACTGACTTACCAGAAGGTACTAGTGACAATGAAAGTGTTCTGGATCTTTCCTATGATGGACTAAATGAAGATCAATATGTTTTCCCACCTATTGATTGGTCAATCAGTGAAAAAGCCTCCATTACAGATAGGTCAGCTCTGATTCTTGCACACACCAAAGCATGGCTCTCCTCTTGGGGAATGAGTTTTAAAGATGATAAGTTTTCAAAGTTGGCTGCTTCAGAGGCGGGGCCCTCCAAAAAGGAAAAGGACAAAAAATCTTCTAGGGGGCCTATAAAAGTCAAGTTTGTCAAAAGAGGAAAGAAAGAGAAATCTCTTCAATTATTTCTCCGGTTGAAACGGTGGATGTGCAGAATCACCAACACCACCAAAAATAGGAGAAATTACTTTGAAAAAGAAGGAAGTCAAGCATCGGTTTCATCATTTGTTGATTGCCCAAGCCGAAGGGACCTTATCTCTTACATCCCGGGCTTTGGATTACGAATCCCGTGCCTCCCCCTCACAACCACTCCTACCTCCTCATTCTCCATCAACTTCTTCAATAATGGCGGTATTTTTTACGGACTTTCACCCCTCTCTCTTTGGGACCCAAGTGATCACCAACATGCCCCCTCCTGTGCCTCTTTTTATCGGATCTACTACCACATTAGTAACTATTCCTCCTTCACTAGTAGAATCTTCTCCCCTTGAGAGTACGATACCAGCTTCTACAACATTGGCAACTTCCTCTGATATGCCGCAATGGCTACTCGAGAAAACTCTGAGGAAGAGTAAAGTGATTGTACCCCTACCAGCCTTTGATTTTAGCTCACTCAAGGCTACTACTGCTAAATCGGCCAAGAAACACAAAACAGTTTCAAGGGTTTTGGTGGACGCTTCAGGGCATAAGTTTGTAGAGATCGCCACTCCGTATTTGAAAAAACCAAAGAGGACGTAATGACCTCGATTATCGAGATAACCAGGGTGGCTCTAGGAAGAGTGACAGCAGAAGGGGCACAACAAGATGCATGGGATGCCACAAACGTGCTGTGCCGAAGTTGAAAGAAACAAAAGACAGTAGAGATGAGCTTAAAGGAAAAGTGGAGCAGTTGACTGAGGTTTTGCTTAAACTCTCAAAACCCCTTGAATCCATACCATCTTCTTCTATCCCTGTCGGATTCGATTTCTCATCAGTGCCTACAATTGAGAAGATTAATAAAAAAGGAAGGGTGGTCGATGAATGGATCCAAAGGCTGCTCCAACAGGGGAAGGAAGTGATTCAAGACGTTGTGAAAGTTTATCAATCTTTGGGGGACATTCAGAAGGATGGAGAGAAGATGGACGATGATTTCTCTCAAGAAATTGGACATCTTGATTTGACTTGTGAAGCTCTCCAGGTATTAAAGCAAATACCATCACATATCTTGGTAGAAGAAGGCGTCATCCCACATGCGGATAAGCATTTCCAGCTGACTAAAGCCATCAGGTTCAGGGTGAAGATTCTCAATGAAGCCTGCGGTAAGTTGAGAGAGTCAAGGATAAATTGATTGATGGCAGAAGTGATCTGGAAGAAGAGTTGTTGAAGATTTGTCCTAAAGTGTTAGTTGGAAACTCAGGCATCCTGTCGGCCAATGATCTTTTCAAACAAGTCCAAGAGTCTGTTCAGCATGAACCAACGCATGGATTTGGTATTGAGATCATCAACCGGTTTGTAAGAATTGAACATTATTTAGAGGCCTTGAGAAGGCTCAAGCAAAAGATTGAAAAAGCTTCCCAAAGAATGCTAGTGATACCCATGAAACCTACAAAGTTTTGAATGATCATTCCACTGCACCGACAAAATGAAATGCAAGGCATAATTCGAAAGTTCCAAGAATTTCAGAAAAAATAGGCTCACGGTGGAGGAAGAGAAAGAGGAAGGAGAAAAGATGATGATTGATTAAGTCCCAATGTTTCATGTCATTTCAATCTTGAAATTGACATGTCTTTTTCATTTTTCTTTCGTCACATAGGAAGCAAATTTTGACTTGGTCTCCTACGTGAGAGTCAAGAAAAATAAAACTCTGTTTAAAGAACACTATTTTCTAGGATTTATCCTATTTTCTCTCGATCCCTTTTATTATAAATAAGGGATGCTTATGCATTCCAAAGGGTCGAGATTTTTGTAATATTCAGAGCTATTGGAAAGAAGAAAAACTTTGTGTTTTCATTCAATCATTTTGAAGAATAGGAGTTGATATTATTTCGCAAACTTTGTGTTGTGGGATATATCTTTCTTAAGACATTGTTCTTACGTTCATGATCTTAAGCTATTCTTTGCGTAGCATCTTAGTGTTTCTAATCATCTCAGACATTATATTTATGATCTAAAGCTCGTATGATTATTTCGTGCTCTGTGTTTACTCGAAAGAAAATACGTTTCTCTCATTTCCTTTCCATTGTGCTTCTTTCATTGTAATAGTTTCTAACCCAGTTCATTTATGAAAGCAATACCTTTGAATCATGTGAATGTGGATTTCAGGATTCTATCCCAACCCCAATGGTTAGATCGGTGTGAATTTTGTATATATTGTTTTTGCTGTGTTTTAGATTAGTAATAAGCAGGCAGCCTCACTTGTCTTTGAGGAGGATTTAATCCCATATATTGTGGTTGAACCTCATATTTTGGATTGACAAAATATCCAACCAACAGATTTTTGGCGACTCATTGGGAATACTGATTAATAATATAAAGCTTATCCTCTTGGTGTTTGGAAAATCTGTATTTGCCTTATTTTCAACAAGATCTCTTTATCAATTCAAGCTGGCCGGGAATATCTTCACTCGGTCCCGCTTGAGCCCAAGTTGAAATTGACCCACTCTTTGAGTTCTACAACAAGACAATTTCAGCCTATCCCCAACAACATTTTTCTAATCGAACCAAAATTTCTTCGCTCACTGTTTGGAGAAACCGGATTCCCATAGAAGCGGGAAGTGTCTGCAACTTGTCATGCATTACTCTTTGTCTCGATACTCGGATCCCTATATGCACTCTTTTCGAAGGATGGCAAGACAACACTCGTGCCTTGGGGGCAGCGATTATTGGTCCTCTTTCTTTCACTCCACCATTACACGAGTTACCACATGGATCAGTAAAAACATTCCCAAATTCCATGGGGATGGGAAGCGGCATCTTGATGAACACATTGCATCTTTCTTTGTAGCGCACGGTGTCCTTGGAGTAGCTCACGAAGATGTTTCTATTCGACTTTTTGTTAAAACATTGCATGGTGCAGCAGCTAAATGGTTTTATCATCTTCCAAATGTGTGCATCACAAACTGGGCTACCATGCGGACCAAGCTCGAAGCACATTTCAAACCAGCCAAATATTCTCATGCCTTGTTAGCTCAACTTACTCATATGAAGAAGGAATCTCATGAACCCATGCGGGACTTCGTGGAAAAGTTTAATAAACTGATTCGAAAGATTCCGAAGATAGCTGTTCCAACTCCGGAAAATTAGAAATGCTTCTTCATTAATGCTCAGCCTCCTGATGTGAGCTTTTTATTAAGAAGGTCGGTTATCCCAGATTTAGCTGTCGCTCAGTCAACAACTATTGAAATAGAAGATGATCTTATTTTGGCCGGAAGAATCAAGAAAGACATACCCAAACTCAAAAATCAAGGTTCTTCTCAAGGTAATACTGATCCTATGTTTCAAAAAATGGCTAATGATTTGATCGCTTTAAAAAATCAAATGTCTCAGTAGGTGAACAATGTTCCGTATCGGGATATCCCTAGACAGAATTTCAATAACAACAATGGTGCACCTGCAAGGGATAGGCCGCGATTAACTCCTGCTCAACCGAGGCTAGCGATTGAAGCTCCTCCTATTAATGTGACAGTGGAAATAGTTGAAGAAGAGGAAGAACCAGAAGAAAAATATTCTCCAGAGGTGTTTGAAGCTTCAGGATATGCCGATGAGTCTTATGACGATTCGGCTAGCGACTCCAGCATTGGGTATTTGGAATACGATGAAGATGAATGTGCACCGGATGGTCAGTCATTTGTTGTCTTCACTCGATCCCAATCTTAGAATCCAAGAAAACCTCTTGAAAACACTAAGGAGAAGAATAAGGAACCTACCATAGCAATAATTAAGAGAGGTACTCCTATTTCAGCACAAACTGAAAGAGAGGTCGCCAAAAAGGCAACTTCTCCTTATTCTCTTTCTCCTAAGATCAGTGCCTCAACACAAGCCCATGTGATTAGAATTGAGCCTACCATCACCCCTTCTTATACTACTTTTGACATTGTTGATCATGCAAAGAGAACCAAAATCCGAATGTCGAAGCGTAATACCTTGATCAAATCTGAGCAGATTCGAAAAACTTGCCAAATTCATCAGAAGTAAAGTAGCTGTTCCATCACCTTCAAAAGGTATCCTTCCAAATCCTACTCAATCCCCATCTCAGAACAATCTGACCTCTCGCTTCTTCTTGGGAAAGATTGAACCATTTTATTTGTCTTTACTTATAAATGGGTTTAAACTCAAAGCAATTGCATCATCGACTGGGGGCCTCCGATAATGTTATGCCCGCAAAAGTAGCCCATGCCCTTGGGCTTACTTTGACTAAGTCATATGGATGGTGTTACTCTATGGAAACCAAACAAATTCCTTTGATTGGTCAAATCAAAGATGCACAGTTCGCATTTGTTGCTTTCCCAGAAAAGAGAGTGAAAATGACCATTCTAGTTGCTGACATCCCTGCAGCTTACGGTATCCTCTTGGGTAGGGGTTTTTGTAAAGATGTCGGAGGAGAGATTAATATGGATTGGACCAAAGCTAAGATCCCAGTCAATGGGGTTCATCAGGTTCTCCATCCTAAACCGCAGGTGAGGTATTTGGTAACTAAATCAGATGATCCTAAAGCTCAAATTCTTTTCGAAGATGCTAGCTTCAGAAATTATTTCATGACTTCAGAGATACCCACTATAGATGTCAAGGAAGAAGATCCTAATGCTATTTGGACCCTTGAATTTGATGGTAGTTGCTCAACCACCGGATTAGGTGCTGGTGTTGTTCTTATATCTCCTAATTCTGAGATTTTCCCATCAGCTTACAAGTTGTAATTTGATAATACTAACAACACGGCTGAGTATGAAGCTCTATTATTAGGATTAGAAATGGCCAGACAGAAGGGAATTCAAAATCTCAAGGTTCAAGGGGATGTGGAGCTGATTGTCAACCAGGTCAGGGGAATCTATCAGGTGAAAAATGATCGCTTGAGACATTACAGGAACAAAGTTTGGGATAGTATAGAATGCTTTGATGCATTCTCTATTAAGGCAGTTTTGAGAGATTATAATGACAAGGCTGATTCTTTGGCCATGTCTGCATCCCTCCTTCTTCCTCATCCTCAGTTCAAGCAAGATACGTACTCTATCGAGATTGTGTACCGTCCCAGTATCCCAGATAATGCAACTCACTGGCAAGTGTTCAATGATGATCAACAGGTGTTGGCTTTTCTAGAAAAGGCTGACAATTTCAGTGAGTTATACTTTGAAGGTTCGGAATCAGCCTTCCGTGAAACTATCTCAGATCCATATCAAGAGGTTGATGGTGAGTTTATCCAGCTTAAAGGCAACAAGATACCAAAAGGTTTGGTTTCTCTGGAGGGTTTGTTTGACAAGCATGATCATTTTATTCAAAACAAAAGGCAAGTTGAAGGAGCTTCTTCTTCAGAGGTAGATCAAATCAATCTAGGTTCATCTGATCAACCTCGGATGGTGAATATTGGGAAATGTTGTTCCCCTGAAGAGAAAGAAAGATTCACTTTGCTTCTAAAGAGATACATGGATGTGTTAGCCTGGTCTTATGCAGATTTAAAATCCTTCAAGCCTAAATATGTACAGCATAGTATCCCTTTGAATCCTGATGTGAAGCCTTACAGAGAAGCAAAGACATTACAATCACAAGATCTCAGGGACTATCCTTGCGGAAATTCAGAAGATGTTGGATGCCAGGATTATTTTTCCAATCCATCACTTCACTTGGGTTGCTAACATCGTCCCTGTTAGGAATAAGAATGGTGAAATCTGAATCTGTGTTGACTTCCGGAACCTGAATCAGTCATCATTGAAGGATAACTATCCCTTTCCTATCATGGATTAGGTATTACAAACTGTTACTAAATCAGAAATTTTATCCATGCTGATGGATTTTCAAGATATAATCAAGTTGAGGTAACTACGGAGGATCAACACAAGATGGCCTTCACAACCCCATGGGGTACCTTTTCTTACAGGAGGATGCCTTTCGGCTTGATCAATGTCGGAGCCACCTTTCAGAGAGCTATGGACTTGGCATTCAGAGACCTGATGGGCAAGGTCATAGTTGTGTATTTAGATGACTTGACCATTTTCTCTAAAAAACGGAGTGATCATTATGATCATTTAGAGCAAGTACTTTTGAGATGCAGGCGTCACGGGATTTCATTAAATCCCAAGAAGTCCATGTTCGGGGTGACTGAAGGAAAATTGTTGGGCCATATCATGACTAGAGAAGGAACCAAAATCGACCCGTAAAGGGTAAAGGCCATTCGAGCCTTACCCTACCCACAAGTAAAGCGGAGTTCATTCTTTCTTCGAAGGTCAATTTCCTAAGAAGGTTTGTACACGATTTCACCGACAAAACAAAGGATAACCTTGGGATGATGAAAGGAAAAATTCCATTTCGATGGAGTACTGAAGGAAGCTTGCATTCGAAGAAATCAAAAGGGCAGTTGCCTGTGCTCCTATCCTAGTATGTCCAGACTTCAAAAAATATTTCATCATGTACATCTATGCCTCTGCTCACATAGTGTCACCATCCACGATGCGGGAGAGAACGGGAAGGCATTGAAGCTCCCATCACATTTATGAGCTGCCCATTGAAGGAACATGAATTGAAGATGTCACAAATTGAAAAGCATGCTTATGCGGTGGTGCGAGTGGTGAAACATTTCAGGTACTATGTGCTGAATTCCCATACTCTCGTTCTCATTCCCGACACTGCCGTTAAATCCATTTTGACTCAACAAGAGCTGGGGAGTCAACGAGGTACTTGGATAGCTAAATTTTAGGAGTATGACTTGGACATCAGACCTACCAAGTTGGTACGAGGAAGGGGCCTGTGCCAATTGATTGCAGAAAATCATGTTGAAGCAGAATGTGAAAAGACTCAAGATACTTCTTCAGAGCTGCCCATGGTGCTTTTCGTGAGTACAACTGATGAATGGTACACGGATATTGCTTTCTTTCTAACTTATGGTGAATGCCCCGCATTTAAGCCATAAGGAGAAGAGGACAGTCAAGTTGAGATCTGTAAAATACCTTTTGTGGGATAACGGAATATACAAGAAAGGTATTGATGGTGTTTTCTGCGTTGTGTTGATAAATCACAACAGGTAAAGTTGTTAGAATCCTTCCATAGCCTAGCATGCGGAGGACATTTTTCATCTTCTGTAACAGCTTATAAGATCCTACGGGCTAGGTACTATTGGCCTACTCTCTTTCGAGATTCAGCAGAGTGGGTGTCTAAGTGTGAAGCTTGTCAACATTTTGTTGGTCGTCCCAAGTTAGCAGCTCTTCCCCTGAAGCCCGTAGTGATCGAAGAACCTTTTCGCCAGTGGGGAATTGATTTCATTGGAACATTGAATCCTGCCTCAGTGCCGGACATAATTACGTGCTGACTGCTACAGACTATTTTACCAAGTGGGTGGAAGCCGCACCAATCAAGCAAGCAACCTCTGAAGTTGTTTGCAAGTTCCTTAAAGAAAATATAATTTTTAGATTCGGTGTGCCTCACAAGATTGTAGCTGATAATGCCTCCAATTTCTCATCACATGAGATGACAGAATTTTTCTATGGATTCGGCATCACTTTGGCTCACTCATTTGATTATTATCCCCAAGGCAATGGGAAAGCTGAGTCCAGCAACAAGAATCTAGTTACCATAATTAGAAAACTAGTAGATGAAAACCAGAGGACATGGCACAAAGCATTGTATGACGTGTTGTGGGCTGATCGGATTACCCCAAAGCAAGCTATAGGAATTTCCCCTTTCCAAAGATGTCACGGGATTGATGCTGAGATTCCTATCTCAGTAGAATTGCCAGCCTTATAGTTGGCAAAAGTAGTTGAAGATGCGGATTTTCAAAATTCTGTTGAGAAAAGGGTTATGTACCTAGCCAAGCTAGAAGAGGAACAAAGCAAGGTGGTTGATCACATCCTAAATCATCAGAGAAGAGTGAAGAAAATTTTTGACAAGAAATAAAAGCAGTGTAATTTCAGTGGATACTTGGTGTTGCTTTGGGATAAGAGGAGGGAGTAGAAAGGAATGCACGGGAAGTTCGATTCTTTGTGGAAAGGACCTTTCAAGATCCATGAGCTAATTGGTGAAAATAGTTTCCTTCTATCATATCTAGATGGAGGGTTACTCCCTTTTCCTTTCAGCGGAAAACATCGAAGTTGTTCCATCACTAATGCAAGATGTTCTCTTGCATTGTACATACTTTACTTTTGTTGTGTGTTTGCTTTTAGTCTTCTTTGTTTGTTTGTTTTGTTTTTTAGTTTTCTTCTTTTCTGACTCCGTAGCCCAATGGATAAACCAGAGATTCTGAGTTCTCTTCCTTTGACATCAAAAATAAAGTCCCCAACTGGAGCTAGTTGTTATATGAGTTTTTGAGTTTACGCCAAAAATATCAGATAACCCTACGAAATTTTTAAGTTGATTTTGCAAAATTGCCTTTATGAGAGATAATCGGGTTTTCAGGTTTTACCAACAGGATAACATGTGTTTTAAATGCTTTATGTCTTGTGTTCCCGAAACCTCGAAAGCCGCTTCAAGTAAGTTGAGTCGGGTTTTGGACCTTCGTCGCATCGGAACATGCCTTATCTGAAACATGTTCCGTGTCACCTGTCTTCTGATACCGAAGTCTGATTTAGTCCTTCATGTCGGGTTTTCCGAACTTTGAAGCATCTAAACATCTCATGCTTTCCGTCGATTGTTTCCCGCAACCCGAAACCTGAATTTCTATAAACACCTTTGTGTCGGGTTTTCGGACCTCCCGACCATGCTGACATGGCGTTAATGCCGAGTTGTCAGGTGAGTTGGTACGTGCCATTCGAAGTGTATTAATTGCAAATTTTCTTATATATATGCGGATTTCAATGTCATTTTTACTGGACATATTTTTAACTCATGGATTTTCGCTCATACTTCTTCGACCTCGAAACCCGAAACTCACTTGTGCCGATTGAATTGCTCGTTTCGATCTTTCCTTGCTCTACGGTTGAAGGTATCTCTCTCCATTCTTTGTTCATGGTTTTTATGGATTGATTATGTATGGGATTCTTCTCATTTTCTTACGAGTTTGTGGGGTTGTTATTCTTTTTCCTTTTGGGGTTGTTTTCCAAACCGGGTTTATGTTTTAGGGTTTATCTCTTTGGAATTACCACTTTGTGTTATTTCCCCAGAATTTTGTTGTAATTAAAATGTGTTTGGTATATGAATGGTAAAGAAAGAGCTTGCATGTTTTAAATTCAACAAAAACCCTATTCCCTCTTCTCGGGTTTTGAAGGGTGTTGTGCAGTATCAAAGACCTGAAGTATATCAGAAGATTTGGTGTGGCTTTCCAAAGTTTCCGACATCTTCAAAGTGTCGGGATTTCTCAAGTTTCTGACATCTTCAAAGTGCCGGGCTTTCTCAAATCTCCAACATCCTCAGCGTGTCGGGTTTTCTCAAGACTTTGACATCCTCAGCACATCGGGTTTTCTGGATTCCCCGACATCCTCCTCAGTGTGTCGGACTCTTCCATCCTTTTGGCATCTCTAGTAGGTCGGGATTTTCATAGTGTGTAACATCTCCTGATCTCTCGAAACTCTCTTCCTTCGAAATCCTTCATGTCGGACCTGGTCCATCACAAGAAAAGACTGAGAAGTCAGGAAGGATGAAATACAAGTTCAGAAAGGTGGAGTCTCCATCATATATCGATTGCAATTATGACATCCGAGATACAGAGCTCAGAAATATAGATATTGAGGATTTCTGGAGTAGGGTAAAGAGCTCTTCCCAAACTCCTTGGATGAAGTCGATAGCCGATAGTGGTTTACCTCTTGCAGCGGATTTTCCTATGGCCGCTCAGTGCCTTGAATTCATCTTAGCTTGTGCTTCAGGATTATGACTCTACTTCTGTCTTTGTGACAAATCAAAGGGAGAAGTTGTGATCAAGTTAGACAGAGGATACTTTGATGATCTCCTCAAACTGCCCAATTTTGAAGAATATGGAGAGTTAGATATCAAGTCAGCTCAAAAGCTTGGGATAACGATCACGAAGATTGTATCAAGCATGTAAATAAGAAGTACGATCAAAGCCAAACCGACTATCTCCGATTCCCAAGACTTATCCTAGGAGTGATTTCATTGGAAATCAATGACATCATCACTCTGTTGAGTCGGGTTTTGGTTTACCCCAATCAAATGTTTTCCAAGGGTGGATGTATCAATTCATGATCACCATCAAGAAGAATCAGCAAGGGATTGATTGGGGCACTCTCATTAGTAATGAGATAGATTCCCAAATGACAATGATCTTATCCACATGGAAGTTTTATATGTCTTCATATGTCACCTATGCGGTGGCGGGATGAGGAACTATCCGGGTTGGATACCAAGGGAAGCGAGTAGTGGAACATGTTTATCAACATTTCCCTCAACTGACAAGAAAAGGGTCTCAGGACCAATTCAAGAGGGTAAATGACGCCTTCTTTTATGAAAACATCTACAGGTTAAATCCTGAATTGAGGAAAACAATAATCTCATATGAGGCACGGGCTGAAGTTTCTAAATGGGGTTGTGTCCTCTTGCAATTCAAGAAGTTCACATATCTTTGGGTAGTCATGTACTCAGGGGATCCTTTCCATCTGCCCCAATATCCAGGGGATAAACTGATATTGATGGAATTGGTTAGGCAACTGTTGGATTTCCATAAGTTCCAACAAAGTAAACATAAGGCTGCTATATCTTTCCCAATTTCTATTGGGAGATACACTTGTTCGACAGTGGTGAAAGATAAAAATGTTGTCCATGAGCTTCAGGACAAGTTGAAGAAGCATATGAAGCCCCGAGATGGGTTTGACATTCGAGGAGTCCTCAGGGCATATGGAACCCTGCACCTGCACAGGCCAAGCATAGAGGACATCTGGATTGATCTGCGTGATGAGGTTGTTGTTCGTAGAAAGGATCATAGCAGATTGACACTTGCTGAGATTCAAACACTTGAGCTTTCTAACTTACCAGAAGGTACTAGTGCTAATGAAAGTGTTACGGATCTTTCCTATGATGGACTAAATGAAGATCAATATGTTTTCCCACCTATTGATTGGTCAATCAGTGAAAAAGCATCCATTACAGATAGGTCGGCTCTGATTCTTGCATGCACTAAAGCATGGCTCTCCTCTTTGGGATTGAGTTTTAAAGATGATAAGTTTTCAAAGTTGGCTACTTTAGAGGTGGGGCCCTCCAAAAAGGAAAAGGACAAAAAATCTTCTAGGGGGCCTATAAAGGTCAAGTTTGTCAAAAAGAGGAAAGAAAGAGAAATCTCTTAAATTATTTCTCCAGTTGAAACGGTGGATGTGCCAGAATCACCAACACCACCAAAAATAGGAGAAATTACTTTGAAAGAAGAAGGAAGCTAGCCTCTGGTTTCATCATTTGTTGATTTCCCAACTGAAGGGACCTTATCTCTTGCATCCCAGGCTTTGGAGTCTGAATCTGCACCTCCTCCCTCACAACCACTCCTACCTCCTCATTCTCCATCAACTTCTTCAATAATGGCCAGTATTTTCTCTGGACTTTCACCCCTCTCTGCTGGGACCCAAGTGATCACCAACACACCCCCTCCTATGCCTCTTTTTATCGGATCTACTACCACATTGGTAACTATTCCCCCTTCACTAGTAGAATCTTCTCCCCTTGAGAGTATGATACCAGCTTCTACAACATTGGCAACTTCCTCTGATACGCCGCAATGGCTACTCGAGAAAACTCCAAGGAAGAGGAAGGTGATTGTACCCCTACCAGCCTTTGATTTTAGCTCACTCAAGGCTACTACTGCTAAATCGGCCAAGAAACCCAAAACAGTTTCAAGGGTTTTGGTGGACGCTTCAGGGCATAAGTTTGTAGAGATCGCCACTCCCGCGATTGACAAAACCAAAGAGGACGTAACAGCCTCTGATTATCAGATAACCAGGGTGGCTCTAGGAAGAGTGACAGCAGAAGGGGCACAACAAGATGCATGGGATGCCACAAACATGTTGTGTCAGAAGTTGAAAGAAACAAAAGACAACAGAGATGAGCTTAAAGGAAAAGTGGAGCAGTTGACCGAGGTCTTGCTTAAACTTTCAAAACCCCTTCAATCCATACCATCTTCTTCTGTCCCTGTCGGATTCGATTTCTCATCAGTGCCTACAATTGAGAAGATTAATAAAAAAGGAAGGGTGGTGATGAATGGATCCAAAGGCTGCTCCAACAGGGGAAGGAAGTGATTCAAGATGTTGTGAAATTTTATCAATATTTGGGGGACATTTAGAAGGATGGAGAGAAGATGGATGATGATTTCTCTCAAGAAATTGGACATCTTGATTTGAATTGTGAAGCTCTCAGGTATTAAAGAAAATACCATCACATATCTTGGTAGAAGAAGGCGTCATCCCACATGCAGATAAGCATTTCCGGTGACTAAAGCCATCGAGTTCGGGGTGAAGATTCTCAACGAAGCCTACGGTAAGTTGAGAGAGTCAAGGGATAAATTGATTGATGGCAAAAGTGATGCGGAAGAAGAGTTGCTTGAAGATTTGTCATAAAGTGTCAGTTGGAAAATCAGGCATCCTGTCGGCCGATGATCTTTTCAAACAAGTCCAAGAGTCTATTCAGCATGAACCAACGCACGGATTTGGTATTGAGATCATCGACCAGTTTGTAAGAATTGAAAATTATTTGGAGGCCTTGAGAAGGCTCAGCAAAAGATTGAAAAAGCTTCCCGGCAATGCTAGTGATACCCATGAAACCTGTGAAGTTTTGAATGATCATTCCACTGCGCCTAACGAAAATGAAATGCAAGGCATAATTCGAAAGTTCCAAGAATTTCGGAACAAACAGGCTCAGCTGGAGGAAGAGAAAGAGGAAGGAGAAAAAGATGATGATTCAGATTAAGTCCCAATGTTTCATGTCATTTCAATCTTGAAATTGACATGTCTTTTTCATTTCTGTTTCGTCACATAGGAAGCAAATTTTGACTTGGTCTCCTATGTGAGAGTCAAGCAAAATAAAACTCTGTTTAAAGAACACTATTTTCTAGGATTTATCCTATTTTCTCTCGATCCCTTTTATTATAAATAAGGGATGCTTATGCATTCCAAAGGGTCGAGATTTTTGTAATATTCAGAGCTATTGGAAAGAAGAAAAACTTTGTGTTTTCGTTCAATCATTTTGAAGAATAGGAGTTGATATTATTTCGCAAACTTTGTGTTGTGGGATATATCTTTCTTAAGACATTGTTCTTACGTTCATGATCTTAAGCTATTCTTTGCGTGGCATCTTAGTGTTTCTAATTATCTCAGACATTATATTTATGATCTAAAGCTCGTATGATTATTTCTTGCTCTGTGTTTACTCGAAAGAAAATACGTTTCTCTCATTTCCTTTCCATTGTGCTTCTTTCATTGTAATAATTTCTAACCCAGTTCATTTACGAAAGCAATACCTTTGAATCGTGTGAATGTGGATTTCGGGATTCTATCCCACCCCCAATGGTTAGATTAGTGTGAATACTGTATATATATATATATTGTTTTTGATGTGTTTTAGATTAGTAATAAGCAGCGGCCTCACTGTCTTTGAGGAGGGATTTAATCCCATATCTTTGTGGTTGAAACTCATATTTTGGATTGAAAAATATCCAACCAACAATCCCTTGGAGCTACTTCCTATGCCTTGGATACCAGGATTATATCAGCCTTGTTTGGATAAACTATCGACCTTTGCCTATGAATTGCTTGTTTGCTCTTCAAAACATGTACCCTAGTCGCACTACTACATTTTAACGTGCGTCGGCTTCCTTGAACTTACCCCACCATCTTACCAGCATCTCACCATCATTTACCCTTTATCAACCCTATCCCTGATTTCATGTCACCTCAATCTGTGATAGATTTGAGGGGGATTACCTATACCCTTAACTGGGGCAACCACTTTTTATTATTGTCAGTGCAGCTTTACAAGACAAGTTACACGACAAAAAGTGGCAAATGTAGACACCAAATTTGGGTCTTATGACACCTTGTACCCCATATCTCATCCCGTAACCTAACCCTACCTCACCACCTAAAACCTTACACACTGAATTATTTATTAATTACCTTATAATTAATAAATCCACATCTCCAACCCTGCCACCTCACCTCGCCACCTCACTATGACCTAGCCCTAACCCTAAACTAACCTAATTAAGACCTATGACTTGGTCCAGACCCACACCCATGACTCATCACCCCTCACCCGCATCAAAATGAGCCTAATAATGACTTGACCAAGCCCACAACTGACCCCTTGGGAGAAAAGGAGGGAAAGTTGGCTATTTTTAGTAAAAATAGCCAACTTTGACTTGACCGATGCCGGTCCCTACTCGACCACCGTCGGTTATGTAACCACCATTAGTTCCTGTAAATGACCTACCCCAACCAAAATGGGAGGATCCAAAATTCATTTGCAAGGCAAGAGACAAGTGAGAGAGAGAGAGGAGGTTGCAGAGAAGAGCATTGAGTCCAAGACTATAACTGATCAATGAGATCACTGTCACACTCATCCAAGCATTGGGAGAGTCAGAGGATAGCTTCATCAGCTCACTTTCAATTGTCGGATCATCCCACCTGAGCTTTTCCTTCGTCACCACATTCCTCGGACCTGTATCCTCATCAGAAAGTAGTAAGTAGTATCTTGTATGCTTCTAGACTCCACTTCGTGAACTTTTGATTCATAGTAATTATAAGCTCACCCCTGGATCTAACACCCGGCAGCACCCTGCACCTAACCTTCATTCATCCATCCCTATATTTCCCAGAAGACAACTTTCTCACTCTCTGAGTCTTCTCCATTACCTTACTATTCCCCCAACCATCTACCAACCTTAAAAACCCCATAACCACCCTACAATCAACCTCTACCCAGAAGCCCCTGAATCACTGCCCCTACTAATATCGGTTATCCCCTACCGGTAGCGGTTTTATAACCGCGGTCGGTTATCCGGTGACCGACATCGGTCACTGTGACTTATACCAAAACCAACCTTTCACCTATTTATCTCCTAACAACGTCAGATTCATCTTGGTCTATCCCTGTAACTTGATTTGAACGTATCAATAACTAGTGACCAAACAAACAGAATGACGTTTTATTATGGGTAGTTTAGTCTCTATTTCTTTTAGTAATGAGGTACCTAAATTGTGATTTCGCAATAGCTTCTTTATTATCATTTGCAATAATTTATATTAAAAGGGAACTGACCACCTTCAAAAGGAAGTTTAGTATTTCCTGGGCCCAAGGTAGTTCCCTTACTTATTATCTAACTAAGATCTGGTGGTCTTGCATTCTTATTTATAGGTAGTCCTTCCCAGACAAAAAGGAGTTCTTCACAATCGGTCTGATCTCTCTACGGTATGCGCACACCTTCCCAACACTCAACAGGTATTCCTCCTAACCCTAACCCCTTATCTATTTCTCAAGAGAATGAAAGGATAGAAGCAACTCTATTCTGGAACTAAAAGTCATTGCAAAACACCAATATTTCAAGTTGTCCCAAACATTCTTGGAAAAAATGTCATTAGAGACCATATATTTAAACAAGATAGAAATAGATGGAATTTGGACTTTGAGAGGCTAGATGACCTTTGTACCATAGACCAAAGAGAAAGGTGTGGCATTGGTAGAAGTGCGAAAGCTAGTACGATAAGGCCATAAGGAAGAAGGAATGTGCGTGTGCCAATCCTTACCAGTTTCGTTGATGAATTTCATAAGAATTTTGTTGAGAGTTTTATTATAAGATTCATCTTGGCCATTTGATTATCGGTAATAAGGTGAAGAGAAACTTAGTTAAATGTTAAAGTTATCACATAGTTTACGAAAGGTTTTGTTTTTGAATTGTTTGTTGTTGTTAGTGATGAGGTGATGAGAAACACCAAAACAAAAAATGACATGGTAGTTGATAAATTTAGTTATCTTTTCGACTTTTTTAGAAATGAAAGGGATGGATTCCACCCATTTGGTATAGTATTCATTCATTGTGATGATCCAACAATGACATTGTGATGAGGTTTAATCTCTCCAACGAGATCTAAACCCTATTGAGATAAGGGCCAAAAGTCTCTAGCAACTTGTAAGGTATGACTAGGGGTGTGGTGCTTTGGTTAACATACTCTTCGACACTTCACACAATGTTTTAAATAGTCACAATAGTCTTGGTTATGGTTTTCCAAGTACTAGCCAAGATGAAGGATACATTTTATGACAACGAGGCCACTAAAATGTCTCCCACAAATCCCATCATGAATTTATTTGATAGTGTATGAAATTTTAGAACTGGTGAGGCACATGAGGAGGATATTTTCAAAGCTACATTTCTAGAGAATACCCCCCATGATGATGTATCGAGAGAAACTTTTAGGAAATATCTTCATCCATTGTGAGTGAAATCTGGAGGTAGAATTGAAAGGGATAGGTATTCAACAAACTTCTTATAACAAATATCACACAGGTCGAGTTTCAATTATTCCCACAAAATTTACATCATGCATAATATAAGAGGGTGATTGTAACCATTGTATTGTGACAAATATTTTGGATTTTGATGGTGAGGCAGGTATTTGTGAGGTGAGACAAGCCATGGTATCCATGAACTTGTTAGTAGATCGATGATTGATTTGAATGAGGAAGTGTTCAAACATGGTCAAAAGGATGTCGACATGATGTTTATAATTTTGAAGTTCCTCATTACAAAATTGGTATAAACCATTGACTTGGTTCACAACCATTTGAGTCACCAAATATATTAATGGATTTAACATCTAGGGCAATGGTAGTTTGAAGACCTAACACAAGTGCATCATATTCAACTATGTTATTAGTGACGTCGAAGTCTAACTTAAAGGATAATGGCATAGACTTTCCAGCAAGAGGAAAGAGGATGACCCCTACACCACCCCTACGTTGGCATTTCTAAGCTGTAAAAGAATAAGGTCATTTGGTAAATGATGTCATCAAGGGAGAGGGTGGTGATAGATTCGTTAGGAAAATTAAAGTTAGAAGATTGATTTCTAGGAAGAGGAGCATCTATAAGCTGGTCCACAATGGTTTTTCCCTTGACATAATTTTTATAAATGAATTCCAGGTCTAGGTCTATGAGGAGCATGAGAAAATGTGTGGTACATTAGTGTTGGTAAGGTTTAGCATACATGTAATGCAGAGGTTCAATGTTGGTGACAATGAAGGTTTTTGGTTAAGTAGGTAGTGGCGAAGTTTAGTGGCCACAAAGACCAAGGCTAGGAAAATATTTTCAGCGTGAGTATACCTAGTCTCATAGTCTAAAAGAGTATGACTTATGTAATAAACCACTTGCTCCTGTCTTGCTCATCATGATGAGAAAGCATGGCACCTAAGGAATGGTTAATGGTAGAAATGTAGAGGTACAAAACATTTTTATCTTTAGGTGGGATGGGCACAGGTGGCTAAGGAAGGTATTTTTAAAAATTCAAAGGATTTGTGGCACTCATCATTCCAATTGAACAAGACATAATTTTTAATGAAATGATGATAGGGGTGACATCGGTTTGAAAGTTGGGAAATAAAGATTCGAATGGATTACAATTTTCCTTATAAACTATGAAACTGTAAAAGGTTAGTACTTGGAGGTATCTTGAGAATAACAATTATTTTGGCAGGATCAATTTTGGCCCCATAAAGAGATGATGAAACCAATGTGTTTTCTAGATAGAACGATAAAGACACACTTCTTTTGTTGAAGTTGAATGCAGTATTGGATGAGATGATCAAAGATGAATTTAAAAACTATGAGGTTTTCGGCATGAATCTTGGACTTACCAAGAAGATCTTCGATATTATAACCGAAGAATGCATCCTTAAGAGATAGCATCTCATGGCCATCTATAAGATCGATGAGTTGGTCTATGTTAGGCAAAGGAAAATCATATGTAGGGAAAGAAAGGTTAAGGTCATGGAAGTCCATGCAGATGTGGATCCCCTGTCACTTTTGTGCAGCGGGAACAATATCGAGAAATCCGTTGTGGATAGTCAATGGGTAGAATGAAGGAAATACAAAGAAGACGCTGGAGTTATTATTTCACGAAAAGGGCAATACATGGATGCATTTTTGTAGCTTGCATTTCATGGGTTTAGCATTAGGAATAGTCATGATATTGTGGACCACGATATTAGGGTCAATACCGGGCATATTGGCATAAAACCAAGAAAAAGAATTGTTATGATCTCAAAGGAAAGAGGTGAAGGCTTCTTGTTCAGAAGAATCTAAAGATTGGCCTATCTTTAGAATTCAAGGGTCATCCTGAGTGTGAATGTTGATCTCTATGGTCGATTCATTCAACATGGTTTGTGTCTCGAGAAGGTGACAGTCGGGAATGTCAAAATCTTGTGCACCTAAATAGGTGTGAATAGAATCATTATCCTAACATTGAAAAACATTAATAGAAAGTGTTTCATCATCTAAAATTTCAGGATAAAGAAGAGGAAGGAAATAGGGCACCTCACCATCATGATGATAGGTCAAATGTTCCAAAGAAATTATGTGCCTGAAAAAAAATTTAGGAGGGATGGATTCTAGATCCATGGACTTCATGGGTGAAGGTGGTGTAGTAGGTAAGTTAGGTAGGGAAGGCTTATCTTCTTCTACAAGTTCAATTCAAGCCTTCTTCGAAATATGTGGCACAAAAAATATGATACCACAATGGCCTTTATGTTTTCAAATGGTGTAAGGTATGACTTTGTGATAACCTTTCTCATAAAGACCAAAGCTAAAGCTAGGTTGGTGAGTTATTGGAAGTCAGATGAGAAAGGCTAGGTTTGGGTAGGTGGTTCAGGAGAATAAGAAGAAGTATTGAGTCCCCCATATGTCAAGTTGGTGTAAAGGTGGGGAGGAACGTATGGAAAAACCTCTCCTACATGAAGATCATAATGTGGGTGTTGGTGAAGGATTTCATGCTCCTGAGGAGTAAGGAATGTGTTTATGTTGTATAGGAAATATTCCCTAGGGAAAGACATTCAAAAAAACTGCTACTAAAGGATCGAAGATCGGGACTTGGGTAGAAGGGATGGATGAGCTACTCAAATCTTGAGAAGTTGGGGCATCAGATGCCGTTGAAATAGGTGAGTTGGTAGATGGGATAGATGTGGAATTTTTGGCAATAAAGGGGATAGATGGGATAGCTATGGAAGGTGTAGCAGCATAAATGGTAGATGAGGTAGTGGAAGGAGATGAAAGCGATAGGGGTGGTAGATACCTTGACTAGACCAAGGACATCATTTTTTTGGTAAAGCATGTTACATGTTTTGAAAGGTGAAGGATCTTCCTGAATGGTGTAGGGGTGCCCTTCATATTCAAAATTTAGGCAATAGTGAAGGGTTGAAGATACACACGCCCATAACACAAATCCAATTTTGGCCAAACAACAAGTTATATTGAAATTCCCCCTCAAGAACATAGAATAGTTTGGGACTAGTTTGGGGACCCACGCAGATGTGGAGGATGATGGTGCCAAGGGTAAAATTCATGACATCATTGAAATAATGTAACATAATAGGGTTATTATGCATGTAGTTGGTGGGTATGTGCAATTTTTCGTATGCATGGGAGGAAATGATATTAATTCTAACACCTCCATCAATCATAACACGTCGAACGCGAGTATCATTGATGTAGGCCCATATGAAGAGGGTAGGATCAGGATCATTTAATTATAGAGGGGAAATCTCGAGTCAAAGAAGTGACGATGGAAACCTAAGAAAAGGTAATGGGTAAAATTTTTTGAGATGAAGTAGTGACGGCATCCATAGGTATAGGATCATTTGGTGGAACCTCGATAGATTAAAAGACCTCCATGAGGGCATGATGATGAGACTCATAGCTTTGAATTATATTGTACAAGGAAATATTCAAAGGATATTGATGAAGTTGTTTAATCATAGAGTGATGTGTGACTCCTTCATAAACAGGATAAGCCGGACCACGGATGGTTACCTTGAAGGAGTACAGGTGGAATTTTGGGTGAAGGTGAACTGGATGGGTTACTAATTTTCTCTTTTCCTTTATATTTTTTGATCTAGTGGCTACTCAAACCATACAATTTTCAAATATCAACAGAAGAAAATAGGGTTGTGGAGATGCAAGTAAAGGTTCTTTGAATAGATATAGGGCTAGACCATGTAGTGATGGGAAAAGGGGGAATGGAATTCTCCTCCAATAGGTCATCTTTATTAAAGAGACCATCTGAAGTATAAAGTTGAAGAATATTTTTTTGAGTTCCTTACAACCTTTGACATCATGCCCTGGTGAGTGATGATATGTGCAGATTTTGGTGTCATCAAACCCTACTGGTTTGGGTTTGAGTGGGTCATAAGGCTTAATAGGAGGTAATGAGATAATGGAGGTTTCTAACAACCTAGCGAGGATGTTAGAATAGGATCCTGCTAATGGATCACAGTGAGAAGTCATAGTTGGCTTGGATGAAGGTGTGGGTGATTTTCATGGGAGAGGTGCTACTAGAGGTGGTGTAGGTGTGACTACCTTTCTAGTAGGTAGTGAAGGTTTTGGTTTCATTTTAGGTTGCACCTTCTTGGGTAAAGGTGTAGGAGGGGTGCATGAGGTAGAAGGAGATGTAAAAGGTATGGGTACCCTAGAAATACAAGGTGAGAGTGGTGGTGTTAGTAATAGTGTGGTTGTAGGTAATGCAAGAGATGTAAGTAGAAGAGGTGATAAAGGTGAAGGTGTGGAAAAAGAGAAGGTAAAGGTATGGGTATGGGTTGCTACACCTTGGATTTTCCTTGGTGAACAAGAAACTTGACCAAGGTGGAAGGGTGTGAGTCTAAAATCAAGGGTAGAGGTGAGGATGATAGAGAAGGCATGGGAGATACTATGGTGCGAGGCCTAGGAAGTTGGGTCTTTCTCTTAGGTGTGGGAATTAGTTTTGTAGTGGGTGGTGGTTAAGTAGACAAGTCTAGTTTCTTTGTAGGATATAATAGACTAGGGTGTTGGTAGGACCCCTAAGGAAGTGGTAGGTTTAGGTGCGGATAGGGGTTTTTGTGAATGTGAGGCTGAAGAAGAAGGGGCTGATATGAGTAGCTTAGGTGTCATGATTTTAGTTTCCTTGATTACATTAGGGTAGATAGTTTAGGTATCCAGGGACAACATCTACATTTGGGTGGATACTGGGAGCTGAAGATACCCCCAGAGTGTGGAGTAATGGACATACTCTAATCATTCCACCAAATGCAAGAATGGTTTTGGTTTAGAAGATGACAAACCAGTTGTGAAACCCATCCATAAATCTGAATCTTGTGATACAGGGAAGGTTTTCACCTCTAATTCATTAGGGAGAAGTCATGTAATAAGGTTGAAGATACCTTAGGAGAAGCATCACCTATAAGAAGATGAGATAAGAGTGGCTTCTCTATGGGTTGAGGATAAGAAAAACAAGTGATTTGGACTCCTCTTTAGGTAGAAAGGTGGATAGGGTTAGCTCCTCCTTGGGTAGAGGAACGGGGAGATAGGTTCCTCCTTAGGTAGAGGAACATGCAAGATAGGTTCTGTGGTAGGTAGAGAAATAGGTGGGAAGGCTCCTTTGTGGGTAGAGGAGTAGGTGTGATAGGATCCTTTTAAATAGAGGAGTAGTGATAGGATCCTCCATGGATAGATGAGTAGATGTAATAGGATCCTCTTTGGGGAGAGGATCTCATGCATGAATTTCCTCAATAAATGCTAAGGGAGGAAACCGACTTGATGGGACATGTACTATGTTAAAAATGGCATGAACCTTGTGCACATTGGTGTCGCTATTAGTAGAAGTATCTGAATCCTATTTTGATGAATGGGTATGATTAGGAAAAGGTTTCTTAAACACACCCATATTGGCATTGGTAAGTGCATTAGGGTTATCTAGGATGAGATCACCACTATCTAGCATTCCTTAGACAATTTGCTTTAAGGTTTTGCAATTGTTGTCGTTATGTCCCCTAACTTGGATATAGTTAAATAAATTGTTTTATTTCTACCATGATGTTTTAGGACAAGAAGGATCAAAACCAATGTTTGGTGTGATAGGTGGAAGGTTGATGGCTCCAAATTTTAAAATATTTTCCAACAAAAAGAATATGGTTCTCCGATAAGAGTGTAAGCCCTCCATTCATACTTGTATTAAAAGTTTTGAATAGGAGAGAGGTGGTAGGTGGTTTTGGTTCATTAGATGGATGAGAGGACTAGCTTTCAGAATCATCACATTGGAAGATCCTTTCACCTCGGAATGGTTATTATAATGGTTGTTTGGTGGTTTAGAAGAAGATTCATTTGATTTGAAGTTAGCATTCTTGTTACGCAACTTAATTTTTCTTCTTCAAGGGAATGAATCTACGGTTTAGGCCATGGTGAAGGCTTAGTCAAACATGTGAAATTTTTAAACTTGGAGATTTAGGGAAATGTTCCTAGTACATGCCCTTGTGAAAAACTCTATGAGCATTGCTTTGTAGTAGCTAGAAGGTGAGCTGATTGAAGAGGCCCCACCAACGTCTGACAAAGAAATCTGTTATAGATTCGTCCTCATACTGGTGAATAGAGTAAATATTTTTATAGATTCCTTCTTAGATATATTAATTTAAAAGTGGTCAAGGAAGGTCTGGGCCAATTGGTTGAAGGAGAAGACCGAGTTCCTAGGAAAATCACTATACCAATCTAGGGTGGGTCCTGACAGTGACATGGGGAATGTTTGAAGAAGTAGGGCATTGTCATGGCCTATCAAATAACAAGAATTTTTAAATTGATCACTAATATTGTTGAGGTTATTCCTTGCTATTGAAATGGTTGAACTTGGGTAACTCCCATTGCACGGGATAAGGGTGAATAGGTATGGATGGGTGGAATTGATCATTCTGATTTCATCATAAGTGAGGATATTACGAGATCCGGAAATGGAGGCCTAAATTTTGGCATCTTATCCATCATCATCTTGATAATATCATGTTAGGATCAGATTGAGGAGTGCACTTGGGTATAAGGGGGTAGAATATGTAAAATGAGAAGTGGGTATGTAGGAAAGAATAGATAGATGATGGTATGTACCTTGAATATGAGGTGGGTGCTATAGGATGTGACTAAAGCGGGGTGTAGGTGGAAGGAGCTCTTGGGAAGATCCTCATGGAAATAGGTGTCGAGTAGGAGGAATCGATACAACAAAAATTTGATAAGGTGTATAAGATGTCAACACAACTATCGGTTGTGAAGTAATAGGTAATAATGACATGGGAATCCCTACACTAGGAACCATTATGAGGATATGGTAGATGTAGCGGCGATGACAAAGGTTAGGGTAGTGATGGATATCAAAGGTATAATAGATGCCAAAGGTGTGATGGATGTCAAGGGTGTAGTAGGTGGCATTGACACGAGAGTAGGTAATGCTAAAGTAGAATTCATAGATATGAAACGGGGTGTGGAGGTTGGCATACCAAATAGTGGTTGGCCTGATAAGTCATGGGTAGAAGAGTGGGAGAGGTAATTCTCTAAGGCTACAATATTATGATAAAAGAATTTAGTGAATTCCTCGTCACCTATTGGTATAGTTACAATAATGTTTGGGTCCATTGGTGAAGAAATAGATGATGGTGAAGGTGAAGCAGGTAATAGTACATAACTAGTGTGAAAGGCAAGTGCTCATGCCTGTTGGTGATTCCAAACCATAAGAAAGTTGGAAGATAGGTATTCTAGGCTCTGCAAAATTGAAAAAACTCAGAAACAAATGTTTGGTGAAGTCTAGAGGATAGAAATAGGTTTGTTGTTTTGATAAAAATAAAAAACATAGGGACCGATACTAGTCATTCAACCAGTTTTGATTAGGAAAAATAATACTATCTTGGTTGTTGGGACCGATACCGTAGGGAGGGTAACCAATGTCATGAATTGTGAAAATGAAAAAAATTGAAAAATATGGGGAAGAAAAGTGGGAAAATAGGTATTTTGGGCTCTATTAGGGGTGATAGAAACTCAGAACCTAGTTAATTGAAATAATCAAAAACACAAAAAGATGGTATGTAAGAACATATTATTGTTTTGACAAAAAAACAAAAATATAGAGAGACTAATACTGGTCAAGTAAATCGAGTGTCGGTGTGATGAAGAACCAATGGCAACCAACTTTGGAATGATGTTGGTTACTGATAGAAATTGGAAGAATGAAGAAAATATGATTTTTTGAGTTAAATTTGATGAACATAAGCCCTAAAAGAGGCTATGTATGACAAAGATGATTTAACACACTCAAGAAAAACTAGAATTAACCAGTTGTGATGGTTGAGTGTGAAAAAGAAAGAAAAAGTGGTGAATACATCCTCATAACTCAAATTGTAAAAGAAAATAAATAAATAAAGGTGACAATTGAACAAGAAAAAACTAAATAAACATCTTATTCTAGGATATATTTTTAGTGTTTAGTTGGCTTATGCCTTATAACTAATGTGAATGATTTTTTTTTTTGATAACGAAGGTACCTAGAAATCAATCTATGGATGGTTTCATGTTTTTTTTTGGCGAATGATTCTCGATATACCTTGCAGTACGTGAGGTCGAACTCTTATATGATAAACCAGCTAGAACAACATGTGGGGCCCACTTTGTTAATGGGTTTTTAAATCCTTGATGGCTTATTCCTAGAAGGGAATGTTTAAGAAGTTTGTAGATTGTGTTAAGTTATTTGGATAAGGAGTGTGTGTAAAAATGTGAACTACGCTTTATTAATCAATCACAAAATGGTCATGACCTACATCATATAATTGTTACTTAACTAAGTGAGATAATATGTAGACATACAGGATGAAATTCAAGTGTTTGAAGCCCCAAATTGAAATATGATATTTGATGTAAACAAGACCTGGATAGGAAGAAGGATAAAAAAATAGATAGATAAAGTTTTGGAAAAGGCTCTAAGGGCCATATATATGAAGATATTATAGTGAAAGCTCATTACCAACAAAAACATCTATAAAAAAACCCAGCAAAAAGGAAAAACTTATCTCAAGTCAAGGAGACATTGACTCAGCAAGAGCTGAAACACAAAACAAACAAGACCCCAACAAACATAAGAAGGATGAATTTCACTAATGAAAACTTGGAAGATAAGAAAAAGGATTCTTTTTTAATGCACTAAAATAAGTGTTTCATTTAGAGCAATTAGAAAGGAGTAGATTACCAAAGAATAACATTTACTAAATAATGATTTAGAAAGAAAACATAAAAGATGTAACCTATATGAATATAATTTAACCCACAAACGAGTGTCCCATCGGGCGTGCCAAAATGTTTCACCACAATGTTGTGTATAAAACTTATAAGGTAAAGGTGAGGTGAGGAGGACTACTTGTGAATGTCTAATAATGTTGTGCATGTTTTAGAGACCGGGTTGATCATGAAGAGCTTATTTTTGGATAGGAAGGACTACCTATAGAAGCACAATAATACCACCAAATAGAATTAAACAGCATATGACAGTGGACTACCTAGCGTATGCTAGATCCGGGAAGTGTGATACTTCCAAAAATTCCATCAATCCACTATTTAATAACAACTTAATGTAAAGAAATGACAATAAAAGAAATGTCCTATTGTAACAATATGATTTAGGTATCTCATAAGCTAAAAAGAGACTATATTTAAGCTAAATATTAAATATACAACTAAATCTAGAGAAGGAAGGGTGTTATCCAAGTTGTAGGTATGGTAGATGTGCTTAAGAATGTTTGGGTGAGATTAGGTGAGGTTTAGGGAGGTTTTTGGTGAGTTAGGGGCTCGCTGGTCCGAGGAAAATTACGATTATAGAGACCAGTATTGGTTGGGCGACCGATGCTTTGGTACCTAGTAATAATCAACGTCGGTTGGGTGACCGATGTCGGTAGGGGAAATTATATGAGAAGTTTAAAATGGGTTGGTTGGGAGCTCTCTGTGATTACACAGAGAGTTGGGAGTTCTTAGGCTAGGTGCTAGGATTTATGTGAAGACTCAAAGATGGTAAAATAGGTGATTTGAGAAGAGTACAAGGATCAATAGATAGGTGGTCGCATGGAGGTGCTACGGAGGAGATCCGAGAGAGGTAGAAGGTGAAAAAAGTAAAATAAATGACTAACAACCAAAATATTGAAAACAATCACAAGGTAGAGATTAATTACTTGCAAATTAGAATTTTGTTGTAGAAGGAATGGTTGTGGTGAAGGAGAGACAAGTCTCGATCCCATGCGATGTAGATGATAGAAGGATTTGGAATTCCCCTGTGAGTGATCCAATTTTGTGGAACATACTATTGATTCTTGGTGAAGGTTGTGAATGCTTGGAATGATATTTGGTTTGTTGTGAGGTCTCCTGGATGCTCAAGAATACCAATGCTTAAACTTCAAAATCCAAGATGGAAGAAGAACCTAGAAGAAGGATTGGAACTCCTTATTTAAGGTAATTGATGGAAGTTAGGTGATTGGTTCTAGCCAAGGAATAACCATCATCGGTTAGGGATAAAAGGTCATATTTTCTAAAAATAGCCTTTTCTCTCCATTTTGGCATTGGTCAAGATTTATTATGGACTAAGAGTGTGGGTTGTCACTAAATGGAGTAGAAAATAGGTGGGAGAAGTGTAGAATAATTCATAGTTAGGTTTATTATAATTCATACTTAGTTAGGGAAGTAAATGGCTTAGTCTAGGTTAATAAATAGGCTTGGAAAGGGTACATGGTGGTGAGGTGGAGTGAGGGGATTATTAACTTAATATGGGTAGTTAAATTAATAATATTGCGTGGAGGGGTCATGATTGGGGGATGTGTAAAATTAATTAATTGGAAGGATATTAAAGGATTATGACCCAATTTTACATTTCTACACTAACCACCTTACTCAAATAGGCATGAAACTCTCTATCCACAATGAATTACATGTGCTTTCTTAGCTTTTTTACACATTCTTGCTTCCCAAGCACCATAAAACATCATCATAATGTTGAGTAATGACATAGAACTCATCATAAATGTCATATACACCATTAACATCAACATGCTCATATCATTTTTTACCATGAATTCCTTTCTTCATTTCTCGAGTCACCATACCAAATCACAAGCTCTAGAACTAGGAATAGGCCTAGAATGACCACTTCACACCATGATAAATCATGAAATGACCATGAGGACCTCATACAGACACTTGGATACCTATAAAACACCTCTAGAACCATGATGAAACTCATACCAACTATTGGGACTCATAAAATGACAATCCATGCTTATACCATGCCCGAAATCATGCCTAAACACTATAAAAACTTCACCAAAACTTAGCACTACCAATCAACCTTCATATTTGACCTTGACTTACACCTCATGGAGACTCACATGACACAATGACACCATTTTCCATAAATGTATTTGACATCAATGACACCACCTAGACACAATGGCCAATGTCTTACCTCATAACCTTCCAAGCCTTAACTAAAGAATGTTATTAGTTGCTCCATACGTTCATTATTATATTGCACTAACATAGCTAAAATAGTTTTAATTTCTCTAAAGAAGTATAAGGTAAATCATTTGGTAAAATAATGATTTATGAGGTTAGGATCTTGTGATATATCTTCCTTAATTTCTTCAAAACCATTCTTTCGGTCTTTGGTCCAATGGAAAACCATATTCTTCTTTAACATAGAGGTTAGTGGATTCACGGGGTTTGCAAAATCAGGAATAATTTTCCTAAAAAAATTATTCTTTCAAGGAAAATCTGAAATTATTTTTGTGATTTGAAAAGGAAAATTCTATAATAACACTAACTTTTTTAGGATCAATAGTGAGCGCTTTTGGAGACAATACGGCCTAAAATTTTACCTTTAGGAACTGAAAATATGCATTTCTTAGGGTTGAGTAAGACTCCATATTTTCCACACCTTTCAAAAAAATGTGACTAATATGAGACAAATGATCATCAACTTACTTTTAAAATATTGTAATATCATCAATTTAAATAAGCACAATGTCATTTATTAGCCCCTGAAATTTCATTTCCACGGCTCTCTGAAAAGTAGATCTTGCATTAGATAAACCAAAAGTCATATTCTTGTATGCATAATTTCCCCATTTTTTAGTGAATGTTCCCTTAAACTAATCCTCCTCTTGTAACAATATCTGATTTTGGCTAGAATAATCATAAGGAAGTGAAAAATGCTCCAAACCTATCACCATTTGTAAGATTTTTTTAGATCTCTAAAGTCAACACATAACCTTATATCTCCATTCATTTTCCTCATAGGGATGAAATTTACAACCCAAGATGAGTGTTTGATAGGAAATATTATGTTAGCTTCTATCAACTTATTGAATTCTTTCTTCATGAGAGGCTCCATCTTTAGGTTAATAGGGGTTTGTTTCTTCCTAACATGCTTTCCATTTGGTACCAAATTTGTAGTGTGGTGTGATAATTTTGTATTAAAACCTTAAAGATCACCATATCCCCATATAAAAACATCATCAAGCTATTGAAAAATATGGACAAACATATATTTTTCTTCTATGGTACATACCTTTCTAATTTTAAGGAACTTGTCCTTTCCAATGAAATTCTATTCATAGTCTTCATACTTAATCATCATGTTTAATTTCTCTCCTCTAATTTTATCATTAGTATTGAAGAGGGACTCAAGAGTGAACAAACCTTAAAGTATATTTTTTCACATCAAATGGATTATTTTCTCTTCATATTGCTTTTGTAATTTTTCCTAATTTTTAATTGAGAACTCAACTTCTTTTTATAGAAAAATGACTATTTCTTGATCATTTTCAAACACACCGCCAATTTGTGTTATTATTAGGTATAGATATATTTATAACTAATTTAATATGTTGTTATAATTTTTCCTTTTTTTATATCATTAGGAATATTAATTTTTGCACCAACGACAACTAGTCTATTAGTATGTCTATTTTCCTCCCTAGAAATGGATTATACGTTGAAAGCTACAAACTCCTTAATGAGTTCTCATACTTTGTTATTATAGGAATTAAAAAAGTTATTTTTAGTGACATTAATCCCTCTTATCTAATTTACAACCAATTCATTGTCACCAAAGACCTGTAATTAATTTATTCCTTTACTTCTATCCCACTAGAGGCCATGTACAAGGGCTTCATACTTAGTTGCATTGTTTGTACATCTAAACTGAAACCTAAGGGAATAATATTATTTTATTTCGTTAAACACATTATCATGATACCACCTCCTACCCCATTTCTATTCCTAGATCCATAAAAGTTCATTTTCCAAATGTCGTCATCTTTCTCATTTGTCTTCACAAGGTTGGGAATAAAAGATTCATCCTCATGTAAAAGTAAGTACCAAGACCAAACTCTGCAATGTCCTTATGAATTTAAATTCCTCATTCATCAAGAAATAAATTAAGTATTCCTTCAAAAAGAGTATTTGGCTCTTTGTCAACTAGTTGATCTTCTTTATTAATGATTAATCAATTGGCATTGATGACACTTGACACATAAGGTTTTATATGGTTTTTTTAAATGGGTTCAAACTTTATGGTGACTTTATTGCCATACATGGTTCTAAATAACAGGTGAGACCAATCTAATGAAAAATAGCCCCCAATATTGGCTTTGAAATCCCTAGATAGGCATAAAGAAAAGTATGGAGGGATGTTAATTATGAAAATGCTTAGGGAATTGAGAAATTAGGACTTGCATGTAAAGTGAGGCTCAATCTTCCAATGACACCAATAGTCTCTATGGGTGTCCCATCAAATTTTAAACCTCCTTTGGAAAGAGGCTCATATTTTATACCAATATTTTCAACTATCTATTTAGGCATGATTGAACTATTGGCTCTTGGATCTATCATCTAATTGTGGACTAAATGGTTTCCAATGATCAATGACACATACAAAGGAGGGTGTTTTATAATTTTACTTAACTAGTATTGTTTTGGCTAAGTTGTATTGGTAAGCACAACTTTTGATTGTTTTTGGATGACTAATTTGAAAGGCTAAGGTTAGACAGGGCAGCCTGTAAAAGATCCTTTTTCCCAAGAATAGACAAATACTCTCACATTTAAATATTCACCTTAATTTATCTCATATGCTTAAGAATATTATATGGGGAAGTATTAATAGTTTGTTTTACTTTACCAGTAGTGGTACCTTCTTTGTTGATGCTTTGACAAGGTAGGATCTTTGAATTGTTCTTGATCTCTTATGGTCTGATAATTTTGAATTTTTTCACCTTAGGAGATGAAATAGGACTAGAAACACCTTGAGAGATTAGAGAATAATAAATAAGAAGTTTATCAGCTGATTTTTCCGCTTCTAAGGATCTTTTATTTGACCTTGTATTGGCTGCAATAGAGGTAGAAGCCTGATTTTTACCTTACAATTGATTCAATCCACAAAACTCTTCCCTTTTCTAATTGATAAGAGTAACACCATTAAGTATTATCCCTTGAGAATCCTTTTATTATGATGGTGATTCAAATGATAAATAAAATAATTTTTTACCATTAGTTCTTGATTGAGGACACCATTCGGAAAAGTAGTTTGGTTGTGGGGTTGGTTCCAAAGGAATCACCACTAATATTCTTGTATTAAGTTGTTTTAGACAAGAACTATTACCTTAGAAGTGCTAGAAATATTGGGGTTGTATGATTGATAAGGATTATCATTAGTGATGTGGCCTTGGCCTTGAAAATTAGCTTTAAATGGTGTCTTAGTAGGCTAGTAGGATAGATAACAAGATCAATAATTATAGTTTTGTTGTCTCTTAAGAGAAAATATTTCATTCCCAAAAATTTGTAAAAGGATTTTAACCTCCTATAAGTCATTATATATTGGTACAATATTTATTTGGCTTACATGTTAATTGATATGCACTAGAATCCATGCTATTATTGTAGGTATTTGAAGTGGCATAGAGGGTTGCATTTCTAGAAATATTGGAATGGGGTTCCTTGGTGAAATATTTCCAAACTATATGAGACTATTATTAGCCTTGATGGCTACTTCATATGCATTGGAAAGTGTATTTCCACCTGTAGATTGAATAATCATTGAAATGTCACTATTTAATGCTCTTAGATAATACAAAAAGTATATTTAAGAGTAGGACTTAAAAATTGTGGGATCATATCCTATGTTTTATGGAATCTAAAAGTGAAATCACACATGTACTCAAGTGGTGATCTTTTTATAGAGGTAAATTACTCCACCAATGATAAGTGATCTGATTTGTCTTCAAAATTTCTACATAATGCTTCCCAAGATGATCCCAATTGTAGATGGAGTTTACCCTTAATCCCCTATACCACTACAAGGATTTCCCTTTAAAATACGTTATGATCAAGTTGACTACAATGTTTTCTTGAGTAACATGATGAACAAAACATATGTTAGCCACATCCTTAATGTGATTTATAGGGGTAGTTTTATTCTCTCCAGTGAAAGGTTCAACACTCTTAAGGGTATTTACAGGATTTCATCATGTTGGTAAAGTTTTGGTGGGTTAGCACCATTGAAAGGAATAAAAACTAGGTTTCTAGGGACTTCTACATATGTTTTGGAATTATAACAGGAGTGTATTGAGGGGAACTAGTATTAAGTGGATTTTTTTTGTATGGTATAGATCTAGAAAAGCTTTCTCTTTTGAATAAAAATGAAGGTAACTCAACAAAAACAAAAGTATTACCTTTAAAAGATTATTTGTTTGTGATTTTTGGCATGAAAGATGAGGAACTCGTCTAAAACATGGATCTTTTTATCCTTTTCAAGTCACTAGATTCTACATAAATGTGTCTAAACATTGAAACTTTCCAATAACAACATCAAATATTTAACAAATCTCTTGTTGTATCCCATCGGCATGCAAAAATTGTCATTGCGTAAGAGTGTACCCTTTGGGGAGTGGTGTGATGAATCCCCTTCTAATTGAAAAATTGAAACACTCCTAGGTTGTGGGTGACCTAAAGTTGGAGTGAGTATCCAAAGAGGGTGGGTCTCTAGAGAGGGTTGGTTCCCCTAGTGTAACACCTAAAAACTAACTATAATCTACTGTTGTACCAAGGAAAAGGGGTAGGAACTAAGCACAAGGCTGAAACAGAAATTTGAAAACAAGGTGATGTACTAGAATGTTTGAGGATACCTACTTGTCTAAGAGTTCACAAGAGGATTAAGGAAACCAACACACGATACACAACTCATAATTTGACGTACTTCTACATAAGTGTTTCATAAATTGGCTCGAGTTATGACAACACATAGAAGCTGCAAAAATCAAATTATAAGGTCTTAAATGGAAAAAAATATACTTCCAAATCTGGCATGAACTTTATAGAAACACATACTATGACCTGAAAATTAATGTATCCAATCATAAAGGTAAGGAAATAGGACTGAAAATGAAGGATAAATACTTATTTCATGAGATAAAAACATCTACATCGCAATTCTATAGAACACACGGGTAGTGAGAAGGTAAAAATGGTTCCTTTATTAATCCAAAAGGTGAAAAAAGTACAAAAAAGTAGGGCTCATCCATAACTAACCAGATATATCTCTCCTTAAATGAATAATATCCCGTATATATAGAAAATAATAAAAATGTAGAGAGAAATAAAAACATGCACAAGTTCATTGTTGTCATGCATAATGTTATATGAGGTTACATGGTGTAGGAGGTCATTGTATAACTCGGACTAGTTGAAATAACTTCAATATGCCTTGTCGCATGTTCTATTAATGTAAGATTCAACTTTCCATCATCTTTCCCTTACATTTTTGACTTCCTCTTTACTCTAACTTGATCTCCACTCTAGACTTGACAAAAATCATAGAATTAGAGTTTAACTTCAAGTCTAGGCCCAAGCTAACTTATATAATTATTTCTTCTATGTTCCATAAAAATTCCATAGATCCTTTCCTTGTTTTGCAGATTTTAGATGATCCATTGTCTTCTCTTTGTCGTTTTTGGCTTCTAATGTTTCTATTACGATGCACAACCTTACTTTGACTTCTATGGTCTCCCAGCTTTTAGCATCTTCTTAATTATCTGTGGATTTCTTTTCTTTATTTTCCTCATATGTAGTCATAATTTTACTTTATGTGGCCTCTTCTTGTACTATAGGTATTCTAATCAAAGACTAGTTTATTTTACCTCTCACCACCTTTTAAGTGGTTTTGAATCCTTCGTATAATGCTTTGTTATGTGGATTTTAACTTTTATTGCTTTATAGATAACAACTCCTTCATTGCACGTCTTTCCTTCATTTTCCAACTTTCCCTCATTCTATAGTTTCTCCTTTATTTTGGGGATTTTCCTTTGTTCCATGGTTTTTCATTGTTCCATGGATTTTCTTTCGTTTTGTAGATTTTCCTTTTCTCCACGGTTTTTCCTTTACTATGCATATTTTAATTGTTTCATGGATTTTTCTTCATTCCATGGTTGTTCATCATTCTATGCCTTTCCTTTGTGTGATTTCCATAACATATTTCCCCATGAATATGTTATTTTTTTCCACGGATTTACCAAATCAAGTAGAACACTATGTTACGAAAAACACACAGACTACTAAGTTTTAACTTCCACATAACCCCGAGTACATGAATTCCTTTGTTTCAAGGATTTCAACCTTTTTCACACTTGAAATTTCTTAAGCCTACTTTATGGTGCCACATGATCTATTTTTCATGTTTCATTTCTTTTTCTCTACATGCTTTACTTTTATTACATTTATTTTACAAAATCCATGAAACACAAAGATTTTCCAAGTCCACAGAGCACTACATTGTTTCACTTCTTCATAATACTAAGTTCCCTGATTTCCAAAGAAATATGCATTTTTAATCATTTACTCCACCACTTATTTTACTCCATGGAAATATAAGTTTCAAAAATATGCATAACACTAAGTTTTGTGAACCCTTGAAACACTACAATTTTACAAACCCACTAAACACTAAAATTTCCAACTCCATAGAACCCTATATTTTATCCTTCCACGGAACACTAAGATTCTTTTTTATGTGGAATTTTTATCAACAAAATTTAATACCCTCTTCATGTGTTTTTTTTTGAGAAGAAATTTGGTGTAACATGGACTCATCTCAAAATTTGGAACCTACATGTGAGACAAATCTCTAGAGAATATTAGTTCCTCGTTGTTTTATCCTGCCACAACTAGCCTATAACCTAAGAATGTAACTAATCTAATACTATACTATGAATTTATAGGGACTAGGGTTAGGAGAAAGATAAAATTTGTAGAAAGGTAAATGAGGTGATGAACCAAAACTAAGACAAGGTTCAAAACCAGCCAAAGAGACACAAAAAAATTACACAAAAAAGGAATTCAAGGAAACACGAAGCTTATAAACCATGAATGAATGAACTTAATGATGAAATAATATGGAAAACATATATGATAAATATAGAAGTTTTGAGAGGAAAACATTCATAGATAAATTGCATTAACAGGTTATCATTCAGGTTATAGAGTAAAGGTATAAAATCTCATATAAAATTCATATTGTAGAGGTCTACGGGCATGAAAATGGAATAAAATCAAAGGTAGAGCTCCAATTTTGATAGAAGAGAACCCATTTTGGTACCAACGTACTTACATTTATATATTTCAAGAGAGGGGAGAGAAAGGAGGTCACATACTATGTTTTAATGGTGTCAACCACCCACAATCCCAAAGGACCGATATGATTTCTCTATGGACATGGAAATTGCATCTTACCTTTCCAAAAACATACTATAAAAATTCTAGGTGAAAATGTGGCGCCCATACTTTATTAAATCTAGTCATTGAGCTACTTTTAACTTTAATTGATATCCTAAATAGTTTCTCATTTTAACCCACTAAATCTCCCCAAAATTTGATTTTCTTGATTTCATGATGAAGAGAAGGATGAGATATTTCCAAATGTACTAATATTTAGTGATTTGGAGCTCTATGGATGAATTTATGCTGATTTTAAGTTATGTATGTGGTATTTCACAAAAATAGACATGTGGCATCATTTGATTGGTCATTAGGGTTTCCTTTTACCAACATTTTCATCGCTTTTCACTTTTCCATGTGTTGGTATTTCATTTTTATGGGGGTCAAGCTTCTATCTACACATTGCACAATGAATTATTTTGTTTTAAACACTCATGGACCTAAAATTTTTATCAACCGGGGTTGATTCTATAGACCTCACATCTGTCGGGTGCATTTACCTATATTTGTGCTAGAATGCCTCCATGTTCCCTCATTAAACTTCCTGATCTACATCATCCATCTATCCCTAACTCTTCCATGAGTCCATCAAATTACTGTTGACCAACCCAAACCTAACACATTTATCCATTGTAGTTCATTCCATGGATTGGAGTCGATTGAGCCTAAAAACAATGAGTATCCCTAGAAATTATGCCATGTGTTTTCTCCTTTGGTGGGCCTTTTGAATGTAAATTTTATCTCCCATCGGTTTCTTAATTTGATGGGAATTTTGGTTTTCATGCGCATTATTTAAATATCTAAATCCATTCAAACCTGTTAATACCAAAATAACCTTGGGGATATTTTGGGATAACAATTTTGTGACTTTGGGGGATATTTTCCTACTAAATGTGAAGACCAATAGCTTCAAACATAATTTTGTATGGGGGTCACATTTGAGAAACTTTAAAAATGATCTATAACTTGAAACACACCCCTAAACCCGTAGAAACATGTCTAAATTTAGCATTTGTCTATTTTTCTTGAAATATCATTTTATTCATGAAAACCATTCTGAATAAGATTTAATGTGCATGGAAAATTGATTTTTCACTCTACTCCTATAGGGATCATTAATAGCTATAGTGATGCCTCCCCATTCACTTGTGCAAAAATTTTTGCTCTTCCATGATGAACTATATACTTGCAATAGAACTACCATGCAAAGATAACAAAACATTATGCAAAACACTTAGGAAAATGGAACTAAACTACCAGAAAAGTAGTGTGATGAAAGAAATTAGAGGAATTAAAAATAATCTATTATGTAGAAGGAATTTTATTTCTCAATAGCAATGCTTGAGATATATCCCATTGATTGGGATATGCATCTCTTCTCTATCCATTCTTCATAGCTAGAAGGAATTGTTCAACTTGTAACTTAAAATAACATATGGACCACTGCATATTGTATCAAGTTTTTAGTTCATTCCTGATGTTTTTGTATCTTGATCCCATTTGAGTTAAAGTTCACCCTCCGGGAGATTCTAGTTGTTTCCTTTCTGTTAAAACACTTCTTGAACTGATCTTGATTCAACTCTATATCTTGCATAGTTTGATCTCTTAATTCCTTGAGCTCCATGAGCTCTTCATATCTATCCTCTATAGCCTCAAATTCAAACATCTCTAATTAATTGATGAGATCTAACACTGGAAAATAAAGATATATTGGCATACTTACTTCTCTAATGGAAACCATTTTGTAGGGGGAACTACTAGTTGATCTTTTAGGAGTGATTCTATCATCCCATAAGGATGATTTTAACTTTTTATCCCAATTAATTTTATTTTCATCTAAGGTTATCCTTATGACTCTTAAAAGTTTCTTTTTTATGGAGTTATCTTTCCCATTTCCTTGGGGTAGTAGTTTGAAGATGTGATCGGGTATACACCATTCTTCATTCACCATCTAGATATTTTTGCCAAGGAAATCTAGGACATTATCAAAAATTATTGTAGAAGGAACACCAATTCTAGCTATAATACCCTCACAAAAGTATAGGATGTTGATCTCATTTTCTTCTTTCAATGCAACTGCCTCTTTCCATTTAGTGAAATAGTCGGTGGCTATAAAAATCTGCTTGTGACCCAACCTTAAATTTGGATTGATTACTCCAATAAATTTCAATCCCCATTGCATGAATGGTTGATTTACAAGGATGGGGTGGAGTGGAAGGGTTTTTAACCTTTTTTCCTATAAATAAGGAACATTCTTTAGATTTTATAACACATGCATGGAAATCATTGAAAATATTAGGCTAATAATAACCAACCATCATAATCCTAAGAGTTGATTTTTCGGGAAAAGTGTCCCCTACTTCTCCATCATGAAACTCATGTAATACCTTCCCTATCTGATATATTTTAATGCACATCAAGAGGAAATCATTCACATCTCTCCTAAATATAACATTATCAATTAGCATAAAGGGGATGGATTGAAGCCTAAAATACCTTCTTTTGTCTTTGTTTAGGCCTTGAGGACATTGTCCTATTTGGAAGAAATTGACTACATCATTATTCCAGCCATTAGTGAGAAATACATCAATTGGTTACTCTTGATCATGTTGGAGCGTGAGGATGAATTATTCATGTGTATATTGGTCTAAAATTAGTTGCTCGCATGAGTCCTTTTCCTTGAACTAGTATATTTACTTTTATATCAATATCATACTCCATTACCTTAATTATCTAACTAGCTCTCTTTTCATTTAATTCCTTGTTCAAAAAGAAGTCTTTCATACTAGCATGTGAAACCATTAAGTGAATCTTGTTATTTGATACCAAGTTCCTAATTTTTTTACTCTTCTTTTAACAACCAACACATGTTTCTTTACAAATGAATATCTCAAATGATAATCCTCAATTCAACCACTAAAAATTCAATAGGTTGTTCTAAACCCTCTTCATTTATCTACACCAATATAGCAGAGATATTGTCTCTTTACCACCAAAATCATACATTGTGAAATATTTTGAAAAAGAGGGATTAATGAGAGTCAGGGCTTAAGTTATTAATTTCTTTATTGATTCAAAATTGTTCTTCCCATTAGTATTCCATTTGAATGGCACATTATTTTTCATCATCAATGTTAATTACTTCACAAGATTGGAAAAGTTAGGAACAAACCGCCTGAAAAAATTAATTCTTATTAAAAATATTTTAAGTTCTTTCTTGTGGTTGGGAAATGGCAATGCAAGGATGGAACTAACTCTCTCTCGATCAATGCTTAATCATTTTTAAGATACAATATGGCCAAGTAACATACCTTCATGCGCTAATAAAGATACATTTCTTAGGATTGAGAGAGAGTCGAATTATCTACACCTTTCAAATACCTTCCTCAAATGGAAAATATGAGCATATGCATCCTTATAAAACATCGTGATATCATCCAAATAGACTAGAACAATTTTTCTTATTAGTATTCCAAATGCCATATCCATGGCTCTTTGAAATGTTTCTCCTGTATTAGACAAACCAAATGTTATTTTCTTATAAGCATAGGTTCCCCATTTTGTGGTAAAAGAAGTCTTGAATTTATCTTCCTCCTTTACCATGATCTGATTGTATCTAGAGTAGCCATCCCCCAAAAAACACTTTTCTTATCCAGCCACATTTTACAATATCTTTTCCATTTAAGGAAGAGGGTAATGATCCTTCAAGGATACCTTATTTAAATACCTAAAATCAACACCAAATCTTATTTCTCCATTTCTCTTCTACACTTTGGGACTAAATTAGCTACCCATGATGATTTCTTGATTGGATAGATGATGTTTTACTCAATTAACTTGGTCAATTCTTCCTTCATTACGGGCTCAATATGTGGATTAACGGGACTTTGTTTTTTTCCCGATAGGCTAAGAATTCAAATTCAGCTTAATGGTATGTTGAACTAAGTTAGGATAAAAACATTGAGGTCATCATAGCTCCATGTAAAAATATCATAAATTTTTTGGAAAAGTTCTACAAAAGCATGTTTTTCCTATGGGGTACTTACCTTGTCAATTTTTAATAGTTTTCCTTCACATGATGAGATAGGCTCTAAATCCTCACCTTTAACATTCATGTTTTACTTTTATTTTTTAAACTAATAGTAAGGGCTAAAGATAGATTCCAAGGTCACTAATCCCTTGGGAAATGTATGTGATTTTGTTGTATAATTTAGTTCTCGTACTATTGTTTCAATTTATCTTTATTTCTTGAATAAAATTCAGCCTCTTCTCATATAAAATTGAAAATCTAAATATCACTTTAAAATACATGCCAAATTTGATCATTTTATGGTATAGTAGGTGTCACAAATACTTAGATATGTGGTTGTAACCTCTCTCTCTTGACATCCTCCACAACATCAAACTTCTCTCCAATTGCGGTCAATATATCAACAACTTTGTTCTCTTTTATTGGGATGACATGGATATTGAAGGCTTCAAGATCCTCTATCACGTCTCATACCTTGTGTGTATATGCTCTTAACAATTCATTCTTAGAAGTATTTTACCCTCTAGCCTAGTTTACAATTAACTCATTGTCCCTAAAGGTCGATGTTTTTTTATATTCTTTACTCTTTCCCATTGAAGACCTTGGATGATAGATTCATACTTTGTTACATTCTTAAAGTAGCTAAATTATAATCTGAAATCATAGTAACATTTCATACCTATGGGAGATATAAGAACTATAGCTTCTCTTACACCTTGTTTTCTTCTTGACCCATCAAAAAACATTTTTCAAATACCAATTTGTTCTTCATCGTTTGTTTTGAAAATACTAGGAAAAGGTGAACTATTATCATGTAGAAAATAGATACCTAGGCTAGCTTCCTCAATATATTGATATGGATCAAATTAATGGCATTCATTTTCCAATTCATCAAGTAGTAAATCAGAAATGCCTTGAGTCTAATTTTTTTTATCTTGGGAATTTGGATGGTCCTATTGGTAAAAATGGTACAATTTTCATTCATAGGGCTAGGGATGTAAGGATCTCTATGGTATGTAGCAATTGATTTAGACCTGGTAGTATCCTTAGTGTTGTATCTAGTTCTCAAGAACATATGTGACCAATCGATAATATATATCCTCCAATTTTGACAATGAAGTCTCTAGATAGACATAAGGAAAAGAGTGGAGGTAGATCAATTATGAAGATTTATTGAGGGAGTGAGACATTAGGGCATGCATGTAGTGTGACGTTTAGGCCCCCGATAACTCCAAATGTTCATGTACTATTTTTCCGTCTAGTTTAAAAACTCCCTTAGAAAGGAACTTATATTTGAGACTTAGTTGGTCCTGTAATATTCTTAGGCATAACAAAGTTTCTTACTCCATAATCAATCATCCAATTGTGTACTATATATTCAGAATGATCGAGATATATAGAAGGGAGGAGGTTTAATATTATTATTTTGTTGATCCCCCTCTATTGTATTGCATTAGTAAGAACAAATTTGGCTTGTTCCTTATGTGGCTCTCTTGTAATGGGGAAATTTCACATAGCTACTTGTAAGAGATATTTTTGTCTTGTGTAGTAATTTTTACACCCACGAAAGAACAAGGGAATCCCATGTGCTTCGGCCTATCACCCGGTGGGCATTGTGCACTCACCCGAGGCATGCATGGGTGCTTTGAGTCTCTATTTTATGTGAGTTGAGTGGGAAATCATCATCTATGTTCCAAAATTTAAAGGAAGTGAGTGGGAATTAAACATGCGAACATCATAGAGCATAGAATGGATTCTAGATCAATACAATCATCCCGGATAGAAAAGTACTTAACATATTTAAATAATTAAAATAAAAAGAAAGGAAAATGCATAGGAATTCATATTCATCTTATAAAAAAATATGAAAAGGAACTATGAAGAATCATGTATGAATCCAAACCAATAAGGATCATATTCAATTAACTTGGTAACCTCATTACATTCATTAGACTTACTACAAAACACCACATTAAGGAAAATCGAAGTCATGCATCATAACTAGATCCATACCATTAAGCTCTCAAAAATAAATTATATAACCCCATGCCCTTGATACATCCTTCTCCCATATTTCATCTACAAAACTAAAAAAATTTCCTTCCGAAATTTCTCTGATTTCCTCTCTATCCATATCTCTCTACCCGATTCCACCTCTACCTATACCTTCTATGGCCTTAGATGCATCACCAAGAGTATGTGGTCCTCCATCATGACATTGATTGATTGAGCAAACATCATGTTTCGAGGTTCCCTCGAGATATTTTCTAACTCCCTGGCCGAAGAAGGAAGGAGCAAGCTGCGAGAAAATGCGAAAAAGTTGCGAGAAAGGCAAGTAGGTTGATCCAGGAAAATCGTGAAAATTGGCTAAGTCTGCTCAAGGTCACCTTTGGGACATGTGGGACAGAAAGACGCGGATCGGCCAAAAAGCCTCTAGGCGGCCCGCTAAGCATTTGGGACAATCGGACAAAAAGACGCGGCGGGCGCGAAGCCGATCCGGCGAAAGAGGAAGAAAAATGACTAAGTTTTGCATTTGGGACGTTCGGGACAAAAAGGCATGAAGCGCCGGGCCGAACGTCCGGTGAAAAGAGTCAAGCGACTAAGAAAAGCATTCGGGACATCGGGAGAAAAAGACCTGAACCGGCCGAATCGGCGAAAATGGGAGCGATCCAAAAGCATTTGGGACAAGAGGACGCGAAAGACCTTAAACCGGCCGGATCGGCGAGCGAAAGAGTCAAGGCGTCAAAAGCAAGCGCGGGACATTTGGGACAAATGGACCGAACCCGGATCAATCGAAATGAGCACAAGGAGCACTATGCCAAATGGGACAAAGGGACGCGCAGGATGTGGAGAGCCAAAAAGCCCGAAACCAATAAGAAGCTGCCACGTGTCCTCACAAGAGAAAAGTCCAAAAGTCAAAGGGGCAAGGTTTGAAGCGCTGGCCCGAGCCAATAGGAATTGGACACGTGTCCAATAGAGCAGGGAAGTGTGGAGCTCGGGGAGAAGTTAGAGAATTTGGCCGAGTTCCCCAAAAAGGCTAAAAGTAAAGGAAGCCCCGCGCCCTGTCCTCCAACAAGATCATGCCACGTGTCATACAAGTGGCGGGGGCGCGGGAAAAAGGTGGAAAAAGTCCCAAAATCATCAAAAGGTCAAAATTTCAAAAGAAATCCCGCCAAAAGGTGGAGGAGAGAGAATCACACGACCAATCAAAGCGTGCCACGTGTCATCCAAGTGGCAGAGCGCGGGAAAGATTTCAAAACACGTTTTCACTGTTTTGTGCCCTAAAACTTCAGACCTCCATAACTTTCGATCCAGAGCTCGGATTTGCACGTTCTTTATATCAACGGAAAGCTTATGAAATTCTCTACATGATTCTGGGATCAATCTCGAGTTTTGGTGTAGTCTGAAGAGAGAAAATGAGAAAGAGAAACAGATCTGACGCGTGATAATGGCGAAGCGGCGTTTCAACAACCTGTTTTAATGCTAATGGGTCGCATTCTTCTTCAGCACGGCCAGAAGTGACATTTCAGCGGCCAAATTAATGCACATGGGTCGCATTCTCCTCCAAAATCACTCAAAGTGACAGGGTATGGGTTGGTAAGATCCTCCATGCTGATTTAATGCATCTGCAGTCAATGAGGAATGGGCTTGCACGTTTTCCCACGTTTTTGTCCCCTGGGCTCGACCCATGCAATGTAAAAAAAGCCAGATTTGGCTCATTTGAAGAAGTTGTTCATCTTTTCTGCTCTGCCCTCCCTTCTTTTCTTCTCTAGGGTTGAAAATGGAGTTCGAGCCTCCTCCCTTGCTCTGTAATGGCGTTTTTGCCTCTTATTAATGGAATGATGTTCTGTGCAAACTTCTGGAGCAACAAAACGTGTTTTGTGATGCATCTGTCCATCCTTGCTCATTTTTGCTTGTTCTCTTCTTGCCTCTCTTCATTGCAGGTATTTGTGCATGTTTGAATGTTCATTGCAAGTTTGGAGCTGTGTTCATGGAGTTTTGGGACATTTTCTGTGTGAAATCTATCCTTGGGCCTGTGATGCATCTGTCCATCCTTCCCATTGCTCACCTCTCTTTGTCCCATGGTAGTTTTGATAGATGTCCAACATTCTCCTTCTCTGGTGTATCACCGTTTTAGTGTAGGCTTTTCTTTGTTTTTCCCTCTCTCTCTCTCTCTGTCTCCTTGGCATGGTTAGATTAGGATTAGATTAGCTTTCCGCTGCCTTTGGAATAGCTTGTGGCGAGGTAGTTTAGGAGCGAGGAACCAGCCTTCTCTGGAGATTCCTCTCTCGGTTTCACAAGTCCCACACTTGGAGAGAGGTTTCCATGTTGTGCAATCACTGCTTTGGATGCTGAGTGATCAACCTAGAAGCGATCTGCGTCCGAAGTCTTTGTGATTTTGCATCAATAGTTTCATCTTTTTGATTTTGGCACGCCGGTGGGACTTAGAGGTCTTTCACTTCATCTTTTGCAGGTTGGTGTGTTCTGTGAAGATTTCAGCCTTTGGAGGCACTTGCAAACACATCGGTGACTCCATCGATCAACAACCCATTTCTCTACGAGTTGCGAGACCCCTTCCATTCCATCCATTTTCATCCATCTTTCTTTCCATCTCTTTCATTCTTTTCCATTCCATGAAGTTGTGCAATCATGACTTCATTTCCATCATGGAATTCACATCAACAATAGCAGTATATTCCACCTCCAACACATGTTTTACAAATCCTCCAAATCAGCATTTTGAGCAGATTCAAGATCAGCATGCATACTCATATGAGCAGCAGTGCCAAAGTCGGTTTGGCTATGGAGCTTTCAAGAGCAAGAGTATGCATACAATGAAGACCATCGAGATCCGAGATGCTGGTGCATTGGAGAAAATCCAAAAGATGGAGGTGGGGATGAGTGCGATCAGAGGCTCAAGCACAAATGAAAGCTTTTGGAATCGGTTGTGGAGCACCCTGTCCATGGGTGGGACCTTTTCCAAGGCATTCTGACCCTCGGGAGAAGCTTGACTTCATGATTGCAACGCTGCCTTTCTTGCAAAGTGGATTGAAGAAATAGAGGTGTATGAGAGAAGTATTGAGCAACCTTGTCAATGGGTAAGCACATCATCTCATGCCTTTTCTTTTCCTCTTTCCCAATCTGTTTCATTTCAGCAGTGTCAAGTTTCAAACCCTCCATCTGCTGTCCCAAGTGTTGAATCCATTTCTCCATCCCCTAGTCTTCCACCCCATCTTAATTCTTCTTTCCTTTTCCCTTCCAAACAGTCATCCCCTCCACAAGAGCTAACAGAAACACCCCCTCCTCCAAAGAAACAAGAGGTTTCACCTCCTCCACCACCACAAAAAAATGTCAAATCGGTTGAGTTTCAACCTATCCTCCTCTTGCATTCCCAATTCCATGTTGGAAGAAGAAATTGAAAAAAATGTCATCAAGGACAACAAAAGAGAGAGCCAAAAAAGAAAAGAAATTCAGAAACTTGAAGAGTTTGGGCTCTTAGATTTGGGATGACAAAGATCCCCTTGATGGTTAAACCTACAGAAGAGGCTAAGGTTGAACAAATGGTGGTGAGGACTGATTTTGTTGAAGAAGAAGATCTTGCAGCCCCAACTTGTCCTCTAGAGCAGCAGATTGAAGAGTTTGACTTGACAAACTTCATGCTGGAGGAAGAGTTCAATCAAGAGCAAGATTGCCTTCAAACATTGGAGGAAGGAGAAGCTGCTCCAAATCCAAAAGAAGAGGAGCACATTCCAGTTGTGGAGGAGAAAAGTGCAGATCCAAGGGCTTTGAGCACAAAGCAGGCTACAGGAGAACCTTCAGTTCTTCTTTCTACTTCATCTCTCTCAAGTTCTAGTACTGAAGAGGAGTTTGATCTCTCAAACTCAATATTGAGAAGTGAAGAAACCATGGTGGTCAAGTTCTGAGATCAAGAGAGGACACCATGGAGGAAGTTGAACATTTGACGGCAGGGAGGACAGCAATGAGGTAGTTTACCTGTCAGATTTGGAGGACTGTTTTGATGGAGAAGAGCCGGTTGAGTTTTCACCATTCTCTCTTTCATCATCCACATTCCAAACACAAGAGCCTGCTGCCATGAAGGAGAGCTTTCATTTGCAGCAGCCTGCATCTTATAGCAGCTCTTTGGAATCAAAATTGGAAGATTCTAATCTTCCCTGTTCTTCATTGGAGGAAGAGAAAGGACAGAAGAATTCCACCATTTCTTCCACATCATCCACCTCGGAGGGTCTACAAGAAGACTCCATTCTTGGAGTTGAAAATCAGAGCTATGGGCATATCAAACGGATCAGACCTTGCCCAATCAGGTATTTGGCTTCATTGGAGCCAAAGGAGAAGCCCTGACCGGTCATGCTCACTTGGGCATGAGGATGAGATCTACAAAGTACCAAGGATCAGCTGCCATACCTCTTCAATCAAATGTAGAGCAACTAAAAGAGGTATTGGATTTTTTTAGTTGATACCTTGATGATTTGGATAGAAGACCAGACTTCTTGTTGATTTTCCATCCATCAAACAGCCATGATCGAGTGCAAATCAATTGCATGGCTACCATTTTGAAGAAAGGAAGCTATTTCTCACAACGAGTTGCGGGGTTTGTTTAGCTTGCCTTTGCTTCGATTAAGTAAGTAGCTAGGTTTGCTTTCAGTTAGAAGAAGTGCTTGTGCACACTGCATGTTCCATTGGGCATGTATGATTTTCGAGTTTTTGTACATAGTTTTGGTGTTGCTGGTTTTGCTCTTGCACAGTTCTTTTCAGTGGTTTTTGGTGAGAACAACTCCATGCCCGGTGGGTTTCCAAGTGGCTCAGAGGGGAGGTTTTCAAAGTTCAGATCAGTTTTCAGGATACTACTCATGACTCCATGCCCAATGGATTGCTTGAGAACTGGTCATTCATCTAGCGAGCGAGATGACCCCCCACTGAGTCGCCAAATTGTTATCCAAAATTCACCCCCCTGGGTAATTTTGATAACATGCATCAGAATATTCAAGTCCCAGGCACATTGATTGATTCAGAGCAAACATCATGTTTCTGAGGTTCCCTCAGATATTTTTCTAACTCCCCTGGCCAAAGAAGGAAGGAGCAAGCTCTGAGAAAATGCGAAAAAAGTTGCAGAAAGGCAAGTAGGTTGATCCAGGAAAAATCGTGAAAATTGGCTAAGTCCTGCTCAAGGTCGCCTTTGGGACGTGTGGGGACGAGAAGGGCGCGGATCGGCCGAAAAGCCTCGGGCGGCCCGCTAAGCATTTGGGACAATCGGGACAAAAAGAGAACGGCGGCGGGCACGAACAGAAGCCGATTTGGGACAAATGGATAGAAAAAGAGGAAAAGAAAAGCGACTAAGTGTTGCTCGGGACGTTCGGGACAAAAGGCGCAAACCGGCGAATCGGCCGGGTGAAAATGAGCACAAGCGTCAGAAAAGCATTGGGACATCGGGACAAAAAGGCCGTGAACCGGCCGGATCGGGCGAAATGAGGAAGCGATCAGAAAAGCATTCGGGACAAGGACAAATGGGCGAAAGACCCGAAGCCGGATAGCCAAGGCGAAATGAGCACTGAGAACCTTTGTGCCAAATGGGACAAAGGGACGCGCGGGACGCGGAGAGCCGAAAAGCCCGAAAACCAATAAGAAGCTGCCACGTGTCCTCACAAGAGAAAAGTCCAAAAGTCAAAGGGGCAAGGTTTGAAGCGCTGGCCCGAGCCAATAGGAATTGGACACGTGTCCAATAGAGCAGGGAAGTGCGGAGCTCGGGGAGAAGTTAGAGAATTTGGCCGAGTTCCCCAAAAAGGCTAAAAGTAAAGGAAGCCCCGTGCCCTGTCCTCCAACAAGATCATGCCACGTGTCATACAAGTGGCGGGGGCGCGGGAAAAAGGTGGAAAAAGTCCCAAAATCATCAAAAGGTCAAAATTTCAAAAGAAAGCCCGCCGAAAGGTGGAGGAGAGAGAATCACGTGACCAATCAGAGCGTGCCACGTGTCATCCAAGTGGCAGAGCGCGGGAAAGATTTCAAAACACGTTTTCACTGTTTTGTGCCCTAAAACTTCAGACCTCCATAACTTTCGATCCAGAGCTCGGATTTGCACGTTCTTTATATCAACGGAAAGCTTATGAAATTCTCTACATGATTCTAGGATCAATCTCGAGTTTTGGTGTAGTCTAAAGAGAGAAAATCGAGAAACAGATCTGACGCGTGATAATGGCCAGAAGCGACGTTTCAACAACCTGTTTTAATGCTAATGGGTCGCATTCTTCTTCAGCACGGCCAGAAGTGACATTTCAGCGGCCAAATTAATGCACATGGGTCGCATTCTCCTCCAAAATCACTCAAAATGACAGGGTATGGGTTGGTAGGTATCCCATGCCATTTTAATGCATCTGCAGTCAATGAGGAATGGGCTTGCACGTTTTCCCACGTTTCTGTCCCCTGGGCTCGACCCATGCAATGTAAAAAGCCAGATTTGGCTCATTTGAAGAAGTTGTTCATTTTTCTGCTCTGCCCTCCCTTCTTTTCTTCTCTAGGGTTGAAAATGGAGTTCGAGCCTCCTCCCTTGCTCTGTAATGGCATTTTTGCCTCTTATTAATGGAATGATGTTCTGTGCAAACTTCTAGAGCAACAAAACGTGTTTTGTGATGCATCTGTCCATCCTTGCTCATTTTTGCTTGTTCTCTTCTTGCCTCTCTTCATTGCAGGTATTTGTGCATGTTTGAATGTTCATTGCAGGTTTGGAGCTGTGTTCATGGAGTTTTGGGACATTTTCTGTGTGAAATCTATCCTTGGGCCTTGATGGTCCATCCTTCCCATGGCTCACCTCTGATGCATGGCAGTTTTGATAGATGTCCAACATTCTCCTTCCGGTGTATCACCGTTTTAGTGTAGGATTTTGTTGTTTTTCCCTTCTCTCTCTCTTCTCCTTGGCATGGTTAGATTAGGATTATATTAGCTTTGAATAGCTTATGGTAGGTAGTTTAGGAGCAGGAATTCAGCCTCTCTCTGGAGATTCCTTTCTCGGTGTCCCACACGGAGAAAGGATTCAATGTTGTGCAATCACACTGGATGCCCGAGTGATCAACCTAGAAGCCTTGGGGTGCTGTGATTTTACATCAACAGGTCTTCTAGGAGCTTCCATCGCATGACATATTCCTTCCTAGACCAACATGTCTCCAAAGCCGACACCTTATCCACTTCTACATGCGCATTCAGGTCATTCTTTTCTCGTTTCCTACCCGATATGCCATATATGGCTAAGTCTCAAGACTTTGTTTATGACGTACAACACGGCCCTTCTAAAACCTTCCTAGAATCCTACCTTGCGCACCTCCTCCTTTCATGCCCAACTTTCAACCTAGGCCTTGCGCACCCATGCGTACTTAGTCAATATTCTAGGGGCCCAACATCACCCCACACTATGCATGTTCTCCACCCATGGGAACACTTCTTCAATGAATAAAGAATCACAATAGACTTAACGTCTTGGGAAAAGAATAAGGGGATGAAGAATTTGGAAAAGAAGAAAGAATGGGGAAGTGATGGAATTATTGCAACAAGCTAGGAAAATATTTTTGCAAGTCAGCCTCCAACTTGTTCTAGGCATCGAATTCATTTTGTGCTCTCTGGCAGAGGTCACCGAATAGGGTGCTTACCTCCCCAAAACTCAGTCCATCTCCTTGAGCATTCATAGTTTCAACAATTTTCTCCAGCTCCTTGACCATTTCTTCAAGCACATTCATGCAATGATTGTATTCACTTACTGTCATTTTTCTCAAGTGGCATTCCCATTCCATCCCAAGTGAAACCCCATCTAGGTACTACATTTTTGCATACCATTCCTCATTGGTATTTGTAGTAGTCTCTTGTTTTTTTCCCTTTCCCTTGCACTTTCCCTTCTTAGGGGTTCCTTATGGTTTCTTGGGTGCCATTGTGTAGGTTATCACTTCCACTTCTCTTCCTAGCTCTACTCTTCTACCCTTTCCAAGTTTAGATCTCAAACTTGTGAAGAAACTCCTCTCTAACCCGTTCTCTAGCTATTAAACCCTAACTGGAATACCTCCTTCATAAGACACAATTCTCCACAACTCTTTCCATGCCCATGAACTATTTCCCTCCTAGTTTGTGGATCCAAACTAGTCACTCACGGTTAAATTCCTCCAATTTTTCTTCACACGAGATCAACTCTAGAAACCCTAATCCACAAAATCTCTTCCTTCTTCATATTCACAATGTAAATAATGAAGTTCCCAACCTTATTTTTATAGTTTTTCCTACTTTTTAACATTAAATGCTACCTTACCTACCACTATACTTAAACACTTAATGTAGATTTTTCACCAAATTCTGACTTTAGTGCTTTAACTCATGCACCCAACCTTACGCGGACAATTCCCCAACCTTCTGGAATGCAACCAATCCATCTTGACATGAGAATTTTGCATGGTGTAACTAGAGGCCGAAGGCACTTCTTCCTGTCACATTTTTTCTCTCGCCTACCTTGTGTTGTGTTTGTGCTTTTTCCTCTCTTGTACGTGGATCCCCAATGTAGCCTTACCCTGACACCAACCATCCTTTTTCACCTTTCCTTACATGTACTTCCTTCACAGGGCCATTCAACTAGGCTTTCTAATGCAATCCTTCCTGGCGCTTCACCCTTCAATTTCTTCCACCTTACTCCACCCCACACTAAAATGATGTGCGGTCCTTTGCGCAGTTACAACCTTCAAAAAGTAATGAGATTACCGGTGCCCAAGGTGCAACACAAAACAACAACAAGAAAGGGAAACACAAGAAAAGAAAATGCATTAAAGGAAATCCTAAACTAACTGGAAACACTGCCATATTTACAAACACCAAGAAGACTTATTTATAGTAGGGATTTAGCCTACTCCCACTGAAGTGTCCTAGCAATCTCATCCCATCCAATGCTTGTAACTGGCACACATCTAAATCAAGTATGTACGAGATTATGTAGGGACCCAACCAATGGAATTTTAACTTCCCAGGATGGCACAAAAACTTAGAATCATACAGTAAGACCATCCGCCCAACCTCAATTTTTTTATTAATGTGATGATCATGCCATGCCTTCTATTTTTATTTTTCTTTCTTCTTGCTCCACTTAGTGAGTGATCATATTTCATCCAATTACATTAACTACGGTCAATTCTTTCTTCCAAAGGTGCTTGCTCATCACCCAATCCTCTTGTGCACACTATACACAGAGAAGGTAATATGAATTCAACTGGTAGGACAACCTCCATGCCAAACACCAATTGAAATGGTGTGGCCTTATTCAACCTCTTGTAGGTTTTCCTATACGCCCAAAGAACGGCTGATACTTTGTCATCCCAATCCTATTTACCAACATCACATATCTTAGTCAATGTGTGGCTAAGTATTTTATTAAATGCCTCAGTAGTTCCATTTTCTTGAGGGTGATAGGGAGTAGTTTTGTGATGGGCCACCATGAATTCTGATAGTAGAATCCTAACCATTTCATTAAGGAAGTGTGTACCTCTATCACTTGTTAAACTCAATGGGCATCCATACCTACTGATTATGTTTTCCCATAAAAATCTAGTAGTGGTAGCCACTATACAATCCTTTGTAGGTGCTACCTCTTCCCACCTTGTCAAATAATCAATATAAGTGAGGATATACCATGAACCAGTCCTTCGCGCCACTAGCGAGATTGGTAAGACAAAGTTGATAGCCCATTTCTCAAATGGTTCCGTGATGGCTATTGGTCGCAAGGGAATTTCATCCCTTTTTCCAGGTTTTCCAAGGCACTGGAAATGGTCACACACCTTGCAAAACTCAATATAATCTTGATAAATGGTATCCCACCAAATCTCGATGAGTAGAATCTTCCCACACAGTTGCATTTTTGCATAGTGTCCTCCTGCAATCCCACCATGCATCTCTTCCATAATTTCTATGCACTCATGTTCTAGTATGTAATGGTGCAGAACCTCATCATGACCCATTTTGTATAGATTCCCACTAATTAACATGTAGGGTGTGGTGTGTATGGCCAACTTCTTCTTCTCCAAGGCCTTCATTCTAATTGGTGCCACACTCATTTTGAGAAATACAGCAATGTCCTCCAAATCTGAGGGTGTGTGCCATAACCTAAAAAATTGTGCATCTGGCATGGTGTCTTCAATGCTCTATATGTCCTCCCCTGAATCAATCCTAGATAAATGATCAAGTCCGAATTACTTTTTCCTAGTTTGACAACCACTGCGAACTCAAATTCTTGAAACAATAGTACCCACTGACATATGTGTCCTTGTAGAATGGGCTTTTTCACCAAGTATTTCAATTCCATAATGTCATTGTAAAATATAAAAGGGGTTGCCAAAAATACTACCTAAATTTATGAAGCGCGTAGATCATCGACAATGCCTCGCGCTCAGTTGTAGCATAATTCTTTTTTGTTGGTGTCGATTTCTTGTTTGCAAAGCATAAAGGATGATCAACAATCCCTTCACCAGGATGTGCAATTCTGCTCAATGGCAGTTCCGAGGCATCCAAATGAACATGGAAAGGCTTATCTCAAGAAGGGAATCGTAGGATGGGCAAGGTGATAATCCGATCCTTCAAAGTGTCAAATGCCTTTTGTTGTGCCTCTCCCAAATAAAAGGCACTCTTATGTCTAATTAACTCTTCTAAGGGCATGGAGATCTTGACATATCACTTAATGAACTACCGTAGTACCCCATATGCCCAACAAATCCACACACCATGATTTGACTAGTAAGCTCCTTGAATCCCAAAATGACTACAATTTTTGTGGGGTCTACTAGTAGGCCCTCCTTACATATGATGTGTCCCAATAATGTTCCAAATGGGGTAGCAAAGACACATTTCTTAATGTTGAGGGATATCCTAAACTTTTGAAACCTTTCAAACATCAACCTTAAGTTGTCACAATGGTCCTTTACTAACGCATATACTATCCAATCATCTAGGTAGACTTGAAGGAATTTATGGATGAAGTCCTGGAAAGCTTGTACCACAATGTGCGAGAACACATGTAGGAACATTCTTGAACCCAAAAGGTATGACTGTATAGGAAAAACTTCCCCACTCAGTGATGAAATTTTTCTTCCTTTGGTCCTCCTTCACAATCATTACCTGGTGATAGCTCGAAAATCCATCTGTGAAAGAATAGACCTCGCATCCTACCACTCCTAATATTTCTTTAGTAAAAGGGGTTGGGAAAGGATCATTGATACACACTACATTCAGGTCCATGTAATCGTAATGATCCTTATTCTTCCATCCTTATTGATACTAATCACCATTGGAATTATCCATTTTGATTATTCAACAACTTCAATAATGCCTGATGTTATCATCTTATCTATTTCCTCCTTAACATTCACACACAAAGTTAGGAATAATTCGGTATGGTATCTTCTAGACTGGATGCACACCCTCCTTCAAATTAATTCTCATTTCCCCAAGGAATGGTGGACACCTTTAAGCTCATGATACCCACATGGGAATAAATCCTCAAACTCACGTAAAAGATCAATGATCTTAGAAACTTCCTTCTCTGACCAATAGTATCCGATGATAGCCTCTTTAGGCTCTTTTTTGAGCTGATGTTAACCTTCTTTGTCTTTAAAGGTTCATGATAGGTGTGTGCCCATTCATCAGAACTATCTAACAACTCGTGCATCCCTACCGAATGGTCAATAGCTAGGTTTTCTGCTTCTTCCCCATTAATAACATACACCATCTTCCCTTTTTTATTTTTCCATACATGCACGCTCAAACTATATTTTTTTTGTTTCTCCTTCCTCAAATCACACCTCCAAGAAAGGTTCACCTAACAAATCCAAAGATTACCTATCTTCTTCCATGACATTATCTCCAATGGTAAGGTGCTTGACAACTTGTAATGCCTTATCCACCAAGGGTTTTGTACTCCGATACTCAGAAGTTTGAATGAGATCATCCGTTAACTCTTGCCAATTCCCTGTCTAGCGGTGTGTCTCGAATGAATGTACCATGCGTGCGCACAACCTTGTAATGTGGAATATAACTTTTGAACCCATAATGAAGGTGGTAATGCTTCGCTTCCCATTTAGGATGTCTCACATGCTTGGATATGGAGGGAAGTGGTCTCTTTACCATTGTATTATTTTATAGCCGAGGGCACATTGCTCCTACAAAATCTTATAGAGAAGGAAATTCTCACCTCACACCATTCCAAGAGATTATCCCAATGCATTTCCCACTAGCGTGTAGTAGTTCTGAGTAGGACGTAATTTAACATCCCCCTTTATTCATTCCCCTCCTTCCACTGAGCTTCTATCTCCTGCAAAAATACCTCAGGGAAGGCTCCTCCTAAATACTTAGGTATCTCCTTTCCTCCTAGGTGCCGGAATGTACACACCTTTATCACATTTGTTACCGATCCTCTCAAATGTCACCTAATTAACTCATAGGTCTCATGCACCCAATTATCACATGCTATATTGGTGGTGTCACTTAGGGACTGAGCATCCTCAAACTAGATAACTCCTTCTGTGGGATGAATTTTCTCTGTATCCTTGATTGAGCGCACATATATTCTATCCAGGACCTCTTCTCCCAAAGGTTCAATATAGGGTGTTGATTTTCCATCAACTAGGGGTATGATGACCCGTAACTCCTTATTTTCAAATCTTATGTATCCCTTGATAAACCAAAGATCCACATTGTTCTTATAACACCAAGGGTACCTAAGTAATCTTTGGGAAATTGTTTTCTCGATGAGTGCCAAGACTTTGAAGTCCCCAATAAACTTAGCTCCCTGAATGGTGATGGTTGCATCCTTTAAGACACCAATGGGCATTGCCTTTTTTTTTTCCATATACAACACATTTGAAGATGGCTATAATGTAGGTATTCCCATCTAATGCCATGCATCCAAGGTGAGAACATTGACTTCTACATCTATGTCAATGAGGGTATTACTAAGGAGTCATCTATCCACAATCGCATTTAACATGATCTCCTTATCATAGTCAAGGTTGTGAGGGGGAAGTTTTACATGTAAGACCTACCTCTCACACTCTTATCTGATGTGTGGTACCTTCTCTCTTAACCATGCTCCTAGCAAGGGAATAATATTATCTTGCCTTAGAATTTTACATATCTCCTTGACCTCATCTTGTTCATCCTTTAGCACCTTGACCTTACTTCTTTGTTCCTCCCTCCTAGACTGCTCCTTTAGACAATCGGATTTCTCCTTGTAAAATCCAAATGATAACCATGGTTTCTTTATATACCTCCTTCTAATGCGCGGGGTCTAGGTACTTCCCATGTACCACTTATTCCCTTGAAACCGGGTTCTTCGCCTTAGTATTTCCTTTGTGCGTGCGGCCTCTACTCTTGTTGTTACCATAACAAATTCCAAACCTACATCACGTGTCACCCATGGCATCCATTATGTGTCAACCTTCTTAATTCTTACCATTTCAGTGCCCTTGTCTTTCCAGTGCTATTGATTCATATGCTCAAACAACTCAGGGAACTCCTCATACTTGTGCTTCTTCTCGTACCACAAGAATTGCAATAAGTTTGGGCACGCATGCTTGTAGTGGTCTATATACCCACAATTAAAATAGGTTCCATGTGGGAAATCACTTCTTCTCCTCTATGGTTACCATGACCATGAAATCCTCCACGAAATCCCCTTCCACACATGCCTCCATCTGCGCGCTCCTCATAATGGCGGTCATCATTCTTAGAACTACTAACAAGGCTAGTTTGGCACACACCATGATCAATGGCCTCATGGATCTGATCAATAAGCCTACAATCCTTAGTATCATGGGTTGTAGAGGTGTAGATATTATAGTAGCAATACACATTCTTCCGCATAGCCCACTGCAATAAGGGACATATACTCGCATCATGGTCCCCATGAAAAATCTCACAGTCTACTACTACGACACATAATGTCTTCCAGGGGAAACTATCCTATACATAACCCTCTACTTCATAATCTATATACCATATACCATCTGCGAGTCTCATGAGCTGAGCTCATATAAAAAATATCTAGCTTCTTAGCCATAGCAGTGATTTGAGCCTCCAGGAAAGGGATAACACTAGTATCAACACTTCCAACAGCTTCAACGCATAGAGTAGCTTCCAATGCCTCGCATGGGTCTGTGAAATTTTTATGAGATAAAGCTCTCCTAAAAGGTTTTATCAACCCTCCAAAAAACCATTGAGTATGCTGTGAAGGGTGAATGTTATATGAAAATTTTGACAGGAGAGTCTTAAACCGTGCATCATATTTTGCACACTCTTTTCCATTCCCTATTGAATCTCCTTCATGGCACTTGGTGCTCTTCTATTCAAACTCGGGATGTGGAATTCTACTAAGAAGAATTTCTTTAAAGCAAGTGTAATCCACCACCATTTTATGAGGGTCATATTTCCTATACCAGCTATGTGCATGCCCTTGTAAGCCATCATTGTAAAATTACTAGCCTTTCGTTTCGGGGTTGTGATCCCCTTTGTGCACCACAAAACTCACACTTATGAACATGCTTTACAACATCTTCAATACCCCTATAATTTGGAAAATGTAAAGACATCTCAAAGAATACTTGAGGAGGTAGTTGGGGCCCTTTTCCTCCTGAGATAGAGCATTGATTTCATCTCGGTGTTTCCTCCTCCTTCGGATCCACCCGATCCACTAGCTCATATGCATGCATCCCGACCCACCAGATCCACTAGAGTCCCACAAAGTCCTATTCCTCCTAACCCACCGAGATCCACCAAGTCATGTAGTGGTCATGCCAAGGGTTTCCAAATTTCCTTTGAAATACATGCCAATGGTTTGTGATAATGCCCCACTACTAATAGTGTACCCCTTGCCACTCCCAAATGTGAGACCAAATGTGTTTATACTTGCTTCTTGTCAAAAAATTCCTCGAATACCGAAATAGTATGTGTAGCCATAGAAGTGGGAAATGAGAAATTTTATCTCCGGGTGAAGATCTGTCACTTCCACTAATAGCAATTGGGTCATTGATACTCCTCCTTGATCTAAAAACAAATTACGTGGTTTGGTCACTAGATGGGTTCGGATGCGTGCCAACGACTCTTATCTCTCCATGTGACAAACTTTCATTAGAATCCTAACAGTCTCTCTTATGCACTTGCCAAGATGGGGTAGCATAGACTACTCAGGTTCCATGTCCTCTGTGTGAACCTCAACTCCTTCCCGCAACGTCTACCTCCATAGATCCATCACACTTACAACCTCGCATTGTCTAGAAATATCCCTTTCATGTGCTTCACTATACTTGAGTCATATCTCCTCCCTTTATTTCTCTATCATAATGTTTGTCATCTTCCTCCACCTAATATTCCTTGCCCAACACTTAGAATGGTTTAGCTGGCCATTGGAAATGCCTCTAAACTCAAGGTAACAATCAAGATATTCATGGCCAGATGAATAACACATAGAAATGATCCTCTGAGCTCCCACAAAAACTCAAACTCAACAACTTACAAACAAGAATATGTAGAAATGGTGTACTCCAGTGTAGTGTCCAACACACCTTTCCACCAATGATACACAACATGATTTCATGTTAGATCTACATATTTTAGCCTTTGGTATTCTTCTTAGGTCCTTATGCATGATCTATAATACCATCTTGATCTCGATGCATATGCCAAGAACCATTCATACAACTCTACTGGGAATTAATAGAAAAAAGTCTCATATAACTCATGGTAGAGGTTCTCTTCTACCCACCTACATGCATCAAACTTAGGTCCAAGGTCTTTGAATATCTGAGAAAATTCATCCTCCATGATTTTGAACCATGATTCAACACTTTCCAAAGTTAAACACTCTATCATCACTCATTGCATAGATCATGATGTATGCCATTTCCCACTACAACTTCAAAAAGAGGTCCAGAAACAAAACCAAGATGTAGTCATTTTTACACCCACCAAAGAACAAGGGAATCCCATGCGCATCGGCCTATCACCCATTGGGCATTGGGCACTCATCCGAGGCATGCATGGGTGCCAAGTCTCTATTTTATGTGAGTTGAGTGGGAAATCATCATCTATGCTCCAAAATTTAAAGAAAGTGAGTGGGAATGAAACATGTAAACATCATAGAGCTCGAACAACTTCTAGATCAATGCGGTCATTCCAGCATGAGAAAATTAGTTAATAAATTTAAATAACTAAAATAAAATAGAAAGGAAAATGCACAATAATTTATATTCATCTTATAAATAGACATGAAAAGGAAATATGAAGAATCATGTATGAATTTGAACCAAGAAGGATCATATTCAATTAACTTGGTAACCTCATTACATTCATTATACTTACTACAAAACACCATGTTAAGGTAAAATGAAGTGATGCATCATAACTAGATCCATACCATTTAGCTCTCAAAAATAAATTTTATAACCCCAAGCCCTTGATACATATTTCTCCTATATTTCATCAACTAAACCTAAACAGAGTTCCTTACAACATTTCTACAAATTTATTCTCTGTATTCATCTCTCTCTACCCGATTCCACCTCTACCTATACCCAATTCCACCTCTACCCTTTTCTTCTATAGGAAATCGTATATATAGGCATCCCAAATTGCTAACTCATCCTTATATAGCCTCGAGATCCATCGTCAATTGTCAGATGTGGTCCTTCATGGGAGCATGCTCCACTTGGGCTTGAGCTCTAAACTTTTGTCATGATAGTCTTAGGAGCTTCCATCACATGGCATATTCCTTCCTAGGCCAACATGTCATTAGGATGGCACTTTATCCACTCCACATGCATAGTCGGGTCACGCTTTTCTCGTGTCTTTCCCGATACGCCAAATATGGCTAAGTCCCGAGACCTTGTCTTCCAATGTGCAACACATGCCCTTCTAAAACCTTCCTAGAATCCTACCTTTCATGCCTCCTCCTTTCTCTCCCATCCTTCAACCTAGGCCTTGCGTGCCCATGCATACTTAGTCAATATTCTAGGGGTCCAACATATTGGAATAACTAATTATTCGACATTGAGATACTCACATTGGTTTTATTCATCTATTCAAATATTTTGAGGGAATATGGGTTATCCTTGTGTTGTAATTTACTCACAACAACCTTCTCTTATATTTGAGGTGATGTAGAAAGTCCCTTGGGAATATTTTACATTCTTGGTGCCTAACCTATGTGATTTATTTGCACATTAGAAGCTTAATTTTAAATGTCACTCCCTTGAAGTGTTAGTGTAGGTTTATAAGGACCTAAATTTGGTTATTTCCATTCTTCAATACCTCTTCTCTTAGATCTATTATTAGTAGTCACACCTTATGGAGGAGTCTGTTTCATTACATAAAATTATTCTTACCAATTCACAATTGAAATATGAATTGGTGGTATCTCTTGAGTGACAATATGTTATCAATTCTCCTTTGTGAATCCATCTTGAGAGATAGATGCACCTTGTACTATAAAATCTTGTAGTCATTTTTGTATCCTTCAAAGAATAGGAAAATCCCACGTACATTAGCCTATAACCCTACGGGTGTTGGGTGCTCACCGAGGCATGTGCGGGTGCCAAGCCCCTCCTTTGTATGAGTTGTGTGAGAATGCATCATCTATGACAGATACTTGAATGCATAAAAATAGAAAAGAACCATGTATTTATCTTGAGATCTTATGACAAGTTTCTAGGCTAATGCATCCATTCAAATAAGGAAAGCATTAACAAAATACAAATCTGGATCATAATAGAAAGGAAATGCACAAGGGTTTACATCCATTCACAAAGAATATACACATAACAGATCCATAAAGATATAAGTATAAACCAAGAACCACATATATTCATATTCAACATGTTTGATAATCACATTGCATTTATTGAGGCCATCAAAGATCAGTATAATAGTGCAGACTAGATTCATGCATCAGAATTGGACTTAGGTCCCTCATATTACATAGAAAACATAGGCCCATCCCCTTGACATTCCATTATTCCTACAGATCTCCTAAACCCATCCCATAGAACTCTCCATGATATTCCTGCAGAGCTTCACCTCTCCTCTTTGTCCTCTTCTCTGATTCTTTCTAACCAACGTATCTCCCTTTCATTCTACCTGACGCTTGAATATATAGCCTCAAACACCACCTCCATGCCTTCCAAAAGTTGCAGATTGGTCATCAAGTGTCGAAGTGGTCCTCCATGGGAACATGCCTTCTTTGATCGAAGCTGTCCACTTCTTACAATTATGTCTTATGGAACCTTCCATCACATGCCTGGAATATTCCCTTTTTGATCCACAATGCTAGGTGGCACCTTATCATGATTTTCTCATGTGCTACCTGGGATGCCGAATGTGGCTAAGTATAAAAATATTTTACCTTACGTGTGTGCACCATGTGTTCTAAAAAACTCTTCTAGAACCCTTTCCCCGAGCACCTTCAACCTGCACACCCTTCATCAACTAGGTCCCGTGCACCCATGTGCCTTCTTGTACTTAGCTGATATTTTGGGGCCCAACAAATCTTGGTTAATAATGTCATTAAGGGATGTCACTTGATTTTTGGATGATGAAAAGGGAAACACAACTCATAATCTTTCACTAGATTATTCGAATAGGAACCAAAGCTTTGTATGTACTAGCCACATTTAGATTATGTGGTTAAAATGGCCTTGGAGAGGGAATTTGGTTTGTATTTTGAGAATCAACTTAGAATGAAGGTTTTTTTAGTTCGTAAGGGGAATTGTTAGGTTGGTATGGATGCTGATAATGTTTGAAACTCGAGCTTGCTTCCTTTTAATGGATACCAAATCATTCCCAATAATTTGTAATTATTTCACTACCTCGCAACTCAGCTAAAGTACTTGAAGAGGTGGATACTTGAATATAAATTTGGTTCTTGGGAGTTGGAATGGGAACTAATTCAATATTTTTTTTTTGGGAATTCCTATTTCTATAAATATGGGCATTGGAGGTATAGGAGTAAGTTTCCCCACCTCAATGAAACCGTTTTATACTCTAATAGCAATGTCATAAGAACATGGTAGAGATCTACCCCATGGACTGAATCATGACCGAAATATCATTATTTAAGACCTTTAGATAATAAATAAATGCATATTAGGGTGTAGGTCTTACCACTTGTGGAATTCACTCCCAATTCCTTTGAAATATGATGTTAAAATAGGTCCTCTACTCATTTAGGTCTATTTTTATAGTTTCCATTGCTCCACTAGAGATAAATGATCTAACTCGTCTTTAAAAAGGTTATAAAGTGTTATGCCAAGTTCATCCCAATTATGAATTTAATTTGTGCTTAAAATCATGTACCTTTGAAGATATTTCCTTTGAATGATGAATCTAAGATTTCTGGAAGCTATATTATCCTTAGTATTAAAATGGACTAAACAAACATCAAGAACATATTGGATATGGTTAATTGCAGTAGTGTGGTTTTTACTAGTGAAGAAAGGGATACTTTTAAGTGTAAACATTGGTATATCATTTTCTACATTGAGGTCCAAAGGACTACCACCATTAAAACTGAAAAAGGAAGATTCCTTTAAAGATCTATGAATGAGATGGGTCTTGATACTCTAGAGGATAGCAAAAAGGCCTACCTAGAGGGGGAGTGGAAATATTTCTACTTGGAGGTGATGAGGATATCTGAGTTGTTTTACCTATTCTCCTTCTCCTTACTGATAGGTTTAAGTGATCAAAAGGATATCCTCTTGTTGTTCATGAACTTTTTTATATTCTTCTCATGAAAATAAGGAACTTTGACTACTCAAACTAGTATATATGATTATTAGAGTCTTCCTATGCATTTTTGAAAATCCTTCAAAAGGATAAAGTTCACCAAGATACACACCAAAAGTTGGTAAATGTAGAGATTGACTTTTTCCCACTTTGGGCATGCCAAAATTGTTATCACCAAAAGTTAGCACCCTCCACATGTGTTGTTTCCTCAACAACATAACTTTGGTGTAACATGGACTTGTCTCATAGTTTGAGACTTACATGTGAGATAAATCTCTAGAGAAGGTTGGTTCCTTGGTGTTTTATCCCGCCATAACTAAATTATAGCCTAAGAATGTAACTAATCTAATCCTATACTATGAATTCACATGGACTAGTGTTAGGAAAAAGAGAAAAATTACATGAAGGTAAATGAGATGATGCACCAAAACTAAGACAAGGTTCAAATCTAATCAAAGAGACTAGAATAATTGCACAAAATAATTAATTTAAGGAAACACGAAGCTTATAAACCATGAATGAATGAACTTAATATTGAAATAAGAGGGAAAACATCCAGTAACAAATAGAGAATTTATATAGAGGAAAACAACCACATATAAATTGCATTAACAATATATCATTTAGGTTATAAATTAAAGGTTCAAAATATCAAATAAAATTCATATCACGAGAGGTCTAGAATCATGAAAATGGAAGCAACTCAAAGATAGAGCTCTAATTTCGATAGAGGCAAACCCCTTTGTAGTATAAAGGCACTTGTATTTATATATTTTCAGATAGGAGAAAAACAAATGAGGTTACAAACTTTGTTTTAATGGCTTCAACCACCCATCATCCCAAAGGATAGATATGATTTCTTTATGGAGAGGGAAATTACATCTGATATGTAAAAAAAACACACTATCAAAAAATTAGGTGAAATGTAAGACACATACTTCATTAAATTTTGTAGTTGAGCTACATGTAACTACCATTGATAGCCCAAACCATTTCCTCATTTTTTACCCAATAAATATCCCAAAAATATGATTTTCTTGATTGCATGATGAAGACTAGGATGAGATATTTTTAATGGTACTAAGGTTACATGATTTGAAGCTATATGGATTAAGTTATGGTGATTTGAAGTTATACGAGGTCATATTGCATAAGAATTTGACATGTGGTAGAATTTTATTAGTCACTCATTTTTCCAACTTGTACATCACTTTTTGCTTTGCCGCATGTTTGTATTTAATTAGTTGGATTTAGGCTTCTATTTGCACATTTCTTATCGATTACTTTTATTTTAAACCCCCCGGACAAAAAAATTTATCAACCGGGGTTGATTCTATAGACCTCATGTCTTCTAGGTGCATCTTGCTTGATTTTTTCAAGAATTCCTCCACGTTCCCTCATTGAACCACCCGATTTGTGCCATTTATCTAGCCCTAAATTTGTCCTGAGTCCGCCGACTTACTACCGATTGCCTGCACTGATGTGTTTATCGATTATAGCTCATTCTCGTGGGATGGAATCTAGTTGAGTCTAAAAATAATGAGGATCTCCCGATTTATTCCATTTGTTCCCTAATTTGGTGGGCACGTTGAATGCAATGGTAAGATTTTAGAGGTTTCGATTTTATGTGCATTTTGGTTGTCATGCACATTATTTAAATGGACAAATCCATTCAAACCATGTTAATTCGAAAATAACCTTGGGGGTATTTTTGGATAACATGACTTATTTTCTATTGTCATTTGAGTCTTAGACTTGAATGATTTTATCGAATAATCATGGAATCTTATTTGGACAAAAATGACTATATGAACAATACTAAATAATGATGAACATCAAATAGATAAAGAACTTGAAATGAGAGAGAGAATATGAATTAGTTGATATCTTACTTTATGTGATAATATGGGTTGGTATGATGATTGAAATAGGTTAGAAATGACCTAAAAAATATTTGTATTTATACTATGTCCCAAAATTTTGCATGGACCAAAGAAAAGTGAATAGTCTAAAGTGTACCCCACTATGTCCCTTTCATATGCTCTTATCCCGTCAAATCCTCAACTCTTGATACTTTCTAATTTTCTTCCGATCTACTCCTTTTTGGAACCTAGACCTCGAAACTATGTGATTTTCATTGTCAGGCAACTGATTGATCCTTTAAAACCCTATATAGCCAATAAGTCCTACAAAATAAACATTAGGTGGGTTATGGGCACCCCATGTACTTTTGATGTCACCACTACTCTAAAGAGGGATCAAACCTCACATCATTCTCACCTAACATGTGATATCTAGAATGTATGCAACCAAATAAATAACCATGATCTTACAACAATGATATTTTACTTACACCTTTTCTCTATCTTGACTTGGAATGATAATATATTACATATATTCATACATTTAATTGGATTAGTACCCTAGAATAAGTATGTAGAGTATATAAAAATCAAGATATTTTTGGAATGGATTTTATTATGATATTTATTAGTGTATACTCATTAGGATCTTTGGGTGTCAAGTGTGTATCTTCTCCTTATTTTGAAAATGGTTTAATAACTAGTTTATATATGCGTTGTTAATTTGAAAACCTATAATAAGGCCAACTATGAATGTCTAAATGAATTTAAATTAAGATAATTTTCATTAGAAAAAAAGGGATAAAAGAGGATAGGAAGGGCCATAGGGTACAGATGTTATAGCCCATTCGGGAACTTTGGTCTAAGATGCATGTGTGAATAATTTGAAAATTGGGATTGTACTATGTGAGGGTTTATCTTGATTCCATGGTCTAATATGGATGTTGTGTGAAAAAATGAGCTATGTGTGCAAGCAAGAGTGAATGGGATATAGCTATGAGAATCATTATTTACTAAGTTAGATGAGTGTGGAATAGTGCAAATGCATTATCCAATTAGTGTTTTTGCAAGACATGAATTACTAAAGCTGAGTGTCAACATTCCCCCTTTATGTATGAAATTGAATATTATATAATTAAAGGAAAATTCACCTGAGTATGTAGATACACATTTTCTTCACTTAAATATCCTTGTGCTTGTACTAGGAATTTTTCTTTCTTCTAGTCATAGACACAAAATTATTCCCTTTAGACATTATTTAGTCATAATATCATACTATTATTCATATTGTTTTTGAGTGAAGAAATAAATAAATAACCCCCATATTTTGGCTATTTTACTTTGTTTTTCTGTCATCACTGTCGACCTCCCATATATGCATTCCCAATCTATTTTTGTCATTTTATGTCATTTTAGACTTAACTAGGATGCCTGTGCTTGTACTCAGCGCCCATAAGCACCCCTGGTTCCAATTGGGGTGCCTTGATCCTTTTTCCACTTTTCTCGCCACTTTTGGGCACTTTCTATCCATTTAAACATTTCATATTTCTTGTGGTTGGCATTTTCGGGGTTAATTACAAAATTAGACTAAGAGAACCATATAAATATAAAGTTATGATATCTTGTAATAAGGGACCAATAACTAGTCACTATTATCATCACCTAAGGTTGCATCTATCAAGGCTCCATTTGCATCCATCTTTCTCCATCATAAGGCACAAGGTTGGTTCATCTACATCACACTGCATAGGATGGAAGTTTATTCTATTCCATCCACCATTCTATTACATTTCTATATATAGTTATTTCTTGCTACTTTCAAAAAGTGTGACTGGCACAAGAGAACCTAAGGAATGATTACACACACAATCACATAGAACTACATTGGGTCTGAGACGTAATGTAACATTTAGTTAGTAAGTCCACCATTGTGGCAGCTGAGGAAATGTTGACCCCTTCATTTACATTTTTCATTTTTAGGGTTTGATGTTTGTTTTTGGTTTTACATGTCTATCTTTCATCATTGATCATTGATGACATTCATCATAGAGTAGTGAATTACATGTGAATGATAGAGAGGGCTTCATATCATATTTCAACCCTACAATTTTGGTTTATAGACCTCCTACATAGACCAGGGCACTCATAACTCATACTAGGGTGATCAAAGACACCCCGATCCTCTCCCACATGCCCCATCCAACCAAACAACTTAGATCTATCCTTTTTGGGACCTCTACATGTTTGTTCGTACTTCCAAAATATTTAGTATTGTAAATGGGAGTGTTTATGTTGTATAGCATGGCACATACACAATAGTATAATATAAAATCTAGAAAAGTGTTAGCGAAAAATAATATAAAAACAATGTAGTAGATGTAATTAAAATCATAAAAAGACATATAACTAGAACAATCATTGAAAACAATATTTCGCATACATAGGACACCACTCATAATGTTGTAATATTAACAAGGAACTCAAGGCCAACAAGTAAAAAGAAATTAACATAGGGAATTTCCTATAAACAAGTGAAAACATCGATCAAACATGTAAACCAAGAGACAAACCATAGTATGAAAATGATTCTATTTTGGAAGTTTCATGTAAAAATATATACTACACATGAAACAACCATTAACATGTTAGAGTAATATTGATGAAGTATTTTATCAAGGAAAAAAATGGTATTCTTCAACACTCGCAGGAGTGAGTCCCTCTACTTCAAGATGAGGTGGCTCCCATTTATTGAAATGTGGAAAATATATGCAGTATTTCTAACTCTAGGGGTTGGTCATAGACTAGGGAAAGTACAAAAACACCCTTGTTGTGAATGTAGTAAGTTATAGAGGGGAAAATAGGTGAGATGGAGAAGAGAAAATAGTGATGGAATAGTGATAAAAGAGGGTGTGGGAGTTTTCACAATGGTATTATAACAGATTCCATTAATTGATAACCCAAATTTGTATCGAGTTTAATTGGAACAAATAACCAAATATAAACAACTATACAATAATCATGAAATAATATTAACACTTAACACAGTTTAATTGGAATTTTTCATTCCATGGCTAAAAATAAAAAGATTTTCATTTCTTACAAAAAAATTTTAATACATTCAATCGATTACAAAGTGATAAAATGGAGGAAAATACTAGATATGAGTAGAAGAATAAGGTATGTTAAGGGAGGATAAAAATTGATTCTTTATAATAAAGAGAGATCCTCAATATATAGCCCAAAGTCTTGTAACACCTCACAATCTTGCATGAATGTTCACCTTCTTTTCCAAAATAAGACACTTTTCCTTATTTTAAGAAAATTAATTTTACAAAAGTGGAAAAGAAGTGACTTAAGTTACTTTTAGAAAAATTGCTTTTCCCAACAAAGAATTAGAACATACTTAAGTTGTTTTTGGGAAAATTTTCTTGTCATTTTGAGAGGGGTCTCAAAGATCTCACATAATGGCATGCACATTGATAGGTTTTTACTTGATTGATAACATAAATTTACTCTAATTAATTAGCAATAAAACATGAACTTTAGGAAAGGTGAATCAAACACATTTTCCAATACGGTCCAAAACTTACACAAGGAGAGAAAACAACATGAAACAAAGAGTAATCAACAACTAGAAAATTGAGTGACATGATTACCGAAACCAGTGAGATTGAGCTCAGAGAACATAATGGAAGCACTTGAAAAATAATATTTTTGCACTCCAGTGGAATCTAAGATGTTCTCCAAGTAATCATCAAGAGATTAAACAAAAACCAAAAATGATGTGCATAAGGGAAACATAGATAAAAAAATAAGTACATATAGGAGTTTTGTGTAACTCTCATGCTTGGAATCCTCATAACTCCACAAGGTATAAAGGATTTACATTCCATAAAGGGAAATTAACTCTCGTATGATGCACACTGATGCATATGATAGATAATATGATAAAATCTATCATATAACTCATAATACCAACCTAGAGACCTATGATCTCACCTAAGTGAGATGAATCACTGTGGGTGAGGGAATTTCACATAATAAATAAATATAGGTTAATAATATTCCCCAAAGCAACACCCCCTTCTTTGAATCGTAGGTGGAGGCAAGCAAAGTCAAAAATAAAAGAGCACTCCCTAAACAACCTAAGAAAGATTTGTCATATGGGTCTTAGAAACTAAAGGCCTGATAAGGTGCTCATGTACAAACAATAATATTTTTAGAAAATTAGAATAAGAGAATATAAATGGATCCCCTTAACTAGGCCTAATGAGGTACCTATGTACAATAAGATCTCAAGTAATGGAGGAAAACCAAAAGGGAAAAACATCCACTTATAAGAGATAGAAGACTCCCCTAAACAACCTAATAAATAGGTGTCAAAAGGGTCCTAGAAACTAAAGGCTTGCTAAGTTACCCATGTATAAACTACAATATTTATACAGGAAGAAGAGGAGGAGAAGAAGAGAACTAGCCAGATCCTCTAGAATATGATTTCTGATGAACTCCAATGGAATCTAAAGGACCCAAAAGTTTGTAATTAGTAGTGCAGAGAGGAGGAACATGAGGTGTCTTTTAAGATGGTTCAATATGTAAAGGAGATGATATATCAAGTGAGGAAAAGATACTATTTTCAATATTTATAAGGTGAAAGTCCATGAATATAGATACTTTATCAAATGGGTTGATTTATTGAGGAAGAGAATCTGAAGAGGTGGATGAGCCCACTTGTAGAGAATGTGAAAGCCGATGGTGTAGTAACTCTAACCTCGAAGTGGTAAAGTATGAGAAGGAAGAAGATGTTGCAAGATAATTTTGGTATCCTCAAGCATATCATTTATTTATAAGTCAAAGAAATCAATGTACTATTGTGGAGGATTGTAGGAATCCTATGAAGAAGAAACACTAAAATATACAAAAGCAATAGGTGATGGAAGGATCTCTATGCTAGAATCAATGGAGTCTAAATATGCTCGTGAAGGAGAAATACAAATATTTGATACAACATGAGTGGTGGGTGGGTATTCAACTCGAGGATTCCTATGGAGGAGAATCCAGGGAACTCGAGAGGAGTAATACTTGATTTCGATGGAGCAAAATGTGTCGATGTAACTACATCATAAGAGAATGTGTCAAAATACTCACTATCCTCCATTGGTGAAAAACCATGTGGATAACCATCACTATTTGAAGAATATTCAACATCTCTATATACTTATCAAAAGAATTTCCAAGTAGTGTGTGGAAACTTAGTAAAATTAATTTGACATTGACAATCATCCAAAGTATAGTAAGACAAATAATTCCATAAGCCATGTCAATTTTGTTCATACAATCATTACATGGAATGTAGTTAGTGTGTTCAAGAGAAATCCCAAGGAGATGAGGTAAAAATTCATACATGATGTGGTGATTCTAGTATCCCATTCTTCCATGAAAAGTAGTTATTTGAACGTAAGACCACAAAAAGATGAAAGTTGAAAGCCATGAAAAAGAAGCCTCCAAGGAACACTAGTTTAATCCCCCTATTTGTGGTACTTATAAGTAGTGTGTAGGTTACAATTAGGTATGTTCATGTGGTGTGAAATGTTTGGTCACTCGCCTTGCAATCAATGTAACAAAATAAAATTGTGGAGAACACAATGTTTTTTGACACACAAAACCCGAAGAGACACTGTAACAAACACAATAAAGGATTAAACATGAAGAAGAGAAAAAAATAAGGTTATAAGTGAGAAATAGTGTCTCATGTTACAAGGGAAACTCCTTTCCATAAGGTTATGGTGTACACGCTCACTATCCCGTAAGTAATAATAGAGTGAATATAATGCAATAATGATCAAGATGAGTCGAAGGGCCTCCAAAGATTGAAAAAAATAACCCAAAAGGAACAAAAGCACTCTAGCAGGTGCTACACACTCCACAAAATATCAGCAATATGAAAATTCCAATATTCTATAAGTCACAATTTTAATTTTTGATTAATTTAATTATTTAAAATTAAAAATATCTTAACATTATGAAAAAAATACTAAGTAAATACCTCCTAAATTAAACTAAATGACCTTCCTTTAACTTATATTAAATTAGATCATAATTAAATAAGACCCAATTAATTAAAAATCCTTCCTTTAAGTTAAAGAAACAACTTAAATTAATTAAAGACTATGTTTAAATACCACATGCTATATAAAATAAAAGAGATATTTAACAACAAGGATGCAGGAAGCATCATGAGGAAATTCATCTCGACAGTCGAGTGAGCTCCACGTTAAGTGAGTAGCTTGAATGGGTGAGTGGGTATAACAGGTGCTCGAGGAGGTCTATGAGGACAAGTAAGATCGAGGAGGCCAAGAGGAAGCCTTAGGATAAGCTCATTAAGGATGGAGTGTTATAATAGCTATAGAAGCATGTAATGGCTCAAGCGGTGGGAGGAGTTAGCACATAGGGGAGAGAGAGAGAGAGTTCATGCAAATAGTGAGGGAGATGTTGTAGACAGAGCCCAAAAATTCTAATACAAGTAAGTAAAAGGAAAGGGCTAATGTGGATGGGATATTTGAATCATGATTTTTCCAAAGGGTAACACTAAGAAATAAAAATAGATTCGAAGATGGAAGAACAAGAAGCATCGGGGTTGAGTTGGACAAGTTAGAGTAAATTTAGAGAGAGTATAACAGGTTGTAATATTGAGTAATGAGCATGGAGGATGTAAGATCAACTTGGAGCAGGGGCATGAGTTGACCCAAGAAAAAAGGTAGGAAAAGTGTGGAGACCAAGGCAAGTAGTGCTTGATGAGACAAATAGGAAACCTAGCCCGTAGAGTAAGAAATTCAAATAGGAAATGTAGGAAGAGATAAACAAACAAGTTGAAATAACATCAAATGTTAAACCAAAACAACCCAAATTTCATCGAAAATGAGCCAACTTACAAAAAATAACACATACCTAAGCTAAAGAGCAAGCCAACTCACCTACCAAGGAACCCAACTCATGGGGTGAGTTAGACAAGAAGGATCAAGATGGAAGATATCGAGGTATCTTGGGAGGAACTCGTGCCAAGCTCGTAGGGGCTTGGTTGAGGAATGGCATAGAAGAGGGAGCTAGGAGAAATAAAATGTAGAGAGGAGAAGGAGGGTGAGTACATAGGTTTGAAGGTAATAACACAAAAATTAATGCTAATTTTAAATGAAAATTACCAAGATAAAACTAGAAACCAAAATATTACTCCAACTATAGCTCTTCCACTAAAATTATTTGCAGCTAACTAAATATGGCAAAGAAACACCTAAAACTACATGTATGCACAAAACCGAAAATAGAACAAACTCCAAACAAGAAATCGTTAAGTTCTATATCAACACAAATAATAAATGATTAATAAACTTACATGAGAATTGATTAAAAATCAAAACAATAACTAATTGGCAACAATTTGATTGATAGTGCATGGTTACCTAAAATGAAGCTTTGATACCATGTGAGAGGGGGATCAAAGATCTCACAGAATGGAGTTCACATCGATAGAGTTGTACTCAAATGATAACGTGAATTTCCTCCAAGTAATTAGCAAGAAAAACATGAACTCAAGGAAAGGTGAATCAAGCACATTTTCTAATACGGTCCAAAACTTGCACAAGGAGAGAAAACAACACGAAATGAAGAGTAATCAACAACTAAAAATGCAAGTGACATGACTACCGAGACAAATTAGATTGAGCTCGAGAACCTAATGGAAAAACATGAACATCGAGATTGTTTCACTTCAACAAAATTGAATATGTGCTCTAATAATCAACAAGAGATTAACCAAAAACTAAAAAGGATGTGCATGAGGTAAAATAGTCTAACATTCTCATAGATCAAAAATAATTACATATAGGAGTGTTGTGTAACTCCCATGCCTGGACTCATCATACCTCCACAAGGGAGAAAGGAGTTACATTCCATAAAGGGAGAGTAACTATTGTATGATGTACACTGATGCATATGAAAAATTCTAGGACAAAACCTATCATATAACTCCTAATGACAACCTATAGACTTATGATCTCACCGAACCGAGATGACCTACCATGGGTGATAAATGTTCACATAATAAATAAATAGAGGTGAATAATATCCCTCACACCAATAGTTACATGATAGAAAGAGAGAGGGAAAGAGAGGAGGAGAGATCAATTGATATAAGGATTTTGTAAAGAGGAGTATCCTTTGATACAATGAACTAGAGAAATCGTTTAGCTTTCCATTGTTGTATTGTACCTAAACACGACTTCTAAAACTTCATTCTTGTAAGGAATGGTAGTATTGGTGATGATGTCCGACTAGTGACTAATTTCACCTTTGATTATCTTGCAATATGTGAGCCTTCTTAGAATATTCTAAGCTACATTTGAAATGGTTTATCGTATCTGATCAAATTATTCCATGAGCTCATCTCTATAGGATCAAGGATCAGATAGATCACCTCTTACAATGTTTCTAAAGTGCTCTTAAAGCTCATCAAGTGACACTGACTCAGAATGTAATGTAGGACACCTCATCTTACTCAAGTGATCATTAATTTCTTCCTTGATTTCTCGCCCTTGATTTTGGTGATGTGGACAATCTTCAGTAGCCTCAATCAAGGCTCTCATTTTATTCAATTTTCCTCATTCAAGTGTGTGACCAATTTTCCTTTGGACTCAAGAGCACCTTATTTTCCAAAAATGACCTCAAATATATAGTTCTCAGCTCATGAATGAATAGTATGAGCTAATTCTAATGATCACCCACTTTTATAGTCATAGAGAGAACATCATTCACTTTCTCAGTTGACAAATTTGTGATCTTGAATATTCATATCATCTCCGGAGAATTTCGTAGTCTTTTTGTATGATAAAATCAATACATGATTCAGTCATCTTTCCTACTTTACCAATCCACTTGAATTATTGAAATACATGAGGTTCAATCTTACTCACATGATTAATTAAATCAGAGGGGGAAAGAGGAGGAGCATATGGGTCAAAAAAATTAAATATATGAAGTCAAATTACATACTTGGCTCTGTAATTTCTCTTTATTGCTTCACTTTCACTTGTTTGTGTAATGAAATTGGCGAAGGTTGCTCAAAATTATGAATGTATCCTCGTAACCTAATTATCAAAGAACGTATTAATTCATTTCATCTTCATTCTTATCCACACTTGGGTGAGTGAACTCAATGAATTAATACCCTAAAGTATCAGTTGTGAGCTGAGAATTCATCTTGGATTTATGTGGATTAGTAGTTAGCTTCCAAATTTTAGGATATATTTCATCTGTTAGATCTTTCACCTTGATTATGGTACATTGAAAATCATTGATGATTTCATGGACCCACAATAACATGTGACCAAGAAAAGAGGAAACAACACGTACTACTTGGGCTACCTACATGAAAAAATGAGACTACTATTTGACTTTGCACTTGAAAATACCCATGATCACTTCCCATGTGCCTTTGTTATCTTTGGAAGCATGATGGACATTTGAGATGAGTTTGTAGATAATGTTATATACTTAGACCTTATTTATTGCAGGAGAATAAATGAATTCCTTGAGCTTGAGGTCACTTGAGTTTATTCTTTTTAATGACAACTTCCTAGGGGGTCAGGAGAAGAATTTGTAGATGTTCATGAAAGAAATCTCTAGCTTGAGAGTTTTCCTCACTCCTTGGGCCTCTCACTTCCCTTACATACACCTTTCTTCTTGATTCATTTGACTTCCATTAAGAGGATGAAGGATTGCTCTCGCTCATGAACCCTTTTGAGAACCCAATTTTTTTGACCTTTGGAGAAATTTTGTAGTGTGAGTAAATATGTCAATGTGATCTACCACCAACCAGTCTATAGGAGGTATGTGCCTGAAAAAGTTGCCTTCCAAGTATTCAAACTTGAATATCTCACTACCATCATCTTCAATGTCCACAAGTGACCCACTCCATTCCAAATTATTTCATCTTTTACATTATTAACCTTGAGAATTCTCTTTTCCTAACCTCTATCTCATCTAAACAATCTTCCCAATAGTCTTCCAACCTAGGATGATGAAATAGGTTGAGATACTTATGTTATTCCCCTATGTATTTCTTTCTATCAAAATATATTATCAATGAATAGTAGTAAAAATTGAAGGATCCCATGGAAGATTTAATATTTCTTGTATCTACTAAGTTTATACAATAGTAAATTCCTTATTCAATTAGGAATGTCACTCATTTATTTTTTCTTTCACGACATTTTTGTGCACTCGGAAATTTTCTTGTTATTGCTTAAATATCTTAGGAATATTAGTGGGGCTTCATTAAACCATCCAACATGAATGTAGGAGAATGTATTGAATTGTGATAAATGGTTCCCATATTTATTTATCAACATGCAATATTACATTGAAAATCAATTATTGGTTTCATCCTCTATTTTCCTAGTCAAGTATATTATGAAAACATCGTTCACCTTGGCATAGTGTCTCTTATACTCCCTCAATCTAAATTGAGGGTAGAATTGATACACCAGTTCACCTTTTGGTAGATTTATTTCAAAATTTATCTTAGGCCACTTCTGTAGTGTAGTAAGGGCATATAATAAAAAGGAAGCCATGGTGAATTTATTTTTCCTTTTAAGGTTGATCAAGTGAGAATGAAAATTATTGATGATAATATGACTCAATATATTTTATGGGATCCCTTTATGGCTATCAACATGAACTGTGAAATCCATGGGGTAGAACTCTTTGGTTGAAAGTTTTCCCATGAGTCGATATGGAGGAAAATGCACTCAAAGATCTCTTTAATGAACTCAAACTAAGAAAGAGACTTTGGCAGATGAGAAATATTGTGTGGCATATTTATTCAATTTCCAATAACCATTCCTTGCAAACATGACTCCTTCCTTTCCCACTCGGTCAATACATTCTCTTTGATTATAACTATAGTGTTCTTTAGGTCTCAAAATGCATAGGAATCTTAAGACTCCTTTAGGGATAACACAATGATGACGGAGTTTTCATTAGCAAGTAATGGTTTGGTTTTCAACATCATAATTATTGGTATAAGTGAGAATGAATTTAGTGTATTTAATGGCAAAGGGGAACCCAAAAACTCGATAGTGTCTACTGTGGAATATTTTTTTAGTTAGAATAGTGTGATTTCCTTCCTTCATCCTTTGCTTCATATCATTAAATTCCATGTGCTCCATGTTGTTGTTTCCATCCTAATCATATGTGTAAAATATGAATTAAAGAGTAACCAATCCTTTATTTCAGATGAATAATTTGATCATCATACTATTATTGCAATATTTCCTTATTTTTTATTGAAAACTCAGCTTCCTCTTGCAAGAAATTGACAATTTTTTGATCTGATTCAAACACTTTCCAATTGATATTGTTGTTCGAGATAGAAGGCCTTACCACTATCTTGATATATTTTTATTTTTATCTTTCTTGATATGATTCAAAATATAAACATGAGCACTAATGTAAACCATCTTATCGACATGTTTATTCTTCACTATAGGAATATATCAAACATTGAAAGCATCAAAATCTTCTATTAAATCCCATACCATGTTCTTATAGGATCTCAACAAGTTGTTCTTAGTTGTAGCTTGTCCTCTGATTTGGTTAACCACCAACTCACTATCACCAAAAACTTGTAATTGCTTCACTCTTTTCTCTCTTTTCCCATGAAGATCATGCACAAAAGCTTCATATTCAACTGTGTTGTTAGAGTAAGTAAACTAAAATTCAAATTTTGAAATAATTTTCCTTTGTTGGAAAAATTAGCATGATCCCTCTAGTTTCTCCACTATTTCTTCTTGATCCATAAAATTATAATTTCCATAAACCTTCATCTTGTTGATATATTTTGAAAAGGTTAGGAATAATAGCATTTTCCTCATGCAAACAATATGTTCCAAGACCTACTTCTTCAATATAGCTATGTGGATCAATAGCATGAGTTTGAGTAGCCCACTCATCAAGCAATAAATTAGGAATTCCCTCAAGAAGTGTGGTTGGATCTTGGTCAACTAGCTAGTCTTCTTCATCTATGATCATATAATTTGAGTTAATGACACTAGGAACATAAGGTTCTATGTGATTTGTTGAGATGGGTTCAAACCTTATGGTAAATTTGGTGTCATACCTTGTTCTAAATAACATGTGAGACCAATCTATGATGATAAGTAGCCTCTAATTTTTGTAAAATCTCTAAAAAGACACAAAGCAAAAGAGAGGAGGAAGATCAATGATAAAAACATCTTGAGGAATGGAGAAGTTGGGCATGCATGTAAGGTTAAACTCAGTCCTCTAATGACTCCAAGGGTCTCTATAGGTGTTCCATCAAGATGAACTACTCCCTTAGAAAGAGGCTCATAATCTAGACCAATTTTGTCAACAATTTTCTTGGGAATAATTGAGCTAGAGGCTCTAGAATCAATCATACAATTGTGAACTAGGTTTTGACCTATGATCAATGAAACATAAAAGGGAGGTGGCTTAACACTCTTGTTTTCTTGAGATTATTTTGGATTAGGTGTATTAGTGAGCACAACCTTAGATGGTTCTTTGGATGGTTGGCTAGAGATACTGAGGTTAGACAAAGCTTCTTGCAAGAGATCTTTTTTCTCGGGAAGAGATAAGGAATCCCATATTGACATATTAACTTTGGTTTGCTTCATATGCTCAAGGATATTAAATGATGGAGTACTAACCTTCTATTCTATTTTTTTTTAAAATCACCTTCTTATATTGGTGGCATGGAGATTGGGGTCTCTTGTTGATTTTGAGATTTTGTAGACTAACTTATTTGATTATTTTTTTAATTTAAAACTTGAAGTAGCATGTTGTAATGTTGGAGAAGGCTGAGAATTTCTCTTACTAGTAGGTTTCTCCATTTCTAATGCTCTTTTCTTTGACCTTGTGTTCTCTTGCCACAGAAGTAGAACTCTAATTTTTTTATTGTCAAGCTGATTTATTCCACAAAAATCATCTTCTTTCCAATTTAGGAATGTGGTATTTCCTTACACTGACTCTTTTGAAATCCTCTGTTGTGGTGGAGTCTCAACTAATGAACTTTGGGACATATCAGTGATTACACCATAAGTGTTTGATTCTAAATACCATTGAAGAAATAATTTTGATTATGGGATTGATTACATGGATAAAACCACTCATAATCTTGGATCATATTGTTTTGGATCAGTAAAATTGCTTTGGATGTGCTAGTGTGTTGGGATTGAATGTTTTGGATAGGTTTGACATTAGCAAACTGATTTTGGCCCCTACAAATTTGGTTGGAAAAGAGGTCTATTATGTTATTGGGAGGATAGTAAGGTCTGAAAATATGATTTTGTTGCCTTTTAAGAGCAACTATCTCATTCCCAAAATATTTTAATATGCCTTTTATCTCTTGTAAATCATTTGATTGGCTTGGGGCACATTGATTTGACTCAAAGGATGATAATTAGGCATTGGAATTGGAGCTATTGTAGGTATTTGGAAAGAAGTGGGAGGAGAATTTCTGGAAATATGGGCATGGGAGGCCTTGGAGATATTTTCCCCACTTGTATAAGACTATTTTCAGCTCCAATTTCTATGTCATAAGCATTAGGGAGTGTCCTTCCACCCATTGATTGTATCATCACTGAAATATCATAATTCAAATCCCTTAGATAATAAAAAAACATATTGAGGAGTAGGCCTTACCAATTGTGGAATTATGTCCCAAGTTTTGGAATTTGTAGTTGAAATCAGTCATGAAATCTTGTGGTGCTCTCTTGATGGTGGTCAATTGTTCCACTAATGAAAGATGATCTGATTTTTCCTCAAAATGCCTACAAAAACTTCTCCTAGCTGATCCCATGTAGTGATGGAATTTAGTGCTAGTCCCTCTGTACCACTGCAATGCTTTGCCTTTGAAAGAGGTTGTTAATAATCTAATTATGCAACATTATCTTGAGTAATATGATAAATAGAACATATATTGGCCACATATTTAACATGTTTTATGGGTGTAACCTGATTTTCCCTAGTAAAAATGGGATGCTCTTAAGAGTGGAAACCGAGATATCATCATGTTGAGCAAGAAATAATGGGCTACCATCATTGAAGGAAACAAAAAATTGATTTCTTGGGAGGGCCATATTCAAATTGAGACTGGGTATGGAAAAATTGAGAAATGAAAACTTTTTTTGTGGAGTGGGAGGAGATTTAGGATATGGTTTGGAGTTTGAAAATCTACTTCTCTTAGTTGAATTCAAAGGTAACTCAATGAAATCAAATGGAATACCTTTTGTAGATGATCTAGTTATAACCTTTGGCATGAAATATGTGTTGATCTACTACTAGGATGTGCTTTGAACTTATGGATTCATCCTATGCTAGATGAATGTGTCAAAACATTGATATTTTCCAAGAACAACATCAAATTTTGAAAAATTCTTTCATTCTATGTCCCACCAAGTGTGCCAAAAATTATTGTCACTTTGAAATGCACCCTTTGGAGAATGGTGTGATAACTCTCCTTTCAATTGACAAAATGGAAACACTCCTAGGTTTTGGGTGACTTGTATGTTGGAGTGAGTCTCAGAGAGGGTTGGTTCCCCTAGTGTAACACCTAAACTATTTTCTATTCTAAGACTACTCTATTCTACCAAAACCAACAAGGAAAAGGGAGAAGGAAAGAAGAGAAAAATTAAAAAGATGGTGATACACCATAAATTTTTTGAGGATCTTAGACTTATTAGAATCACACAGATGGACCATGAGAGCTATACACACCATACACTAACTACAAGTGACTATATCAAAGAAAAAGTGTTTCATATAAGGGTTTGGAGTTGAGTTGTGATAAGATAAAGAAGGGGCAGAAAATGGATCCACAAAAAATCTTGCATATAACTTGTTAAACACAATCTATGACCTGTAAATTGACACAAAATTGTACAGAAGGCATGAAGATTAAATTTTTAAACCAAGGATAAACATGTATCATGAAGATAAACTTAGTTTAAAACAAAATATGCACTAAACACATATTGTAGAAAGGTAAAAAAACTCCTTTATTGCTCTAAGAGGTGGAATAAGCACAAAGAATCACTCATGACCATTGATTCTCACTCAGAATATTGAATTAATCCAAAAATATGAATGAAGAGGCCAAGATAATTTTTACAATGCATTCTGGAGTTTTATAGAAAATCTAAGAGAGAGGAAAGAAGGAAAAGCCCAGACATGCAAGTATGACTTGTAAAAATAGGAAAAAAAAATGTGTGGTTTGTCTCTTTTATCCAAAAATAACTCTTTTGGAGTGAAGGGTATGCATTCTAATTTATTTTCTTTCTTTTTCTCTAAAAATAGTCTTCATATTTTGTTTTTATCCAATTCGCACCTAAAATAGAATCTACACTTCCAAAACAGAAAAAAATAGTTTCCTCTACTTTTGCATGCATTTTTTTTTATTATTAAACCTTCTGGATGATGAAACAAACTTACCTTTCATGCTTTCATCTATTTTTAACTCTCCATGCTTCATTTTTGACAAACTATGCTAAAAATAGCATCATGTGTTTAGGAAAAAGCAAAAACAATAAAATTTCGAGTTAGAATGGTTTCCCCCATTTTTTAGTTTTTCTAATAATTGTCTTTCACCTATTTCTAACCTTTGCATGCTTTTACTTTCTCCAATTTTTTATTTTGGATGGATTTAAGATGTAAAAATGAATTTGGGTCATGTTTAGGTGAGGCGAAAAGATACATTTTTTTCCTTTGTATCACGGCTTTTTTGGGACTTTTATTTTCCTTTAGTGTGCATTTTTCCGGGGACTTTTATTTTCCTTTGTTGAGTGGAATTTTCTAGGGACTTTTATTTTCCTTTATAGCGTAGTTTTTCTAAGGGACTTTTATTTTCCTTTATTGTGCGGATTTTTCTGGGGACTTTTATTTTCCTTTTTTCACAACTTTTCTTGAGAAAATAAAAGTCCCCAAAAAAATCCATGCTACAAAGGAAAATAAAACACGTAAAGGATATTGAAGTACTATTTCTACATCTTCTTCACCAAATCCACCTACATTAGGGTTATTTGTTAGGGAATTTGGAGATATTTTTTTATTTATGTTCTATCGGGAATGGTCAACAGAATCTTCGCTCCCATAATTGGTAATGGTTTGGATTATTTTGCAAGATATTAAGTTTTCAATAAAACTAGGTTTTTGTAAATGGCATTTCCCATCTATAAGTCAACTTTGAGATTCTCATCGGCATGTTAATATTCTCGCATGGGAACATAAGATCTTCAGTGACATGTTTGTATGTTTCTTAGATAAGAAGTTGTGGCATTATTTGTTGGTTTGAAAGAAAAATATTTATGAACAATTGTAAATATCTCGAAAAAAGGAATTCTTTTCAAAAAGAATTTAAAAATGGAATGTTTTTTCAAAATCATTCCATAAAAATGTAATTTATTTCAAAAATCATTTCATAAATGTTTCCTTCTTATATAAACAAGAAGAAAAAATTATATAAAGAAACTCCTACACAATAACATAATTAAATATTGTAATGGATACTTTGAATTGTTGGATTGGAAGTCCATTCTACTGTGGTATCAAAAAGGTTGTAGGAGTGCAAAATACGGGAGATATCTCTGGGGACTTAAGAGGTTGAGATACAACAAGAATGTTGTATGATGGAATCATCATAGAAAGTGGAAAATTATTATTTGTAGAGTTTGAGTTTTATTGATTGGCAGTTTGTAAGGTATGTTTCTTATGTCTAAACTGCTAGTAGTGATTTCAATTGGTTAATTTTCCTTTATAGTGTGACTTTTACCAGGGAATTTAATTTTCCTTTGTTCCACAACTTGGTGTGGCTACTTTTCCATGCATGTCAGCCTCTTTAGTTTACTCACATACACTTTTTGCTCATTTTAACAACTTTGCAAAAATTCCTTTATACTCCAAGTCCTCGGGACATTGAAATTTCCAATTTTTTGAGTTCTTGGGACTATCATCCAAATTTTTCTAAGTCCAACACTTGAATAAGTTATTCAAATAAGCATGGGGGATTATTTAGATAATAATTACAATGGCACACTAATGTTCTAATCTTTATGGTTTCATCCATCTCAGTTTTAAAAGTAAAAATTATAAATTTGTAAGGAAAATAAGATTTTAGAGTGATTCAAACAAGAAATAATTCATAGAGACAAAACTTACTACACATATTCACTTTATTTTATGGAAAGAAGCAAGGGCATGACTAATATGAAAATTTTATTGTACATATTTATCAATTCATATATTTTTATTTTTATCTCAATCATTTTTAGATTTAATAAGTTTCAAAAATTTCAAGACCTTATAAACATATATCCATATAAAATTGTGTGGTTTATGAACCTTAGGGTTCAGGAGATACTTTCCATGTTGTAGGAAATTAGGTTCTATAAAACACTTAATGTCCTTTTAAACATTTAGGTCTATAAGATACCTAATGTTCTATGATATGTATGGGTCTATGATACACCCAACATCCTAGGACATTATAAGGTCTTTGAGAAACCCACCATATGACATATTAGGGTGTATTAGACACCCAAATTCCTCTAACTCTCCATTTACACTTTTTTTTTGGTCCAAGGTCCCAACCTCCTTATAAGTAGATAATTAATCACATCCAATTTTCTATCACTCTTGTCACAAGTTTCCAATCTTCACATACCTTAACAAGGGGCATGTTCTTCTACATTTATGGGACAATTTATTTTACACACACCAAAGTGTACTCCTTGTTCCTTTTTGCTTTTTATATATTTTGATTTATATTTTTTTATTTTATGTAGCTTTAAATTTTTAGTTCTACACACACACACACACACACACACACACACACACACACACACACACACACACACACACACACACACACACACACACACACACGGTGAATATACTTTTGTGTTGTAGGTTACACTCTTGGGGGCATCTTACATCTGTCACAACATTTGAACAATCAAGCAATCAAGAGAAGGAAAAGTGTGTTTACATGATCAAGTAAATTTGTTCTTTAATCTAGTAAAATTAATTTATTAGCTTAAGGGGGTAAACATAAACACATAAATTTGGTAATTATGTGTTTCATAACATTAATGCATCTTATAATCTTTGATTATGACATGCACACACACAAAAATATATTACACACATTATGCTACCTCAACCTAAAGTTTGTAAATACTTATTTTTTTCTCATTCAGTTTCTTAGACATCTACATGATTGTTCATATCACTTATACACATCTTCTATCTCCATTAAAACTCCTTCAAAATTCTACCTTCTATATCCTACTTCCTTAGACACTTTTACCTATTTTGGAGAGAAGTGTCATATGTTTTTATCACTTTTTGGTGATAGTGTTCTATGTCTCCAAAAATCATATTTTTTTAGTTTTCATGATTCCCCTTTATAGTTCATCCTTAAGGATAAATTATAATTCATGGAAAGATATGAAAGTGAAGCAAACACTCTCATTTACTCATTTGGAAATTTTCAAGCTCCTACTTTGAAAGAAGAAAACACACATCTACATCTAAAATTCTAGCAAAGTTGTCATAAAACTTCCCTAAATCAAGATAAAACATCAATAATAGGCCTTAAGTAAGTATAAAGCACTCCACACTCTTCCAAAAGGATTCCAATTCAATTCAAAATATCCAAATTCATATCAAGTGTTATCAAGCATTTATACACCAAAAATCACTTCAAGGGGTTTTTATCCATCTACAATCACTTTACTTTGGAACTCTAATTTAAAAATTTATTCAACACTTATTAAGGGTACATTAAATATCCTTGTTTATCTTGATATTCAAGTTACGGCATAAGAGAAAACATAGGGCGAGGTATCCTAACAAACTAGCCAAGAGTAACACTTCTCCTATTGTGTTTGCAAATTAGATTTTGTTATTGGTCAATTCCTTTTCCATTTATATTTTTATTGGTCGATTCCTTTTCCATATGGTTTTTTTTATTGGATGACACCTTTTCCATCTTGAATAAACCCAACTCTATCAGAAAATTTTAAATTTTGGGTTAGAGGTGAGTTAAGGTTGAGTTTACTAGTTGGAACCTATATAATTTTACTTCAAAATCATAAATCTCAATATTAAAAAAATTATTTTAAAATCATATATATATATATATATATATATATATATATATATATATATATATATATATATATATATATTTTAAAATCATATTATCCACTAGGAAAAAATCATTGAGTTTGTAATATACTTAAATTGGGATTGTGAATGTAGTGTCGAATTCATTATTTTTGATATACACTCACCGAACCTGATACTTACATGATATTGATTTACCTTATACTTACATGATACTTACCCAATAATTACCTAATACATAAATGATATTTACCAAATACTTGCATGATATTAGTTCATCTCAAAAATTAAATTAAATATATGGAATGTAAATTACAATTTTCACTTTTATTTGATGATAAGTATATTTATAATCAGTTTAATTTCATTTCATGTTGTTTAGTTTATTGTTTCAGCCGGTCACTTTACACAAATCACTGAGATATTCAATCAATTGAAGTTCCCTTCACTTATTTGGGTGCATTAGATCTAATTTGGTAAATGTTGCCAAAAAAATTAATATTATATGGATTTTTATTTTTATTTTAATTGAGTTATATGACTAACGGTCATCCCTGCATCGAAAAATGAAATAAAAAAGTAAGTTCAATATAAAGAGTGAATATATTTGTAGACATAATTATTAGCTAGTAGGTGAATATATGTAGTCATGTTTGTTCCTTGGAGAAAAATTATTTTCACCAGTAAACAATTACATATGTTAATATAAATTATAGTTGGTAGGTGAATACATATATCATCATGTCTTTTCCTATAGAGAAAAATATGTTCAATGATAGGAAAATACATTTGTGGGCATAAATGTTAGTCGATATGCCAATGTATATGCATTAATGTGTTTTTAATCGGAAGGCTTATAAATAATGAGTGTTCATTAATGGCCAATTATATACTTACTTTATGTTCTCATACGGGAAAATATAGCCTCACTATCATTTCGATGAGTAATATAAACATGTGGTGGAGAAATAACTTAACATTCACAAGAGTAATCCAGATTTTGGTTTGTTAAAGGCATATAAGGAAATGGTTATTTCAATTTATTTTAAATTTTGATATTTATATATGTATGTGAGTGTGAATTTTGGATTTTCATCAAATATGGAAAAGAAACCCCATAGTGATAAAAAACATTATATATTCCATGGACTAGAGAAAAGAGAAATTTTCTCTTCATATCTTACAAAGTTTAATTTTGTTGAATGGGAGGTTTTGGTAAAACTTTATATACCCAAAGTATGGAGAAGATACCTTTATAGACTAGCACTATCCCCTATTTAGGTCTTCATCTTCTCCATCACTATGGAGAAGAATTTACTTTATTGAATTTATTATTTGATATTCATGTTCTAGTTTTACGCCAACATCTTCTATAGTATCCTCTCTAGTGTAGAGGTTGTTCATGTAAATCATAGTTTCTAGATATGGAAAGTTGTCTCTATGAGTTATAATATATTTGTGTATGTTTTAATTGAATTTTTTTCTATATTATTGTAAAAGGATCCTCTAAATGAACTTTACATTTCTAATACAACAAAAATTATGTATCATATAGTTGAGTTAACCTACCATCATATATTTTTATTAAAGTTCACTTACAATTGAGTTTAATTTATTTTCTAGAGTTGTTCTACAATGAAAAAGTCTACAAACCAATATGCATCGTATATTACTTTACAAATAATGGAAAAATTAAAAAGTAAAATGATATTTTTCATCTTCCCATATTGCCACAAACTAATATTAAAGAATACACTGAACCTATAGGAAAAATAATTGCACATGCATCAAAAAAATCCGAGAATAATGGTTGGTAGTGATTCTCAATGCCCAAAGTGGCCTTGAGATCCAACTGATATGAATTACACTCAAACCTTCTAAGAGAAAAATTATAACCTCTTCCCTCTAATAAAACTACTAAAAAGGTTTAAAATGCATACTAACAAACAATCTACCTCAAATTCTATTTCAGGTTCTTTTTATGGCAAGGAATCAAATTGTATTCAACATGGCAGGCCATCAAAATCACTTGATGGAAGGTCATCAAAATCTATTCAACATGGCATGCCATCAAACTCCACTCAGCATGGCATGTTGTAGACACAAAATCTATGCACTTAAGTAAATTTCTAGGTCCTAAAGCATACTAATGTATACATGATTTATATTAGTTGTTGACAAATCCTTTCGTCTTTTTGATTTATTTATCTCTTACACTTTACTATCTTTACACACCTTACAACACTTTTAGAACTTGAATTATTTACCTTTTGATGGCCTTGGACACTAGTGCCTAGTTAGGACAGAAGTGCCTAGGCACCCCTATCGCTCCTAGGTGCCCCTCTCCCTCTCTTTCTCCTTCTCACTCTTTTGGGTCCTTTTCACTTCTTGGTCACCTTATAACACTCTAAGTCAGCCTTTTAGTTGTTATTTATGAAATTAAAACAAGGGAATCATATATATACTTAGTTATTTATCTCAAATAAGGCTTCAAGCACTATAAGAATTATCTATCATCACCTAAGCTTGCACAAAGTCATAAGATCACTACAAGGAATACATCTAGCACATCCATACAAGAGACAAGGGCTGAATTGGTTTGCATACACTGTATAGGAGGTGAGTTCATTATATTCCTTCACACACATTCTACATATTTGGGATAATCTAGATTTATCCCACTATCATCGTGAAAATTACACAAGGGAAATATAGGGTATGGGACATAGGTACATACACATAAAAATAACTACATGGATTCTAAAATGTAGTGCAACACCTTTGGTTCGTAAGTTCACTTTTTGGTGACCATCAAGGTCAGTCCAACTCCCCATTCTACATATATTTTATTAGATTTGATGTGTTTTTTGGGCATGTGCAACTACTAATATCTATTTTTCAAGTTATAGGTGCAATTGGAACCCTAACAGTTAATTCAAAGTGAAAAAGTGAATATTGGAGTGAAGGGATTCCACGAGAAAAATTCATAACCCGAGCATCTAAGGAGACACTAGCACTCGGATCGGTCACTAATGCCTATGATGCTCCTATCCTCCTATGGGAACTTTTTTCCTACATATTTTTTACTTTTTAATATCTATCGAGACATTATGATGATGTTCCCATCCTATTCTAGAAGATACATAGTCCTAATCACTCTCGAGATCATACAAAATCAGCCGAGTCTTATTCTTCCCTTCACTTTCTTAGGGTTTTACATTATTGAATGCTTAGTGCTTGCACATTACTATATGTAATCACTTGAATATCTTTAGTTACAAAAATTTACTCGAAATAATACATAATTCAAATTTAGATTAAATTATTTGGTGAACCCCAATTCATAATCTACAACTCGGATCCTTATTCAAACACTAGATCTTAGTCTTGCATATTACCTTTACATCTACTAAAATTTCTTCTCAATCTGTTTTAGATAATGATACACCCCTTTATATTCAAGTTTGCATCCATAATATAGGGGTTACATGAGCTTTCGTTGATAATGGATCAGGTCTTAACATTTTTACTTTATCATTCCTTCAACAAATTGGCCTTTCTGAAGCCTTCTTAACTCCCTCATCTATTTGTATTCACATCTTTGATACTATTCCTCAAAATTTATCAGGTACAATCACACTTCCCATTGTTGTTGGGCCATGCACTTTTCCAATCCCATGCCACGTAACACCTAATAATATTAAGTATAATACTCTTCTTGAATGACTTTAGATCCATGTCATGTGTGCAGTCCCTTTAACCATTTACATGTGTCTTAAATTCCTATACCAAGGTGTGGTATATGAGGCATTAGTAGATCTATCCACATTTTACTTTTGAAAAACTATTAATCATTCACTTAAAGTCCCTACTTCTACTACATCTACTCCTAATTTCACAAATTATGGTCCGAGTATCATTATATGCTTCGATCCTATTTCTCTAGGACCAAATTAGGAAAAAATGGAAAGAGATCACATATCCTCTTTCCATCCCCATGTAATCTACCAAACTTGGAATTGGATATCTCCCTCCACCTTATCCTTTTATTCTTGCTACATCTTCTTCTGAGGTTTACACTACTTCATATACTCGTAAGCTTCCTCTATTATACCCTGAGCTTATTAGTGATCCCATTTCTCCCACTTGGCATGAATTTGATACATTCCTTACTGATGTTTCTTTATTATAATACATAGGTACTTACGACCATTTCCCCACTTACCATAACAAAAAGTGTTTCCCATTTATTCTCAATGTTACAACTTACTTTGGCAAATCTAATCCTCTTGACACATTACCACATCTACCACCATGGCATGGTCTCTATCCCATTATTGGATAGATCTCCATCACTCATATACTTAGGGTCATAAAACTTCCCCTCCCATAGTCACACATTCTAAGCAGTATTGGCATATCCATAATACTCACATACAAACCTATAACTTATTTTTGCTTTGAAATTCAAGTCATTATTTCTAGCAACACTTTCTCTTATCTACATTATGAGAACACCTTGTTACATCTATCTATGCTTATGGCTTCCCTTTCCACTCATATTCCACTCCATACACGTTTTTCTCCTCATGATTACTTATGGATCCTTATATTCATGATACACATACTACTTTACATATTAATATACATCCTTTCATTCACTATACATACTCTGGCTATTCTTACTCATAATGATCACATCTATTTTCCAATAGCTCCTAATATACACACTTGGGGGCATCATACTTCCCCCTCCTCACTTTCTTCTTATACCATTACTTCTTCCTATCTATATAACACAATGTTGCTACTACATACTCTACCTCACCACCTAATGATGCACTCGTGTTCTCAAGGTTCATACATGATTATTGAGGGCATTAAATGAACCTTACTCACACACTTGAGGGCATCACACTTTCTCCCCTCCATCACTATTGGATGTCTCTATCATCTACTCATAGCTTATATATTATACTTCATGCTCTATGATTCATGATAAATCTTTCCTAGCATCTAATATCAATCACATACAATACATTTGCTACCTAATGATGCACTTGTGTTCTCAAGGTTCATACATGACTGTTGAGGGAATTAAATGAACCTTACTTGCACACTTGGGGGCATCACACTTTCTCCCCCTCCATCACTCTTGGCTATCTCTATTGTCTACTCATAGCTTATCTACTACACTTCACACTTTGTGCTTCATGGTAAATATTTCCTAGCATCTACACTCAATCACATATAATACCTTTACTACCCAATGATGTACTCTTGTTATATGGTTCATACTTGAATGTTGAGGGAACAATTCCTAAAATGAACCTCATGTCACACACATCCACAAGGTAAAATGTGTCCCCTCTCATCTACACATATTACATATTACATCACACCATCACATTCACATAACATCTACCTATCTTGGTTGTGTTTACTCTTGTTAACTTATACTAATATATGTTGTATTGTGTTTCCTATGTTAGCTAGATTCTTAGTATGTCATTATATTTTTCTATACACACATACACATTCACATGGTATCTTGAGGTGAATGCATGACTTTTACAAATTCTTACATGATGCATGATGCTCGACACCACTCTTTACTAGTCCCACCGAGGCTCCTAGGGGCATCTACCTTTACTACTCTTACACTCCACAACCACATGTCCTATTGTTACTATATATATATATATATATGTATATGTATATATATATATATATATATATATATATATATGTATGTATGTTGTGTGTGTGTGTGTGTGTGTGTGTATTACTTCTTGTTATTATCACTTACTTTCATTAATATATACATGCTTTGACATACTATTTATATTTCTAATACGATAATGGATTCTTCATGTGTAACATTTACCTTTCAAGATACTATACAACCATGGTTATCTATTACTTCTTGTTTGTTATTGTTTTCCACTATTTGTGGGTTATGCCCTATGTCTTGCTTGATCATTTTTTTCTTATGGAAACTTCAACACTAATGTATTGTGGCATTTTGAGAAATGTCCAATGTATGTAACCCAATTTTCTTGGTCCCTCTTTTATTGGTCCCTCTTTTCTTCATAGTTGCTTGATACATTGTATTCTATTACATGTTAGCTATTTTACACTAACACTTATTACTAGTCTATCTTGTTTGCATGTGCCTTGGTTTCTACCATGCACATCCCCTACCCCCTATAGGTATCCAATATAGGGTATGCATATTAGTATTTATGTCCTCTTGTTTTGGATTCCTCCTCCTACATTCATCACATGCACCCCAAACAAGGGGGTCAACTATTGGGTGAAAAAATCACCCTTTCAACAACACAGAGCTTGTTGGACGCCTAAATTAACTAAGTACCTAAGGCGTGAAGATTCGTGGTGTGTGAAAGTAGGGCATGAAGGAATGCATGGAATTATTTCTTGGAGATGCGCGAAGGCTCGTGCCCAAGAAGGATGGATTCAAGTCTTAGTGAGTTTTGTATAGCAAGAAAGGACACATTTATGCAATAAATGAATAAGTGACTAGATAAAAAAATGGATAAGCTATGGAGACTTGTAACTCAAGGAAAGGATATTCCATGGAATTAATATGATTATCATGAAAGGATAAGGATCTCGAGTCTATTATGGATTAGCTGGCACATGTATGCTAAGGAAACTTGATTAGGGGTAAAAATGATGACATTTGGCATGTTCTTGGGTAGTGGTAGGGAAATCATGAAAGATTCCTTTAGGATTTCTCATGTAATGATGATCGAGTTAAGAGGAGATTCCTTGAGAGTTCCTCTTATGTATGGTTTTATGAGAAAAATTTAGAGAGGATGTCTCAGTATGCAAGTATAAGAGAAAAAAAAAGGATATAGTTAGTAAAAATGTGTAATGTGTGATGTGAGCTCGTAATGTGTCGAAGCTCTGCTACTATAAATATCTCCATACATGTAACTCTTTTGATATAATCTTAGCTATTGTACTTTGACTAATGAATATAATGAAGTGATTCTAAAGCACTTATGTGATGGATCTTGATTTGTACATTTCCTTTTATGTTCATGGGTGTATTATTGGTTTTCTTGATGATAATCATGATTTAGTTCTACTTCCATTGTAGCATGATCATGTTATCCTATGTTTTGGTGCATTAGATTAGGAGTTCTTTGCTCAAATCTATTTTTCAAGAATGGGTGCGTTCATTCTCTTTTTGTGTAACACTCCCTTATTAAGTAAGAATGATGAGTGCATTATTTGGCTCATTTATATCATTCCTATGATTAATACATTGTCATTTAGATATGATTTGCTAATGCATGGGGATGTTTTGTATAGTTATATCTTAGTGAGTTTAATGCATTATCATTTCTTTTGCTCGTGCAACCTGATTACAATATAACTTCCTAGTAACTACCTTTGTGAGAGAAATGTGATGATGTGTGTAGGGAAATAATGAAAATTTATTGCCAATGTAATTAAGAAGTCCGAGGTTGGAGATGGCATGCGAAGCAGAAGACTTTTTCCACCTATCAACCTATAAGTATGGGACTTGTTTATAGCATTCCTATAAGAATTTATGATTCTTTATCAATGTTTATTAGTGGGAGAAATTAGTGCCAGCTATTATGGTGTATTTTGTAACTATTTGTGTCTATATAAAGACACCTTCTTAAGAACACTATAGTAGCTGGTATTTTAGATATAATCTGCAATATATAGCTTGTTGTATTTAGCACTCTTCTTTTCACTTACTGGATATGTCATGGAACTTATTTGAATTAATATAAGTGAGCATAATTTTGAGGATCTAGATTTGTTGATATTTCCTCTATCCCAAGGGAGAGAAAGGGCCCACTCGACCAAGGAGACAGGAGGTTGTTTACATTCACATACGCAAATGGTTTTCTGATAAGTTTTACTACAATCTCTATTTCAAGTATGTTTCATGCAATCTCTATTTGAATGTATTTTTTTCTCTATTGAAATTTATATTTAGAATGTGTGTTTCCCTTTATGCAAAGTCTAGTTAGCATGTGATTTTACTTCCACTAAGTTTTAGTTACAAGTGTGTAATTTCAATTCCGTTATTTCAAATTTTGTGTGCACATTTCCATTTAAATTAGAAGTATAGATTTTAGACTTCATTCCATCACTGATAACTTAATTTATATAGATTTACATTGAGTTTCCATATATTAGTAACCAACTTAGAAAGATCTCACAACCCCCAACAAAAGACCCAATAGGAAAATTGGTTACATAAAGCTCCATTGCATATAGCCTAGGACACAACCCTAGTTTATAATGACACTAACAGAAGATCTTGTTAGTTAAATGATTGGAGAATACAATGACCCATCATTTTTGGTGTTGTTTCTAGGGACACCATAAGCACACCACATCATTTTTCTCACTTTACATGCTATGGGTGTTAATGGAGTTCACATATGCAACCAGTAGAAGTCTTGAGCCTTGTTTTAATAACCAACCTTGATGCATAGGCCATGGGATGATCAAGGGATATTTACACCATGCAACATCCAAAAATATCTCCAAACAGATTACACATAGGGAACACTGAGAGTGACATTGAATAAAATACAATGCCTAGAAGCCTTTCTGAGCATTTTGCATCCTCTGACCAACACTTAGAAATGGGGGACCATGGGTAAAATGAAGACCAACCCTTGGGTCAAAACTTTACTTATCCCATTTTCTTGGATGAAGATGAGGATGCACCCATGAAAAATATCTCACCATCCATCCTCCCTATCTTTTGAGGCATGTCTATGGAAGACCTTGATCAATTCTTGTTTGAATTCAAAGTTCTTTGCCAGACATATGACTACAAAACTGACAATTAAAAACTAAAACTCTTTCCTTCCACTCTCAAAGACTCTGCTATGAGATGGTTCATGGGGTTTCCATCTAAATCCATTGATTCTTAGGAAACCATGGAGATAGCCTTTTTGGATAAATATCAAGCCTACTATAGGGGAAGGGATAGGAAAGAAAAATTCTTCCAGATACGAGAAATAAGAAGATGAAAATCTAGAGGATTATCTCGATAGGTTTCTCTTTCTCCATCGACAAAGTGGTAATGAGTTACATGCAAACATCACTAAGACAATTTTTCTTAAAGGAATTGATAAGGAAACCAAGGATTCCCTCCATCTTATGGTAGCAGGAGATGTGCATAAAGTTACTATGGAACAAATCACTGAGCTATGCCTAAGTTACTCCAAAAAACGAGGGGGTATAAGGAAGATAAAAATATCCAAGCTTACCCTAGGTACCTCTGAACTTCTGGAGGAAATGGCTAACATGAAAACAAACATTTTTTACAATTAACATCAACCATAGATGGGCTTAAGGCCAAAACTAGTTCTGCCAAATAACCTCTTGACATATATTTCCCTAAGTGTAGGAAGAGACATCCCCTGAGAGAATTTCCTTTGGATGTCACAGACATGTGTTTGATCTGTGAAGTTGTTGACCATGACACTAAGCATTACACCTTCTTATCACAATTGAAAGGAGGCTTGAATTTTGTCTCTCAAGATGATGTAAAGGTAAAATTTGTTCAAAGGCCAAATAATCAGGTTGTATATTCCCCTCAACCTACTCAGAACCCCTAGAGGATGTCATGGCCCAGTCAGGATCCTCAGCCTACTTGGGGACAACCTGAGTGGACAGCATCAAATTAGATGACTTACCCACATCCACCACCCTAGATGAATCCCTACACTCATCTAGGTTAGACACCACTGACCCCAGAAATTCCATGGCACAACCAACAGTGGGTACCTCAACATAATCCTAACCAAAACCATTAGTGGACACCAAAACAGAACATTAATCATCAAAGGAGGTTCCAGTAACCACATTAAACTTTAATGGCCCCACTACTAACCTATCAACAACATGGATAGGAAACACACAAAAATTCTAGCCTAGTCTATAGATAACCCTAAAAATCAGCAGACAACTTCAATTGATGAAGTAGGACTGAGTAATACAATGCATGTTAATACTATTGGTATTCTATGACTAAGGTCTGAGAAAACATTGGCTCCTCCTATTTTTATCATGGAAATTCCTATAGAAACTGATAAAGAAGAGACACTTGAGGAAAATGAAGGAACTACACCTTCTCCACAAACACAAAACACTCAGAACGGTCAAGAAACTAATCAAAATGCCCATAAAGCTCATTTTCCTAAGTAGTTATAGGACATTCGAACTACGAGATGAACCAAAGATTGTTCAAGAGTTAAAAAAGGTGCACATTGAGGTCCCACTTCTATGAGCAATAAGGGACATTCCATAATTAAACTAACCATTAGAAATGAGTGTATAAAGACACCAAGAAGAAAGAAGAAATACCCAAAGACCATCAAGGTGGAAGGAAATTTGGCTGATCTTGTTGTTGGAAAACTTATTTCACCAAAATACGGGGATCTTAGGAGTCTAGTCATTACTATTTGTATAAAAAATCAATCAATATCTAATGTTTTGGTGGATCTTGGTGTTTCCATCAATGTTATAACAACAAATATGTTCAATTTGTTGTCCTTAATAGGACTATAGCCTACCAATACCATTCTTCAATTAGCAGATCAATCCATTGTTGTACCAGATGGTGTGATTGAGGATATAATGGTCACCATTGAATCCTGGGAGTATCCTGTTGATTTTATGGTCTTACAGCCTAAAGCTTATAAATTGGGGTATCCAGTCATCTTGGGAAGACCCTGGTTGGCTACTTGTTGCTGCATATATTGATTGTAGGTCGGGAAAAATGAATATTCTAAATTGGCAGAAATCCAATCATATTTCATTATATCCTCCTTCCCATCCTTATGTGTATGCTTGTGAACATGTATGGGTAGATTCTTTGGATACTAACTCTATGATTTCTTCTTATTTTGCCACAATTGCAGTGAGAAACCATATGAAGGAAGTTGTTGAGTCACACACACTGAATGATGCACAAGGCTTTGTGACTATGGAAATCGAGTACTATGGCTACCAAAATTGGAACTATGACTGTATACCCATTTTTTCTAGACATGTATGATACTATTTCCTTGGTAAGTGATACTTCTAATGAAGCTTGTAAAGAAATATATGCTTATAATGTGGAATACAGTCTCTGATTTCTATTGTCCTTTAACAAAGATTTTTTCTCTTTACAATGTACCCATTTTGCACATGCTTCAGCCCCATGTTTACCCATTGAATTATTTAATCACCAATGTGGAGCTCGCTATTTTGAAAGATACCAACCAAGTTCCTATTGACATAGTGAAAGAAATGACCATTGGTAATAATTTGGAGGCCAACCAAGAGGCTAGGGTTCTCAATATTTTAAGGAAACATTCCCACACTTTTTCTTGGGATTACACTGATATGAGGGGAATTCATCCTAACATCTGTACTCACCATATCTACACTTGAACATGTTAAGCCCATAAGGTAGTCACAATGAATAATTAACCCACCACTCGAGAGACAGTCAAAAATGAGATAGAAAAATTGCTCAAGGTAGGATTCATCTACCCATATCTGATAATCAGTGGGTCTCACCATTAGTTATAGTTCCCAAGAAAAATGATAAATGGATAATTTGTGTTGACTATAGGGAACTTAATAAAGCCACCAAGAAATATTATTTGCCCCTTCCTTTTATTGACCTGGTTTTAGAGAATCACATTGGAAAGAAATAATTTTCTTTCTTGGATGGGTTTAGTGGGTATAACCAAATAAGTATGCACCTTGAATAGGATAAAACCACCTTTACTTTCCCCGGGGTACATTTTATTATCTAGTCTTACCTTTGGGCCTTGTAATGCACCCGCTACATTTCAGAGAGAAGTCTTAGCCAATTTTTTAGATCTTACAAATGACTATGTTGAATTTTATATGGATGATTTCACTATCTACGGATCCACTTTTGACAAATCTCTGAATAACCTTGAAAAAGTATTGAGCAGATGTGAGCAACACCAACTATCCCTGAGTCATGAAAAATGTCTGATGATGGTTGATCAGGGAATTGTTTTAGGTCACCATGTTTCTACCAAAGGTATATAGGTCGACCCCAAAAATATCGTAGTGATCACTCAACTACTGAAACCAACAAATTAGACTGACATCAAAAGTTTCCTTAGACATGCAGGGTATTATTGGTGATTCATCAAAGACTAGTAAAATTGTTGCACCTATGTTTTCATTGCTGACAAAAAGATTGTGATTTTGAATGGTCCCCTCAATGTCAGTAAGCATTCGATATTATTAAGGAGAAGCTGACCACTGCCCTAGTCTTACGAGGCCCCCCGATTTGGGGAAACCTTTCCATATCCACATTGATTCCTCCAATATAGCCATAGGAGCTATTAGTGGGTAGAAATATGAAGAGGATCACATGTATGCCATTTACTTTATCAACAAGAACTGAATCCTATAGAACAAAACTATACCACTACGGAAAAGGAATTTTTAATTGTTGTTTACTCCTTGAATAAATTCTAACATTACATCACTGGGTATAAAATATTTTTTTATACTGACCACTCTATCATATGATATTTGATGAATAAACCAGTAGTTAGAGGTCAGATTATTAGATGGTTACTCTTGTTATAGGAATTCAATCTAACCATTATTGATAAGCCCAAGAAATCTAATGTTGTTGCTGATTTTCTTTTGAGATTGAATGTTTCAGGTAATGATGAGGTAGTCTAGGATCAATTTCCAGACAAACATTTGTTTTCTATATCAACTCAAACTCCGTGGTTCACCGATCTTGTAAATTATTTAACTACAAGGAAGTTTCTTTCCTATTTTACTCATAAAGAGAGACAAAGATTGGTTAAAAATAACACAACATATAAAAGGTGTAATTGAATTTTATTCAAATGTTTTCCGATATGGTTCTTCGCAGGTGTATTCGAGAAGATGAAGTATACGATATACTACGATCTTGTCATGATGAGCCAAGAGGAGGACATTACTCAAGAAAGAGGAGAATTCACAAAGTCCTTCAAGTGGGTACTATTTCCTTCCTATTTCACCTGATTCTTAGACGTTTCTTTGAAGTATTGATGAAACAGATAGGGTAATGGGCATAGGAGGAATACCTATTCAAATATTGGTTGATGGGTTGTTGTGTGCGTATGACTTCTGAATCCACAACTGATCATGAGAGCTTCCTTTTGGCTAGGAGGAACTACCTGTAATGAAAAGTAAGACCACCAGAAAGAGTTAAACAATATATGTAGTGAATTACCTAGCGTGTGCTAGATCCAAGAAGTGTGATACTTCCTAAATGACTGTCAGTCCACTATTTTAAACAATTTAATGTGGGAAATAAAGTAAATCCTATTGTAATTTGAAATGATTTAGGTATCTCACTTAAAACACAATAATAAAGATCTAATCTAATAGGCTAGGCTAGAATAGGATCCGAAGGTCAAATAGTTGGTTCTGGGTCTCTACAGGTCGCAGAGGTCTCTAGGTAGATCACGTAAGAATAAAGGTGAGGTGGAATTAGGTGGATAGGTCATTGTTACGAGTGTATGAGCACATACGGCAGACCGATGCCGGTTAAGGGTAATTGACAGCGATTAGGTGTAACAGGTGCTGATTACTATGGAGTTCGGGAATGCCATAGATTGAGTTTTGAGTCTCCTTTATGATTCCACAAAGGACTTTGGTTGGTTGGGATGAGTCTTGGGTGGCTTGGGTGGGATTCAACGAGGTTTTGATGGGTATATTGAGGGGTTAGTGTCGAACGATGTCAATGGGTGGCTAGGTAAACAATAGGTGATAATATAATGACAAAATGAAGTGAACCAAAGAAGTAGAATGTTTTACTTACTTGGATTCGATCCTAGACGCCTGTGAGTGAGGGATGGGGGTGTTGGTAAGAGGTTGAAGGCTGCAGGTGATCACCAATCGTAGGAGAGCTTCTGCATGGGTTGTATGTGCATTCCTTTTTACGTGGTTAGGTCGGATCATTGGTAGGGGGTATCTACAATAGAAAATGCTTGATCTCCTTCCTTGCATGTGTGTTCTTGCTGGAATTTGATCTCAGAAGATGTGATATCTCTCAGGAAGATCTCAATGTTTGCCAACTTTTTCCAATCTTTTCCAACCTTGAAAATAAGGTTGTTTTGGGGGTTAAAAGGGTAACCGACGGTGGTTCCGGCTTAACCAAGCGATGGTTAGGGCTAACCGGCGTCGGTCAAGGTGGGATTTCCTAGGTTTACTAAACTAGGGAGATCCTCTTGATTTTCTCGAGATCTCATGTCATTAACCCATGGATTAAACTAGAATATTCTTATGAGCATGCAAGAATGTTATTAGAGGGAATGTAGGCATTGATTTTTAGGGTTAGGGTAAGTCTTAGTTAGTTATGTCAACTTACTAAGAATAGGTCTTAGGGTGATTTGGCTTGATGAGGTGTCTAGGTGAAGTGTATGTGTGGATATTATCTAAATTAACATATTTAAATAATAAATATGGTGAGGATAATGAATTAATTTAATTAGATTAATTAAATTAATATTAGTGAGGTGAAGGGGGCCATGGCTAAGGTGAATGTGATAAAGGGTGCTTATTTATCGAGGGACCAAAGGGGAGTGTCACCTAATTTTAGTGTCTACATTTTTCCCCTTTTTTACGTAGCTTATATTAGTAAGCGATGCTAACAATAATAATATGTGGTTGCCCCATGTGTGGGTGAAGGTAATCCCCTCAAACCAGAACCGACGAGGCAACAAGTAGAATTATTGAGTGGTTTGATAAAAGGGAAATGTGATGAAAAGAAAGGTGGGTAATAAGGGAAAGAGGAGCATGGTCTACTCGGGTAAGCTAGGTAATGGGTCAAGGTAAAAGGTAGTAATAGTCAAATGCACACACATGTATAAATTATAAAGACACTACTGGGTTGAAGAGTAGTCAAACCCTACATTGTTTAAGGTTGATAGGTTTATCCAAACGATGTTGAAGTGATTCTAGTATCAAAGGTATAGGATATGGTCGGGAAACACGATGTAGGTTAGGTGTAGGAACGGTTAGGTATGTTTTAGTACACCAAAGGTAGGGTTAGTATAAACGGTCATGGCAATAGGCTAGGTAAGATCATTAGGTCAACAACACAGTAACCATGCCACAAGGTATAGTGAAAACATGATATCAAAGGTAACTAGCGATGGACCAGGTCTAAATATTGAGGTCATAAAGCATGGGTAGGGCAAGAGGTAGGGGTAAAATAATGAGTCTCCAAAGGAGCAAAAAGGTAGGTAGCAAATGATGAGGTCAGAAGGTGAGGTAAATGGTTTGGGTAAAGGTGGGGTGGGGTAGATGATCGGGGTGAAGGTTAGGTGAAGTAAGAAAAGGAAGGTAGGGGTAGGGTAAAAGGGTAAAATATAGAGCAATGTGTAGGTAAGGTTGACCGATGCCATTCAAGGATAACTGATGTTGGTATAGGTCAATCGAAGAAAGTTAGGTAGGGCACACGACACGATGTTGCTCAAGGGTAATCGATGCTTAGGTTAGGTTGAGTTTGTTATAAAAACAAAAAATCTACGTGTTTTTTTATTCATTTGTCTTTTAGCTATTTGGGAAAATGACAAAAGAGAGAAAAGAGAGAAAGTTGTCTCGAATGGAATGGAGCATTGAATTGACAAGTGCAGAACAATGGGTGATCGGTTGGGTCCACAAGATCAAGACGAGGGATTTGATTGGGTAGAGGTTACGGGTAGTAATTTGGTGATGGTGGAGGCTAGAGAGGGATTGGGTGGGCCACCGGTGTAGTGGCTCGATGTGCCATTGAGATGATGATAGAGTGATAAGGTAAGCGCCCTAATCTACTTGTTTTTAAGTAGATAGTGTAGGGATTAGGAAATTGTATAGTGGTTTGTTTTGGTTTTTTATTTTTGTGGGTGGTTAAAAATTAAATTTGGGAATGGGGGGAATAGTGGGTAAAAAGAGGAATGAGGAGGGCAATAAATGGGATAGGTGGGGTGGGTGGAGGTCCAAGGGTAGTGTAGGTCTTTGTAGGTGGGTAAAAGGGGCAAGGGGAGGGTTTTTAGAAAAGGGGGGTTTTGGGAAATCATGGTTTTACCATTATAGTGTCCGGCATCGGTTAGGTTGAATTGGTATCAATCACCAAACAGTGACCGATGTTGGTTAAGGGGTGACCGGGGTTGGTAAGGGTGAACCGTATCGGTCACCAAATAGGTGACCAATGCCGGTTAAGGGGTGACTAGGGTCGGTAAGGGTGAACCGTACCAGTCGGGTTATTGGGAACAAGGGTCCAAAAGTGATGTGGGCTAGGTGGTTGAGATGGGTAGGGTGAAAATAGGGTGTGGGAAAATGATAATTGGTGAATATGGATATGATAAATGTAGATTAATGTGTTGTTTGTATTGGATGCATGGGAGAGCAAACCTATGTATGTGGGATAAGGTTCCGCCCCTTCTCGTGACAGTATGTGGCACAGTGATCCCGAGGAGATGCAACATGTTGAGGTGATGGGCTTGAGTGGGGTTTGTCAGTATCGACATGTAGTCCAACAACCTAGTTTGATGGTTGTGCTCATCGATAGATGGGATTCCGTGACCAACACGTTCCACCTATCGACAGGTGAGATTACTATCACCTTGGAGGATGTGTTCTAGATTCTTCACTACCCATATTGGGTGCACAGGTCTACTCTATCTCCTCCGAGGCCTCAGAGGAGCTGATTGTGACTATTTTTGGATAGGGGATGGCCGACCTGAGATTCCATAACACTAGCTTGAGCTATGGAGATATGTACCTAGCCCATCCGAAGGAGATGAGGCTAGTGGTTATGTTGATGGAGGCAGTGTGTTGTTATGCACTGCCAAATGTAGAGGGTGGATGGTTTCCCCAATCACTGATGGGGTACTCCATGACATGATGGTGGATGAGACCCACTTTGCCTAGGCACCAACATTCTTGGTGCAATTATATAGGGAGTTGTGGGCATATGGGTGGCTGTGTAGATTCAACCTATGCTGTACATTTTTACTGCACTACTGGGCATACGAGCACATAGTTTGTGTGTGGCCTATAGGGATGCCCCGAGCAGATGCATTCCCAACGAGATTTTGTGGGTGGGGTATAGGAGATGGGTGCCGGTGATTGGAGAGTGACAATCTGAGAGGCCCACACATGATGTGGCCTATTTCTAGCAGTTATTGGAGGGGTTGTCTGGAGTGGACATTATCTAGAGGCCATATGTGAGATTCCCCTCATATAGGCATATGCATGAGGAGCTAGCTGAGCTCCATCTAGAGAGATGGATACAAAGCTACCATGTCGTGGAGTATGAGATGATCCCGGTAGAAAGAGTCTGATGATAGTTTAGGTTAGTACAAGACATACCTCCGCCCTTCCCATAGTACCAGAGAGATGACGTGGAGAGGTCTTTACCTCTACCATAGCCTACACAGTGCCTATAATAAGGGGAGGAGTAGCTAGTGGACCGGTGGATAGATGACGTTGGGTGTATAGATAGGTACAAATAGTGGTGGGTGGCTCACTTGTGAGCCATACCACCAGACTAGGCAGCAGATCTAGCCACCATCATGGTGTAGAGAGACACCCTATAGGGGCAAGTGGCTATGCTGATTACCTAGTTGGGTATATTGTAGACACAGCTGGAGGGCTTTGAGGTGGAGGTAGCAGAGCTATATGTATAGGTGGCCAGTCTGCAGGCCTAGATGGCTGGTGGAGGAGATGGAGATGGAGAGGAGGGGGATGGTCAAGTGGCAGCCTTACAAGCTTAGGTGGTAGGTTTACAGGCCGATTGACCACACTGGCTGAGAATAGATCGTGGTCTTACGAGCCCGAGATATAGGCATAGGGGTGGGGGCACCACCACAGGCACCACCATCACGAGCACCAAGACCCAGGTCTGGTTCATAGGCAAGATCGGGGTAGGGTCCCGCAGACGCTTATAGGGGCCGAGACCTATGGGACCACCACAGACCATGCCTATATCTAGGTTATGAGATGCCCTAGGTGAGGCTAGATATTATCAAGACCAGCTAATGGATATTGGGATAGACTTGATATCCTATTCGAGTACATGGAATATTAGATGTCTAGTGAGAAGACGAAATCCCACACTCATAGTGTGGAGAGCACGGGGTCAACGAGCTCGAGGCCCGATAAGGTAGAGGATACCAGCACATGGAGAGCCACTCTAGTTGAGGTGCCAGCAGGGACCCAAGAGGCTGAGGGCATAGGTGATACAGAGATGGAGGACATCCACCAAGATGCCTGATATGTGGTCACCAAGTTTTTTGATGTATGATAGTATTTTTGTGATTTACACAACTGACTTGCGTTCGAGAGATAGTTTTATTTTTTATCACATACCACCTATGTGCCAATGATAGTGAGGATGTATGAGATATTTTTTCTATACCGGCTTGTGTGCAACTTGTTATGTATGTGCTTTAATTTCCAATTTTGGGTATAAAAAGGAAACTAAGTGAGGTGTGATGTAATGTGATGAACATGGAAGATGAATTCTTTAGGGTAGAGAATGGACGAGCTAACCTCCAAGGGCCCCATGCCCTCGGAGTGCTGCCTACATAGTCCCCAAAAAGGGACCTCAAGCCGATGTAGTTCTCCCATGAACTAGGGAAAAATATGAGGAGGTATGAAAATGAGTTAGTAGGTTTTAGGCATGGTGTGGGTGGATTATAGGTAAGGTGATGTAGGTGGGGTCAATTGTGGTGAAAGAAGAATATTACCCCAAAGGTAAGCATCGAGGACCAAGTGCTATATAAGGTAATCAAAAACATAAAAAAACAGTTTAAAAGATAAGAAGGGGTAATAAAGCCACCTGATTGGGTAGGATCATACCAAGTAGATCATACCTTGGAGGAGGTGATGAACGTAAGACCCTAAAGACATTGCATGATTGATTGTTCTATGGTGAAAAGTAGTCACATGATCACCAAATGTCTAAGTTCCAAGAAGTCCCTTGAGGTAGTAGGAAATGGGAGTGGGAATGGTAAGAAGGGTGAAAGGTAGTTAATTTTATATGGTATAGGTAGCATGTGCTTTGGGCAAGAGAACCTAGGTCACAATGGGCAATTCCATGACTAAAAGGTTTGTTGTTTTGAATTTATAGTTGAGATAGACCGATCAATATGGTAAGTCTATATGGGATGAGGATTTTAACTCCTTGAGGTCTTCATGAAGCTGATTGATGCGGGAAGCTTTGGTTGCTCTTGTTTTTTTAAGAGCTTTACATAGCTTTCCTTCAAGGGAGTAGTCTATTTATAGAAAAAATTGTCAAGAGGAAGATTTCCTTTTGAGGGAGTCATCTTGTGAGTGGAAGTTTGACTCAAGGAGTTATATCCCATGTGTGGGCTTTGAAGTCATGGAGAAAACAAGGTGGAGGATAGGACTCTTTTTCAAAAGGCAAGGTGAAACAACCATGGGATCTCATCTAAAGGTAGATGAAAAGTATCCATGAAAATTATGCTATGTGCAGCGCCGTGGTAAACATATTCAAGAGAAGATAACAAGTGACAGATACTCACATGATTGTGGTTTAATCATTAGTGAGGTGTATGAAGTGAATAGTGCTCAAGGGATGAGCATGGAAAGAGAAAAAGGTGGGGTAGGACAACAAGTCAACAATAGAATGGTTAAGATACAAGGTGTTAAGGGGCTCGGGTTTAGGTTTACCATCGAGTAAAGATAAATGATAAGCACCCGATCCGTAAGTATGGGTCATGATGTATGATCCAAGATAATTAGGATTAATTTTCCCCATTAACTTTTTTCTACTTTGGTTACGTGTTGATTTTCTTTCAAGACAATGTCACCGACTTTGAAGGTTCATGCATGGACTCATTTTTCATAGTCATGTTTAATACATTTTGGTAAACTTGAAGGTGATCAAGAAAGTTAAGATGACATTCGTCTAATAATTCAAGTTGTTCTAAATGGTCTGATGAAATTCATCATCGGTGAGCATGTCATGGAGATAAATGTAGAGTGAGGGAATCTAGACTTTGAGAGGTAGAATAGCCTCTGTACCGTATACCATAGAAAAATGTGTGGTGGTAGTGGAAGTGTGAATACTAGTGCGGTATGCCCATAGGGAAAAAGGAATGTGCGTATGCCAATCCTTCCTAGTATCATTAACCACTTTCATAAGAATTTTGTTTGAGGGTTTTGTTAGGATTTAGCTTGGCAGTTGGTTTGTCGGTAATAAGGTGATGAGAAACTAAGTTGAATGTCAAAGGTGTCACAAAGTTTTTGTAATGTTTTGTTTTTGAATTATTTTCCATTGTCAATGATGAGGTGATGAGGAACACCAAAGTGAAAAATAATATGGTGGTTAATAAACTCACATATTTTCTTAGCTTTTGTGGAGATGAGTGGTATGGCTTCCACCCATTTGGTATAGTATTTGGTAGCAGTGATGATCCATTGATGGCATTAGGAAGAATGGGGATTCATTTCTCTGACAAGATCCAAACCCCATTGAGAGAATGGCCAAAGGTCATGAGTGACCTGTAAGGCGTGACTATGTGTATGATGAAGATTGGCATGTTGTTGGAATTTTACACAATGTTTGACGCATTCGTAACAATTGTGGTTAAGGGTCGGCTAGTAATAGCCCAGCCAAAGAATACACTTGGCAATAGTGAGGCCACTGAAGTGACCTCCACATATGCCATCATGAACTTCCTTAATGGTATAAGGCATTTCAAAACTTATGAGGCATTGTAAGAGAATACCATCAAAGATGCGCTTATAGAGGAGTCCCCCAAGATGACGTAGTGAGATACATTTTTAAGGAAGATGTGTTGTCCGTTAAGGGTGAGATCATGAGATAATATGGAGAGAGAAAGATAGTTGGAGTATTTTTTGTACCAAAGGTCACTCGAGTCAGGGGTAGTAGTTTTGATTGAGTAAACATCATGAGGTAAATAAGAAGGTGATTAGAGTCATTATATGGTGACAAATATTTTAGAATCGGTGGGCGAAGTGGGTATTTGGGAAGCTAAGAAGGCCATGGTATCTACAATTTTTTTGGTTGAATGTGGGATGGTTTGAAGGGTGTAACTGTCAAAGGTGGTCAAAATTATATCTACATGATATTTATACTTTTGAAGTATCTCGTTACGATATTGGTATATACCATTGACTTGGTTTACAACCAATTGAGAATCACCAAAGATGTTGATTGATTTGACATCTAGGGCATAGGTGGCTTGGAGACCTAGTATGAGCACTTCATATTCAGCAATGTTGTTGGTACATTCAAAATCTAGTTTGAAAGACAAAGGCATGGGTTCACCATCAAGGGGAATGAGGATAATACCAGCCCCACCCCCACACTAACACTTGGAACCATCGAAGAAGAGTTTCATTTGGTAAGGGGTTTGTCCAGGGAAAGGGTAGCAATTGACTCATCTAGAAAGTCAAAATTAGAGAGTTGATCCCCATAAACAAGTGAGTCAGCCAATTGGTCAGTGATGGCTTGGCCCTTGATGAAATTTTGATGAATGAATTCAAGGTTGAGATCGGCTAAAAGCATAAGCCATTGTGCGGCACCCTAATTTTGATAAGGTTTGGCATACATGAAGTGTAAGGGGTTGGTGTTGGTCACAACATAGGTGTTGTGGTTGAGTAGGTAATGGTAGAGTTTGGTGGCAATGAAAGCTAAGGCTAAGAAAAGTTTTTCGGGGTGGATGTATTGGCTTTCATAGTACAAAAGAGTACATCTGATGTAATAAACTATCTTCTCCCTGTGTTGTTCATCCCGATGAGTGAGCATGGATCCCAAGGAGTGATCGGTATTTGAGATGTATAGGTAAAAGGTTGATCGTCTTTAGGTGGAATGAGTATGGATGGCTGGAGAAGGTATTTTTAGGGCCTCAAAAGCTTTGTGGCAGTCATCATCCCATTGAAAGGAGACATCCTTCTTGATCATATGATGAAATGGTTGACATCGATCGGATAATTGTGAAATGAAACGGCGAATAGACTACAACTTACTTGCAGGTGTGGAGTTGTTTAAGGTTAGTGGGGGATTCATTTCGAGAATGGATATGAATTTAGCAAGATCAAATTCTATACCACGTAGGGAAATGATAAATCCCAATAGCTTTCCGAGTGAACCGCAGAGATGCACTTCTTAGGTGAAGGTGGATGCAATATTTAATGAGACAGTCAAAGATATTTTTAAGGATGGTAAGGTGCTCGGATCGGTTCTTAGATTTGGAAAAGATATCATCCACGTAATCTTCCAATATGCGATGCATGATGTCATGGAATATGTCTTCCAATATGCCCGCTGATATGTGGCACCAACATTTTTAAGGCCATAAGGCATGACTCGATAGCAAAAGGTTCCCAAGGGGTGATGAACGAGGACTTGTGTTGATCTTCTAGGGAAAGAAAGATTTGGATATAACCGAGAAGCCATCCATGAGTGATAGCATCTCGTGACCAAAGTGGTAAGGCCAACCTTTGATCAATGCTAGGTGTAAACACCAAATTTGGGTCTTACGACACCTGTCGTGCCCCACATCTCATCTCGCAACCTAACCCTACCTAACCTTACACACTTAATTATTTATTAATTACCTTATAATTAATAAATCCACATCTCCAACCCCGCCACCTCACCTCACCACCTCACCATGACCTAGCCCTAACCCTAAACTAACCTAATTAAGACCTATGACTTGGTCCGGACCCATATCCATGACTCATCACCCTCACCCACACCAAAATGAACCTAATAATGACTTGACCAAGCCCACAACTCGACCCTGGGAGAAAGAAAAAGGAGGGAAAGTTGGCTATTTTACTAAAAATAGCCAACTTTGACCTAACCAACATCAGTCCCTACGCGACCGCGTTGGTTAGGTAACCACCATCGGTTCCCTGTAAATGACCTCCCCCAACCAAAACAAAGGGGAGATTCATTGGCAAAGATCAAAATTCATTGGCAAGAGAGAGACAAGTGAGAAAGAGAGAAAAGGTTGCAGAGAGGAGGATTGAGCCCAAGACTATAACTGAGAAACTAGATCACTATCACACTCATCCAAACATTGGGAGAGTCAGAGGATAGCTTCATCAGCTCACTTCCGATTGCTGGATCATCCCAACTGAGCCTTGCCTTCACCACTGCATTCCTTGGACCTGCATCCGCATCAAAACTAGTAAGTAGTCTCTTTTATTACCTTGTATGCTTCTAGACACTACTTTGTGAACTTTTGATTCATAGGGATTATAAGCTCACTCCTGGATCTACCACCCAGCAGTACCCTACACCTAACCTTCATTCATCCATCTCTATATTGCCCCAAAGATAGCCTTCTCACTCTCTGAGTCTTCTCTATCACCCTACAACTCCCCTCAACCATCTACCAACCTTCTAAGCCCCATAACCACCTTGTAACCAACCTCCATTTAAAATCCCTAAATCACTACCCCTACCGATATCGGTTATCCCCTACCGGTATCGGTTTTATAACCGTGGTCGGTTATCCAGTGACCAGCATCGGTCACTGTGACTTATACCAAAAACCAACCTTTCACCTATTTACCTCCAAATAATCTCATATCCAGCCTTGTCTATCCCTGTAACTTGATCTGAACGTATCAATAACCAGTGACCAAACAAACAACATGATATTTTATTATTGGTAGTTTAGTCTCTATTGCTTTTAGTAACGAGGTACCTAAATCATGATTTCACAATAGCTTCTTTATTATCATTTGCATTAATTTGTATTAAAAGGGAACTGACCACCTTCGAAAGGAAGTCTAATATTTCCTGGGCCCAAGGTAGTTCCCTCACTTATTGTTTAATGAAAATCTGGTGGTCTTGCATTCTTATTTTACAGTAGTCCTTCCTGACAAAAAGGAGCTCTTCACAATCGGTCTGATCTCTCTACGGTACGCGCACACCTTCCCAACACTCAACATGTATTCCTCCTAGCCCTAACCCTTATCTATTTCTCAAGAGAATGAAAAGATAGAAGTAACTCTATTCTGGAACAAAATTTATGTGTGAAACATTTTGGCACACCCGGTGGGACCCTTCTCGGGTTTCTTTCTTTCTTGCTTGTTTTCATATAGGGAGCACACTTGTTGTTTCTTTCTTCTAAATATTCACAAAATATTTTGTCATTTTGGTAAAAGAACTTGTCTTTCTTTCACATCTTTGCATTAGTGAAAGTCATCTTCTTAACCTCTTCTCTTTCTTTGCTTCATCGAATATCATTTTCGATTTGGGTTTAAAACACGTGCATCACATTCTTGCTTGTTGTCTTTAAATTCTAGTGAACGTAGATTAAGTAACAGGTCGTACACGTGGGGGTGATATCCATGGTATTGATGAGAAATTAATCTTACTCTCACTGCACAACACATACCAAATCACATCATAAGCTACACAACATCTCAAACATCCCCCTTCCCGTGGTATTCCTCCGCCCGATTGAGGTAGCCTTACAAGCCAAAACAAACTTGACATCTCCCTTAGGTCTTTTGTTTAGGATTGACATCATCTTGCATCTAAGGCATAAGCCCAAAGTGATTAAAACTAATCCTAGGGTTAGTCTCTTGATTTGCTTGTGCATCTTGCTTGTTTTTTTTTTTTCTTTCAGTTCTGTTTCTCTGTTATACCTATGTCTCAGTGATCACTTCAGATAGTTTGGTGGGTATACTAAGCCTTGTTATCCCCAAACCAGCAGCCTCTTACATTCTCTCTTTGCCTTCACAGTGACCGACACCGGTCCTCTTCTACCGACATCGGTTACACTGACCGACGCCGGCTACCGTCTGACCGACATCGGTTACTGTGTTTCATAGTTCCTGACAAACCAACAACCTACCAATTCCAACATTTTGTTGTTGTTTCTATTCCTAATTGACTAATTCCCTATTGTATCCTCTTGTCCATGGTTGTTATCACCCGGCAACAAGCCGCAGCCATGGTTTCACATGCTTGTTCCGTGTCTTTTCCTGAGTCACCCCCTTCGCATCCTATGGGGAATCCTATGGACACCAGTGCTTTTCCCAAGATCTCTGTAGGAGATCCAGACTTTGCCAAATTTTTGGATGCTAATCCTAGCACCGTACAACATTATTTATCTCATACCCCTGACCGTACACCCGACGGTCAGCTCCTCTTGGGTATGCCTATTAGTATAGCTGCTCACTTAGCCCCTTCCCCACCTAATAACTCCGCCTCACCATCTTCATCCTTAGCCCCGTCTCCCATCTCAGTGGCTTCGGTGGTTCATACTACACCAATTGGCCTTCCTTTGGTTAATTTGGGGCCCCACATATCACTACCATCCACTGCCCCTACCTCATCTCTCCCCAAATTGCCTCTTTCATAACTCGCTCTCTACCATCTATTCACATGAGCTTTCCCTCTCAGGCTCCGCCCACCTTTTCATTTCCGCAGACTCATCCGGTGGCCTCAACATCTTATATAGGACACCCTTATTGGCCACCCCAACACATTCATCATCATTACCTTATCAACATTCAACCCCACCATTGTCTAGTAGTGGCTCTTGGCCCAATCCTCCTCCGTTTATGATGACAACAACACCATCATCTAACCCAACCAATGATTTAATCAAACAGATGATGGACAAGATGCAAAATCTTGAGGCTTCTGTTTCAGGAAGCCATAACACCCTGACATATGAGCAAGTTTGTTGGGAGCCTATTCATCCTTCTGTCCCCCTTCATACATATCCTCCTCAATGGGAATTACCAAAATTTACTCGCTTTAGTAGTAAGGAGGACCCTCAACAACACTTGCGATTGTTTAGACATGCCTGCTATCTGATTGCTCATGACGATGCCTTACTACTCCGTACCTTCCCCATGTCCTTATCAGACCTACCTTGGAGTGGTATAGTGCTTTAGCCCAGCACTCAATCTTCTCCTTTAACCAGTTAGCCCAATCTTTCTTGGATCACTTCTCCATCAATATTGCCAAGAAAGTATCCATTACAGACCTCTATGCCATCCGACAATTTGAAGATGAGTCTATCGCAGATTTCGTTGGATGATGGCGGGGCCTCATTAACCAACTTACTTATGCCTTACCTCAAGCCGAGCTCATCGAACTCTTTACGGGCCTGCGCTAAACACATTTCTCCCACCCTCCAAATTCAAACTTTCCACACCTTTGATGAGGCCTTTACTATGGCTCAGAAACTAGAGATTCGAGCCTTCGAGGAGGAGAAATTGAAGTTGCGCAACAAAAACTCAAATTTCCAAACCCAAGACTCCACCAACAAACCCAACACCACCAACTCTCATGCATTGGTTGCTTCAAAATCAAAAGGATCCGTACACGCGGTGACGGTCAAATCTCAAGCACCATCTAATACCCAGCCAAAACCCACCTATAGGTATAAAGCCGAGCCCATCAAGTACACTCCCTTGGGAGAAACTTATGATGTGATCTTGGAAAATTGCTTAAAGCAGGAGCTATCACCTTGCCTCCTGTTAAACCTCACTCCGGGTTTGATTCCACCCACGCTATACCTTCTTGGTATAAAGAAAATGACTTCTGTAACTTCCATCGCGTGAAGGGACACAACCACGAAAACTGCAAGATGTTGAAAAATATAGTGCAGGAAATGGTTGATGCAGGGGATATAACCCTCGATAATCCTAATGCCCCTGCTAATCAAAATTTAAAAATCTTCAACAAACCATTTCCAAACCATTCATCTAACAGTAACACAAACCAAGAAACCTCAGCCGAAGAGAAGAGTGTGCATGAGATCCATGCGGTTTTCAACTCCCAACCAAGGGCTTCCATCGAGGAAATTCTGAATCAAGCCTCTTCACCAATGCAGGGGTCCTCGCCCCCTTCTCCTTCATCAGGACAAGAGGACAGCCCCACTATTCCTTTACCCATAAAGGAATCAACCACCCAGAGTTCTTTTCTCACAGAAGAGCCTTCTTACACCACATCCCTGCAAGACTGTGAGAGGATGTTATCCAACCTATCTATTTCCCAAACATCTCCTTCCACCACTCTTGCTGCACAAGAAGAAGGATCGCCACTTTTTCTGTCATCCTTAGAGGAGAAACCCCTCGAGCCTACATCACCAAACTCCTTAACCATGATGGATCCTCTAGAAAATGCCCTCCTCCCTATCAGTTCTTCATCGCCTAAATCTTTCCAGTGACCGGTTGACCTCTTAACACCCATTGATACAACGCCTCATTCGCCCCCTATATCACACCCACAAGTGGACCGGAATCATATCCACTTCTCTTCCATACCAAAATTCCATCCACACATGAGAATATTGTCATCCCCCAGAAGATAGATGAGTCTTATGGGAACATTTGAGTACACCATGCTCTACTCAAATGCAGATGACTAATCCAGACACCTCTACCATATGCCCAAAGTTTTTACAAAAGCTCAAAATGCCTATGTCCTCACCTTCACCCCCCTCATCTCTACCGAATACCTCATCCACCTCTATCAACCTAACCAAACCTTCCCCTACGCTTGGGACTTCACCAATACCCAACCTGACGCATCCACCTAAATGGTTAGATTTATCCAAAAATAAAGCCATCAATCCACCTAGGAGACAGACCCAATCTCCTCGAGTCCAATCTATGCCTCATCACAACTAAAACCCTCGCCCCCGATCACACGGTACAACAGGCATGGTTTCAACCCTCACCGTCACACCTACCTTCTATATTGGGGCCTCACCCCTCCACCTTGCCTCAATACACCATGCCTCCCACGTCTTCTTTAACATGACCTGCACCTTCTGCACCCATACAAAAATCCACGGGCGTCTCAACACCATCACCCCACGTATCCTACCTACCTACCAACCCTAAGCAAACTCGATCATCGAAGGACTTGTTTTTTTGTCGCTCCTCTTTCCCCATGGTTGTTTCCTGCCACCACGTCATCTGTGGCCTCATCATCTAACCAGCTAAACATGACTTCTACGTAAGAAGCCACGCCTAGTTAAACCCAATCATCAAAATCCCTTGCCTAAACCACCACCCGTATGAACCACTCATACCCGACCATTACCAAAACAATCAATAATCTCACCCACTCAATCAATAGCCTCATCTTCATCTGAATTTGACCCACTCAAAGGATCTTACGCCAAGATCCTTGATATGTTGGTAGGGGATGCGACCATTTCCCTACCCCCACTCAGACCCTATGATCCATCTAAACCTCGACCTATAGGTTATGATGAATCTAAAATCTGTGCCTACCACCACACACCAGGACACAATGTAGAAGGATGCAAAGCTTTGAAAGCCATCCTTCGCCAGTTGCCTATCTCGGATGGAAAATCTAAGAAAGACAACTTATGAGGGAAAATCCCTTAGCTTCGATCCCTTCTCCTATACCACCTGTCCCCACCTCACCAAAATCTATCATCATTGCAACCCCACCTCTCGAGAACAATGACTTATCCCTACCATCTTCCTCATCTCGTATTCACGAGATCAACATGATTAGCATTGCTACTCGAGGTCAGAAAAACAATGGAAAAGCTAAAGAGAGCACACCTGCGACTTCTCTTTCTCCTTCCGCCATCCCGATCGCACCACCACCTAAAGTGGTTATTCATGGACCTGCCTATCCAGTCTCTGATGGAGTTTCCCATCGCACCATGATCAAACAACTTCACCAATCTCCTGTAAAAATGACACTCTATGATCTCATTCAAACATCTGAATCTCATCGACAAGCTCTAATTGAGATCCTCCAAGGGATAGAGGTCCTACCTAATGAAACCCTACCATCACCTCCATCTTCACACCCAACCACATGTCGCTTCTCTCACCAAACAACCTACCTCCACAAACACACCTTGTCCCCCTACAGCAAGCAAGCTCCGCCTTGTCAATTTTTCCAAGAAGAAATTGTCGTCTTTGGTGCGTAAGATCCCGACCCGCTCTTTTCATTTCGCTTACGTCCAAGACATCCGGGTATGTCATGTTATGATCGACGGGGTGCTAGCCTAAACATCATCTCTTCCAAAGCCTTCCAACAGATGAATATCCCTCCTAGCTACATGTGTGCCAACCCCACCATGTTGCATTCATTCAACGATGCTATTACTTCTACCCTAGGCACCGTGATCCTTAACATTTGTGTAGGGCCACGTACCTTGCCCGAACTCTTCTATGTCCTTGAGGGAGAGTTCCAATACAACATGTTGTTAGGCCGCCCTTGGATCCAGGCTATGGGATGCGTTCCCTCCACCTTACATAGATGCATAAAATTTGAGTATGAGGGGAAGTCATACACCATCACAACTGATGCTTCCCCCTTCAAAACCTGTAATATGTTATACCACCCTAATGATGTGCTTGTACCAGTCAAGGCACCCATTGATCCGACCCAACCATCTATTTCAACCACGCCTCAACCATCCACCTTAGCCGCACCCACACCTTCGACCAATGAAACCACCGACGTGAATACCTCTTCCTTCCCCGCGGACAACATCCCAACCTCGGATCCCTTGGTAGGTGTTTTTCAATGCCTTACGCTGGGGGAGTACCACCTATACAACGTTAGCACCTTCCATACCCCACAAGAGTATGGACAGTTACATGCGCATCCTACCTATGACCATCGTGTGGGGGAGGTGATCTCCTACGGACCACCTAATTGCCGCACCAACCTAACGTATGGGGGTGTCGACGCATCCTCTATCACCCCTGAATCTTCTCTTGGTGTGGTTCCCTTCCAATCTGATTTTCAATATCTAACCAACCATCGTCATTTCACCCTCACCTTCCTGACTCTGTGCTTGGAAAGGTTTTGGTTTTGGTCTTTATGAACAAGGCCGACATATGATCATTCCCATGACTACACGCAAACACAAAGATCGTAGTGGTCTTGGATTTTCTGAACCACCTACACCGAAGAAACCTCGTGTCAATTATATCCAGGAAGATGATGAAGTCACCCCTTCCGAACCATCATCGCCCATTTTGCCATCTTCACCCACGGAGTCGATAGACCCGGAATCTATCCCTCCTAACTTTTTTTTTTTTTTCGTATGAATGCTATCTTCCTAGGTCCTCTCACTTATCAACGGATGGTGAAGACCCATCTTCTCTCCCCCTTTTGTATCCAGACATGATCAAAGAAGACTCACCTTCGATTAATGTTGTGGAGTGCCAGGATGACGACTCCATCCTCACCTACCTTGGTGTGGATGACTCTTATATTCAACGCGCCTTACCATCTGAAACCCAAACCATGTTGAATGAGTCAACTATAGAAATCAACATCCACATGGAGGATGATCCTCACATTGTAAAGATCGGACAATCTCTCGACGCATCAGAACAAGCCACCTTCACTACCTTCCTCCATGCCCGCAATCAAGCTTTCGCTTGGTCCTACGCCGACATGCCAGGAATCGATCCTGACATTGCTGTCCATAACATCACTCTGAAACCAGACTCCAAACTAGTTAAACAAAAACTGAGAAAAATGCATCCACGCATTGCCCTCTTGGTTAAAGAAGAGCTTCAAATGACTCTTTTATTTCTTTCATCTTACCTATTGACTATCCTCAATGGATTTCTAATGTCGTACCTGTCACTAAAGTGACGGGGGACTTTGGATATGTACGGATTTGGGACCTTAACCTCACTTGCCCAAAGGATGACTTCCCCCTACCTAGCATTGATCAACTTGTTGATCTCACTGCGGGCCATGAGATGCTTTCTCTCATGGATGGTTTCTCGGGATACAATCAAATTTTAGTAGCCCCGGCCGATCAACATAAAACCACCTTCATTACCCCTGGGGACCTTCTGCTATCGTGTCATGCCATTTGGCCTTAAGAATGCTGGTGCAACCTATCAATGGGCTATGACTTACATTTTTCATGACATTATGCACACTATCCTCGAGGATTATGTCGATGATCTTCTTGGAAAATCCAAACATCGTAGTGAACATCTCGATGTTTTAACCATTATTTTCGATCACCTGTTACAATACTATGTTCATCTTCAACCAAAGAAATGTGTCTTTGGCATCCTTTCGGGAAAACTCCTTGGATTTATCATCTCTTTGCGTGGCATTGAAGTCGACCCAACTAAAGTCAAAGCTATCTTAGAAATGCCCCCACCCACTAACCTAAAACAATTACGTAGTTTGCAGGGAAAACTCCAATCTATCCGTGCATTTCATCTCACAACTCTCGGATCGATGTCAACCTTTCCATCATCTCCTTAAAAAGGACATTGTCTTTCAATGGAGCGAGGAGTGCCACCAAGCCTTTGAGGCTCTTAAAGCTTATCTCTTGCAGCCACCCGTGCTTATCCCACCTCAAGACGATCACCCTTTCTACCTTTACCTTTCTGCCACCGACCATGTCTGTAGGAGCCATGCTCACACATCATGACTCGAGCATCGAGAGCAAGCAATTTATTACATAAGTCATACTCTTGTGGATTACGAGACTAGGTATACACACGTAGAAAATTTGTGCCTAGCCCTATCATTCGTGGCCACCAAACTCCGACATTACCTCCTGAATCACAAAACTTTTGTCATCACCAATGCTGATCCCATACATTATATGTACGCCAAACCTCATCTAAACCAACGCATCACCCGATGGCTTATGCTCCTCGCCGACCTCGACCTTGAGTTTGTACACCAGAAATCAGTCAAAGGACAAACTATCGGATCAACTCATGGAAGCCCCTTTACCTGGGGAACAATTTACCAATTTTACTTTCCCTGATGAACTCATCGCCACCCTTTCGCTCAGTGATGCGTCTTATCCGATGACCCTCTTCTTCGATGGATCTAAATGTCAGCGTAGCGGAGGGGCGGGTGTTGTTCTCATTCCTCTTGATGGTGAACCTATGCCTCTTTCATTCAGGCTCGATTTCCCCTGCACTAACAATATAGCGGAATACGAGGCCCTTGTTTTGGGTCTCCATGTTGTGTTACACTTAGGTGTGAAGTCTATTAACATTTTGGTGACTCTCAATTGGTAGTAAATCAAGTTATTGGCATCTACCAATGTAAAAATGAGGAACTTCAAAAGTACAAATGTTACGTGGATTCACTTTTGACCTTATTTACTCATTATTCTATCCAAACCATTCCACGCTCAACTAATAAATTTGTGGATACTATGGCTTGCTTGGCCTCACAAATTCCTGCCTCACCAACTGACTCTGACATATTTGTCTTGGTCCAACAACTCTTTTGCCCCATCTTACTTAGTCCAAGATGTTTGTATGGTAAATAATGTATCGGCTGATTCACAGGATACCTGGTATCACCAATTTCACGACTACCTTACAACCTCTGTTCTCCCACCTGACCTTACTAGTAATGGAAAACACACTTTTCTTAAAAGTGTTTCTCGTTATGTCATCATGGGGGACTCCTCTATAAATGTGGCTTTGATGGTATCCTCCTTCGATGTCTAACCAAGCACTGAAGTCACCCATACCATCCAACAAGTCCATGACGGAATTTGTGGTGGGCACTTTAGTGGCCTTGCTGTGGCCAAGTGGATCCTTCACCTAGGATATTATTGGCCTACTCTTAATAAAGACTGCTGTGAATATGTTAAGTGTTGTGTTATGTGTCAACAACATGCCAACCTTCAACATACTCCCAGCCACCCACTACAGGTCACATGAGATCTTTGGCCTTTCTCACAATGGGGTTTAGACCTTATTGGTGAGATTCACCCGCCTTCTTCGCAGTGTCACCATTGGATCCTCATGGAAACCGAATATTACACTAAATGGGTGGAGGCCATTCCACTCATTTCAACCAAAAAAGAGAAAATCGTTGAGTTCATCAATCATCACATTATCTGTCGTTTTGGTGTTCCTCATCGCCTGATAATAGATAATGGAAAATCTTTCAAAAATAAGTTGTTATGAGCCCTTTGTGACAACTTTGGTATCAAACTTAGCTTCTCGTCACCCTACTATCCACAAGAAAATGGTCAAGCCAAATCTTCTAACAAAACCTTAACCAAAATTCTCATGAAAGTCATTAACGATTCTGGGAAAAACTGGCATGATCACATCCCCTTTGCCCTTTGGGCTTATCATACCAGCATTCATACTTCCACTAATGCCACACCATTTTCTTTGGTGTATGGTACCGAGGTTGTCTTGCCTCTCGAAATACAAATCCCTTCCCTCAGAATATCTCTCCAAGATATTCTCACCAATGATGACTTCCGCCAAGAGCGGTTAGCCCAATTGGAGCTTCTTGACGAGCGTCATCTTACAGCTCTTGACCACCTTCAACTTTATCAAAAGCGCATCAAGCGTGCTTATGATAAGTGAATTCATGAGCATACCTTTAAGATTGGTGATCTTGTCCTCAAAGAGAATCAACACGTAACCAAACTAGAAAAGAGTAAACATGGAAAATTTGCTCCTAATTGGATTGGGCCTTACATTATCACTCACACTTATGGATCAGGTACTTATCATTTAGCTTCACTTAATGGTAAACCTGAGCTTGAACCCTTAATGCCTTGCATCTCCGACCATTCTACTATTGAATTTAGTGTTACATCACTTCTTATCTACCTTGCGCTCATCCCTTGAGCTCATTTACCACCTCATACACCTTGTTTCGTGCATCTCAAAGTAGAATCAAACTCACGTGGTTTGATCATCACCTCCTCTTAAAGATGCCTTCCCTTTTTAGTCTGGTCCATGACTTAAAAGTATCAAAATAACAAGTTCTCAATTATACAATTCTGGGATATTCTTGAGTCAAACTTCCTGCAAAACTAGATGCTTCATGCCAAATGGACATCTAGACCTCTAAGCTATAAACTAGACTGCTCCCTCGAAGGACAAGCTATGTGTAAAAGCCGCATCTGCTACTATAAGTAGACTGCTCCCTCGAAGGACAGCTATGTGTAAAAGCCGCATCTGCTACTATAAATAGACTACTCCCTTGAAGGACAGCTATACAAAGTCAGCCTCTATCAGAAGCTTCTCACATTGATCAGCTTCGTGAAGACCTCAAGAACAACAAAATGCATATCCCATATAGACTTCCCCATCGATCGATCGCCTATATCGTAAAAATAAAAGTAGTATTCAAAAGCACTTTTGAGTCATGGACTTGTCTATTTAGGTTTGGTTCTCTTTTCATCGAATAATCACCTTATAACAAGTTCTCTATGCCCCAGCTATACCATCCACCTCACCTCACCATTCTTCAAAAACAACAAAACTCAAGGGACGTGACGTATATCCGATATATTGTGATTATACAACTCTTTTCACCTATCGACTTCTCACCTATGCAAGGTACCTAGGGATTCAAGCTCATCCTATGATAATACGTGGTTTGTTTAGCTCTTTCCAACTATGGGACACTTTTTGCCTCTTTTACCCGAATCTAGGATTATGTGTTGACCTTAATCAAGACACGGTTTCCTATGCTTGGGTAGGCTAACCCTCGCTTCACCTATACCCTTACCAACACCAACAACATTACCCTACCAACATCAAACTTTTACCAACCAACAAATTGCCTAACCACAACCAAATTGCTTGAATTCACCTCTCCCTGGTCCTAAGGGAGAACTACATCGGTCTGAGGCCCCTCCTTGCTTTGTGCAATGGGCTATGTAGGCAGCACTTAGGAGACAATGGGGTCTCCCAAGGTTAGCTCGACCATCCCCTACCATAACCTATCATGTGTTGTGTCTTCCTTAAAAATATAAATACGTGAAAATATTTATAACCAAACCCTTTCCTATCACCTTTCTTTTCATCTCTACCCACTTACCTTACCACATCCTATTCATAACCATGCAAAATCTAATTCCAACCAAAACTTATACCTCTTGGGATGCAGCAGCTTGAGGTGGAACCTGTCTTCCCTCTCTCTCTGCCCGCTGGATGCTTCTCCTTGTTCAGCCATGTTCACCACCCTCTTCACTATAACTTGCCTTTACGCCTTCTTAATCCAAGCCCATGATCACTTTACCTGTCTCTTTCCTCCTTATCACTCAATTCTCCCATGTAATTAACCTGTATGGACATGTCAACAACCTCGCATCCTCATATTTAACATGTTGCATGACTCTAAAAATAAGAATTTGAGTTGTCTCCCAAGCCTTTTTCTATTTTTTAGAAAAGCTCATTTTAGCATAACCGATATCGGTTACCTAACCGGTATCGGTCACATAGTGACCGACATCGGTTAGCTAACCGATATCGGTCACCTGTCTCCTTTTGCTTATACCTAGGCCTTTTCTTTTTTTTTTACAAATTTTTGGTGGAGCCCGCCTCTTTTCCCTGCATAACGACATCACTATCAACTCCATCATCATCATAACATCAACATTTCAAAACATATGCATATCATCAAAACATCATCAACATCATCTATATACATCACATTCCAATACGATCGACAAAACACATGCAACATTATAATATATGCATCAAATCAAAAATTATACACACCATGTGGATCAAACTCATCATCTATATATCATCAAATCAATGTCAAAATATACAAATACAAATTCCCGCATGGGCCTCTGTAATCCAAAATACAAAGTGGCACGCAGCAGCCGTTGTCTCTATCAAAATCATCTCGACTCGGCTCGCAGTCGGGTCTCTCATGTCAAAATATACTACTCGCAGCAGCTCAGTATCAACTATACAAAATGTACTGCTCACAGGCCGGTATATACAACAAAAATGAATACATAAATCCTATGTGGGCACGCAGGCCCCTATATGCACACTCGGTTCGCAGACCGGTGTCTCTATCAAAAATCATCTATCCAACTCGACCAAAAATGTCTCGCTCCTGGGGTGACTCAGCTCTCTCCTCCTCCTCCTCGCCCTCCCTCGCCTGGCCCCCTCGTGCGGGTCTCGCCTCCTACCTGTAACCGACCCACCGGCTATGGTTGCGGCCGCCTGTGACCTGTGACTCGGGAAGTCTCGGCTCTATGAGCCACATATGGTTGATACTCTACACCGGTACCATCTAGTAGGTCCTGATAGTAATGGGCCTCCGCTCTAGCCTCCATGTAATGGGCCCGTGCAACCATGGCTAGTGGGGCTGGTCCCCTGGCTCCTAATAGAAGTGGGCCCCGCCCCTGCCTGTATGCCCTGAACCTGGGCCGGTACTGTGGTGGTGGTGGAGCTGCCATCGGAACCTGAACAGGACCTGAGGTTACACCTATGTGCTCGTGCTCGTGCCATGTGCTCGTGCTTGTGCTCAAGCTAACTACCCCTGTAACACCCCAATATGTGCCTGTGTGGCAAGTAAGCCCCCCTATAATACTACACTCGACCCAAGAGATGGTCCCTCTCTCTCAGCGTAATAAGCGCTAAATCTGGCTGTTGTGCCTGTTTGTGCTCTCACGGCCACCCTCTACCCTAGCCCACCAAACCAAAAATGAGCCTGTAACCCCGACATCATCCACTGTGTCATCTGTCGGTCTCTCTGCTACCCAGACTGGGTCAAATGGCTGTGGTAGAGGCAAGTGGTGCCTCTACATCCTCCCTCCGATACTGTGGGAGGGGAGGTGGCACATCCTGCCGTAGTCCTAGCTGTCATCATACCCTCTCTAGGGGAATCCGCTCATACTCCCTGGGTCTCCGTCCAGCTATCCAGAAGATGTACTAGATCCATCGCAGCTGTGCTCGGGCTCCTCCATAAGGCTGATGGCCTCTGTATGGCCTCCATATAATATCTAACTACAGTCAAGCCCTCTAACATATGTCTGTAAAAGGTGACATCCCACCCTACGACCACTGCTCGTGGCTGGCCCACGACCCCCAACCACCTCTGAAACCCATATCTGTAGACTACCGGTGGCCCTGGCTACTGGGCAACCCTACTGGCCATATACACATGATGTGCTCGTATGCCCAAGCAGTGTAACAAGAATGTCGAACATATACCAAATCACCTCATACGGCGATAGCCCCAGAGCTCTCTATATAGCTGCACCAGATACACTGGTGCCCATGCATAGCAGGTGTGCTCCTCCACCATCTCCTGTAAAACTCCCATCAGAGCCCATGGGAAGTGGCCTCCCTCTGAGTCAGGGAGGGCAAAGCAGGTGATACCGACCATCATCAGCACGACAAGCCGTGTCTCCCATCGATGAGTGATACATCTCACCGTAGTAGATGCTCGCACTATGATATGTAATCAATGGGGCTGCATCCCTAAATACCTATAGGATGCTATCCATCACTGTCTCAGCATCCACCTGGAACACCTCCTCACCTATGATCGGCAGTCTCAGGATGCGATACACATCCTCTAGGGTGACTGTCATCTCTCCAGTAGGGAGATGGAAGGCATTGGTTACCGGATCCCATCTCTCGATGAGGGAAACCATCAGGCTGTGGTCCCTATCCATAGCCCTATACCTCTGGACTCCACCAAGTCCAACCTCCCACATAACTGCCCACTGCTCTGTGGTCACATGTGGCCACATCCGCTCCAATAGGGGTGGCATCCGATCTCGCATGGTCAACTACTGGCGTGCCTGCAAAAAACAACCCACTCCTCACCCACCCAAGCCTACCCTAACTTAACCTAAAAATAACCTATCCTACCCTAATCAACTTATCCCACCTAATCCCTGCTAGCAATTCACCCACCTCACCCCAAAAATCCCACTTTCCCCTCAACCCTATAATCTATCCTACCCGCCTAAAACAACACCCAACAAAGCAATTTTACAACCCTACCTCCTACCCATGGTGACCGCTATCGGTCACCCTCGACCGCCATCGGTCCCCCACCCGCATCCTATGTCCAAATTTTAAGAACCGACGTCGGTCGACACATGACCGACGCCGGTCTCTGCACCTACCAATCTATACCTAAAAACCGTGACCGATGCCGGTCGACTAGTGACCGACATCGGTCACTGTGGGGTTTAGGGGCCAAACCAAAATGGCCCCCAAACCCCTTTTTTTCCTATTTCTACCCATTTACCCAGCCCAATGGCCTCAAACCTTACCCACCCTGACATTTTTTGCCTACCTAACATATCTACCCAATCCATTTTACTGTTTACCTTCATTTATTCATTATTTTATCAAATTTTGGATTCCTACCCCAATACCCAAATCCCAGCCAAATTCATCAAATTGACAGAAATAGAGGTTCAGAGCCTACCAGTATGACTACACGTCATCGTGGTGGGATAGGTGGTGGTGGTCCAGCTCCTCCAGCACCTCCAGCACCTCGCTCCTCCAGCCTGTGCCATAGCTCCAAATCTCCTCAGCAGGGTCCTCAACCAATCAAGCTCTACCTCCCGATCTCTGGGGCCTACCAATAACTCACTCACCCACTCAACTAGTGCCAACTCAGCCCAAAACACTGACACAATCAATTCAAACCTCCACAAGAGATGTTTTGGTGCTCAAATTCACAATGTGAAAATGACATGCCACTTTTTTTCTTTTTATAGGTTTTGACCTCTAACCGATATCGGTTAGGTCATGCCCTAGAAGACCGATATCGGTCTTCTAACCGATATCGGTCACCCTAACCGATATCGGTTACCTGCTTATTTTAACCTAACTCCTACCCTTATCCACCAATCTCCATTTTTCACCACATCACCTACCCCCGGCTTTGCTAAATAGCCTTATTTTGAATTTCACCCAAGGACAACCACCAAGGCCGCAACCAACCAATCGCCCGACCCAAGGCCACAACCAACCAATCGGCCCAACCCAAGGCCGCAACCAACCAATCGCCCGACCCAAGGCCGCAACCAACCAATCGCCGACCCAAGGCCGCAACCAACCAATCGGCCCGACCCAAGGCCGCAACCAACCAATCGCAACCAAGGCCGCAACCAACCAATCGCCCGACCAAGGCCGCAACCAACCAATCAGGCCCGACCCAAGGCCGCAACCAACCAATCAAGGCCCGACCCAAGGCCCAACCAACCAATCGCAACCCAACCAATCGGCCCAAGGCCGCAACCAACCCGCCCGACCAAGGCCGCAACCAACCAATCGGCCCGACCCAAGGCCGCACCCAACCAATCGGCCCAACCCAAGGCCGCACCAATTAAGTACCTCGACCGAGGCCCGCAAATTATGATTCTATCCACCCATCATGTAGCTGTTTGTTCAATCGAGCTCACCTGTTCATGTTTTAGCATGACTAGGATACTTGAATTGATCAGCCAACCAGCTTTGCCTAGACCGAGACCGTGACATTTATCTCAACCAAACCAACCATTTGGTACTACCGAACATGCCTAAATGTTCGGTACCTTACCCGTTATATCCCCTGGAGCTACTTCCTATGCCTTGGATACCAGGATTATATCAACCTTGTTTGGATAAACTATCGACCTTTGCCTATGAATTGCTTGTTTGCTCTTCAAATCATGTACCCTGGTCGCACTACTGCATTTCAATGTGTCGCTTCCTTGAACTTACCCCACCATCTTACCATCATCTCATCATCATTCACCCTTTATCAACCCTATCCCTGATTTCACGTCACCTCAATCTATGATAGATTTGAGGGGGATTACCTATACCCTTAACTGGGGCAACCACTTCTTATTATTATTGTCAGTGCAGCTTTACAAGACAAGCTACACAACAACAAGGGGCAAATGTAGACACCAAATTTGGGTCTTACGATGCCCTGTGCCCCGCATCTCGTCTCGCAACCTAACCCTACCTCACCACCTAAACCTTACACACTTAATTATTTATTAATTACCTTATAATTAATAAATCCACATCTCCAACCCTGCCACCTCACCTCGCCACCTCACCATGACCTAGCCCTAACCCTAAACTAACCTAATTAAGACCTATGACTTGGTCCAGACCCATATCCATGACTCATCACCCCTCACCCACACCAAAATGAACCTAATAATGACTTGACCAAGCCCACAACTGACCCCTCAGGAGAAAAGGAGGGAAAGTTGGCTATTTTACTAAAAATAGCCAACTTTGACCTAACCGACATCGGTCCCTACGTGACTGGCATCGGTTAGGTAACCGCCATCGGTTCCTTGTAAATGACCTCCCCAACCAAAAAAAAGGGGGGAAATTCATTGAAAAGATCCAAATTCATTGGCAAGAGAGAGACAAGTGAGAAAGAGAGAAAAGGTTGCAGAGAGGAGGATTGAGCCCAAGATTGTAACTGAGCAACTAGATCACTATCACACTCATCCAAACATTGGGAGAGTCGAGGATAGCTTCATCACTCACTTCGATGCCGGATCATCCCAACCGAGCCTTTCCTTCACCACGCATTCCTTCGACCGCATCCACATCAAAACTAGTAAGTAGTCTCTTTTATTACCTTGTATGCTCCTAGACACTACTTTGTGAACTTTTGATTCATAGGATTATAAGCTCACTCCCGGATCTACCACCCGGCAAGCCCCCGCACCTAACCTTCATTCATCCATCTCTATATTGCCCCAAAGACAGCCTTCTCACTCTCTGAGTCTTCTCTATCACCCTACAACTCCCCTCAACCATCTACCAACCTTCTAAGCCCCATAACCACCTTGTAACCAACCCCATTTAAAATCCCCTAAATCACTGCCCCTACCGATATCGGTTATCCCCTACCGGTACCGGTTCTATAACCGTGGTTGGTTATCCAGTGACCAACATCGGTCACTGTGACTTATACCAAAAACCAACCTTTCACCTATTTACCTCCAAATAATCTCATATCCAACCTTTGTCTATCCCAGAACTTGATCTCGAACGTATCAATAACCAGTGACCAAACAAACAAAATGATATTTTATTATTATTGGTAGTTTAGTCTCTATTGCTTTTATTAACGAGATACCTAAATCATGATTTCGCAATAGCTTCTTTATTATCATTTGCATTAATTTGTATTAAAAGGGAATCGACCACCTTCAAAGGAAGTCTAATATTTCCTGGGCCTAAGGCAGTTCCCTCACTTATTGTTTAACAAAAATCTGGTGGTCTTGCATTCTTATTTACAGGTAGTCCTTCCCAGACAAAAAGGAGCTCTTCACAATCGGTCTGATCTCTCTACGGTACGCGCACACCTTCCCAACACTCAACATGTATTCCTCCTAGCCCTAACCCTATATCCAAGAGAATGAAAAGATTAATTGAAGGTGTATCATCATCGATCATTTTAGAATATAGGAAGGGAAGAGTGGAAGGGGCCTCACCCTCACGTTGATAAATCAAAAGCCCCAAGGAAATTGTGTTTATGAAAAAAAAAAAGTTAGGAGGGATAGATTCAGGATCCATCAACTCCATCGGTGATGGTGGTGATGAAGATGGAGTGGGTGAAGAAGGTGGAGAAGGGGTAGTGTCCTGATGATTTCAATGCGGGCCTATTTGGTAGGTGGTTGGAAAGCCGATACCCATATGGTCATTATATTTGCTGTTGGTACATGGAATAATGGTATGGCAGCCTTGCCCATAAAATCCAAAACAAAAACCCTACCACACACATCGGTGCGGGAAGGTGTGGTAAAAAGGTGATTGGTAAGTGATTGGAACTCAAAAGTAGAAAAAGGGTGAGTTTGTGACGATGGTTCAGGTGTATAAGTGGTAGTATCAAGTCCCCATAGGTGAGACAAGTAAGAAGGTGATAAGGACCATAAAGGAGTCATTCTCTATGCGGTAATCATAATGAGGGTGTTGGTGAAGGCTTCCATACTCTTGTGGAGTAAGGAATATGTTGACACTATATAGGCTGTACTCCACCAGAGTGAGGCATTGAAAAACACCTTCCAAGGGATCGGTGGTTGGTATGTAGGTAGCTAGAATGGATGAAGTGTCGGAGGTCGATGCGGAGGTAGAGTTAATAGATTGGGAGGTGATGGGTCAGCCGTGGAGGTTGTGGCAGTGGTAGGAATGGAGGAGGTATGTGTGGTTGAGGTAGCAATTGTATTGGTAAGCGGAGGTGTAGGTGAAGTGGTGGTGGTCGCAGAGGTAGATGCTTTAACAGGTATAACCACATCATTAGGTTGGTAAAGCATGTTGCATGTTTTGAAAGGTGATGGATTAGCTAGGATAGTATAGGTGTGTCCTTTGTGTTCAAACTTTACACAATGATGTAAAGTGGAAGGGATGTAACCCATGACATGAATCCAAGGCTTTCTAAGCAATAGGTTATATTGGAATTCCCCCTCCAAGATGTAAAATAATTCTAGAATAGTGTGGGGACCCATGTGAATGTGGAGGATGATAGTGCCTAGTGTAGAGGTGATAGCGTCATTGAATGAACGCAACATGACGACAGGATGTTTATGTAAGCAATTGTCGGTATGCATATTAGAGTGAATGCATGGGATGAAATAATGTTAATGTTAGTGCCCCCATCAATCATCACATGGCGTACCCATATGTCATCAATGTGGATAGAGATGAAGAGGGTTAGGTCTAGGTCGGTGTTTTGGTACGGTGTGATCTATTCCTTTGAGAAGCTAAGGGAGGCTACTTGGTGAATAGGGTGGGGTGAAGATGATGGTGGTAATTTAGTAAGATAGGCTACATGATGGGGTGTGATAATGGAGGCTACTGGTGTAGGGTCATTGGGTAAAACCTCAATAGATTGAAGAACCTCCATGAGAGCTTGATGATGGGATTACGAGGTCCGAATGAGGTCATATAAGGAAATTTTGAGGGGAGATTTGTGTAATTGTTTGAGCATGGTACGATGTGTGACTTTGTTATAAATGGGGTATGTGGGACCGCAAATAGTGATTTTAGGTATGGGTCGATGGTATGTTGGGTATAGGATTAGTTGGTGGGTTGGTTTCCTTTTCTTTGCCTTTATCCTTCTAAGCATGTGTAGTGATGTGTATCATGTTGACTTGAGGGGAGTTAACAAATGAAGAAGGTGTAGGGTGAGTGGTATAACGACGCAATGAGAAAAACCTATCGGAGGAAAAAAAAACCTTACGAGATGAGCTAGGCACAACGACATTTGGGTGGTGGCGTGGCGTGGCAAGTTCTCTCGATGTGAACCATGTTAATTTCAAATCTTGGTAGTGGCTCTAGGAGCTGTGAGGATGGAGGTTGTTGTTTTTGAGTGGGCGGTGTGGGAATGGGTGTCGGTGAAGGTGGTCCTTGTCGAGAAGGTTGTCATCATCAAAGTTGGCTTCTAAAGGACATAACTTGATCGGGATGGTTTTCAAGGCCTTCAGAGTTCTCCACATCATGCCTTGGCACACAATGGTATGCAAAAATTTTAGTATCATCAAACCCTTTTGGCTTGGGTTTGAGGGGGTCATAAGGTCCGAGTAGCACTAATGTGATGATAGAAGTCTCAAGGAGGTTGGTTAAAATTTTGACATAGGATCCCGCTAGTGGATCGTGATAGGAATTGAACATGGGTTTGGGGTGTAGCTGTGGTTAATTGTTGAGGAATGGTCTTTGGAAGAGGAGGAGAAGATCGAGCTATGGTTTTAGGTGTCGGTGTGGTTTTAGGTGTCAGTCATGTTTGTTTAGGTAGGGGTATAGTAGATGGACGGGTAGGAGGGCATGTGGTTGTTATGAATACCTCATTGTGGGGTAGTAGATTTTGTTTTTGAGTTGCACCTTCCTAGGTAAAGGTGATACGGGTGTACGAGATCTAGAAGGAACCATGGATGGGGGAAGAGGAAAATTTTCCCACGAGGATAATAGAGGTGCTACGAAGGTATAGGCTACAGGTCATGTAGGAGGTGTATGAGATTGAGATTGAAGTGTAGTGAGTAGTAGTGAATGAATTGCTGAAGGTATGGGAGGTATGGGTGGTAGCGATGTTGTAGGTATGGGTGTAAGTCGTGTTGGGTGTCCGGGGAGGTTAGAGGTTTTTGAGTAAGGAATGGGTTGTTGCATTTTGGTTTATTGATGGGTGGAGGTTTCTTGACCATGTTGGGAAGATGAGGTCCTAAGACAGACGGGACAGGTGTAGGTGTGATTGGTGTAGCTGGGGTATGAGTTCTATGGGTTTGGTGCTTATGTTTGAGTGTCAGAGTAGGTGAGGTGTTGACTTTGGAGGATGTAGCTATATCTAGTTTGATAGGTGGATGAGTAAGGCTAGTTGTCAAGGTGACCCCTAAAGTGGTAATTGGTTTAGTCAATGAAAATGTTGTATGTGTGTGTGTTTGGGTTTAGATGTAGTTTGAGTGATGGGTAAGGGTGTATGTTGAGTTATGATGGGTGTTGTGGAAGGAATGGTGATATAGGTGGTTATATTCAGTTCAATTGGTTAGAATAATTTTGGGTAGATAGTGGAAGTATTAGTAAGTGACATATGCATCCGTGTTAAGCCCAAAAGTAGAATACACCCCATAATAAGGCTCTATCAACATAATCTAGGTGATCGGCCAAACGTGAGAATGGTACTTCTGTAGGTGGAGTTGATGAGGGACGAATGTAAATTCTCGTAAAATGTTTCTTAGAGATGGGAAATTCGCTAGCTTCAACTTATGTGGGTAAGAGAGCCAAAAGTAGGTCTACAAGATTTTGGGTAGCTAATGGAGAATGCTCACCAAGAGGCAAAGGTATCTCAACTGGGTCTATGATGGGTGGAGGAGATGATGGGTGCTCCTTTATGGGTGGAGGAGGTACTGTGGGCATCATTTCTCTAAGTGGAGAAGCCAAAGGTGAAATGGTCTCGATGTTAGCAGAAGACTCCTCCGTAGGTGATGAAGGAGATGAAAGGTGATCCTCTGTAGGTGGAGGAGTAGGTGTAGTGGGTTCTAATGTGGAAGGAGGATTTTGGGCTATGATTTCCTCTATGGAAGGAATTTGAGGTAATTAGGAGGTGATAGGTACGTCATTAAAGATAGTGTGCACCTCACGGGTATGGGTATCATGAGTTGAGGTCTCACCGGTTTGATCAGACGAAGGGGCATGGTTGGGAAATGGTTTCTTGAAGATGTGTAGGTTTTGGTTGGCAAGTGCATTAGGATTATCCATGGTTAACTCACCTTTCTCGAGCATTTCCTAGATAATATTCTTAAAAGTGATGTAATTTCCATCACTATGACCCTTTACTCGATGATAGTTACAGAAGTCATGTTCTTTATACCATGCGGGCATGGGGTGGCAGGTCAAAACCAAAGTGTGTGGTTTTATAGGTGGAAGAGCGATGGCTTCGGCTCGATAAGATTTTCTAAGATAGAAGAGTAAGGTTCCCTAATTGGGGTGTATTTCCATTGTTCTCATCTAAATTGAAAAATGGATGGGTGAGAGATTAGATGAGGGGTAGCCTAATTTGACAGATGAGTTGGGCCACCCTTGAGGACCACTACATTAGTGGTACCCTTAGCTTTTGATTAATTATTTTGTGGTTTGGAAGAAGAAGAGGTATCATTTGACTTGAATGTAGAATTCTTATTGCGTAATTGGATTTTCTTCTATTCGATGGCCTAAATCTCTAACTTTTGTGCCATAGTGAATGATTCATCGAATGTTCAAAAGGTTTGGACTTGCGAGGGTAGTGAGATATTTCTAGCACAAGCCCATGTAAAGAGCTCAATGAGTTCTATTTTGCGGCAACTAGAAGGTGATTTGATTGATCGAGGCTATGCCGGTGGTGAAAAAATCTGTGATAGATTTTTGCTCATTGACACATGGAGTATAGATAGGTCATGGTAACCTTCTTGACGATATTGATAGAGAAATGATCCAAGAAGGCTTGGGCTACCTAATTTAATGAGAATATAGAGTTTCTAGGTAACCCACTATACCAATCTAATGCAGGTCCAGTGAGGGACATGGGGAAGGTCCTCAATAGCATAGCATCATCGTGAGCGATCAGGTAACACCCATGTTTGAATGACTGCAAATGTTGGTGCGGGAATTATTTGCTATTGAAACGATTGAATTTAGGCATTTCCCAATGCATGGGGTATGGGTGGATAGGAATAGATGGGTGGATGGGTTCGTTGCAAATCTCGTTGTAGGTGAGAGTGTTGTGGAGCCAAAACCAATGTTTGCATATTTTCCATCATCAATTTGATTAGGTTGTTGGTAGGTTGTGATGATTGGGGGCCTCTGTAGCGTGAGAGGGTTGATTTTGGGCATATAATGGGGTGGAACTCCAGTGTATGGTCTTTGTCATGTAGGTTGATTGAGAAGAAGGTAGTGAAACAAAGGGTATGTACCTAGAGTGAATAATAGATGAAACGAGAGGTGGTTGATATAGTACGTATATGGAGGTGGAAGGGTCATGGTCACCCTAGTGGTAATGGGGGTAACAATTATGGAATGAAAAGGACCACATTCTCGAAGAGGGGTAGGGGTCACCAACACCGGAGGTAGTAGTGTAGCTATGGGTATGTGTGAGACATTAGGGGTGGATGAGGTTACAGTGTGGGTAGTTGTTGAGGGTATGGTGGATGTGGCGAGTGCCCAGAGAGGTGGAAGACATGGCGGTCATAAGCGGGTATAGGACGTATATCTGCGATACGATTGGGGGTAAAGTAGATGCGGCAGTAGCACAAATCCAGATGGGGCTGATGCAGCGGTGGGAATGAGATTCGGGGGATAGAGACGGGCATGCCATATATCAACTGACCCGAGGCATCTCGAGTAGATGAGTGGGAAAGGTAAAACTACAAAGCGGCAGGGTTTTGGTTAAGGAGTCATGTGAACTCCTCATCTCCGGTGGCGATAGTGATAGGCTAGATGGGATCCATGGCTGGTGATAAAATGGAAGGTGGTGAAGGACTAGGTGGGAGTGGTTGACAACTGGCATGAAATACGAGTGCACTTGCTTGTTTTCGGGTTAGCACCATGTGAACCAGTACTGATCAGGTAGAGTTGCTTCTCTGTAAATGACACAAAAAAATAGTAGGAACAAGTGAATTTGACGGTAAAAAGTGTATTAGGTACCAAATGTGGGTTGGGAAATGAAACAGGCTAACCGATGCCGGTTAGGGAAAATCAACGGTTAGGGGTAACCGCTGCCGGTCACTGTAGAAAATGGACAGTGAGTGAAAAACAAGGTAGGAGGTCAAATCTGACTGGTATGCCAAATCTGATGAGTTTTACAATGTCAATGGGAATGATGGCAGTGACAGGGACTATGAAAAGTGGAAGAAGATGAATAAAATGTCCTTTTGGGTAGGTTAACAAAAGGACCTGGAACCGACGTCGGTTGGGTATACCGACAATGGTCGAGGGTAAACGATGACGATTACTATGAAATTGAAACAATGATGAAAGAATAGTGGTTGTGAATTAAATATTGATGTGGAATTAGACCCATAATTTTGAGAATGATGCCAATATGGTCCAGGAACACTCAGGTGAAGCTGGAATACACTAGCTATGATGAGGAGTGTGCAAGGATGAACAAGAAAAATGAAGAACGTGATCTCTCACCTCAAAATGTAAGCCAAGTAGAAACACTAAGAAAAATGTGATCCTAGGAGTGCCTTTTCTATTATGTTTGTTTATCTTATGCCATTTAAGGACTGACACATGAACTATGAAATAGAATTTTTGTGTGAGGATGACTTCCTACAAAGAAGGATATCTAAAAGGTGAGTTTTTAGGAATGTTATGATGGGGGCGGGCTTTGCTCGAAGTATGACTCGACATAGCGGTGAGTTGGGAGTACTGCGAATCCTCGGATCGGTGCGATCGTTGTGAGCATTCGGGAAAGATGTTGTTTAAGAATATGTATTTGTTTTGAATTTGTGCAATTTGGCAAGACTCAGAGAGAGAGAGAGATGTGCTTTCTATGGTTCATTTGTCAACCATCATCTGGTCATGACTTCCAGTGTATAGGTTGCCCTCAATTAATGTGAGCTAATGTGATAAATCAGAATGTAATGCACTTATTTTTAAGCCCAAATCAAAGTGTGAAGTTGGATGACACAAAAATATGAAGAGGAAGAGGGATTCTCTTTCACTACAATGCAAAAAACATGAAGAAATGGTTCTTTTTAATTACACCAAAAGAAAGGTTTCCTTTAGATAAAATAAAAAGAAAAGGTGGGTTACCAAGGAAGAAAATTAATGTGTATGCTTTTCATAAGGAAAACAAACACAAATTTTCCTAGGAATGAATAAAATGCAAGGAACCTCGGATGGATCCCTCATGTGCATGCCAAAATGTTTCACCTGATTCTTAGATGTTTCTTTGAAGTATTAACGAAACAGATAGGGTAATGGGCTTAGGAGGAGTACTGTTCAAATGTAGGTTGATGGGTTGTTGCACATGTATGACTTCCAAATCCTCAACTAATCATGAGAGCTTTCTTTTGGCTAGGAGGAACTACCTATAATGAAAAGAAAGACCACCAGAAAGAGTTAAACAATATATGCAGTGAACTACCTAGCGTGTGCTAGATCTAGGAAGTGTGATACTTCCTAGATATGTCGATCACCCATGTTTTAAACAATTTAATGCGGGAAATAAAGTAAATCATATTGTAATTTTAAATGATTTAGGTATCTCACTTAAAACACAATAAGAATTATCTAATCTAATAGGCTAGGTTAGAATAGGATCCGAAGGTCAAATAGTTGGTTTTGGGTCTCTACGAGTCTAACGAGAGGTCTTTGGTAGATCAAAGGTGAATGAAGGTGAGGTGTAATTAGGTGGATAGGTCACATGTTCTAAGTTGTATGAGCACATATAAAGGCGATGCGATTAAGGATAACTAACGGTGGTTAGGTGCGGTGCCGATTCTTTGTGGAGTTCTAGGAATGCCACAGATTGAGTTTTGATTCTCCTTTGTGATTGCACAAAGGACTTTGGTTGGTCGGGATGAGGTATTGGGTGGTTTGGGTGGGATTTGGTGAGGTTTTAATGGGTATATTGAGGGGTGAGTGTCGAAGGAGGTCAATGGGTGGCTAGGTAAACAATAGGTGATAATATAATGACAAAATAAAGTGAACCAGAGAAGTATAACATTGTACTTACTTATATTCTAATCCTAGATTCCTGTGAGTGAGGGATGGAGGTGTTGGTAAGAGATTGAAGGCTGCAGGTGATCACCAATTGTAGGAGAGCTTCTACATGGGCTGCATGTGCATTCCTCTTTGTTTGGTTAGATCAGATCATTATTGGGGTGGCTGTGTAGGAGAAAATGCTTGATCTCCTTCCTTGCATGCATGTTCTCGTTGGAATTGATCTCTAGAAGATGCGATATCTCTTAGGAAGATCTCAATGTTTTCCAAATTTTTCCAATCTTTTCCAACCTTGAAAATAAGGTTGTTTTGAGGTTAAAATGGTAACCGATTGTAGTTCCGGCTTAACCAACGACGGTTATGGATAATTGGTGTCGGTCAAGGCAGGATTTCCGAGGTTTACTAAACTAGGGAGATCCTCTTGATTTTCTTGGATCTCATGTCGTTAACCCATGAATTAAAATGGAAGATTCTTGTGAGCATGTGGGAATGTTATTAGAGGGAATGTAGGCATTGATTTTTAAGGTTTGGGTAAGTCTTAGTTAGTTATGGAAATTTACTAAGAATAGGTCTTAGGGTGAGTTGGCTTGATGAAGTGTCTAGGTGAAGTGTATGTGTGGATATTATCTAAATTAAGATATTTACATAATAAATATGGTGAGGATAATGAATTAATTAAATTAAATTAATTAAATTAATAGTAGTGAGGTGAAGGGGGCCATTTCTAGGTGAATGTGATGAAGGGTGCTTATTTATCGAGGGACTAAAGGGGAGTTTGACCTAATTTTAGTTTCTACACTTCCATCCACAAGACTCTGTCAAGAAGTATGTGTGGTAGTGTGATGCATGTCGAAGAATGGGGAAGCCTACACTATCCATGGAAATTCCTCTTAATCCTCAGCTGGTCTTAGGACCATTTGAGAAATGGGGAATTGATTTCGTTGGACCTTTTGATCCCCCATATTTTGGGAAAGAATACCTCTTGGTATGCATGGACTATGTCACAAAATGGGCTGAAGTTCAAGCATTGGCATCTGCCAATGAGGATGTTGTTGTTAATTTCCTGTATAATTGGATATTTCTACGATTTGAGGCCCCTAGGTCCATTTTATCTAATTAGGGTCCTTAATTTGTGTCTAAAATGATTGGGGATTTTTAAAATCTACCAAATCAGCACTAGAAATTGTCACCATATCACCCCCAATCCAATGGGCAAGTGGAAGTCACAAATAGAGAACTTGAGAACATTCTAACTAAAGTGGTCAGTGCTGACAAGAAAAATTGGGTACCAAAACTTCCTGAGGTAGTTTGGGCCTATAACACGACCCGGAAAACCACTCTTGGTTTTCTCCCCGTGAGTTGGTATATGGGAAGAAGAAGCCCTTTGTTACATGTAGAGTTCAAGTTCGTAGTTGGAGAACAACACTAGAATTCGGCATCAATTTAAATGAAGCACAATGCGACAGGTGATGCGCTGAAAAATTGGATGAAATGTGGATGGAAGCACAAAAACATGTAAAAATTATCCAACATTAGTTGAAGACTGTCATGATGCTCATATCAAATCTAGGACATTTCACAAGGGAGAATGGGTCTTACTCTTTGATTCAAAACATCAATAGTTTAAAGGAAAGTTACGAACACTCTAGTTGGTCCCATATTAGATTGACAAAGTATTTGATAACAGATTTGTGTGACTCTTACCAATCAATGGCGATAAAAATATTCTTCTTGTGAATCGACACTGAGACTCGAGGATTTATCAATGACCTCTTGACAAGGGAACTTTCACCAGTGACATCATGTTGAGTGAGGAAATGCATGTGGAGGAAGCTCTTCACCCCTTTGGGCGGGAGTAATTTTCTCTTTCAATTTCAATAAAGGAGGATTGTCATGACCTCGATCTTCTTCCCTTTTTTAGTTGTTTTGTTTTACATAAATGCAAAATATTCATTATTTAAAGGCCACTAATCACATTTTATCTTGGACTACGGGACATGGAAATATACGGATATCATATGCTGAACTAGCATGGGTAAGTGCATTATAATTCACTACTGAGATATTTATTTATGAAGAAACTCCCCATGCATGAACTTATCATAATTACATCCATACACAAGTTTCAATGTATTTATTATGGATATCCTTCGAATCGACACCACGACATAACAACATGAGGGTGTAATGATTCATGATTTCTATGCACACCACATGTGTCACATTCTACAAAAGGGAGATATGGCATTTCTGTTTCAAGCAACAAGATGTGCACCATCTCACATATCAAAACTACTCATGGATACCTAGTCTTGTCAACCTTTTATGCTGCCAAATTTGCTCTAATTTTATGCGATTCGAGGATCCAGGTGCATTTCAAATTGATAGTTCCTAACCACTTCCTGTCATTTATTTATGAATATTGAATGCACCTTTCTACCTACCATCACACCGTGAATTCAAGCATGCCCTTGTTCTTGTTTCTCTCTTTGTCTGGATTCATTCGCCTTCATCATGGGACAAAAGAAAAAGTTAGATCTTGATTCTCTGGACCCATTACTCAGGTTCATTGTGATTTCAAAGGTATTTTTATTCTAGTTGGCTTGAATTCATCTGGAAATTTGAAGGTTTTGATGAAGGTGTAGTGGATGAATTCTCTGGAAAATTTTGAATCTACTTGCTCACACGTTGGAGGGAAGTGAGTGGATATTACCAGCAGGTAGTTTCTAAACTATCCCGTATACTTAATTTCAGTCTAAAATTCATGAAAAATGCTTCCCTCAAATACTTAATTTCCTATTTCATGAGGGTGAGGCGTTTCTTGAGGTAATCCTTACCTCCAGGGTGTTCAGAAAGGAGTTAAGAGGGACAGTTTTCCTGACATTTGGAGGGAGATAACCAAATGGGTTAATAAATACTTTATAGGTGATGGAAATTCATCTATGATGGGTGGTGATTCACTCAAAATTCTCATTAATTTAAATAAAGGATGCATCAACCCTACACTCAGGGTGAATTTACTAGAATACTTGGCTAGATGCAGTTATCAAAGTCGGCAAAAATACAGACTAGAGGAGGAAAGGAAGTGCTAAAGCACCTAGGGCTCATTCAATTATTGTGCTCACATCAAGTTTTTTTAATACAAAGAAAAGGATTGAAAGGATGGATGTGGGGCAGGTTTTCCAACCAAAGAAGCTCAAACTAGGGCCATCTTCCACACCTCAACCCACTATCGCATCATCCTCTTGCCCTACACACAAATAGAAGGATAAACTTGGCACTCAAAAAAACATGGACACATCTTGTGATCAAGTGATCCCATATTCAACACCTTCCAGTTATAAATATAGGAATACCTTAATCCCTCTTCTTCTATTTTCCTATGGCCACGACGGTCCTGTGCATTGCATAAACCTGGAAGTTCCTAGTCGGAGGGTTTTTTTGATGCTTCTTCCCTGTGTGGGAGGTAAGGGATGAGGTAGAAAACCTGGCTATCCCCACTGAAAAATCACTAGACACTATATTCACTGCAACTATTCCTACCCCATAGAGCTCAGCTATGCCCACATCTTCAGAAGTCAACTCCGCAGCTCCGAAACTACTTTGGTACCTAAAGCATAGAATCCCACTCGAAATCAATTGCAATGGAAATTGGTCACCTCGGGTTATGTCAAGTTTTTGATCCTCATAGTTATTTGGAAGAGATTACACTCCTTAAATCCCAGTTGAAAGGTATGGAGGAAATAAATATGTCTTTACAAATTGAATTTACCCAACAACAAACAGAGAAAAGGTTAGAGAAATCACAACTTTACAAATAGAAGTTAGCAGCCTAAAGTGACAGAGAGATAGAGGTCTTAGAATTTTGAATGATGTCCACAAATTGTCTCTTCAGAATTCAAAATTAAAGAAGGAAAACAAGAAATTAAAGGGGAGATGGAAATCATCCAAGATGAAAAACAAAAATTGCAATCTCTTTTGGACTTTTTCTGTCCTCTAGCTTGTAAGCTCCTATCTTGTAGGAAACCATCTTCAATTTACAACATGTTTGTTCAGGAGTAGTTTTACTCTTGGTAGTTATTGCAGTTGTGTTGTCAGGTGCCTTACGAAGCTCCTGATGGTAATGTTTTTATCCATTTACAAATCCAGTACCCCCAAAATTCAAAACCTACTCTGTGAGTTCTACCTCCATAATATGTTAGTTCCTAATGTCCCTTTAATTCTTCATTAACTTGTTCGTGGGGGATTTTCAATTAAAATCTGTCTACTTGCTTCAAAATCATATCATGTGGGGTGAAAAAATTGATATCTTCAATCACACAGATCAAAAATAGGATTCTATATTCAGCCTACACATCACACCGACGTGGCTATGTGGAAAAAATTTAGATCTATTTACTACAAAGCTGGTATTGGATAAAATAATTCAAAAACATTACTAAATTGTGTGGAGGACTTTGAAACATATAGTCAATAGCACTTTGGGGCAGCAAGGAAGCCTGTGATAGGAGATGGGACACTTTGAGCTTACCATTAAAGTGAAGGGAGGTTATTTCACCTCAGAATTTGAGTTGGAGTATGTGACGAGGTGATGCCCTCATCACAATCATAAGGCAGTTGTTAGAAAAAACTAGTGAGCAGTACAATGATGAATGGGTAGGACTTTAGGTGCGACCACCTCTCCTCTTGAGTCCTACTACCACTTGGAAAAACAATTTTGCACAATCAAATGAGAGTTTCACAACTTGGGTCAAAGTAACTTCCAACACTTAGGGATGTAAAGGTACCAGGAAGCAATATGTTGACCAATTTGAAGAGTATGACATGGCCTAACAACTTGGTCACAAGGCAAGGGTGTAGATAAGTTGCATTGGGACATGCAATAGGTAAAGTGTGGGGAAATTATGAGTGCATTATTTGGCTCATTTATATCATTCCTATGATTAATAAATTTTCATTTAGATATGATTTTCTAATGCATGGGGATGCTTTGTATAGTTATATCTTAGTGAGTTTAATGCATTTTCCTTGCTTTTTCTCATGCAACCTGATTACCATATAACTTCCTACTAACTACCTTTGTGAGAGAAATGTGATGATGTGTGCAGGGAAATAATGAAAGTTTATTTCCAATGTAATTAAGAAGTCCGAGTTTGGAGTTGGAATGCGGAAGCGGAAGACTTTTTCCACCTATCGACCTATAAGTATGGGACTTGTTTCTAGAATTCCTATAGGAATTTATGATTCTTGATCAATGTTGATTAGTGGGAGACGTTAGTGCCAGATATTATGGCATATTTTGTAACTACTTGTGTCTATATAAAGACACCTTCTTAAGAACATTGTAGTAGTTGTTATTTTAGATATAATCTACAATATATAGCCTGTTGTATTTAGCACTCTTCTTTTCACATATTGGATATGTCATGAAGTATATTTGAATTAATATAAGTGAGCATCATTTTGAGGATCTAGAGTTGTTGATATTTTATCTATCCCAAGGAGAGAAAGAGCCCACTCAACCAAGGAGACAAGAGGTTGGTTACATTCACATATGCATATGGTTTTCTAATAAGTTTTACAACAATCTCTATTTCAAAGTATGTTTCATACAATCTCTGTTTGAATGTATTTGTTTTCCCTATTGAAATTTCTATTCAGAATGTGTTTTTCCCTTTATGTAAAGTCTATTTATCATGTTCATTTACTTTCACTTTGAGTTTTAAGTACAATTGTGCAATTGAATTTCCGTTCTTTCAAATTCGTGTGAACATTTCCATTTATATTAGAAGTATAGCTTTTAGACTTCATTTCATCACATAACTTGATTCTATAGATTTACATATATTTCCCATAGATTAGTAACCAAATTATAAAGATATCTCAACAACCCCCAACATAAGACCCAATAGGAAAATCGGTTACATAAAGCTCCATTACATATACCTAGACACAACCCCATTTATAATGACACTAAAAAAATCCTATTAGTTAAATGATTGGAGAATACAATGAAAAATCAAAGAAAATTCTCATGAAGCTCATATAAAGGAGGGGCTCGACACCTACGTGCACTTCGAGTGAGCTTCTAGACCCAGTCTAGATGATGTGTTGGCGCACTTGGGGTTAATTAACGAAGCAAGATGTAAATAGAGACTACATTTTGGTTCCATTTCTAGGACCTCTTTTCAAAGATTTTGTGAGAATGATATGTGATGATGGAGCATCTAACCTTGGACAACATCAAGACCTATCTTAAAATCATGGAGGATGAGTTTTCTCAGAGGTTCAGTACTAGATCTGAGTTTGATGCACGAAAATGGGTGGAGGAGAACCTATATCATGAACTCTATGAGACATTATTATGTTGTTTTCCAATATAGTTATATGAATGGATCTTAACATATGAATCAAGGAAAAGTTTGTATTACAGACCTCATGTTTAGACCCGGGAGGAATATCATTGTTGCATGATGTCGATCTCGACTGGACCCGTGTTGTTGATCACTTGTGGAATAGAGTGCTAACTAGTTATATCCTGGAATACGCTATCTTTATGTATTCTTTCCCAAAGATTATTGAGTTTGAATTCTTGAGGTAGCCTAGAGGATTATTCTTATGTTTTATTCCTTTGCTATCAAGATCCTATTCATTAAGTTGAGTTTGGAAGCCTTTCCCATGGCTAGATAAACTCTTATTAGGAATAGGCGCGGAAGCTAACGTGGTATAGGATGGCGGACCTTATGGAAGAAATGGAGAGAGAGGAGAGGTAGATCAAGTATAATGAATCTCGGGAGAGGGAGTTGGCAAGAAAATGCAAAGCTATAGGACTGATGGATTTTTGGAGGCAGACATTGTGGGAAGTATTTTAGGTTCGCGCAGAGGACGTGGAACCCGAGTAGTATGAGCTACCCCATCTTGGCAAGTGTGGAAGAGAAAACCCTTGTATTCTAGAGATATCTCATCATATGAAGAAAGGAGGAGATCCGGAGGCATGCATCTAAACCCACATGACAACCAGACCCTTACACTTAGTTTTCTAGTTCCTAAGATAATTTTTGATAATCTAGTTGGTATCAGTATTGGTAGTCGAGAAAAACCTAGGAGGTATATTTTTCATTTGTTACATCAATGGCTATACACTCATTTCCTGTGTTTGGCATATTTTTCTAGAATAACATTTGGGTAAGGTGTGGGGTCACAATGTTTGTGTATCATGTCTAGGAACAATGCAAGAAACACATCTGGGAGTGGTTTGGTATCACAGACTATCGGTGCGTAGTTTAGCACGATGGTGGGATCACAGGGTGCAACTATGTTAGGCCCCTTACCTATGATAGAAAGATGATTTGGTGGATCAGTAGGAGTTAGCACTAGTGGGTCTAGTGTATCTTGTGGTGGAGGTAACACCGGAGGGAATCAAGTTCCTTTATATGGCAGAAAAGGTCCACAACACCATCATCAGGTGTTTTATGATATGTCACACCACTTACTTGATTACAAGGGTGTTGAGGATGCCATGGAACATGTACATAAGTGTGAGTTACTATGGAATGTGAAGGGAATCATTTCCCAGTGGAAAGCAAGTGAGTTTACAACCACATTGCAAGGATGAACGCATAGATGGTACATGAAGTATGACCCACACCAGATAGTGGTGGATTATATTTCCTTGCGTAATGCATTTATTTTGTAGTTCCACATACCTTAGTTTGAATAGAGAAGTATTAGCGCATTGAAGGAGATTAAAAAGTAATGGTGGAGAGTGTGTGGGAGTATGATGCACATTTCAAGACTCTCATATCCAAGTTATCTTATGGCATTCACCCTTTATAGCATGCTCAATGGTTTTTTGGAGGACTAATCATACCATTCAAAGGTAACTTTCACATAATAATTTCATGAATCGTGTGAGGCCTTAGAGGACACCTTGCACAATGAAGTAGTAGGAATCATTGATATAAGAATTAGTTCATTCCCGAAGGTCAAATTGCTGCAATAAAAAAGAAACTTGAAAAATTATATTCGAATTCGGCTCATGAGACTCGTAGTGGGTTATGGTGTATGGATTGTGAAGTAAAGGGTCATACAAAGTAAAATTGCCCACGAAGGTCGGTTTGCACCATAACAAGAGACTGTGATATTTTTCATGGAGATAATGATGCAAGTAGGTGTCACCATCGTAACATGTGATCCATAAGAATGTTTCTTGCTATTGTAAAATTTTCACCTCTACTACTCATGACACCAAGGATTGTAGATTGATTGACCAAATACATGATTTTATTGCATCTTGGCATGCATCAAACTTGTATTGCGAGCAATTCCAAGGATGAGGGCCATCATTATAAATGGTGCATGAGATAAAGGGAGTCATGGAAGAGGATTTCAATAAGGATTTAGAGGCCATGGAAATGGAAGGGGTGGAAGAAGTGAGTTCTGCGTGGAACTTGTTATAATTATGGGTCTCGCAGAACACTATAAGTGCAAATGTCTCGATCCGTTGAAGTGCTCTTGGTGTGGAAAGAAGCACAAGTATGAGGAGTGCCTAGAATTATTTGAACACATGATCCAACAACAAAAAAAAAAGGATAAAGGCACTAGGATGGTAAGCATAAATAAATTTAACTTGCGGTGGATGCTAAGGGTGCCATGTGAGTCGAGTTGGAACCTGTACTGGTGATAATGTGAGTTGAGGCTGCGCATGCCAAGGAGATACCAAAGAATATATCGCTAGTTACTAGAGAAGAGGTGGTACATGGGAAGTATATATACCATTCTCATGAAAGAAGTATATCAGAAAGCGTGGATGTGATTCAAAGCCTATAAGGAGATATTCATTGCCTAAAGGAGCAATCATGGTAGCTAGACAAAAAGAAGAGCACCGATGCTCCATAAAAGGATATGGATGAAGTTAGGGAGGTATGAAAAATGTTGAGGTAAGAGAATATCATCCCTTTCCTAGGAGAATGGCTATAGGATAAATTACCACATGCTGGAGGAGAGCACGATCAGAAAGTCTTACATGATAACCTTCCCCCACACAACATTGAATATGGTAAGGAGATTACCTTAAATGTCATGGTTAATGGATGGCTCCTAGGAAATATTCTAATTGAAATAGGCATGAAAGTTAATGTTCTCACTTTATATGCATGGAATCAAATGGGAAGGCCCCCATTAGAGCCATCCTCAAATGTATTGTATATGGCTAATAAGACAAAGTAAGTTCCCGATGTAGCCTAGAATTTACCATATAACACCCTAGTCGCACTAGAAAATCACTCAACCTTGGCTGAGCACTCACCCGAAGCATGCAAAGGTACCGGTTACCTCTTTAGGATTGATGATGCAAGATGTTAACAAGATGAAATAAGAAACATATAGATTCATAATTGATCCTTCATTCTACAATACATGATACCCTCATATCTATGAAGGAACGAGATTAAACAAGTAATCATGATTGAATTAATAACATGCACTACGCAACTACACACAGATTGACACTTAGATTCAACAAATATCTTCCATTTACTAATAAATACTGAAGCTCTTTACATTAATGTCATTCCATACCAATACGCATGTGGATCTAGTAGAGTAATTGATCATATGCGTATATCTCTTTACCTCCATACATACATACACATAATCTATATATTATTTGTTACACTTACTATGTAATTAGCATCATATATATAGGGTGGGGACTTTCCCTTCACCACTTATCTATTCCTGAAATAGGCCGCATGTTATTGATAGCCACACGCCATTTTTAGGCATAGCCACACATGCAAGTGTGCTATCTATAGACCTCTTGCAGTTAATTGAAATGTCAATTCTATTCTTAGCTCATCTCCATGAAAAAATGATTCGATTCACTCCTCCAAAGATAGAAAATGCATGGCATACACATTTATTGCATCATTGGTGTGTTCCGCATGCCATCTTTTAAAAATAGGTCTCCATGCTCAAAATCAGCTAAGTCCTAAAAGCTAAACTTGCCTTCCATGTGTAGGTCCTTCCATGCCCTTGATCATGACCTTCTCTCCCATGCGGAATCCTTATGTGTTTTATAACAAGTATTCTCTAATCAACAGTTCCCATTAGTGTTTTTTAAGGATGTTGCTATCTCTATTTAAGGAGTGAAATTCACTAGAGACTTTGAATTCTTGGTGCTTATTGAGGTGAAAAATTCCCAGCGTTACTTGGGCACCCCTAGTGCTATAATAAAAATTTTGACCTACATTTCAATAAGGGATATATATGTTTTGAGAACAAGGAGGTACATGTTATCATCCCTGTGATAGATGGAAATTTAGCACCCTATACTAAACCCTTGGGAGAAGGAGACCTAGACAGAATCTATGTGTGCACTATCAAAGACCCTGAGGTTGTGCATCCAACAAAAGGAGTTATTTAGTGGGAAGACGCTCAATCTGTAAGTGTGGCATGTGACAATTGGGTGCACGGGACATATGAGTTAGTCGGAAGGTAGGTAAGAGGATCTCGTGATGAGAGTAAAAATGCATGCTTAGTCGGGTGCCTAGGAGGAAAGAAGTTTCCAAGTTACACTAGGGGAGTTAACCCTAATGTTTTCCTGTGAGCAATGGAGACCCAGTGGAGATGTGAGATTGAAAGGAGAAGTATGCTTAGCTATACTTTTCTCAGGACCACAACATGTTGATGGGCGACCCATCACAATAACATTGTAAAGTGGCATGAGGTCGCATTTCATTATGGACATTACTATGCTTTGATTTAGTATGATGTTAGACATTTGATCATGGATTATTGTTGATCTTGATTTGGTTATGATGCATGATGATTATTAGAGACACTCATATGTGGATGATGATATATTATTTGACATGGATGTTTTATGGATGTTGTTTGGACATGTGATTTTGGATATTATTATGATGATGATATAGTTGTTACTTTGATGTTGTTAATGTAAATTGTATGTGATAATGTTAAATTACCTTGATGTTGTTGTGATTCACATATTTAGATGATTTTGTGATTATATTTATATCATGTTGGATGTTTTGATATGGCCATGAGGCTGAAGGAGGTATTTTTGTTTTTTAGGTTAAAATATCACGAAAAACATCGGGGATTAGAGACCAACCATAATGGAATTCTAGGTGAATTTGACAAGGTCACCATGGCAACTTGTTTTATTATGTTGTGTATTGTTTTGTTAGGGATTCCCATGGGGGATCACCTTTATATGTGACCATGGGTTTGTGTATTTTATTAATGTGGTTAAATTTTTTATTTATTGTTTGTATGTATTTTATTAGTGATGTGTTCCTTTATTTTATTTAATTAAATTGTGGAGAATTAATGTGGGAAATCATATGATTAAAATTTAAATAAATCAAATTGGGATATGGGAAAGTAATAATGGAAGTTGTTGGCTCTTTGTATTAAATATGTAAGGGATGTGTAAGATTGTGTAAGAGTTGTGTAAGTCAGATTTTGGAGTATGAAACACTCCACCTCCATGGAAATTCGAATTTGTCCTTGGGGGCTGTTTTTTGGAGGCTTGTGGGACAAGTAAAACTTGTCCCATACCTCTCAATTTAATTTACCAACCATACTTATGGTTGGAGAGGTGATTTTAGAATTTTATAATGCATTTTATTAATCATGTTGCAAGTTTTGATTGCACTCTCTTACATTTTATTTATTTTTCAGTCCTTTGGGGTGTGGGATTTTGGAGTGTGCAAGTAAATTTGTCATATTTTCACCCACCTCTTTATTGTGCTTGGGAGAATGGAATTTTGTATTTTGTGTTTGAATTTGAGGATGTGTGATGTGGCATCCTACATGGATCCACATCATCCTCTTCTCTTCCCTCTTCTATAAAATTCAAACTCTTTCTTGTTTTGGGTTGTTGAATCATTTTACAAACTTCTTTGGGGTGCATTTTTCTTGTGTTTGGAGCTCTTGATTTTGGAAGGAGTTTGGAGAAACTTTGCATGCTTGGAGATTGCTGTTTTGGGACTGTATTTTGGGCATTGAAGCTTTTGTTTGGAAACAAAAGCTACCATGGAGAGGTAGGAGTTTATCATTTTTTATGTTGTTATTTTCTTGTTGTGTTGTGTGAATGGTGCATGTTTTGATTTATTTGTTGGCTGGTTGGGTAGACTGCCATAGGAATGGTGTAGGAGAAGGCTATGGGGAATCCATGTGGGGGGCATAAGGGAATGCCATTGGCATCAAAATTTTGTGGAGGGAGTTTGGGTTTGGGATCCACCATGGAAAATAAATAGCTTGCATTTCTTACTTTGTGGGGGCATAAGGAAAATATGTGGGGGCATAAGGAGGGATTGTGGGGGCATAAGGATATGTTTGAATTTTATTGGTGGTTTGTTACTGGTGGATGCCCAATTCCCATTTGGGAGGCATAAGTAGCTTCCCCCATAGACCTTGCTCCTTTGGCTTGCATGATCAAGCCTGAGTTTTGTTTTGATTGTTTTCAAATGTAGTTGTAAACTGTTATTTTTGTTTGGACTGTATTTTATATGAATTATGCATGTTGAAAGAATGTTGTGTGTTGTGGAAGCTAGTTATTGCCATGGGTTGAATCACACCTCTTATTGTATTTTGGTTGGGGCTCAGGGGCCAATGATGAAGGAAGGATTCTCCTTTCATTGGATGTCTTGGTTGGGTGGAGAGTGTTGCCTTTCCCCACTTTTGTTGTGATCAACTTGGAGAAAAAAAGGAAACTTGCATGTTGCTGTTTTGGAGCAAAGGAAAATGTAGTTTGATAGTCCTTGTGAAACATATTCATTTGTAATCCTTTCCCACTTGATGTGGATGAAATTGTAATTTATATTTGTGAAGAAAAATGTCATTGTAATTGATTATGAAAGTGTATATTTGAAATGTGAAAGACATTTACATTTTTGTTCTATACATTGGAAAGAAAGAAATAGAAATGTGTTATTGCATTCAAGGAATGAAAAAATGTAAATATGTATCTCCTTTTGAATTAATAAATAATTGAAAGTTCATCTCTCATTTGCATTGTTGTGTTGAGTTGGAATATCAAATTGTGATTGGAATCTTTGTTTAATTGAAAAGGAAAAAAATACGTATGAAGGAAGTATATTGCTTTGGCTTATTTTGGAAATATATTAAATTGGAAATCAGACCTTGAAATTAGCTTTGAAATGATTTGTTATAAACAACTAAATGTATTAGAATAGATAGAAATGAAATGCCACACTTGAATGATAAAATTGATATACAGATTTTAAAAGAAATAGATCTCTGTTGTAAAAAATATAAAACAGAAAATAAATTTAATTAAAATGCATGATCGGACCTGCACACATAATAATCAACTTGGAAATGTTAAAATTTAGCATGTTGTATCATCAATGAACTCAAATTGACAAAGAAAACTTAAGAAAACAATTTAAACATTGCAAAATTGAACCCAATCCCTTTCATAGTCGTTTTCTATCAATTGTTGGAAAAACATGAATTGAAAATCAAACAAACAAATCTACCTTCCTAAAACACTTTAAATCCTTCCTAGAGTAATCCTCCATGTCTGTTTGGCATGTTGAGTGAAGAAGGAGATCAAATTGAACAAAAATTTATAAGTCAAAATTACCAGTTTGCTATTTAAAATCCTACAGATCATTTTTGTAAAATTGACCCTTAAACTTTATCAAAATGTAAAATTTATGATTCTTGTGCAAAGAGGGCATCGAGAGATTTCCAGAAAGTCCTCATTTTCCAAAACCAAGCTTTCTAGCTCAAGTTATGGCCCTTTGAAGTTTTCCTGCCTTGGCGGGAAAATTTGGGAAAATTTTCCTACCTTGGTGGGCTGAAAATTTTGGGAAAATTTTGTACTTTTTTAAAAAATTTTTGAAATTTGAAATTTTTTCTCAAACCAATCATAGGATACCACCAGTGTCCTCACGGGGGGTAGATGGCGGAGGCACGGCATTATTTTTTCCCTTAGGCATTTTTAAAGTTTTGGGAAAATTTCACCTTTTTTCCCTACCTACCCGTGGCATATCACAAGCTGTGCCATGTGGCAACATGGAGTGACAACGGAGGGTGGGGAGACCCTTGCCACTCTACCTTTTTAAATTTTTTCTTTGGGAAAATTTTGATTAATCTTCCCATGGCCCGCACTCCCGCCTTGCCTCGGTGAAGTCTCCTTCACAGACGTGCGGACCCCCGCGTGCTTTTACCCCCATTCACCCTCCCCTTGGGTGAATTTTCCCAATCTCTCCCACCACCATGCCTTTCCCTCTCCCTTCTCCTTGCATCATTTTTGGAGAGCCATGTGTCCCTGGTGGACCCGCGGGTGTGTGGGTGTTAGATGGTTTTCTCTCTCCTCTTGGGTGAAATGTCAAAACTCTTCCACCGCCGAGCCCTTCCCTCACCCCCTCTCGCTTTTGATCAGGAGCCAACACATGTCCTTGGAGGACTACTAAGGCGGGTACAAATGAAATTTTCTCCCATGAAACGAAAAATTCCAAATTGCCACCCACGACCCGCCAACCCAAAAATTACTTTTCTTCCCCGCTCGACACGTGTCCCCTTGGGAAAATTTGACCCCTAAGCTCCTGTCCATATCTAGAGTTTTACAAGGAGTTAGGAGGACTTATTTATATCATTGGAAAGGTGAGAAAATTTCCTATCCAATGGGAATGATTTAGGAAATTTTGAATGCATTAAGTGTGAGAAAAATCAAGTTAAAACTCTGATCCTATTAGAGAGTGGGTATGGTGATATTTTACCCCCTGAACCTAACTGAAACTTCTAACCCTAAAATTTGGACCATGTGACCTCTGGAAATTGTTAATAAATGAAAAGTATGTTCTAGTAATTTTAGACTTGTTAGAACTTGATAGTGTCAATTGTTGTCTTACAACCTAGTTGTAGACACTTCTAATAAAAAAATTATTCCATAATTTTCTGACTAATCCTAGGTTGTTTCTTGGGTCTCAAGTGGGTTGTTTTAATGGGCATCACACTTGGTATCAGAGAAGTGGTTCAAAATCTTGGATCATTGGGCACACTAGAAAACTTGGGACATGAAACTTAAACCTAGCACATTTTCTTTAAAATCTAGAAAAGACAAATTAGTTTAGAAATTGTATATTTTAGTAAACATGGAAATTGAATAAAACTTAGAAAAATGAACTAACTCTCACTTTGGTCTATGTAGGAGGAGGTGTGAGATGGGTGAGAGAAATTTTCAGAGACTCAGACTCACCACCACCACCACCACCGGATCAGGGTGTAGTAGCTATCCTACCCCAGATCTTACAGACCCTTCAGGATGTCAATGCCACTCTACGTGGAGGATTAGGAGGAGGACATGTAGCTAGTCATGACAGAGCCCCTTCCATTGAGGTTTAGGCATCTCCTCGACCCAGTGAGGAGCATAGAGGAGAGAACTCCCATGTGGAGTCAGCCAGAGTAGATTCACCACGTAAGGGGATAGGGTGATGAGTTCTAGAGCATAGAGAGAGGTCTCAGAGCCCTAGACTTAGGGATGAGCATGCAAAGAGACCTAGAGGCCATCAGACCACAACAATAGATCACATCAGGGAGATCCTAAAGCTTTGGCCCTCACACTACTCAGGTGACATGGGTGGATTTCAGGTAGAGGCTGGCTAGTGAGCTTGAGTGGTTGCTTCAAGATTTTTCCTTGTTCTAGCAACATGAAAGCTTGTGTTGTGATCCATCTACTAAGGGATGGAGTAGGAGTATGGTGGAGGACAGAGGAGTAGAAGCTCCATGTAGATTCTGAGATAGTGACTTGGGAGCTATTTGAGGAGAGATTCAGGAGTAAGTATTTATCATAGAGGTTCATATATAGCAGAGGATCGATGAGTTCCATGACCTCGATAGCATCTCTTCAGTGAGAGTATGAGAGTAGATTTTTGGATCTACTCTAGTATGTAGAGTATATGCAGGATGAGTAAGTGCAGATTCACAGGTTCATCTGGGGCCTGAATTTAGATATTGGAGGTGTAGTGTGGATCCACTACCCACAGACATTAGTTGAGGCCATCGAGAAGGCCTATATTATAGAGGAGACTCGGGGAAAGACCCAACAGGCTAGAGACTATGTCAGGAGCCATATAAATTAGATGCAGGATGGTAGATCGAGGGGGTCAGTACCCCTTCCTTGTGGTGGCCAAGGTATAACACATTCATCCTTTAGGCCATAACAACAACAGTCCCACCCACCTCATAGACCTCCACAGAGAGCTGATGCACAGAGAGGTCAGAGTATGGGGCCTCCTCCTAGGGGTCCCATCAGGACACATAGGGTGGACCTAGAGCTCAGTCAGTGGGAGCTTGCTAGCAAAGACCTCAACAAACCATAGTTGGATCATCAGGATCCACACCATAGACTTCTAGGGAACCTACTAGAGGTGCTACTCATTAGGGAGGATTAGGAGGATGTTTTGGTTGTGGAGTTACTAGACACTTTTGGAGAGATTCCCACATAACCCTAACAACAAGGGTAAGACACAGATCTCTGAGCCTATTGTTGGTGACATGGGATGTAGCCATAGGATTTATGCAAAGTGGTTGAGAACGCCAAAGGTCAGAAGAGCATCAGAGCATAGTCATTGAGACCACAGGTAGCATTGGTGGTATTCCTACCTCTGTATTATTTGATTCTGGTTCTTCTAATTCTTTCATTGCACCATCTTTAGTAGAGTGATGCAGGCTGGTGGTAGTTAGGTAGGGTCTTAGTTGGGATGTCGAGATGGCTTCTGGAGCCAAGATCTCTGTAGACTCCTTAGTTAAGGAGTGTGTAGTGGATTTGGGACCTTTCACCACTACCTCAGATCTCCATATCCTTCCTTTGGGCTCGTATGGAGTCATTTTGGGTATGGATTGGTTATCTGCACACAAGGCCAAGATGGATTGTTATCACAAGACTATATCTTGTGTAGATGATTTGGGAGTTGAGTCGGTGATTTCAGGGGTTAGGAGACCCATTTCTATTCGCACCATCTCTGCTATGTAGCTTAAGCGGTGTGTGTGATGGGGTTGTTAGATGTATGTTATTATAGTTAGTGACAGATCAGAGGATGGGTCTAGTGGACCATCGCTAGATGATCATCCCATTTTGAGAGAGTTTTAGATGTCTTTCCAGGGGAGCTACTGGGGTTACCACCCCACATGAGATTATTTTCATATAGATCTAGTTTCTGGAGAGCAGAGCCTATCTCACAAGAACCTTATCGGATGACCACCCTAGAGCTCTATGAGCTCAAGTTGCAGCTTGAGGGCCTTTTGGAGAAAGGCCTTATCCATCCTAGTGTATCCCCTTGGGTGCACGGTGATCTTTGTGAAGAAGAAGGATGGATCCTTGCGGTTGTGTATTGATTACCACTAGCTAAATAAGGTAACGATCAAGAATCATTATCCTCTTCCTCATATTGATGACTTGTTTGATCAAATGAAGGGAGCCACAATTTTCTCTAAGATTGATCTTAAGTTAGGCTACCATCAGCTGAGGATTTTAGAGGTAGACATTCATAAGACCATGCCTTCCACATGAGATATGGGCACTATGAGTTCACAGTGGTGCCTTTTGGTTTGACTAATGCCCCGTAGTGTTCATGAGTTTGATGAATGGGGTATTCAGGACCTTATTAGATCACTTCATGCTCATCTTCCTAGATGACATTTTTATATACTCATGTACACGTGAGGAGCATGAGGGGCACCTTTACCAGGTTCTTTAGTGTCTTCGTGAGTAGTAGCTTTACGGGAACTTGGAGAAGTGTGCATTATTTCAAACAGAGGTGTAGTATTTGGGACATATCATTTCTGGGGAAGGTATCACAATCGATCCTTCTAAGATTAGAGCCATTATGGATTGTCCAACACCCACTACAAGTGACAAAGGTGTGCAACTTCATGGGATTAGTAGGTTACTACAGGAGATTTGTTTAGGACTTCTCTCGGATTGTGCACCCTATCACTTCCCTTTAGAGGAAAGGGAAGAAGTTTGTTTGGTCAGACAAATGTGAGCAGGCCTTTAAAACATTGAAGGAGTGCCTCACTACAACACCTATTATTTCAATGTCGGATCCACAGGGTGAGTTCTTTGTTTGCATAGATGCTTTGTTAGCAGGCCTTGGAGGTGTGTTGATGCAGGAGGGTAGAGTAGTGGCTTTTGAGTCTCACAAACTCAAAGATCATGAGCTTAATTATCGACCCATGATCTTGAGCTTGTGGTAGTTGTGCATGCTTTGGTTAGATGGAGGCACTTTCTTCTTGGTAGGAGATTCACACTCAAGATAGATCATTTGAGTCTTCGCCACCTCTTCACGTAGCCCAATCTCAACACTCGTCAGCGGCATTGGATGGAGTTACTTATGTGAGTATGACATGGAGATCAAGCATGTGAAGGGAAGGAGAATGTGGTAGTAGTAGATGGAGACATGTGGCTATGGCCACTATTAGTGAGCATAGATTTGTGGAGTAGGATTCTTTAGCAACTTCCTCTTGATAGCTTCTACATTGCAGTATGAGCAGAGATCGAGTCACAGAGACCCCTTGAGGGGAATTTTGATGGTTTTTCCTTAGAGATAGATGGTCTTCTTAGGCATAGAGGTTGGATATATGTTCCTAGAGATGGAGGCTTGAGGCATGACATCTTGGTAGAGGCACATCATGCACCCTATTCATCCCATCTCGGGGTGAAGAAGATGCACGCCACCTTGAGATAGCTATATCATTGGAGAGGAATTTCGTCGAGACGTGGCCCAATTTGTGTCACGATGTTTAGAGTGCCAAAGAGTTAAGGTTGAGCATCAGCATCCAGTGGCCTTCTTTATCCTCATGCTATACCGAAATGGAAGTGGGACACCATTTCCATGGATTTCATTGTTGGGCTACGATGTTGATATATCACCATGACGCCATTATGGTCATGGTTGATAAATTGACAAAAGTGGCTCACTTTTCTCAGTGAAGACCACTTATATAGCTAGAGAAGTGACATGAGTATATTTGGATGATATTGTTAGGTTGCATGGGATTCATGGAAGATCATTTGTGACCGTGATCCTTTGTACACTTCACATTTCTAGACTACCATGTAGTATGTCCTCGAGATGAGAATCAACTTCAACACAACATATCACCCTAAGATAGATGGACAGACTGAGTGGGTGAATCATATTTTAGAGGACATGCTCAGGATGTATGTGATGGATCAACAGTAGTCTAAATGGGAGGAGTACTTGTACTTAGTGGATTTTTCCTACAATAATAGTTTCAGAGTTCTATAGGCATGGCTCCTTTTCAGGCTTTGTATGGTAGAGAGTGCAGGACACCTCTTAGCTGGGACAGGTTAGAGGATAGAGTATCTCTTGGACCAAGCTCTTCTACAGGACATGGAGCAAAGGTGGTGTTGATTAGGCAGAGATTGTAGGAGGCACATGACAGGTAGAAGAAGTATGTAGATTAGCATAGGATCGACCATTTTTGATGTGGGCATGAAGGTGTTCCTTCGTGTTAGCCACATAAGATCCCTATCCATTATGGAAAAGGTTCTAAGTTAGCTCCTAGATTCATTGGTCCTTTTGAGATCTTGGAGTGTATCAGCCCTTTGGCCTACCATCTAGCATTGCCACCCATCTTGTCTCACATACATGATGTTTTTCATGTTTCAGTTCTCAGGAGATATATTATAGACCCTTCTCATGTGTTAGATTGGACATCATTACAGGTGTAGGATTAGGGAAGGTGATGGTGGATCCCATTCGCATCCTATATCATAGGACCCTGGGCCTTCGAGGAAGAGAGGTTGATCGAGGTTGGGTGTAGTGGATAGAGAATGATGAGGCTTGCAGCTACATGGGAGGATGCTACTTCATTATGAGTTTAGTTTCCACATTTGTTCCAGTGACTTCTAGGAGGAAGTTGAGTCTAAGGGGAGGGGATGTAGTGCCCACTTCCCTTTGACACCTTTGATACTTATTTTGATACGGTTAATTTCACATTATGGACATTATTATGTTTTGATTTAGTATGATGTTAGACATTTGATCATGGATTATTGTTGATCTTGATTTGGTTATGATGCATGATGATTATTAGAGACACTCATATGTGGATGATGATATACTATTTGACATGGATGTTTTATGGATGTTGTTCGGACATGTGATTTTGGATATTATATGATGATGATATAGTTGTTGATATAAATTGTATGTGATAATGTTAAATTGCCTTGATGTTGTTGTGATTCACATATTTAGATGATTTTGTGATTATATTTATATCATGTTGGATGTTCTGATATGGCCATGAGGCCTGAAGGAGGTATTTGTGTTTTCAAGTTAAAATATCACAACAAACATCGGGGATTGGAGACCAACCACAATGGAATTCTAGGTGAATTTGACAAGGTCACCATGGAAACTTGTTTTATTGTGTGTGTGTGTTGTTTTTGTTAGGGATTCCCATGGGGGATCACCTTTATATGTGACCATGGGTTTGTGTATTTTATTAATGTGTTAAATTTTATTTATTGTTTGTATGTATTTTATTAGTGATGTGTTCCTTTATTTTATTTAATTAAATTGTGGAGAATTAATGTGGGAAATCATATGATTAAAATTTAAATAAATCAAATTGGGATATGGGAAAGTAATAATGGAAGTTTTTGGCTCTTTGTATTAAATATGTAAGGGATGTGTAAGTTTGTGTAAGTTGTGTAAGTCATATTTTGGAGTATGAAACACTCCACCTCCATGGAAATTCGAATTTGTCCTTGGGGGCTGTTTTTGGAGGCTTGTGGGACAAGTAAAACTTGTCCCATACCTCTCAATTTAATTTACCAACCATACTTATGGTTGGAGAGGTGATTTTAGAATTTTATAATGCATTTTATTAATCATGTTGCAAGTTTTGATTGCACTCTCTTACATTTTATTTAATTTTGCAGTCCTTTGGGGTGTGGGCTTTTGGAGTGTGCAAGTAAATTTGTCATATTTTCACCCACCTCTTTATTGTGCTTGGGAGAATGAAATTTTGTCTTTTGTGTTTGAATTTGAGGATGTGTGATGTGGCATCCTACATGGATCCACATCATCCTCTTCTCTTCCTCTCTCTATAAAATTCAAACTCTTTGCTTGTTTTGGGTTGTTGAATCATTTTGCAAACTTCTTTGGGGCACATTTTTCTTGTGTTTGGAGCTCTTAATTTTGGAAGGAGTTTGGAGAAAATTTTCATGCTTGGAGATTGCTATTTTGGATTGTATTTTGGGCATTGAAGCTTTTTTTTGAAACAAAAGCTACCATGGAGAGGTAGGAGTTTATCCTTTCTTTCATGTTGTTATTTTCTTGTTGTGATGTGTGAATGATGCATGTTTTGATTTATTTGTTGGTTGGTTGGGTAGACTGCCATAGGAATGGTGTAGGAGAAGGCTATGGGGAATCCATGTGGGGGGGCATAAGGGAATGCCATTGGCATCAAAATTTTGTGGAGGGAGTTTGGGTTTGGGATCCACCATGGAAAATAAATAGCTTGCATTTCTTACTTTGTGGGGGCATAAGGAAATCATGTGGGGGCATAAGGAGGGATTTATGGGGGCATAAGGAAATGTGTGGTGAATTTTATTGGTGGTTTGTAATAGGTGGATGCCCAATTCCCATTTGGGAGGCATAAGAAGCTTCCCCCATAGACCTTCTCCTTTGGCTTGCATGATCAAGCCTGAGTTTTGTTTTGATTTTTTTTCAAATGTTGTTTAAACTATTGTTTTTTTGTGACTGTATTTTATATGAATTATGCATGTTGAAAGAATGTTGTGTGTTGTGGAAGCTAGTTGTTTCCATGGGTTGAATCACACCTCTTATTGTATTTTGGTTGGGGCTCGGGGGCCAATGATGAAGGAAGGCTTCTCCTTTCATTGGATGTCTTGGTTGGGTGGAGAGCATTTCCTTTCCCCACTTTTGTTGTGATCAACTTGGGAGAAAAAAGGAAACTTACATGTTGTTTCTAGAGCAAAGGAAAATGTAGTTTGATAGTCCCTTGTGAAACATACTCATTTGTAATCCTTTCCCACTTGATGTGGATGAAATTGTAATGTATATTTGTAAAAAATGATGTTGTAATTGATTATGAAAGTATATATTGAAATGTGAAAGACATTTACATTTTGCTCTGTACATTGGAAAGAAAGAAATAGAAATGTGTTATTGCATTCAAGGAATGAAAAAAAATGTAAAGATGTATCTCCTTTTGAATTAATAAAGAATTGCAAGTTCATCTCTCATTTGCATTGTTGTGTGGATTTGGAATATCAAATTGTGATTGGAATCTCTGTTTAATTGCAAAGGAAAGAAAATACGTATGAAGGAAGTATATTGCTTGGTTTCTTTTGGAAATATATTAAATTGGAAATCAGACCTTGCAATTTAGCTTTGAAATGATTTTTTATAAACAACTAAATGTATTAGAATAGATTAGAAATGAAATGCCACACTTGAATGATAAAATTGATATACAGTTTTAAAAGAAATAGATCTCTATTGTAAATATAAAATAGACAATAAATTTAATTAAAATGCACAGTTCAGACCTACACACATTAATCAACTTAGAAATGTTAAAATTTAGTATGATCTATCATCAATGAACTCAAATTGACTAAGAAAACTTAAGAAAACAATTTAAACATTACAAAATCGAACCCAATCCCTTTCACAGTCATTTTCTGTCAATTGTTGGAAAAATTGAATTGAAAATCAAACAAACAAAATTACCTTCCTAAAACACTTTAAATCCTTCCTAGAGTAATCCTCCATGTCTATTTGGCATGTTGAGTGAAGAAGGAGATCAAATTGAACAAAAAATTTATAAGTCAAAATTACTAGTTTGCTATTTAAAATCCTGTATATCATTTTCATAAAATTGACCCCTTAAACTTTATCAAAATGTAAAATTTATGACTCCTATGCAAAGAGGGCATTGAGATATTTCCAGAAAGTCCTTGTTTGCCAAAAATGAGATTTCTATCTCAAGTTATGGCCCTATGAAGTTTTCTCTGCCTTGGCGGGAAAATTTGGGAAAATTTTCCTGGCAGGCCTGTGACTGAAAATTTCCCGTCAAAAATCCTTAGAAAATTTTTTTGAAAAAAAAATTGCTTAGGAAATTTTTTTGAACTTTTCTCCACTAGCCCATAGCCAATCAAAGGCTGCCACGTGTCCTCATGGGGTAGTGGTGGAGGCGTAGCATTTATTTTTCCCTTAGGCCTTTTTAAAGTTTTGGGAAAATTCATCTTTTTCCCTGCCGGCCTGTGGCCTATCATAGGTTGCCACATGGCAGCATGGAGAGACAGTGGAGGTGGGGAGACCCTCGCCACTCTTCCTTTTAATTTTTTTCTTTTGGAAAATTTTGATTAATCTTCCTATGGCCTGCACTCCCACCCCTTCGCCTTGGTGAAGTCTCCTCCTCCGAAGACGCGTGGACCCATGCACTTTTACCCCCATTCACCCTCCCCCTTGGGAAATTTTCCCAATCACTCCCACCACCACACCTTTCCCTCTCCTTCTTCCCTTTGCATCATTTTTGAGTGCCATGTGTCCCTAGTGGACCCATGGGCATGGGCACTAGATGGTTGTTCTTCCTCTTGGGTGAAATGCCCCAAACTCTTCCGCCGCTCCGTCCTTCCCTCACCCTTTCCCGCTTTGGATCAGGACCCAACATGTGTCCTTGGAGGACCCACATAGGTGTAGGCACAAATGGGAATTTTCTCCTATGCAAATAAAAATTCAAACGCCACCCTACGACCCGCCTACAAAAATTTCTTTTCTTCCCCACTTGACATATGTCCCCTTGGGGAAAATTTGACCCCTAAGCTCCGCCAATCCATATTTGAAGTTTTACAAGGAGTTAGGAGGACTTCTTTATATCGTTGGAAAGGTGAAAAAATTTCCTATCCAATGGGAATGATTTAGGGAAATTTTGAATGCATTAAGTATGAGAAAAATCAAGTTGAAACTCTGATCTGTTAGAGAGTGGGTATGGTGATATTTTACCCCTAAACCTAACTGAAACTTCTAACCCTAAAATTTGGACCATGTGACCTCGTAAATTAATAATAAATGAAAGTATGTTCTAGTAATTTTAAAATTGTTCTAGAACTTGATAGTGTCAATTGTTGCCTTATAACCTAGTTGTAGACACTTCTAATAAAAAAATGTATTCCATAATTTTCCTAACTAATCCTAGGTTGTTTAAATTGAAGGAGCACACACACCCAATTTGGAAGAGACCATACTAAATAAATATGAATCTGCATGTCAGGGTCAAGGAGGAGATTGACAAGATGGTTGCATTAGGCATCATTGATACTATTGAGGAAATATAATGGATAATTCCAATGGTCATCAACATTAAGAAGGATGGGAGGACAAGGATTTGTGTTGATTATAGGGATTTGAATGCGGTATGTTTCATTGAACTTTTTCCAACCCCCTTCATTGAGGAGATCCTAGGAGTAGTCGGGCACGAGATCTATTCTTTCACAGATGGTTTCTTAGGATATCATCAGGTTATAATTGTGAAGGAGGACCAAGAAAAGATAGCATTCACCACTTTGAATGGAGAACTTTTTCCTACATGGTCATGCATTTTGTCTTGAAGAATGCGCCTACTTTATTTTCGTGCATTTTGGTTGGTGTTTGAGGACTTCATCCATAATTTTCTTCAAGTCTGCATTGATGATTGGATGCTTTATGGCCTAGTAAAAGACCATTGCCACAATATGCAGTTGATGTTTAAGAGATGCCAACAGTTGATTATATCTCTCAACATCAAGAAATTTATTTTCACTACTCTATTTAGAACCTTTTTGGGCATATTATATGTAAGGGAGGCTTATTGGTGGATCCTACCAAATTTTTTTGTTATTATAGGATTGGGGTAACCTACTAGCTAGAGTGAAGTGTAAGGATTCCTTGGGAATATGGGGTATCATCAAAAATTTAGTAAGGTATATGTTAAAAGCATCATGCCATTGGAGGGATTTTTCAAGCAAAGAAGTAAATTTCATTGGGGAGAGGTGCAATAGATGGAGTTTGATACATTGAATAATAGGCTTATCATTGCACCCATATTACACTTTCCATCTTGGGACAAGCCATTCCATGTACATGTTGATGCTTTAGGGATGGAAATTGGAGCAGTGTTGGCACAACCTAGTGAGGGGATTGTTGATCACCCTCTTTGTTTTACAAGTAGGAATTTGACACCAACATAGAAAAACTATACTACTACCGAATGCTATGCATTTTTATGATCTACACGTTACAAAAATTTACGCAACATCTGCTGGAAACACCCTTTATATTCTACATGGACCACATGACATTGAAGTACTTGGTGAAAAATATCATTGTACAAGGGCACATATGTACATGGGTCCTATTGTTTCAAGTGTTTGAGTTTATGATTGTTGTAAAACCGAGTAAAATTAACACGGGATCTAAACATTTATCAAGGATCGACTTAGGGGATGACACACAGTATTGAGGATATATTGTCGTATTCAAAACTATTTAGATTATGGCACACACTCTTTGAATTAGAGGATATTGTTGTGTTTCTCAATACAAGTATAACATTGTAAGGAATGAATAATTTTGAGACAAAAAACAGTTAGCTTATACGCACCACGCCCTACATGTTAATTGGTGGATTTTATACAAGTTAGTCTATGATGAGATCTTGTGTCAAGTGCATGTTAGAGCATAAGAACGCTGCAATCATGGAAGAATCACATGGTGGAATTGCAGGAGGATGCTATGCAATAAATACCACCACATGGAAGATTTTACTAGCAGGTCTCTAGTGGGAAAGAATTTACCAGGATTGTGTCATGTTTTGCAAGGCTTGTGATCATTTCCACTAGCTTGGAAGCCAAGAAGAAGAGATGAAATTCCCTTGAGGCCAATAGCTAGCACTGAACCATTTGAGAAGTAGGTAGTTGATTTTGTAGGACCTATTTCACCTACTGCGCGAAGGATTGGTTCATGTTATATCATTACCCATACTGATAACTTAACACTATGGGTGGATGAAGTGCCTACAAAGGATTGCACAACCACAGTAGCAAGATTCCTATGGGAAAATATAATCAGCATGTATGCGTGTCTATTGAGCTTGACTAGTGATAGGGGTACACATTTTTTGAATAAGGAAGTCAGGATTTTTTGGAAGAGTTCATGGTGGCTCATCATAAGACTACCCCTTATCACCCTCAAGGCTAATGGAACCATTGAGGCATTTAACAAGATAATAAATCACATGTTGACTAAGATTTGTGATGTTGGGAGATAATATTGGGATGAAAAAGTATCATCCATACTATGGGCATATAGAACAACCTATAAGAGATTGAACAAGGCCACACCATTTCAATTAGTGTTTGGCACGGAAGTTGTTTTACTAGTAGATTTTATGTTTCCCTCTCTGTGTATTGCACGTGTAGGAGGATTGGCCAATGAGTAAGAATTACGGGAGCATAATGATAAGTTAATGAAAATGGATGAAAGGCGATCACTTACTACGTAGAGTCGGAAGAATGAGAAGATGATATAAAAGGCATGACATGATTGTCACATTAAAAATTAATTTTTTTAGGTTGGGTAGATGGTATTACTTTATGACTCTAAATTTCTATGCCATCCTAGGAAACTCAAATTCCATTGGTTAGGGTCATATATTATATCTTACATCCTTGATTCAAGCGTGTGTCAGTTGCAAGTGTTGGATGGGACAAGGTTGTCAAGATATTTCAATGGGAGTAGGCTAAAGCCCTACTATAAATAAGGCTTCTATGTGTCTATAAATAAGGTAGTATTGCCAATTAGATTAGGTTTCCTTTAATTCTTTTCCCTTTTGGTTGTTTCCTTTGTTTTCATTTTTTGGTTTTGTTTTGTGCATTGGTGCGTCGGTAGCTAATTACATTGTAAGAGATTATATGCGTAAAGGACCACACATACATTTTTGTGTGGGGTGAAGTAGTATATATGTTGAATATGAGTAGTAGGTATGATAAATATGTTTGATAAATTCTTTTGACAATGGGTGATGGAAACGATTAGTGAAAAAGGTAGTAGAGAACGAGTGGAATCATGGTTAAGGTGTTTGAATTTGTGTGGTTATGAAGGTGTGTTGAGAAAATTTTAAATACCATAAAGAAGGGAAATATCACACAATATAACATAAGGTAGGTAGAAATTTGGGGAACTTCTTGGTGGATAGTGTAGAGGTTATGTACTTTGGCACCCTCACATGTGCAAAGGAGTTATGTGGCATTGAAGTAGTGTTGGAGCACTAGAAGGTTATAGCTGCGACACATGAGGGGAAGTCACAAAAGTTTATTTAAGTGAAATAAAGTAATCTATTAAAAATCAATGTTAAGACACATGGTCAAAGGAACTCTAAGGCATTGAAAAAGTATAAATAGGAGGTAAGAGTAGTCATTTCGACTACTTTACCTTAGAAAATTTCTTTTGTGCTCCTAAGATTGAAGTGCGATGAGGGTTTTACGAAGAAGAGCGAAGCAAGGTACTTATCATGAACTAGTGGAATTGTGCAAGTTGTAGTGTAGTCTTGGGGCATAACAAGGAGGAAATAAGATAACAGAGTAGGAAAGGGATTTCTGAGAAAGAAGTGGAAAATTCGTCGAGTCTAGGAAGATAAAGGAGATATTTAAAGCACCTAGGGCATGAGAAGAAAGAAGAATAAATTAGATGGCACCAAAGAAACCTCAAATAAAGAGACCATTGGTGGAGAAGGAGGATCCTATGGAGAATTAGTCGAAATACAATACCCAATAGGGCTTATCAAGGCATAAAAAGTGGAGTTCAAAATTCTACAAGTGCAAGATCAAAAAATACAACCACAAGACAAGTGAAAATGAAAAGATAATTCGGGAAGACTTAGTTTTAGTCACTTCAATAGTGGATGAGCTCAAAAACCCTATGGTTGATGACTCGGTGCAATAAGAACTACAAAAGACTAGATTTTTACAACCGTGGGAGCTGGGTTTCTTTACTAAACCCACCCCATTGTTTAGGTGGTTAATTTCATGGGTGCATGAAGAATTATTCTACTTTGTGGGAATAAGGATGAGGATTACAAGACACTTTATTAGGATAGTTACAGGCCTAAAAACATCGGTGAGGACATGACACTTGATTTATGTGCCACTACAAAGATTGAGGAGATAGTGAAGAAATTGAACTACATGAGAAGGGAGGAAGGGCACAAGTGATTGCAGATCTCCCAGACCCAACATGTAGAGTCACATCTTGGCTCATTATTTGTAAATTGGGTACATCAGAGAGGTGGAAAGACATCAATAGGAGGTTATTGTATGTGGCCTATAGAGTGCCAAAAAGGGCACATTATAATTTTATAGATTTTATCACAAATGCCATTGTTGAAGAAGAAAGGGTGTAGAATGAGGAAGGAGTGACAATCACATGGGACTCCATACTTACATTGATCATATTATCGGAGATTGGTGTCACAGATGTTCCATATGGGTTCACCCACCGGTGCACTTGTCTCCTGCGGTTTAATTTGTAAAGTTGACTTGTGATGGGACCATCTCAAGCACCTACAAGGATTGGATGAACACGTTGTTTAAACGATTGTGCAAATAATTTGAGAATGAGTGGTGCATCCCCATGAATTTCCACAAGTTTTTGGGGATTAGGTAAAACTCACAGTTACACAACATTTTTTCCTAGCAAATTTTATGATGGCCAAGGGAGAGATGGGCCATGGTGAAAGCACCCCTTTGTATTTACTTCTAAGTATATGAAGTGTGCCATAAACTAAATAAAGGACACACATAATTTGGTCTTTGATGTAGAAAAAGTGGATGTTGATGTCCATACATTGCATGTGACATACAAGTATGGTACTCGACCTACTTATGTTGAAGTTTTAGAGCCATATTTTCTAGACTTGCACCCTCAAGTTAGCATTACCATCAAAGGGTACATCCATTGGGTGTTCATGTAGTTGTGCCCCAAAACACAAGGGGGATTGAAGTGGAGGTTATAGACTCCCCCTTTCCAAATCTATGGGAGGTGCCAATCCCACCCATGAAAGTAGTACAGGTCGAAGGAGAGGAAGAAGAAGAAGAACAGAGTGAAGGTAAGTTAGATACTTCTTAGAAGAGGAAGTACTACACACACTACAATGGTAGAAAGGGTGCCAACACTTCACTACAAGGTGGTGCCAAGGCCTCATTACCAGGGCACAAGAAAGAGAAGGAAGAGGAGGAAGATCCTAAAGAAAATAATCAATAGACACATGATGCATCGATCCCTGCAACAATCTCGAAGGAAGGTGAATAAGAAGACCCCACCACCTTTAAGGTAGAGTTGGAAGAAGAGCCGAGGAAGAATAGGAAGCTGAGGCTAAAGCCATGGATTTAGGTTAGGCACACCAAGAAGGAAAGGAGCACTTTGCAAGACACGAGAAGATCCTAGCATACAAGGCTTCCCCGACATAGATCATCATCCCAATGTGAGATATGTGGGAATCCTTTACTATAAAGGATAATTAAGGATTCACCCGAGGATCAAAGAAGCGGTGAAAAAGTTTAAGGAAACATGAAATAAGTGGATACCCATGTCCCCACTTATTGAATTCATGGATGATCCCATGAATGTATTGTGCACAAGGTTCCAAGCCACCCTCCCACCGGAGAAACTACATGGTTAGGATCGATGGATCAAGAAGAAAGTGTGCCCAAAACTAGGAATATGCTTAGTTGTAACATTCATTGCACACCAAAGAGCATGAGTTTGAGGTCAATGATCATGTGATTGATATTTTCCATCTAAAGAAGAAAAGAGGAGAAACATATAAGGTGGTGGATCATAAACACCTAACAGATGAGAAAGCATTCAATGCACTTCAAAATATATCTTTGAAGGTGATTCGACGCAACTTGGATGCGAGAGCCACTATTTGGACCCTGGTCACAGAAAAGAAGGAAAAATAAAAGGATATAGATATATTGTGCTAGGGATTAAGGGGAAAACATGTGTGAACTAAGGAAGCATATGATTGAGTTGGTGCCCTCGTGAAGAGCATTTTACAACAATTTTTGGCATTAGTGAATCAAACCAAGATAGACTATGGGTATGAAATGGAATATCTTGAAGACCTTATGGGGATTTTGCTCACAAACATCAAGGATGGAGCGGGACCAATAACTTAAGATCTCGTAAAGGAGAAAGAGGAAAAAAGTCTTCATTGAATCCTATATCACCGAAATTTGGAGGACTTTCTCACCCAACTCAAGGAATCAAATATATTGGTAGATATGGACTTCAACAATTGTAGAAAATGTGAGCCCATCATTGATGTGTGGGTGAAATAAGATGAGGTTGCTCTCAAGGATTTACAGGATACCATCTACACCAATAAGGCCAAATGCACACAGTTGGTTATTAACACCACATCTCAGAAGGATAAAATCAAAACCGAAATGTGAGAATCGGACTTGAGGATTAGAAAACTTTGATATTATATCACTTTGAGTGGATGGGAAATTTTTAAGGTTTCTATGTAAATATGGTGATATTTATCAATGTGCTAAAGGGGAAGGTGGAGGAAATTACCCCAAACCAAGTGCCCAACATCGTGGGAGAAGTGTCAAGGAAGGCCTTATCATAATTGAAGGCCTAGGAGAAATTGAAGGATGAGATAGATGTAAAGTTCCCTAAACTCCTCCAATTGGTAATGTAGCATATTATTCCATTATTCAATTATTTATTCAAATTCTTTCAATTCCACTATTCTTTACTCTTTGAAGGACCAACATTCATGCCTTCAAAAAATTTGGTCTTCAAGACTTTTTTAGGAAGCGAGAAGGATTTTCGAGGTGGAAATTAGATTAGTGTGGGGTGATGTTGGACCCCTAAATTAACTAAGTACCTAAGGTGCAAAGCTTGGTGGTGTGTGAAAGCATGACATGAAGGCACATGCAAAATTTGTTCTTGGCGATGCATGAAGGATCATGCCCAGGCGGGATAGATTCAGGACTTAGTGAGTTTTGGATAGTAGGAAAGGATGCATTTAGGGAATGAATGAAAAAATGACTAGATATAGATATGGATAAGCTATGGAGACTTGCAGCTCAAGGAAAGGATATTCCAGGGAATCAATACGGTTATCATGAATGGATAAGGAACTAATTTTTTTATGGATTATCAAACACATGCATGCTAAAGAAACTCGATTAGGGAAACATGTGATGACATTTGTCATGTTCTTGGGTAGTGGTAGGGCAATTAGGAAATATTCCTTTAGGTTTTTGCATGTATGATGAGCGGTTAAGAGGATATTCCTTGAGAGTTCCTCTTATGTATGGTTTTACGAGACATATTTAGAGGGGATGTGTGTATGCGAGTATGAGAGAAAGAGAGGGAGATAGTTAGTAAAAATGTGTAATGTGTGATGGTGAGTTCTGTAATGTGTCGAATCTCTGCTACTATAAATATCTCCATACATGGAACTCTTTTGATGTAATCTTGGCTATTGTACTTTGACTAATGAATATAATGAAGTGATTCGAAGCACTTATTTGATGGATCTTGATCGTACTTTTCCTTTTCTATTCATGGGTGTATTACTATTTTTCTTGATGATAATCGTGATTTAGTTCTACTTCCATTATAAGATGATCATGTTATCCTATCTTCTTGTGCATTAGATTAGGAGTTATTTCTTAAATCTATTTTTCAATAATGGGTTTGTTCATTCTTTGTTTTTGCAACACCCCCTTATTAAGGAATAACATTCTCACGAAGATCACATAGAGGGGCTCGACACCTATGTGTGCCTTGGGTGATCTTCTAGACCGGTCTAGATGATGCGCCTTGGCATGCTTGGGGTTGATTGAAGAAGTAAGAGGTAAACAAATACTATAGAGCTCCATAATATAACAACATAATATATAATTGGAAAAGGCACATAATTATAGATTGGTCCATAATCAAACTTGGATCATAGACATAGAGCAAACACTAGCACCACGTATCAAATAGTAACGGTGGGTACTTGTGTCTTGGGTGGAAAAATAAAAAGTTTCTCAATTTAACATAATTTCCATCATTTTACAAAGCATGGACCTATAGTATCAAAAACTTCTCTTGATTTACAAAATTTAGTCATTTGGCTACAATTTAGTTATAATTTGATAACAATACAATTACGGTTCGTTTATAAATTTAGTTACAAATTGGGATGTGTCAATCTAGATTGGTACTTATCATTTGATAAGCATCATGGAAGGATGAAATACATACCTCTCTCCCCAACACTCTTCTCTTGGCGTGATATCACCCAAAAACTCATCCTTGGTGTGAGATCACCCAAAAACTCGCTCTTGGCATGAGATTTCCCAAAAACATCACCCTTGGTGGCAATATGCTCAAATTCGCAACATATCTAAAGCAAACATGACAATTTTTCTATCCTATACTCTCTCATACATTAGGTGCACTCTTTCCTTAGCTACTACTTTCCACTACTTTTACATACTTATACATATGTTACTCTGATATTTCACATACGGGACTTTGACTACTCTCTTGCTCTTATTTTGCAGGTCCATCCTTACAAGCAACAAGAAACAACTCACATCAACAAGCATAAGCTCCAACAACACAATACTACACACATAATTCACCTCTCGTAGTCTACCACACTTTCCTAGTTTCCACGCTTCACATTGCCATCACTTCACACTTCACATGGCTACTTTTCCATTCAGCATGCTATCCTCTATACTCTTCTCTGGATTACAAGGTACGAATCTTCTATCTACTTTATGCTATCAAATATTCACACAACAACATAAAATGGGGTAAAATATAGACACAAAATCTATCCACTTGGGTACATTTCTTTTCCTAAAGCATATTAATGTATACATGATTCCTAAGTAAGAAAACTAGTGGTTGAAAACTACTTTTGACATTTGATTCCTTTATCTCTTAAAATTTATTTTCTTTACACACCTTACAACACTTTCGGCACTTTATTGATTTACCTTTTGATGGTCTTGGATAGTAGCACCCAATTAGGAAAGAAGCACTCGAAGCTCATCTCCCTTATGGGCACCCCTATCCCTCTCTTTCTCCTTCTTACTCTTTTGGGTCCTTTTCATTTCTTGGTCACCTTCTAACACTTCAAGTCATCCTTTTAGTTGTCAATTACAAAATTCATGTAGTGAATAAAATATATAGTTAGTTACTTATCTCTAATAAGGGCCAAAACTTTAAGCGTTATCTATCATCACCTAAGCTTGCACAAAGTTATAAGAGCACTACAAGGCATACATTGAGCACATACATAAAAGGGACAAGGGTTGCATTAGTTTACTTACACTACATAGGAGGGGAGTTCATTCTATTCCATCACATACATTTTACATATTTGGGAAAATATAAATCTAGCGCTCTATAATCGTGTAGCTTGTACAAGAGGAAACCTATAGTGTGGGACATGGATACACACACACACAAATAAATACATGGAATTTGACATGTAATGCAGTACTCAATCATAACTTCACTCTTGAAGTGACCATAGAGTTGATTTGACTCCCCATTATGCATCTTTTTATAATATTTGATGTGGTTTGTGGGCATGTGTAGATATTCATTATTTTTACAAGTTACAAGTGCAATTATAACCCTAATAGTGAAGTTAGAGTGATAAAGTGAATATTGGAGTGAAGACCTTCTGACCTAGAAAAATCAGAACTTGAGCATCTAAGTGGATACTAGCACCTAGATTTGTCACTAGCACCTAGGAGGCTCCCCTGTCCTCATGGGGGTACTTTTGTCTTGCATATTTATGTACTTCTGAATCTTCATTGATCCATTATGACATTGTTCCCATCTTTTCTAGTAGATACATGGTCCCAATCACTCCTAGATCACATGAATTAGCTAAGTCTTCTTCTTCCCTTCACTTGCTTAGGGTTTTACATTATTGAATGCTTAGTGTTTGCACATTATTATATGTAATCACTTGAATATCATTTGTTATAGTAAGTTACTCTGAAATAAGATTTAATTCAAATTTAGATCAAATTACATTTCATCATCCTCCCTTCATGGTAGGACAACAAAATTCATTCAACATAGCAAGCCATCAACCTCCCTTTATGGTAGGACATCAAACTCCATTCAACATGGTAAGCCATTAACCTCCCTTCATGGTAGGACATCAAACATTATTCAACATGGACAACCATCAGAAACCATCCACTATAGAACATAAATCTACCTCTATGGCAGGTTATTAAACCCCATTGAACATTGAAGGTCATCAAACTTCCTTTGCAATAGGTCTTCCAACTAAAAACATGGGTGTTCCTCTATAGCAAGTTAGTCGTCAAATTTTCTAGACAAGATGAGGAAAAATATTAAATTAGTGCACATTTAGATGGAAAAATTGAAGGTGGTGAATCTAATGTCCAAAGTGAAAAACAAAATGTACTTAACACAACTAAATGATATAGGACTCAAGAGAATAGAAGGTCAAAAATGGATGATTAAAGAACATACTTATTAACCTAAATAAATCCCAGGATGGAATTATCATAAAATGGTGGAGGGAATGGAATTATTTAGGGACATAGGGTCATGGTTCTATGGGAAATTCGCTAATGATGTGGATGAAAATGACATTATTAGTGCAATTGGGTACTACATAAGTAATAATTATGATGAAAAATCTGCAATGGAAGATGTGATTGTGCACTTTGATAAATTGTTGGAAAAACTTAGTTTAGTTGTTATGGATGATATACGTAATGAATTTAAGCCTCATAAGTTAGCATCATTGCTTATTGAATCAAGCATGTCCCATAAGACCTTGACATATTTAAAATGCATTGACACTCATGGAGTGCTTCAAGGGGTTAATGCAACCTCAATTTATGAGGAGATGAAGTTGTGGGCCAAAGAGGCTAAGGAAATGAATATGGGTTGGGACAAAATATATGGTGTTATAGTGGGTGTTAAAGTTAAGGACATAAATGTATATGCATCTTTTATGGTTGATTCATATGAGAAAATAATTGGATCTAGAGTTGATGAAGTTTATTTCAAGATTGGTATTGATTCTCGTTTCCATTATGATAGAGGTAATTAGGTGTGTGAGGTATTACTTGAGCTACTACAAGATAATGGTCTCATGTCTTGTATAATCCTAAAAAAATTGATGGTAAGGAGGATTATAAATCAGTTTTAGCCCATGCTATTGATGATATGGATCCAAAGAACATAATGAATCAATTATTGTTGTTTGGTCAAAAATTCAATTAAGATGCTTGATTATGGGTATGTTAAAGTGAAATTCTATGAATGTTATGATTATATGGCCACAACAAGTTGTTATGGGAAATGAATTTTGTCCATGGTGCAAAATCTTAAAAAATGCATGCACATGGCTATAAAGTTGCATGTTATAAGTGATGATGATACTTTCCACACTATTTCCATGTTGTACACAATGACACTAAACTTTCTCCAGGAAATTTCCTAAATAATACTTTTTAAATTATTTTTTACGTTATTAAGTGTTGTCAATTTCTAATCTTATTTTCTTAACAATGCAAAAAATAACTAGCATGAACTGAACCCTAAGTTAGATGTAATCAAATAATGGGAAGATTGGTTTGATGAGTGCATTACAGATGTTGACCCATCATTATGTGTTTGTGAATTAATAGTTATGAAAAAATATACTATTAATAGAATCAATGATGAAAAGGTACATTGCATGTCACACCATCACTTTCAATTTTATATACAAATTTATATCTAACACACAACCCATCTTGGAATTGTTTAATGTAAACTATCATTTACAGATTACACCTAGGATGATGGCTAATCATCTTTATTGTTCTCTTCATGCTGAAGTGTGAATTTATTTGAAGATGCTTCATGAATAAAAGATAGCATAGGATTACAACAAGAAACATCTATCAAAAAAACATGAGAAAGATAAATTTATTATGTTTTGGGATGAAATAGAAAAAATTTGGATTTCATGTAACCATACCATTATAAAGATCAATACTATAAGGATATTAATTGTGGATAATCAGATGATTCACTTTCTGATAGGATTCTCATTCACCATGAAAGCATTTTAAAGGTTAATAAATATCTTTTTAATTTTAAAAAGAGTTTAGTGACTTGAATTTGGAATTCATTTTTTTGGATGAACAAAAGTATATAAAACTTGTAAGAATGTGGTAGTGTTACAGATATTTCCACATGTTGAAATTATAACCATTTGGAGGGCCAAATGATATCGTAGTATTTGAATATGAGGATAGGTATGTAAAATCTTGGTTTTATTGGGTTTTGATGACTTATACTATCTTGTATACCACATAGAATTGAATTATGTATTCATCATTCATATGATTGGAAATGTATCTAGTGAGTGGATTTGGTTGTGTTCTTCATGTCTAGGAGAGAAGATGATCCCTTATATGTATGTTCAAGGAGATCATGCCTTAAAGATAACTAAGTCAGTTTTCCCTTTTACATTGGGTTAGTTAAGGAATGAGGTTATGAAGCATAAACACCGAGAGATGAAAATTTTGAATACCAACTTTGTTAACTATTTTGTAGGAAGAGTCACTCCAAAGGGTATAAATGTATTTTAACATGATAAAATGTGTTTGGTTAATGAAATGAGAGTAAAATTCTTCAATACATTCATTAACTCATAAGGTATGTTTCAAATGATTGTGAAAATAAAATTCTTTACTCCAAATATTAAATCCCAAATTAGGGTCAAATATGAGAAGACCCAGGAAAAATTACAATTAGTAAAGCAATGGATTTGGCATCCTTATTCCTTGGTATTGAAGCTAAAGTAGTGAAACAATTCTTTAACTCATGGAAAAAATGCTAAGAAATTATTATTGAATGCGCCAACAAAATTGACAAATTATCTTCCAATAACAAGGCCCACTAGAAAAATTAGTGAAGAGGCCCATCTTGAATTACATTTTTAGAAAGAAATAAAAAATTGAGGATAAGGAACACCTAAATATGGTACTATTTTTCCAAATTTTGCAATCAATTTGTAAGCTAGTAATTATGTTTATTATTTGAACTAAATATTTGATAATTTATAGTATATTAGTTAACTAACTTAGTGTTATCATCTTCAAAAAAGGACATGAGGGAGATTGGTAAAAAAATACAATGAAGGACTCAAATCTATTGTCAACAAAACTATTATAGAAAGCAGGGATCATGGTTGAGGAAAATAGTGGCCCAACAAAAGCCTAGTTGAAATTTAATAAGAAAATGTTTCAAAGATAAGATAAAGTAATGAAGGTCATTGAAAGACTCCAAAGTTAAAATATAAAAAATCAACAAAGATAAAATATGTTTACAAGACTAGGCATGAATCATTGTACATGCATAATGGAGACAAAATTGATCAAATTCTTCTTAAATTCAAATTCAATACTTCAATATGCTTGAAATATGTATGGTGATTGAAAATTGAATACTAATGACTAAAAACTATATTTTTCAAAAAAAAAATTGTTTTAAAGGAATTACTATGTAAAAATAGTGACCATATGTAAAAACCCTAAAAATTACAACCTGGTATTTTTTAAATATTTCACTTCCAAACATAAGATAGAATACTTTTTTTATTTAAGATTAAATCAAGAGGGTCCTTTAATCCATTTAAAATCCTAATAGATTTTGAAGTCACTTAACATAAATATATACCTTTGTATTAAGAAGATAAATATAACATCATACCAATATACTAATAAATTATAGGGAAACACCATTTTTATAAACCATAATTTATCAATATTCTATTTAATTAAGAACTCCAACATCACATAATTCATCTACAAACCTGAACTTACAATACTCCTCATGGGAGGTTAATCAACTTGCTATTTTGTGTCATATGAAATATGAAAGAAAAATGAATAATAATTAGATATAAGTCATGCATCCTAATAGTTTTCCTACTTTAATTAATTATCCATGTGAATAGATATGAAATGACAACATGAAAATAGAGTACAAGGTGGGAACTATAATATCAAATAACCTCCTTGAAGAAGCAACCATCTGCAATACAATCAATACATAAGTTCACTAACATTCTCAACCACATAAAGTGAATTCACCACTATGTAAGTGAATGTACCTTATCATCCTAAATATTTTTGGTCATATATAGGGTGTATGGAGGGAATATATAAAAATAAGATTATATTGATTCATGATAAAATGAAAACATCTCAATAGACAATACATTATGTACACAATTTGTCCCTCAACAACAATATTTTACAAATTTGGAAACAAATATCAATGAAAACTCTAATCTAATTAGGAGTACAGTTATCAATTAGAATCTAATTTCCAAGGTCACTTAATTACAACATATATACAATGAAAACTTAACACTTTTCATCATTTTGACCTATATCCTCATGTTCACTTCCAAGTCTCTATTAAAAATTATATAATACCATTGAAGAACATGAAAATAAGATTCAATAATTCTATAGCTTGATAATTTCTTTATCATTGAAATAATCTCACAGCCATATTATCATATTTATGAAACATAACATGAAATCACCCTTGAAAAAATCAATGCACTACACCATCCAACCATGATCGTTAGAAGGAAATTATTCAACATGAAAAGGAATGTAAGATTTACTATTCACCTAGTTCGTTTCATACATCTTAAGTAAATTAATGAGTAGACAAAGAAATTGATAAAATGTCTTCTCAAATACTAAGTGAATACATGTTTTCAAATATTTAATTATTATTATTGGCGAGAAAATTTATCTGAGGAAAAATTGGTGGATTTATTTCCAACACTCTAGGAATCTAAGTTCTTGTACTTAACCGATGCAACTATCATATATACATGCACAAGTAAAAAGGTGGATTTTCCTAGTTGTCCTTACAGACGAGGATCCAACAAGGGCACTCCACCGAACCTGCGGAAAAATCTTGTAGATATCTGCAAGGGAGGAATTTTCTAGGAGAGTGGGAAAGGGAGTGAGAATGATAGATAAATGGAAACTAATACTACAATTAGGAAATCATATGCTTACAAACACTAGTTATAAGTCTCATCCCATAAACTAGAATTTAGAAGAAAATAAATCCACATAACATCCATAATCTTGAATAACATTTAATGAGCACAAAGTGTCACTAAATTCCTTAGTAAAAAAGGCTGAAATCTTTTTTTTCTCATATTTATTCCTAATAAAAAATTGTACATAGTATGAGAAATAGAAGAAATTTGAGAGTGGGGGAATGGAAGAATTTTTCTATCTCTTTGATCTTTCAAAAGGATCTCTCTCTCATGAATTCACAAGAATAGCTAAGAAGACCCTCAAATGAGGAGTGCATTACAATTTATAGAAGAACAACAACTCTTCATCTTCCTAGTGATTCTTCATATACCCCCAATGACACTTCATATGCCTTGAAACTTTTCACATTCCTAGGAAAACATTAAGTCCCCTTTTATAACTGAAGGGTGACTTATTACATCGAAAACATTAAGACATGTGAAAAACTACAACCCAAATGCAAGATTAGAATATTGAGGAGAGAGAAATTTGGGGTGAGAGGAGAGAGAAAGAGAGAGAGAGAGAGGGAGAACAATGTCAATGAAGAAAAATTTATTGATCCATTGTTCTACTTGACCGATCCAATGTAATGCTCTAATGTAGTGAAATATGGATCTTGAGAGACAATGCATGGACACCATGAACTAAGTGTTTAAAAACATTGTTAAATGATTCCATTGGTGACCATGAGCATCACTCATGAAGATCCTTTTGAAGAGGTTGAATCTTTGGAACAAATCCCTCCTTGACTCCTTTCAACATTGCCACACTGCTTAGTTGGTTTGAACATGATCCTAATGAAACACATCGTGAATAGTATGACAGTGTCGACTATGAATTCCACCTCAAACATACTAATTGAAGCATGAAATGAGTGTCAAAAGACATTGTTGAGATCCATGTAAGTCACCTCACTGTCATCTACTCCCGCATAGTCTGATGAATGAGACTGCATTGTTTTCACCCCTGTGAATCTGAACTTTATTTTCCTTAACACTTACTATATGTAGAAAAGGAAATTATTTTTAGCAAGTTTCAATAATTTTACCTCTCTGGTATCCAACTGGTGATGTAAACTTGGATGTTCAACTCCCAGTGTGCTCCTTTGTGAAATCCACCCTTTGGAATAACATGTTATTTTTAGTAAGTGCCCACAGTGGCAACTTACTATTTTTAGTAAGTGCATAAATTAGATTTTCCAGACCTCAAATGATTATGGTAGCTTGAATTCCTTCTTCACACTGCATTCTTCTCACCTTTTGGACCAATTTTCTATTTTTGACAGGTGCTCGTGAGAACACTTACTATTTTTAGTAAGTGTCAATTCTGGACCAAGATGACCATTTCGATGATTTCTCCTTGTAATACATCTTTTGTGTTCATCATCTCCTTCATAGGTTCTTTACTTGATGAATTTTCTAAAATAGAAGTCTTATAGATAGACGACTTCCTATTTTTAGAATAAGAGCTTTTGGTGGTTGGATTTTTGTGAAACAAAATTTTTTGATATGGGTTTTTGCTTCTTATCCCACTGGTGAAATTTCGTGTTTACCAGATCAATAGTTGGTGAGATTTTAAAAATTCAAATTTTTCTCCTGGAGGTCGCTTTGAAAACAGAAGCCATTAACGAACCTTGAAAATTGCAGGTGTGGTTTTCTTCTCTATTCACAATAAAAATTATATTTTTATTGTTTTCTCCTCTTATTCTATTGGTTAAATTTCGCTTTGATTTGACTACCAGTTTAATGGGAAATCAAGTTTTTTCCTTCGTTCAACCGAAAGAAAGATTTATTTTTATGAGCACTCCTTTTACTAAAATGGGGAGGTATTTATGGGGGTTTTAATGGTCTCTAAAAATGATGAACACATAAAAAAATTATCCTGATCTATGGAGTGGTTTACTAGATATGTTTGAATCTTCGTTGTATGGCAATGGAGTCTTCTGAGGAATTTCTTCACTTTTTTCCTTTGTTCTTCATTTCTCTAACTCTTTTGATCAATCCCTTATTTGAAAAATATGTGAAATCATGGATTCGAGGATTTTGTTTCTGTGGTAGATCTATTTTGTAGCAGCAATGGTGGACTAAATGTTTTTTAACATTTGAGGGAAAGAAAGCGGTGAGAAAATTAGTAAAAAATTCAAAAAAAAGGAGTTAGAAGTTTTTCATATTTTGGAGGCTAGGTTTGGGCACAATTTTTTATCCCTCATATCCATTAAGAATTAAGGTACATGAGGTACATAAATTTTTATGTGGCACCTCAGCTCGACACTTGACGGAGGACCGGATCCATTTCGTATGAATTTTTTAGTCCTCTATGCTCCCCATAAAAAACATGAGGGGTCATAAAGAAAGTGCACTAGAGATGGTCACATGGGTGACCTGAAGACTCCTAAGGGTTGGGTGAATTTTATGTCCCTCATGTTCCCCAACAAAAATTTACATGAGTTTCATCAATTTTCATAATGTGCGTTATCTTGACACTTGTCAAAGCTCCAACAGTTGAGGTTTTGAGCTCCTGCAAGCACCTAGGAGCTGAACTAGTGATCCAAGAGGATGTATGGGTGACCAGAGGACTTATAGGAGATGGGAGAGTATTTATGTCCCTCGTATATATTTTAGTAAGGCACAAAAAGGACATGAAATTTATCCAGGCTCCTGGAGCTAACACGTGTCCTCATCAAATTTTGACTAACTCCCGAACTTGTTCCTAGAGGGAAACTTCAAATGTGATATCTCGAGCTCCCGATGGAATTTTTGGAAATTTTATATGATATTGACTTAAAATGGCCTTATAAATTCAATGGTGGGGTCTTAGGTCTTGATTCCTCCATTTAAGCCCTAAAAATCTGATTTTTGATCTGGTCCTTTATACTGTGCCTGGAAAAAACCAATTATAAACCTATTACACCAAGGTGTTGTGAAAAATATAATATTTCACCATATTTATAGGTATTGTAATTTCCTTTCCAATGATGTATTTTTGTCTCATAACTCCATCCAGATCTCTCAGAATCACTTCCTGAAGCTCAGAAACTCTTTTGATCCTATGTGCATTGCTCAGGCCTGTGAACCCTGTTTTTATCAAACTGCCCCAACTTCTCCAAATCATTCTTGAACCTTCCAAAATAACTTCCATGATGTTTATATACCTTAATTCACCTCCATGTGGATTAATTTTATCCTCTATTATGCTCCAATGGGGTTGGCGCTAGTCTGAGAAGGCTAGTGATAGCCCTTCCCAACACTACCCAAAATTTGCATTTTCAAAACTCCTAAAATCACCTAGGGGGTTGAATTGACTTTCCTAAATCACCTAGGGGAATGAGTTAACATCATCTGGGAGGTCATGGGACTGACTGGATAGAATTTGGGTGCCTAGAAAGAGGAAAAATTGAAAGTTTTGACATAGGGGTATTGTTGTCATGCTAGAAAATTGTCAATTTTTTACACATTTGCATGACAAAAAATGGCTCTAGCTTGGGGACATGGTATGGACTGAGCACAATGAAGACATGACATGAAGAATCCTAGAATCTCAAATTTACGATACATAGACTAGTGCCTTACATTGGACCTTTCTGAGTCATGTATAACTTAGAAGAGAGAGAAGAAGGAAACACACAACACAAAAGAAAGGAAACACACAACACAACAAGGGAGAAAGGGAAAGACACACACCATAGAAAGGAAATTATATACAAGGGGGGGATATCTATAGAGGTGGGGAAAGAATATACACATACCTAGAAATGGGTTGAGAAAAGTACATGCCATCATGGAATAGTGGACTGAAGTCTAACCTTTGAAGCATAAAGATTGTTATTTGATCAAACCATAATTTTTGATGGCCTTGCATGGCTTGAGAAGAAGAAGACGATACCAAGAATCCATATTCATATTCATACTACATTGAGAATGTTCTTATATCCATTGAGAAAATTGGTCACCTTCCTGAGAACTCTTGCCTCTTGAGGTTTCCACTTGATGCCCTGCGATCATGAGACACCATCCTCCATGTCTTCAAGAGTGGGAAAATTTCTCCTGTCATGAAAACATTCATCTTCTTTGAATTGTGACTTCAAATTGTCTCTTATATAAAAACACTTGGAGGAGTGAGTGAAAAATTGGTTTTCTTCCCATTCAAGAACTTCCCTGAACATCTCGCTTTGTTTCTCTGAGCAAGTATTTTCAGATATGGAGGTTAAATCATTGAGCTAGAGGTCTTCATCATCCTTAAGAGCTTTTTACACATGGGAACATGTTTAGGATGAATCAGAGTTTGGAGGATGTTGAGTGCAGTATGATTTTGGATCATTTGGCAAGAATCATGCATACTCCCACTTTGTTGTCTAGAGAAATTGTCACCAATATGCATTTGTTTGAAGTCCATCTTGATATCATTATCAAAATTGTATCTTTTGGTTTGGCCATATAAGCATTCTTCACCTTTCATTGGATTTTTCCATATGAACTCTTGTTTTGCATTGATGGACCATTCCGAAATGGTGGGAACAAGTTGGTTTTGAACACACTCCCAATGTTCTCATGACTTTTATTTTTTCCTAAACAACTCCCCTCCATGTGAGTCAGACTCAACATTTTCCCTACTATCTTCTTCCATGTGGAGGTTTTGTCTTCAAAACTAGAGATGTCCTAAAGGATATCCAAGAACCTTTCTTCTTTTACACTCATGAACTTCTTCACACAATGTGGAAGAAAAAGACATGTTTTCATGTTTTCTCATCAACCAAAGTATTAGGGAAGACATCAAATTCATCCACATTCCCCATCTCAACATCAAAATTGGTGTATCAAAATGAGAAGCACAAATTGATTCATACATGTCTTGTATTTCCATAGCCTCAAGTTAAAGTTCAAGAATGAGTTGAGGATATTGATTTGTTTCTATAACCTTCAAGATGATCTTGCACAAATAGATGATGAAATTTCCATAAGCTCATTTTTATCCTCATTTTTACTAAAATTTTTATGTTGTGCCTCCAAGAGATGGTTGAAAATATGATCCACATGTTCCCATGATTCATTTGAAAAATCCTCATTCACCTCTTCCATGTTTTCTGTTTCACCCAAGATTCACTTTCTTTCTAAGCATGGGCACACTTGATTCACAACACCTTCTGAAAAGGAGAAGAGGTCCATGATTTGTGGGAATGGTACTCCTTTGAGCTCAAAATCCATATCATCCTCTTGATAGGACCATGTTGAAGCAACAATGTGGGAAGAACTTTCAACATTATCTTGATCATCCATTATCAAATCCTCTTTCTCATATGGATAATGAAAGACTTCATACTCACCGTGATGATCATTTTACTCCTTGGGTGAGAAGAGATTGTGTTCAAACTATTCATTCTCCTTGGCTTTAGAAAGTAAGTGAGATTCTTCCATCAGATCATCCATGATTGAATCAGGAAGAGAATCTTGTTCTTTATTGTCTTCATTTCTTCATGAATCATCTCTACATCACTTGAAGGATCAAAATAGGAGGGAAAACCCTCCATGACCATCTTGAATTCATCATTTTTGGTCCATGATGCCAGGTGGATCTCTTTCACTTCTTTGCACATGTCCATTTCATCACTAATTGAAAAATCAAAATTTGAAGGGGGTTATTCATGCTTACTTCAAATTGGTCATTTTCTTCATCATTGGTGGAGTCTTCAAAAAGCATTGAATCATCCATTAGGAAAAAATAATCCTCTATTGAATATATTACTTCCTAAAGGGACTATTCCTTGAGCCAAAAAGAGTTGATGAATGGTGGTTCCACCTCCATGTCTCTTTCATCATCATCTTCCCTGATGTTGCTTTGGTACTCATCAGAAGGTTCAAGGATAGGATATTCTTTAGGAGCATCCAAGAATATCTGGGATGAACACCTCATAGTGGATAAAAATTAGATCTTCTTGAGCTTCTTCATTGTGGACAACATGAAGTGATTCAAGATATTCATACCTTCTTTGTAAAGCTAGAGTGTACCTCCAAATATCTTGATAGGCTTTGTGATCAAGAATTTCCTTCTATTATGCTCTGAATCCTTTCCACATATTCTCTTTTCAAGATGTTCATTTCTCCATCACCATATGCAATGAATTCATCGAGAGAGTGGTAGAAAAAGGGTAGTGTTCTCAACTTTATAGTGAGCTACGTGAGGTGCAAAAATATTCTTTAGTGGATCTTGCACCATCTGTCTTTCGTCATCTTCTTGAATGCTGATTTGATCTTCATTAAAGGCTCAAGGATAGGATTTTATTTTCATGGTGTTCAAGAACCTTTCAGGGATGAAAACCCTATGGTACGAATGATCTTTAGGATCTTCCTCTATAGGAAAATATCCTCTTCTTCTTCCTCACTATGGGCCACTTCAAGTTTCTCATACATCTCTTGCAAGAATTTGGCATATTCTTGAGCTTGCACCTTATCTTATGTCTCCTTTCAAGAACTCCCTACTTTCCTCTTCATCGGTGGTAGGTTCTTTCTTCTTTCCTTTTCAAACACTAGTCTGGAACCATGGCTGATCAATGATCTTATTTTCTCGGTCATGATCTTCTTCTTCTTCTTTTCATCATCACTCATCATTGTACTTCACTCCAATCTAGAAATTTCTTCATGGTGTGGGAAACAAACATGATAGGGATTCATTCCTTGAAATATTAGCCTTCAAAAATGATTTTTTGTTGAAATTTGATAAATATTTTTTTTATTTTTTATATTTGATTTTTTTTGGATTTTTTGCATACCTTGCGGTATATTTTGGGTGCAAATGTTGCTAATCTCCCCATGGTGGGTGCCAAAAATTGTTGGTGAGAAAATTTTTTGGGGAAAAATTGTGGATTTCTTTCCAATGCTCTCGGAATCTAAGTCCCTCTTAACTTAACTAGTGAAGCTATCGTATATGCATATGCATGTAGTAGTAAAAGGTGGATTTTCTAGTTGGCCTTGCATCTCGAGGATCAACAAGGGCACTCCATTGACCCTATGGAAAAATATAGATTTTGGATTTCTGAAAGGAGAAATTTTCTAGAGAGTGGGAAAGGAGTGAGAATGTTAGATAAAGGAAACTAATGCTACAAGTAGGAAATCATATGCTTACAAACACTAGTTAGAATTTTTCATCACATGCACTAGAATTTAGAAGAAAACAAATCTACATAACAACAACAAGACCAAATAGAATTTAATGAGCACAAAGTATCACTAAAATCCTTAGTCAAAAAAGGCTAAAAAATCCTTTTTTTTATATTGATGCTCAAGAAAAAATTATACATAGTATGAGAAATGGAAGAAATTTGAGAGTGGGGAATGGAAGAATTTTCTATCTCTTTGATCTTTCACAAGGATCTCTCTCTCATGAATTCAAAAGAATAGCTAAGAATACCCTCAAATGAGGAGTGCATTACAATTTATAGAAGAATAAAAACTCTTCATCTTCCTGGTGATTCTTCATATACCCCCAATGACACTTCATATGCCTTGAAAATTTTCACATTCCTAGGAAAACATTAAGTCCCCTTTTATAACTGAAGGGTGACTTATTACATTGAAAACATTAAGGCATGTGAAAAAGTGCAACCCCAATGCAAGATTAGAATATTGAGGAGAGAGAAAGTTGGGGATGAGAGGAGAGAGAAAGAGAGTAGAGAGAGGGAGAATAATGTCGATGAAGAAAATGCCTTATTGATCCACTATTCTACTTGATCGATCCGATGCAATGCTCTAATGTAGTGAAATATGGATCCTAAGAGACTTTCCTTGGATGACGCATGGACACCATGAACTAAGTGTTTAAAACATTGTCGAATGATTCCATTGGTGACCATGAGCATCACTCATGAAGATCCTTTCTGAAGAGACTGAAGCTTTGGAACAAATCCCGCCTTGACTCCTTGCAACATTGCCACATTGCTTAGTTGGTTTGAACATGATCCTGATGAAACACATCATGAATAGTCTAATGGTGTCCACTGTTAATTCCACCTCACACATACCAATTGAAGAAATGAAATGAGTGTTAGAACACATTGTTGAGATCCATGTAAGTCACCTCACTATCATCTACTCCCGCATAGTATGATGAATGAGACTGCATTATTTTCATCCCTGTGAATATGACCTTCATTTTCCTTAACACTTACTATATTTGGAAAAGGAAACTATTTTTAGCAAGTGTCAATAATTTTCCCTCTCTAGTCTCTAATTAGTGATTTCAACTTGGATGTTCAAATCCCAGTGTGTTCCCTCTGTGAAATCCACCCTTTGGAATAACTTGTTATTTTTAGTAAGTGTCCACATGACAACTTACTATTTTTGGCAAGTGCACAAATTATCTTTTCCAAACCTCAAATGATTATGGTAGCTTGAATCCCTTTTTCAAACTGCATTCTTCTCACCTTTTGGACCAATTTTCTATTTTTGGCAGGTGCTCGCGATACCACTTACTATTTTTAGTAAGTGTCAATTCCGGACCAAGACAAACATTTGATGATTTTTCTCCCTACAATACATCTTATGTGTTCACCATGTCCTTTCACGCAGGTCCTTCAGTTGATGAATTTCCCAAAATAGCATTCCTCTATGTAGAAGACCTACTATTTTTAGAAAGCAAGATTTTGGTGGTTGGATTTCTATGAAACAAAGTTTTTGATTTGGGTTTTTGCTTCTTTTCCCACTGGTGAAATTTCGTGTTTACTTGATCAATAGTTGGTGAGATTTTAAAAATTCAATTTTTTTCATGAAAGCCACTCTAAACACGGAAGCCATTAATAGACCTTTAAAATTGTAGGTTTTTTTCTTCTTTCTATTTGCAATAAAAATTATAGTTTTATTGTGGGTTTTTTCCTCTTATTCGCAATAGGTGAAATTTCACTTTTCTCTAACTATCATTTTGATGGGAAATCGATCTTTTTCCTTTGTTGAGCCGAAAGGAAGATTTATTTACTATTAGTACTCCTTGCTGAAAATGGGAGGTCTATTATGGGTTTTTTAATGGTCTCTAAAAATGATGAACACATCAAAAAAAAAATCTTGATCAATGCTGACTTTGGTTTTCTAGATGTGTTTAAATTTTTGTTGTATGCAATAATGGTGTCTTTTGAAGAATTTCTTCACTTTTATCCTTTGTTCTTCATTCCTCTACCTCTTTTAATCAATCCCTTCTTTGAAACCTATGGTAAACCATGGATTTTATGGTTTGGTTTCTATGGTAGAGGTGGTTTGGAGAAAGTAATGGAATCTTGAGTGTTTTTGTAAATTTTCTTCCATTAGTGAGAAGCGGCGAGAAGTTAGAAAATTTTAAATTTTTTTAGGCTGGGGTTGGGAAATATTTTGTGTCCCTAATGTCCCTTAAGCATTAATTTGCATGAGGTACATCAATTTTCATGTGGCACCTCATCTTGACACTTGGTAGAGATCGAGACGGATGTCGATTTAGCTCCACTAGCTCCTCGGGGTTGAGAAAGTGCATTGGAGAGGGTCAGATGGGTGACTTGAAGAATATTAAGGGTTGGGTGTGTTTTTATGTCCCTCATGTCCCCTAGCACAAAGGGACATGAGATTCATCAATTTTCATAACGTGCCACAACTTAACACTTTTCACAAATCTGACGGTTGAGGGTTTGAGCTCCCGCAAGCACCTGGGGGCTAAATTGGTGATCTAGGGGGCTGTATGGGTGACCAAAGGACTTATAGTGTCTTAGAGAATTTTTATTCCACTCATGTACCTTTTATTAAGGGACTAAAGGGACATAAAATTACACCAAGCTACTGGAGTTGACATGTGTCCTCATCAAATTTTGACTAACTCTTGAACTCGTTCCTAAAGGGAAACTTTGAACGGAAATATCTCAAGTTATTGATGGAATTTTTTGGAAAAAAATTATATAATCTTGACTGAAAATGGATTTCTAAATCTAGTGGTGGGTGTATAAGGTCCTTATGGCTCCATTTAATCCCTAAAAATCAGATTTTTATACGTCATTGTACCCATTCCTAGAAAATATAGTTATAAACCTATTGCGCTAAGGTGTTGTGAAAAATATGATTTCACCATCTTGTAGGGATTGGAATTCCCTTTCTGAAGATGTATTTTTGGCTCATAACTACATTTAAATCTCCCACAATCAATTCCTAAAGCTCAGTGAACTCTTTTGACCCAATGCACTACTCAGGCCTGTGAACCCTATTTTTATCAAACTACCCCAACTTCTCCAAATCTTCTCGAACCTTCCAAAATCACTTCCATGATGTTTCTAGACCTTAAATTCACCTCCATGTCATATTTTTATCCTCCATTCCTCTTTGGGGGTGGCACCGATGCTTAGAAGGCCTAGGGGACTGAGTTAACAACATCTAGGAGGTCATGTGACTAATTGGATAGACTTGTGGTGCCTCTGTAGTCATTTTTACACCCACCAAAGAACAAGGGAATCCCATGCGTGTTGGCCTATCACCCAATGGAAGCCGGGTGCTCACTCGAGGCATGCGTGGGTGTCGAGTCTCTTTTTTTTATGTGAGTTAAATAGGAAACATCATCTATGATAGGAACTTAAAAAGAGTGAGTGGAAAGGAGACATAAATTTATCACGAAATTAGAATGAATTTTAGACAAATGCATTCATCCCAAACCAAATGGTACTTAACAAATCGTAGATAGGAACCGAAACAAAAAGGAAATGAATAAGGGTTTATATTTATTCCATAAAAATCATGAATCAGAATTGTAAGCTATACATATGGACCAGAATCATTAATAATCATATTCAATCAAGTTTGGTAATCTCATTACATTCATTGGACCCATTACAGACTACCATAGTTGTGTAGACCAAAGTCATACATCATAGCTAGATTTATACCCCTCAATTCTCAAGAGAAAATTTACAATCCCAACCCCTTATTACATTCTTTTCCTATATATCTCTACCCAACCCTATAGGGTTCCTTGCAGTATACCTACAAAGCTCCATCCCCTACCAATATATATATGGTTTATCCACACACCTTCTCCTCTGTGGGTGCTTGTATATATAATCCTCTTGAATCACCAACTTTCCTTTCTGTGGCTTCATATCCATCGCCAAGTGTCAAATGTGGTCCTCTATGGGGGCATGCTCATTTAGGATTGAGCTTTCCACTCCTTGAAATGATGGTCTTCTGGAAACTTCCATCATAGGGTATATTCCTTCATAAACCAACCTGTCACCAAGTGGCACCTTATCCACTTTGCATGCATAGTCGGGTCATGCTTTTCTCATGTTCTACCAAACGTGTCGAATATGGATAAGTATTGAAACCTTTGTTATTCCTTGCACACATGCCATTTTTTCTATTAAACCCTCCTAGAACCTTTTCCTACGCACTTTCTCCTTACGTTCCCTTTCTTAACTAGGCCTTGCGTGCCCATGCACCTTCTTGTAATTTTCAATAAATTAGGGTCCCAACATCAGACCACACTACACTTGTTCTCCTTATATGGGAACATGTCCTCAAATAATAAAGAAAGAGTGAAAAGAAATATGGAAATGAAGAATATGGGAATAATGAAAGAATAGGGGAAACTCCAACTACTGCTGCAAGAGGAGAGGGAAGTTCTTTCCTAGATCTGATTCTAATTTATCCCAAGTATCCACTTTGTTATTTGCTTGTTGATAAAGGTTGCCAACCAGGGCACTCACTTCATCAAAGCTTAGCCCTTCCCCTTGGGTACTCAATAATTCCACAATCTCCTCCAACTATTTTCCCAAATCCTCAAGTGTGTCCATTCTATGAGTAATCTAGGGATATAACTCTTTTAGTCGGTTCATAATTGATCTCTACAAGGTCTCGGTAGCCTCTAACTTTTATCAAACTCAACTAGAATTTTTTCATGCTCCACTCTATTCCCCTTATTTTAATCCCACAATACCTTGAGCTCCGCTCCATAGGTGGTGACCAAAATTCTTGCCACTCTATCTCTATCAGTGTAATTGTCATAGGCGGTCTCAATGACTTGGGAAACGATCTTCACATCTATGAGGACTTTCTTGTACTGCACCACAATGGCCACAACCTTCATCTTGTCCTCTTTTTCCTTGCGTGTCACTGCCTCCTCTGTAGACTCCAAGGCAAGAGGTCATCTTTCAATTTTGAGGACATGGGTCTAGTCCTCTAGGCATTCCAAGGTGGATCCATACTTATACATCTATGATCATCTTTGATTTTTGTAGACCTCAAGCACCCTTGATTTTTCTTCTTTTAATTCTCACCTTAGCTGAGCACTGACCAGTTCCTCATGTTTTAACTCCTTCGATCTCTTCTCTAGCTCCTCTTCCCTCTTCTCCAACTCTGCTTCTAGGAACTTCACTCTATCATTTCTCCCAAAAATCCTAGCTTCTACCTCAACTGAGACTTTATTCAGTGCGTTGCAGATTTTTTCATCAAATAGTTGTTGAGTGTTCACCAAGGGGTTGGTTCCTTTAGACTCCAACACTTCCATCAATTCCCCTTGGCTTACTTTGAATTCGGGCTCATCGAGGTGGGAGTCAAATGCCCATGAAATCATCTTCCTTGTCTGTGGGTAGGCACCTTCCACATCAAACGATGTCATGGCTAAGATTTGTTTTGTTGGAACAATGCTTTGGAAATGCGCATGTAACACCTTGTTTGGATCATCAATATAGTCCATTCTTGGTCTCTAGATCTTTGTGTGTCTTCCTCCTATGCGTGTGCCCTTAGGAATACATACCATCAAACTAGGGCCTCCTCTTGTGTTGCTGTGATCTTTTCCCACACTTTCTTCTTTATCTTCATTCATTACTAATTCAACATTATGCTCCAACTCTTGTACTACCAAGGCTTCAATGATTTTCTCTACTTCTTTTTTTATCGCCTCATTTATCTGCTCCTTCATGAGGCTTGGAGTCTGATTTTTCGTACTCACTTCTTTGCTTTCTCCCTTATTTGGGTGCCTTCCCCTCTTGGTTGTCATTTCTCTACATGAAGAGATAGTCATTTTTCTCTTCCTCACCTTTTTCCTCTGAATCATGCACCTCAAAAATTGGTGGCTCCTAGGATCCTTTAGGTTCATCTTCTTCATCATCCCTCTTACCTCTATAGGCCTCCAAGCTATTTGTTTCCTCCGAATCAACATCCTCCATCATCTTTTGTTTCTTCCTAAGTGGGGTTTTGGAGACTATGTGCAACAATTTCAAAATATTTTACATGACTTTGGTTCATTTCCATTTGAGTTCATTCCAGATTGTAGTGAAAATGACACTTCTACCACCCATTTGTGGCCATGATTCAGTGCAAACATGTAACCTTGAAAGAGTAAGTAAAATGAGGTCATGGTGGAGGATTTAAACAATGATGCTCAAGAGTATGAGGAGTATACATTTCTTGACACAACTCGTGGCTAGAAACTACTCAATAAAACACAAAAACAGTCTGGTTCAATAATCAAAGAAAGTTATGAGGCTATAGTAGAGAGTTTGGGTTGGTATAACTATATAGAGATTATACTCTTTCTTCTTCCTCCTCGGTGACTTCTCTTTTGTGATATGATTTTCTTGTTCGGTGCCTTCTCTCTTATTGGAGACCTCTTCTGCACATGTAAGTACTAGTCCTAGTGCTTGTCTCGTGGGGTGCTCACGTTGGTGTATCTTGGACACTTGGTGCCTTTTTCCCTCACACCTCTTCTCTTCCATTCTTTGTTGGGGTAGACTTCCTTTTTCCCACGGGGTCTTCGGGAATGGATACATCACATTCTAGGGATATGCCCTTCTCAAACTTTGGTCATATGTGTAGATATACCCTCACCGTAGTTCTTCTCGCTATTGGAAAAATCAAGGGATTTGTCATTTGAACTTTGTGGGAGACATACCTCTCCATGTACATGCACTTCTTGGGGTAAATTATTTGTCTACACAGATCCCTCGTGGTCATGATCCACCTTACTAAGGTTGAACCTTAGTCTTTTGGCCTCTATAAACCGGTTTACCACTGTTTAGAAATATAATTTTGTGAAAGAGAAGGGGAGTTTGCACCAGGGGCTCATAGTTTCATCTACCAGTTTGAATCTTCCAATGTAGCAGTGATGGTAAACTACAAATTTGGCTTCTCCATCAATAAGCATTGGTAGTTGTTCTGGTATCCTCCATTCCACCCCAAATGCATCCCTTAAGTGCTTATACCATTTCTCTAGGCATGCCTTGTGAGAAGCCGTCATGCTTTATCGCAAGTGTACTTTGCAAATCTTTTCATAGATGAGGGTCTTCCTCTGGATATTCCCAAAAAAACTTATCTATGCATTTGGCACTCCTATTTCTGAAAACACAATTTTCAAGAGGACATTGCCAAAAAGTATCTTGTCTCCTTCCTACGCGTTGTTGATAATTTCATCTGTGATGAAGGAAGACAAGTTGTAGATGGTGCCTTTTGATATTTTCCTACACATATTTAGCTTGAGGCCTTATTTACGTGCATCTAGCTTTCTTAGTCATTTAGCTTTGTCACCGGTGTGTGCGGCTATTCTCATGATAGGGTCTGGGATCTCTATGATATCAAAGTACCGTGACCCCTTCTTATAATCATATGTGGCAAAAATTGCTTTGATGGCTTCCTTGTCACTTAGGTCGTCATCTATACTCTCTCCTTCATAGATGAGGCCTACAAATTTTGAAATAAGCTAAGGATTTATGTGCATATTGCGCCCTACAAAGTAAAAATGATCCTCATGTACGCACGACATTAACCATTAATAGAGGCAATAAATTTTTCCAAAATAAGGCAACTCATAGAGTTCTAACAATCCCACCTTCTCCAACTTTACTTTTACCTCGTCATTATAGATAGGTAAACCCTCTATTTTCCTCTACTTTATCGAGCACAATAACTCTAGCACCATTTCCTTTTATGTTGTGTTTGTGTGATGGTTGTAATCGCTCATCGTCATTTTTCTTAAGTGGGACTCCCATTCCTTCCTGAGCAAAACCCCATTCGTGTCTCGTATCTCTACGTACCATTCTTCATTCATGCTTATGGGGGTTTCTAGTTGTTTTCCCTTGCCTTTTCCCTTTCCCTTCACTTCTTAGGTGATATAGTTGGTTTCTTAGGTGCCATGGTTTAGGTTATCTTAGCACTTCAACTTCTCTTACTTTCTCTTCTTTTCTACCCTTTCCAAGCTCATACCTCCAACTTGTGAAGAAACCCTTTTCAACCCGTTCCCAAGATGTCAAACCCTAACTAGAATAACCCCTTTCACAAGATGGTGCTTACGTGCATTTTTCTATGCCCATGAAATGCTTTCCTTATGGTTTGTAGAATAAATATAGTCACTCACACCTTAATTTCTTAATGTTTCTTCACATGATTAACTCTAGAAACCCTAGTCTTCAAGAGATCTTTTTTTATCGTATTTGCAATGTTAATAATGAAGTTCCCAACCTCCTATTTAGATTTCTCCCTTTTTTTATCATTAAATGCTAATTCATCTACCATCATACTTCAACACTTATTGTGGATTTTTCCACTAAGCCATACTCTAGCGCACCCACTCACGTGCCCAACCTTGCATGAATAATCGTACAAATTTCTTACGTGTAAACAATCTATCGATAGAATACTCTTCTACACATGTTACCAATCGAAGGTACTTCTTCCTCCCTTGTACGTGGAACCAATATGTAGTCTTAGCCTAACACCAACCATCCTCATTTATAGGGCCATTCAATCGAGCTTTCCAACTTAATCCTTCCTATTACTTTGCATCTTGCACTTTCTTTCACATTATTCCACCCCACACTAAAAGGATGTGCGAGTCCTCTACACATTCATAACCTTTAAAAATTAATGAGGTTACCGGTGCCCAAGGCACAACAAAAAATAACAACGAGAAAGGGAAACACAAGAAAATGAAAATGCATTAAAGGAAATCCTAAAATATTTGGCAATACTACCTTTTACAAACACCAAGAAGACTTATTTATAGTAGGGCTTCAACCTACTCCCATTGAAGTGTCTTGGTAATCTCATCCCATCCAGTGCTTATAACTGACACACTCCTGAATCAAGGATGTACAAGATGATGTAGGGACCCAACAATGGCCTTTTAACATCCCAAGATGGCGTAGAAACTTGGAATCATATAGTAACACCATCTACCAATCTCAAACTTTTTTTTCTTAATGTGACGATCATGCCATGCCTTTTGTTTATCTTTTTCATTCTTCTAGATTAACCTGGCAAGTGATCGTCTTTCATCTAATTGCATTAACTTGTCAATTCTTTCTTACAACACTTGTTCATCTGCTAAACCTCTTGTGCATGATATACGCGATGATGGTAACATGAATTCAAGCTGGTAGTAAATCCTCCACACCAAACACTAATTAAAACAATGTGGCCTTATTTAACCTCTTATAGGTTTTCACGTATGCCCAAAGAATGAACGATACTTTGTCATCTCAATATTGTCTACCAACGTCACAAATTTTTGGTTAGGGTATGAATTAGTATTTTGTTAAATGCCTTCACGGTTCCATTTTCTTGTGGATGGTAAGGGGTATTCTTATGATGAGCCACCATGAATACTACTAACAAAATCCTTATTGTCTCATTTAAGAAATGTGTACCCCTGTCACTAGTTAAACTCAAAGGGCACTCATACCTTGTAATAATATTTTCCCACAGAAACCTTGTTGCGGTAGAATTTGTATAATCCTTAGTAGGTGTTGCTTCTTCCCACCTTTTCAAGTAATTTTGTGCACGTGATTATATATGGTGACCAGTCCTATGCACACTGGTGCGATAGGGCTTACAAAGTCTATAGCCCACTTTTTGAATGGTTAAGCCTTTGGGAATAGGGCACAAAGGCATTTCATCTCTTTGCCTTTGGTTGTCTAATGCACCGATAATGGTCACACACCTTGCAATACTCCTTGTAGTCTGGATACAGGGTCTCCCACCAAAATCCAACCATCAATATCTTACATGTAGTGATGTCACCTATATAGTGTCCACCTACACTTCCTCCATGCACCTCTTCTATGATGGATAGACACTCATGTTCTAGCATACACCGGTGCAGAATTCCATCACGTCCTAATTTGTATAAATCCCCACTAATCAACATGTAGGGCTTGACACACATAGCTAACTTATTTTTATCCAATGCCTTCATTCCTTCCGGTGTTACACCTGTCTTGAGAAATACTGCAATATCTTCTAAGTCTAAGGGTGCGTGCCACAACCTAAATAGTTTTGCATCGGCATGGTATCCTCAATTCTTTGTGCATCCTCCCCTGAATCAATTCTAGACAAATGATCAGGTCCAGAATTACTTTTTCCTGGTTTGACAACCACCATGAACTTGAATTCTTGGAACAATAGTACCCACCGACATATGCACCCTTGTAGAATGGGATTGTTCACTAAATATTTCAATTCCATATGGTCAGTGTAAAATATAAAAGGGGTTTCCAATAGATATTTTCTGAACTTGTGAAGCATGTAGATCATTGACAATGCCTCGCACTTAGTTGTAGTATAATTTTACTCCATTGGTGTCAACTTCCTACTTGCAAAGCACAAAGGATGATCAACAATCCCTTCACCAGGCTGTGTAAGTATTGCTCTAATGGTGGTTACTAAGGCATCCACATGAACATGGAAGGGATTATCCCAAGAGAGAAATCATAGTATGGGTGCGGTGATAAGCCTATCCTTTAAAGTGTCAAATGCCTTCTGTTGTGCCTCTCCACAAAGGAAGGCACTCTTGTGTTTAAGTAACTATTCTAAAGGCATGCTTATCTTATTGTATCCCTTGATGAACTTCTTGTAGTAACCTATGTGTCCAAGGGATCCACGCATTGCGCTTTGACTAGTAGGCTCCCCCAATCTCAAAATTACTACAACCTTGGCAGGATCTACTAACAAGCCTTCTTTATATATGATATGTCCCAACAAGTTTCCAAATGGGGTAGGAAAGACACACTTCTTAATGTTGAGGTATATCCTTAATTGTCAACACCTTTCAAACATCAACCTTAAGTTTTCACAATGGTCCTTCACTAACCCATATAATGTCTAATCATCTAGGTAAACTTGAAGAAATATATGGATGAAATCCTAAAAAAATTTCACCACAATGTGCAAGAACACACAAAGAGGCACATTCTTCAATCCAAAAGGCATGACTGTATAGGCAAAAATTCCCCATTCAATGGAAAAATTCATTTTCCTCTGGTCCTCTTTTGCAATCCTTACCTGGTGATAGCCCAAGAATCCATCTCGTGAAAGAGTAGACCTCACATCCTACCACTCCCTCTAAGATTTATTCAAGTAAATGGGGTTGGGAAAGGATCAATGACACATACTACATTCAAGTCCTTGTAATCAACACAGATCCTTATCCTCCCATCCTTCTTAATACTAATCACCATTAGACTTATCCATTCTAACTCTTCCATAACCTCAATGATACCTAATGCTATCATTTTGTCTATTTCCTCCTTGACCTTAATGCACAAATTGGGATTCATTTGGTATGGTCTCTTCCTGATTGGGTGCACACCCTCCTTCATCTTTATCCTCATCTCCCCCAAGGAATGGTGGATGCCTTTAAGCTAATGGTATCCACGTGGGAACAAATCTTGGAATTCATGTAATAGATCAATGATTTTAGAGGCTTATTTCTCTAACCAATAGTCTCCACTGATAGCCTCTTTGGGTTTTACTTATGAGCCGATTTTAATCTTTTTCATTTTTAAAGTTTCATGATAGGTGTGCACCCATTCATCAACATTATCTATGACTTTGCACGTCCCTAAAAAATGGTTAACATATAAGCTTTCCACCTCTTCCCCATCAATAACATACACCATCTTCCCTTTTTCTTTTTCCATACATCCATGCTCAAGTTGTATCTCTTCTATTTCTTCTTCTTCAAAGTGTGCCTCTAGGCTAGGTTCACCTAGTAATTCCTGTATTATGTCCTCCATCATAGCACTATATCTTGTTGTAAGGCACTTGAAAACCTACAATGCCTTATTTATCGATGGCTTTGTACTACGATACTCAAATTTTTGAATGATATTAGCCATCAATTCGTGCCAATTACTAGTTTTATGATGCATCTCTAAGTGGATATAACACATGCATGCACAATATTTGTGGTGGAGTACAACTTGTGAACCCATAATGAAGGTGGCAATGCTTCGTGCTCCCCATCTAGGTTGTCTTAAATGCTTGGATATGGAAGGAAGCGGTCTCTTTACCATGGTTTTATTTTATAGCCACAGTCCATTGTGCCTTCAAAACCTTACAGATAAGGAAATTCTCACCTCACGTCATACCAAGAGGTTCTCCCGATGTGTTTACCACAAGCACGCAACATTTATGAGTAGGTTATAATTGAGCATTTCTCTTCTTTCATTTTCATTTCTCTAATGGGCCTCCATTTCTCATAAGAAATCTTCTGGATTATCCCCTCCTAAGTAACTTGGTAGTTTTCCTCCTCCTAAGCACCGAACCGTACATGCTTTTACCTTTCTTACTAATCCTCTTAAATGTTGTCTGATCAACTCATAGGTCCCATGCAACCAATTATCGCATGTTATATTGGTAGTGTCACTTATGGACTAAGCATCCTCAAAATGGATAACTCCCTCTGTAGGATGAATTATCTCAGGATCCCTGATTGAGCACACATATATTCTATCAAGGACTTCTTCCCCCAAGGGTTCTATAGGGTGTTGATTTCCCATCAGCTAGGGGTATAATGACCTATTCCTCCTTATTTTCAAAGCTTATGTATCCCTTATTGAACCATAGGTCAGAATTATTCTTGTAACACCATAGGTTCCCAAGTAATGTCAAAAATTTTCTACCTCGGTGAGCACCAAGACCTCAAAGTCTATTATAGAAACTTGGCCCCTTGAATGGTGATAGCCACATCTTTTAAGACACTGATGGGCATTGCCTTTGTATTTTTTTCTATATACATCACATTCAAAGATGGCTATAATGCAAGTCTTCCCATTTGATGTCATTCATCTAAGGTGAGAACATTGACCTCTTCTCTGTGTAAATTATTTTTTAAAATTTTTTAATTATGTTAGGAAGGCATTTTTCAACATGATGTAGTCTACCACCATCGATGGGGTCATATTTACTATACTATTTATGTGTACACCCTTGCAACATTGTTGCAAATTGGTGCCTTAGTTCGGGGTTATGATCCCCTTCGCATGTCATAGCAACTCACACTTGTGAACATGCTCTGCAGCATCCTCTATGCCTTGGTAGTCTGGCAAGTGTAAAGACATCTAAAATATTACCTGAGGGGGTGGCTGAGGCCCCTATCTTCCCGTGACTAGGTCCTTGGTTTCCTTCGGTGTTTCCTCTACCAGATCCACTAGATCCACCAGGTCTTGTGCCTCCCAATCCACCAGTTCCACCTCCAGACCCTCATGTGGCCAATAATGGGCCTGGCTCGGCGCCGCACCTACTATCCCCAATGTCCCACTTTGAACCGCATGCAAATGGTCTACAATATTTTTCCACTACCAGATGTATGCCCCGTGCGAGGCCCACGACATGTTACCCAAACCTTGTGTATTTACACCTTGTCCAAAAATTCCTCCAAACACTGGAATAGAGTGTGTATCCATAAAAGTCCCAAATGATAAATTATATCTGATAAATTATATCTCCGGGTATAGATCACTCACCTCCACTGATACCAATTGGGTTAATAATACTTCTCCCTTGATCTAGAAAACCAAGCACCAAGATTTGGTCACTAGGTGGTTTGGATGCACACCAATGACTCTTCTCTCTCTACACGATGAACTCTCATTAGAAGCCGAAGGGGTCTCTCTCACGTGCTTACCAAGATGGAGTAACATTGTTTGGACTACTCGGGTTCCATGTCCTCTACATGAACCTCAACTCCTTCTTGTAGTGTATGCCTCTATATATTTAGTCTGGGATGAATGCATTTGTCTAGAAGTCGTTCCGATTTCTATGATAAATGTATTTCTCATTTCCACTCACTCTATTTAAGTTCCTATCATAGATGAACCAAAACAAAATGGAAATGCATAAGGATTTATATTTATTCCATAAACATTCATGAATCAGAACTATAAGCTATACATATGGACCAAAATCATTAATAATCATATTCAATTAAGTTTGGTAACCTCATTGCATGCATTAGATCCATTACAGACTACCTATGTTGAGAGATTACGGTTGTGTAGATTGAAGTCATACATCATAGATGGATTTATACCCCTCAGTTCTCAAGATAAAATTTACAATCCCAACCCCTTATTACATTATTTTCCTATAGATCTCTACTCAACCCTACAGGGTTCCTTGCATTATGCTTGTAGAGCTTCGTCCCCTACCAATCTATATTTGGTTTATCCACACACCTTCTCCTCTGGGCGCTTATATATATAGGCCTCTTGAATCACCAAATTTCCTTTATGTGGCTTCAGATCTATCGCCAAGTGTCAAATGTGGTCCTCCATGGGGGCATTCTCCTTCAAGATCGAGCTTTCCACTCCTTGTAATGACGATCTTCTGGAAACTTCCATCACAAGGTATATTCCTTCTTAAGCCAACCTATCGCCAGGCTGACACCTTATCCATTCCACATGCACAGTCGGGTCATGCTTTTCTCATGTTCTACCTAATGTGTCAAATATGGCTAAGTCTTTAAACCTTTTTCTACCTTGCACACACGCCATTTTTTCTATTAAACCCTCCTAGAACCATGTCCTACGTGCTTTCTCCTTGCACACCCTTTCTTAACTACGCCTTGTGCACCCACGTGCCTTCTTATACTTAGCCAATAAATTAGGGTCCTAACAGCCTTTGAAGATAAAAACTTTGGAGTTTCAACATAGGGGCATTGTTGTCATGCTAGAAAATTGTCAATTTCCCCATTGCGCATTTGCGTGACAACACTTATATAGTATAAAATGTAATTCATAGTGTAATTTTTAAATCCAAAATTTCATGGAAAATGGAAACACATTTGAACTAATTTTTCTTAAGCATGACATAAAATTTATGTATTAAACAACATCAAAGTCTAAATTACTAAACAATGCCATAACATCAAATAAGTTTTAATTGAACAATAACATGTGTAGGACTGAAAACAACTTCATTATAATTTTTTTCTCTCTTGTTGAATGTCTTTGAAATATCTTATTTCTACTCTTCCTTTGATTCTACCATATCATATTACTTTGATTCATGATCCAATTCTATCATTACACTAGGTTTCGATTGTTCATTGGTAACTTGAAGTGTCGTTGAATGTGTAGAGGTTTCTCTAACATCCGTATGTCTCACAATTTTGGCTCGACAGAAAACTAAAATTGTGTGAACCATGTAAATGTGTTTGAGAAGTCAAGGAATAGAGCCCCAATTCCACATTTTCTAAATGTGGCATCTTTATAAAATTGGTAATCTAGGTATTTGGTGTAATATCAAATGTTTACTAAACAATATTTTGGTTTCCTATCGATTCAAAAGTAATTTATTCCTTCAACTTCATCATTTTTTTCTTATTATCCTAAAATTTCAATTAACTTTTTAAATAATATATGAAGCTTCTCATTTGTATCATTTAGGAATTAACACTAATATTAACTTGGTTTATAAAATCAATTTGACTTTTAACCTTGGCCATTAATTCATTATTAATTGAATTCATTCAACATTAGTTTTTTTAAAATCAAGTTTCTCCTACTCAACTTTATCCATAATGTCATGAAAAAATATACTATATTTTTTATATGATTTGACGTCCATATACAAATCCTTGATGCTAAAAATGAGTTCTTTAAACTTTGTTTGTAACTTAGTTGATTAGGTATGCGGGGATAATTTTAGCGCGAATATTCGTAATATGGCGAAAATTTCATTTTAGGAAAATTTGAAAAGGCGAATTATTCGGAGTGGGTCGGTGTCTGTTCGCCTAAAATATAAAGTATATTTTTTTGGGGTCGGCCGCCTTCATTTGAAAACATCTCCTATAAAAACCTATTTGATTCGTACGGGTAGTATACCTCAAGTAGCTTACCAAATTACCAATCTTGAAATTTGAACTCGCATACCCTTTGCACTTTGAGAGATTCGTATTCATTATCCTGTGATTGTTGAGCGCGACAAATGCATTATTGTTGCGCGACAAGAGATCTTGACGCGACTTGGGCTAAGGCTTGATGCGCGAGAGGAAGGCTTGACGCGACGACGAGAGAAGGAAGTTAGCGGCGCAGCGCGAGAGGAAGGCTCGCGCGCGCGAGAGGAAGGCCGGCGCTTGCGAGAAGAGGAAGGCTTGGCCGCGCGGCGTGTGATGAAGGCTTGCGCGCGATAGAAGCGTGACATTGACGCGCGACATCGGCGGTTCACGCGCGCAAGACCTCTCTGACAGAGTCGCTTCTTGGTTCTTTTCTTTGGCTACGACTCTTTTGAGAATAATGGAAGGTGCCACCTCAAAGAATACGAATAACCTAAAAGTAAGTAAGAAATCTCGAAATCACTCTTCAAGTATTTTGGAAACTCTGTGGATACGAGATAATGTAAATACCAATCATATAGATGCCACCAAAAAGAATCGAGAATCGGCTGTGTGGAAGGCATTATTGAGGTGGACATGCATTGCCGCATGATATCACGGTCAAACAAATGAAACCTACGATAATATGCGAGATCTTGAAGATATTGTTCTGTTGGGGTGCGACGAAGTGCGGCTAGATATCACGAATCAAACACCGAGCAAAATGGAAGGCAGAAATCAATATCAAACTCTAGTCAAGAAAGAGGAAACCGAGGTGATTGCGATATTGCTCAAAATTCGACTCAAAAAAGTAAAGCATTGAAAACAAACAAGAATATGTGGACCATTGGCAGGACATACAAGTTTGATTGGGCAGCTAAATTTCCATTTATTGAACCTGTACAATCATCAAATTCTGAAGAAATCCCATGTGAATGTACATGTACAATATGTACGTGGAAATTGGGAAAGCAACAAAAAATGCAAGCTGAAAGTTTGGACAATAGAAAAACATTGTGGAAAACAATATTTAAGCAGAATAACGAGGCGGATGGCCAGAAAATCAAAACACATAGGTGGAAAACTGAAAAGGAGTGCATGCATGTCAGATACGCAGCGGAATATGAGGCAGAGCAGAAAAAACACAGACATCTGTTGGAAAAGGGAGGAACAATCACATCACATATTGGTAAGATGAAAGAAACAAATCTACATGCAAAATTCATACAATTCTCTACTCTTTTTCAAATACTTAAAAAAGGAAGGGCGATGTCAGATTTCCTTGATTTCAAAGTTTTGTATCAATTTAACGGAATGCTGAATGTACCTCAGTCTCATTGGTCTGAGAGTAGTGGATGGGAAATGGCAAAATGCCTCTCGATGATAGAGAAGGAAGATTTGAAAGAGAATGTAAAAAAAGCAAACTTTATCTCTGTTTGATTGATGAAGTGACAGCGATCGACAACACCGCATGGGTATGTATCCACATCTATACATTAGAAAATCATATAAGGACACCTCATACATTGGGTGTTATGAAAATGGTTGAAAAGCTGCAATGCTGAAAACCTATACAAAATAGTTGTTTCTCATTTGAAAGATGTTCTGGTATGTGATTATGAAATTGCTACGAAGTTGGTATGTGTTGGAGCGAGATGGTGCATCGTCATGCGGGGTCACGACAAGGGCTCTGTGTTAGATTACAAACAACGGTGGCCCCATATATGCTACCAATTCACTGCATGGCTCACGAGAATGAATTTAGCGTATAAAATGGTAAGCAACCATGAAAATGTTGCTAAATTAGAAGACATAATAAGAGAACTCCATGCCTATATGTCGAAAGCAGCCCAAAAGCGTTTTACGGAGTTCCAAAATTTGCAATTGGAATTACGGATGGCAAAAAACTTGAAGGATGTGGAGACTAGATGGATCTCTTTGTATGAACCGCATGCGAGTTCGTGAGGAGTATCCTTCATTGGTTGGTTTCATGCACAAATACCGTCATGAAGTTGATAGGCAAGGGACTGTTGTTCGCTTAAGCGATTTGGAGACTTTGCTTACATTGCTTGGTATTCTTCAATGTTAAAGGAGATCAATACACTGATGAAGCATGCACAGGGCAGATTGATCTATATTGTGGATTTTATAAGGATGAGGAAAATGGTATGTCAAAGTCTTGATATATTGTATTGTTCGCAGGATAGTTTTGATGCACCTGTTTTTAAAAATTGGAGAGATTTATTAGATCTTAAAAATCCTAACACCTATTTGAGATTTAATATTCACGATCACCTATGCATCTCTGTTAATGGGAAGGAAATACCTATGCACATTTTGCAAAGACGTCAAGATATTACAGGTTCGGAGCGAGAAGATGTTCCTGTAACACGTAATTTGTTTGAGTCTGTGATAGTTGAAACCAGAATAAAGCTTAAAAAAATTTCAGAAACCTTGTCGTCAGAAATTAGGGAACGTTTCTGTAAAGATAAAATTCTGGAAGCCATGGGTGTGATGAATCCAATTTTGGAATACGAGAAGGTGGCGTCTGGAGACTTTGTCGAGTAAGCATTTCCATAAATCAATGGGTACAATAATGGAACAATTTACTAAGGCGTCGAGCTCAAGGGAGTACGGAAATCAAAGGTATCTTGAATGCCGATTTATTAAAGTTTGATCAACCAATTTTGCAACAACAATGAGGAACCAATATAAGAATTTAGATCAACCTTCCGAAAGTGGTGCTATTACTGAGGCTATGGAGAGGAATCTATCAAAGTTCTATCTTACAAGAAGATATCGGTGAGTATTTCGAGACTATATGAATTATGCCGGACAATGATTTTGGGGTGCTGTGGAGGATGAAAGAGTTTTCGGTGCATTGTCATTTATAAAATCAAAGCGAAACGAGGTTGGATAAAAATCGGAAAGTTGCATGAGGTGTTACGTTTCACGATACTCCCTCGAAACCTTTCCGTTTGTGAGCAATTGCGCCTTTGGAATTCCCTTTGCGAAAGAAGAGGTGTAAATAATACAGCTACAAGTACAAATATACCCAACCTTGAGAGTGTAATTGGCTCTTCGTCACATTCTCGAGAAGACAACATCGACTTTGTGATTAGCTATTGATAATGGATTGTTTCAACTTTAAGTAGGTATCTTCTTTATCTATCTTTTATCTTTATCATTTAAGATGTTACAGGTCTATATACTAAAAATATCAGGCGATTCACCCATCTATCTACTAATCCATTTCACGTGTTGGATTCTTTTAAATCACAGATCTAGCTCATTACCAATGGCAGTGATGATTTCAACTTTAAGCAAGTATCTTTTTCCCCTTAACCTTGAGAGTGTAGTTGGCTCTTCGTCACATTCTACAGAAGACAACATCGACTTTGATGAAGCTACTGATAATGGATTGTTTCAACTTTAAGTAGGTATCTTCTTTATCTATCTTTTATCTTTATCATTAAAGATGTTACAGGTCTATATACTAAAAATGTCAGGCAATTCACCCATCTATCTACTAATCCATTTCTCGTGTTGGATTTTTTTAAAACAAAGATCTATATTGTTACCAGTGGCAGTGATGATTTCAACTTTAGCAGGTATCTTTTCCCTTAATCTTATTGTTTGTTACTTATTCATTTTTCAACTCTGGTTATAATTAAAAATGTTACAGGTGTATGTATTTACATTTAGTTAAATACAAAATTTTTATTTTTTGAAAACGTGGGTTGACATCCGTCCGAGGAAGTTTTTACTTCTCGGGAGTGACAACGTCAGGCAACTCACCCATCTATCTACTAATCAATTTTTTGTGTTGAATTTTTTAAGACAAAGATCTAGCACATTACCGTTGATGATTTCAATTTTAAATAGGTATCTTCTTCAACATAATATTTATATTTACTTGACCTTTAAAGATATTGTTGGTCTATATATTTAAAGATGTTGCTGGCACTTCTCAGGACTGACAATGTCAAGCAACTCACCCCTCCATCTACAATGTCATGTGAAACAAAGATCTAGCACGTTACCCTTGATGATTTCACAGCAATCTAATACGCAAGAGGTAAGCTAAATCCTAGCATATTTGCAATTATGTTTAATTTCTTACGGTGATGATTCTTTCTTGATTTCTTAGAATTATATTTTATTTATTTTTAATATATTTTATCTTCCGTAGACCAAGGATTTTTTTCTATTTACTATCTCTTTATTCTCCATTTGTTGGTGAGTGGTAGCTTCCCAAAAATAGATATTCTGCCACACGATAGGATAAGGATACCTAAAATAACAAAAATTAAATTGGAAAGTGATGTCGAAACATGTCACAATACTACCAAATTCAATATTCACATTTCCCTGATTCAAACCACAAGAGCCTTGGCTGAGTCACCCTCCGTTAATATTAAAGTACATTGATCAGAATTCTTCCCTCCTGCTTGATTTGCATCAAGTTTGGGAACATCAATTAATTTCCCCTTCTTGGTTCCATCAGTTTTCTTAAGATCTTTTTTTTGTTTAAACTTTTCCACTGCACTCCTCAGGTCAAACAAAGTTACAAAGCTCATCTTAGATAACCTGACCATACACCATGAATCTTCTTGTACTGGAAGAGACTGTTTCCAATTACCACTTATACCACTTTTAGAGAATTTTCATCACCTGACTAGGACCGAGTCAGCTTGAAGCACCTTGTGAGTAACTTGCATTTGATTGAGCTTTACCAACTAGATAACAGGATGATTGCTAGACCTTAGCATCATTGACTTGGCTATCTTTATTTTAGGACTCGATAAAGGTCATTCATAAAATCCAAACACACTTTGAAGTCCTCAACACGTTGAAAAATCATAGTACAACAGAGATTCTTAACCTATCAACCTTAAGTCTACTTTCATAGACAGTATAACCCCACAGATACAATTAAAGTCCACGACATAATTTTAAAGATAATTAAAGTCCCACAAGATATTCAGGCACTAAATTTTAGATTATACACATTAAATCGATCATCGTATTTCATCATCATCTATCATTGATTATCAATTGTCATCATTCATCATCTACGTCCACATACTATTCATGACAATGCAAGTAAACAAGAAACATACATATAATTCATGATAATCACCATCTAATCACCATATAATTAAATTCAAATAGCATAGTACAAACTCAATAGTTGAAGTTTTCAAATTCAATATTAAAAGTTTAGTCAATAATAAAAGTTTCTAATTTTCACAACCATCTAATGTAATCAAAATTTAAGATTGTATATAATTAAATTCAAATACCATACTCAATATTAGAAGTTTTCAAACTCAATATTTATAGTTTCCCCAATAATAATAAAAGTTTCTAGTTTTCAACCCTCTTTTTCTTTATCCAGTTGTACAACTCTGCTCCCTTCCCCAACGGCTTCTTCCACTATGGTTGTAACCCTTTCCCCAACAGCAGAAATAACCCCTGAACTTATAAGATCTTCTGCAGCACTGTCCAGATTTTTTATAATTCTTTCTTCTTGATTTGTTGCATCTCCATGAGACAGCAAATTTGGATCAGCAACTGCTTTGGCTTTGAACAAGATGTCAGGGTCGAGACCGTGCTCTTTAATGATCCGCTTTAGTGTATTGTTTTGTTTGTTAACCAAAACAATATTTTGCTTCAAATTTTTTGCTGCGGATAAGCTGTTCTTTGCTGTTTCCAAGTGAACTTGCAAAACCTTCGCCTGACTCTTCAAATTTTCATATTTCAACTGCACAAAAAGAGTAACGTCAATTCAAAGTATTAATGTAAATTCAAAATTTCAAATTAACAAAAATGATTGTTAGAATGTAATAGTACTTACAACCGCTCTATCTCTTTCGGCATTTGCGATTGATACCAAATCCTTGTCCTTTGACCATTTGTTAAAATATGCCTGGGCCTCGGCACTAATATTTTCCAATCTGTTTAGTGCTTTATCTAAAATGCCATCTTTATAGTCGTTGTTAAAAGTGACAGTCCCACATTTTACTTGGGTAAGTAGGGAATCCATCTTTGCAGGTTGATTCTCTGATTTGCAGCGTATAAACTATCCCTTTGCCAATAATTTTCATAACGACTAATAATCTCATTGATAAGAATTTTAGCCCTTTTTTCCCATTCTATAAGCTGTTGCATTTGAGGAATTATAAACTCACTGACATGGGATTGACAATCATTACCAATTAGGTTCTCCAAAGGAAAATGTGGAAACTCTTCACTTTCGAATCGATGCGAGAAGATCTTCTTTGGAGAAGAGTGGGGGCTTTCACCATGACCAAGATCAACCGCTCCTTGTTTTGTCTTTGGGTGGGCTGATCCTCTGTTGTTGAAAAATAAATCAAGATTTAGATAAATAAATTTGAAAATCTGAATATTTAGATTTAGATAAATCGAATGTAATTAAAAATTGTAAAGAATATTAAAATTGAAATTTGAAGATGAAGTATACCTGCCGGCCTTGAATCATCTCATGGTATCGAAAAAACCGGTTGGGTCATTCTATCAATGCCCAAATAATCTTCATCTAAATTTATATTGTTCAAAACAGATATGCCCGTTGCACTGGGCAAGCCACCAAGTGAGAGAGATGGAATTCGAAACGAGGAGTCAAGGTTCAGTGTCCCACTAGGGGCCGGAGCAAAAGGCATTCGTTTACCAATGGTCTTTTTCACTGTTCCTCTGGTTGGCATTTTAAAAATTAATGGTTGAGTGGGTGTCGGTGCCGTGGCTTGCTCATGACTGACATGTGCTGAAAAGTACAAGAAAAAATTAAAAATATTAAAACATTTCATAAACTAAAAACTACGAAATTAAACGTTCTATACAAAAATTGTACCTTGTTGTCGAGGGGTTGTTTTTTTCGGTGCTACGGGTGGCCTTGTAGGAGTTGTACTCAGTGGCTGTTCTGAAGATATCAATGCATGGGACTGTATTGAGTGAGTTGGGGAAGAAGGTTCCATAGTCCCTGCTATTCATCAATATTAAGTGTTGTCAATTCAGTTTGATAAAATTTAAATTGAAAAATAAATCTGCAACTTTGGAATTTGTAATTAATATATGAGAATGTATTACTTCTCTGGCGTTTAACGAGTTCAAATTGTTGAGGGTCTGGAGAGGAGTGAGCTTCCATTTCGGAATGGGAGTCCCCCGAAGCCTCCGCGTGTAGTTGGCCTCTTCCTCTCGACATCTTTTTTTTTTTGGGAATGGCTTCAAGATATCTTCTCTGCAAAACATTAAAATTTAAGTTTTAATAACTTCGCACTGTAATGAAGAAAATTGTAATACAATTTACAAACTAAAAAGTTTATACCTGTTGTTCTGCAAATGGAATTGAGAATTTCATCAAAGCCTCATCAGAGCAAGTAGGAATTTCTTTAGCTTTTAAATTTAAAAGTGCCTCATAGTAGAAGCCGAGGAGATAGTTGGTTGAATAAATGAAAGGTTTTTCTGACATTTTCGAATTTGATATGTCAGCTCTAATTTTTTTTGATATAAATGTGCACCAATCGAATTGTTGTTTTGAGATAGTGGCACAAATGTATGCAATGGCCCAATTTGGGATATCTGTTTGCGACCCCGCATAACATGATTACGCTTGAAAAAATGCAATAAGTGCAGCAAGAAAGTGGTGTGCAATTGATTTGTGTATCTACACCACGCCCTGGATTTATTGACATGGGCTGCAAATGCTAAACAAGTGAAAATTAGCATCAATTTATAACAAAGAAATCAGTGTATCGGAATAAAAATGCAGAATAAAAAGCAGAATAAAAAAAGAATAAAAACGAGAATAAATTACTTACAATCAACATGGAAACCGTACTTTGATTGAGAAATTTCTTTTTTTCTTCCACAGTGTTGCTTTGGTTGTAACATTTGGTAAGTTTCGATAGGAAGGCGGTAAACCGATGTATGTCATTCGGATCGATAGAGAATTGGAACATGTGGCCATCGTTCAGAGTCACATAAAATATACCGTCCTCTGAATTGTAGCATGACAGAAGGTAATTCAAAATATCGGGATCTGTTTCGAAATGGGGCATATTAACTAACCCGGTAAATCCACACTCTTCTATTATACCTTGATATTCTGGAGACATCCTTAAAGCCGTATGGATGTGAGGGCATAAGGGATTCCTGTAGGTTATCTTGGAAATCGATTGACTTGGATTCTCTTCATTTTCTTGCTGAACTTGCAATTGGGAGGCATGTGAAGTCGACATTGTAGCTGAAATTGCGTCTTTGAAGAAGATTTCGACCTGCAAAAATTCAAGAATAGGAAAACGTAAACGAGAAAATGAGCGGAATAAGGGTATTTATAACCTAGATATAGGCGTCACTGCCCCTATTGACGCGCGTCATTTGCTTCAAATGACGCGCGTCAATAGGAAGCAGTGTCGTGCGTCATTTGATTATAGTGTCGCGCGTCAATAGATTGCTTTGGCGCGCGTCAATAGGTTGCTATGTCGTGCGTCATTTCTTCATAGTGTCGCGCGTCAATTGGTTATAGTGTCGCGCGTCATTTGTCTAGAGTGTCGCGCGTCATTTGATTACAGTGTCGCGCGTCATTTGATTACAATGTCGCGCGTCAATTGTTTACAATGTCGCGCGTCAATTGTTTACAATGTCGCGCGTCATTTGTTTACAATGTCGCGCGTCATTTGTTTACAATGTCGCGCGTCATTTGTTTACAATGTCGCGCGTCATTTGTTTACAATGTCGCGCGTCATTTTGTGACTGTGTCGCGCGTCATTTGTTTACAATGTCGCGCGTCATTACGATCTAGTGTCGCTCCAGTGTCGCACGTCATTAGGAGCTATTGTCGCGCCTGTGACGTGCGTCTTTAAGGATTCTGATTTAGCCTTGAAAACCAGCGAAAATTTTGTTTTTAATACTGTCAAATTCGCCTTTCGCTGAAAGTGGTTACGGGGATATTCGCCAGGTATTTTCCACCTTCAATTTTATAGGGGTGTCTTAAAATGAACCACGATTCGATCACCATCATGTCTTATAGAAGGAATATTTAATACACATTGATTTAGCATTCCCAACCTCTCACATCTATCATTTAAATTTTTACTCTTTCTAAACCCCCTTGATAAGAAACACCGATAAAATCATTTATTTTTTAGATTTTTACCTTCCCCAAGATCAAATTTGGAAAGGGAAAGTTTCAACTTCAATGAAGAATCAAAATTTTCTTCTACATATTTTTTCACTAATTTGGGACTAGAAACATTAGTGGTGTCTATATTTAAATTTAAAATAGGTATCATCTCTGTGGAAGACCTCTTGGAATTATTAGTAGGCCTCATTGGTTGCTCCAATTATTGAAATTGAATGTTAGCTAGTACTATATGATTGTTAGCATGTTTCCCATTTGTATTAGAAATACTTTCCTATGTTTTTAGCAAATAATTTTTCATTTTATTTGTGTGCATTATTTGTCAAAATATTCAATTAAGGAGTGTTGATGAGAAAAAAATTGGTTAGAGAAATTGGTGGGTTTTCACCAATACCTTGGGACTTAATTCCCTCTACTTGAATGGTGCAACTCCATTTATTATGCATGAATGAAAATCAAATATGTGGTTGACCTAGAGTTTGAGTATCCATAGGGACACTCCACTAAACATGCGGTAAATGATTTATGAGTAGTTTGGAAAAGCAAGTGGAAAAATAGGAGGCGATTAATATCATAGGTAGAAAATTAGATGCCTACAAAGATTAATCAGAGCATATCATCACACATAATTAGATATAAAACAACTTTGTTAAGTTAACACCAAGACAAGATGAAATTATGAACACAAAGTCTCATTAATTCCCTCATCAAGAAAAGAAAGAAAATCCTTTCTTCTTCATTGATACTTTAGCAAAAGCTGTACATTGAGGGGAATAGAAGAACATATGAGGAGAATAATAAAGAAAATTCATTATCTATTTTACTTTTCATAAGTAATTATATACTCTTGAGAATTAAAAATTGATAACATGTTGTCATGCAAATGTGCAAATGGGTGCAAAATGGCAATTTTTGAGCACAACAACTATACCCGATGCTGAAATTTTCATGTCTTATCATTCTCGAGACACCCCAAGTCTGTCCATTCATTCCAATAAATTATTGATTGGTGCTAATTAATTCCCCTAGGTGATTTAGGAAAGTCAAATCAACCCCCCTAGGTGATTTTAGGAATCCATCAAAAGATCTTTATCTTACGCGGTATGGGAAAGGGCTATTCTTGGCCATCCTAGGACTGGATCAACCCTCCTAGAGCGAGAACAAATAGGAAAAATTAAATGTGGAGGTGAATTGAAAACCTTATAATATCATGGAAATTATTTTGGAGGGTTTGGGAATTTTTAAAGACTTGAATCGGTTTGAGTGAAAACAGGGTTTATAGGCCTAGGTAGTACACGGGCCTAAAACAACTATTGGGCTTGAAGAAGAGATCTTTGGGAGCTTTGGATGGAGTTAGAAGTAAAAAAACATCTCCAGAAACAAGATTAAAATACCTACATGATAGTGGAATCATATTTTCACAACACCTTAGCGCATAGGATTTTCACACGGTTTTTATCGGGCATAAGTGGAGTCTCAAATCACAAATCTGATTTTTTAGGGATCATATGGATTAATAAAGACATTAGAACCCCACCATTGGATTAAAAATTATATTTAAAGTTAGGATCATATATAATTTGACAAATAAATTCCACCGGGAGCTCAAGTTATCATCATTCCAAGTTACCGTCTCAAAGGCAGTTCAGGACTTGGTCATTTTTTGGGAGGACACGTGTCAGCACAAGGAGTCTGGCGAGATTTCATGTCCCCAACGTCCCTGAGGTATGGTACACCAACCCTTGAAAAATTCTCCCAACCCCCATGTGACCTCTTGGACCTTCATATGACCTCCAAACTTGACAGTTCAACCCCTAGGTGCAATTTTTGGAGCATCCATTCCCTGCTATCAGATTAAGCGTTGCATGTCACTCTAGGACCACCATGGAAAATGATGTCCCTTATTTCCCTGAGGTGTGGGACATCATACCTTTAAAAATTGACCCAGCCCCCTATGGGGATCCTTTTGGACATCCATGTTGTTGGTTGTGGAGCCTAATAGTGATGGGGATTGAAAGCCACATTTTATATGTATTTATACATTGTGAAATCTGGACCATTCCTTATTAGGTCATAGATCTAAAGGGTGGTTTTCTATATTTCCCAAAAATGATAAAACCTAATATATTTAAAGGGTCTTTATGTATGAGTCTTATTTTATTAGTGGCGGCACTTGTGAGAGAGAGTTTGGGTCAATTTGAATAAAAGGATTGGTTGTTTCTGGTGGACGTAGCCCATTTTGGGTGAACCGCGTTAAATATGTGTCTCTATTTTATTACATTCTTTTTTATTTTACGTTTTATGAATTATTCATTGAATTCTTGTTTATCTATACAAATGGTGTAAACCTAACACATGTGACCAAATTTCATCCCACGGGTGTGTTTTGGAGCATTCATTCCTGTTGTTGGATCAAGCGCCACGTGTCAACTCCACGACCACCATGGAAACTGATGTCCCTTGTTTCCCTGAGGTGAGGGACATCAAAAATGTAAAATTTTCCCAGCCCCTATGGGGATCCTTTTGGACATCCATGTGACCTGATTTCAGCTCCTAGTGCTTTAAAGAAGCTTTTCTCACCTTCATTCCCTGTCGTCGGATTGCTCCCACGTGTCGTCCTCTTGACCACCATGGAATTTTATGTCCCTCACATCCCTGAGGTCAAGGACATAAAACATGAAAAAATTTTCCCAACTCCAACCCAAAAATTTGAAAAAAATTCTAACTGTTAGTTGTTTCTTACGCTTCTTGTTGCTTCTCCATTACCAAAAGAAAACTACAGAGAACACCATTCCACCACTCCACCATTGCCAAAGCTTGAACAAGCTCCATTACATAACATTATCCTTCACTCCATGATGACACATAGGTCTCATAAGAATAATTCATTGAGATAAGAAGAATAAATGAAGAACAGTGGAAATCCCCATTACCATGAAATCGAAATTTGAAGAAATCTTCCAAACCAGAGCACGGATTGACAAACCATTTGTTACTAAGTTATTCTCTCTTGAAGGCCAATTTTAAAATCATATTCAAACCTACAATTTTCAGAAAGGAATTCTTGTAGTGAATAAATCCTCTTTCGGTTCTATGAAGGAAAAATCTTGATTTCCCATCAAACCGGTCGCTAGATTGAAGAGAAATTTCACGTGAAGCGCCATAATGAAATACCTATCGCAATGGAGATGATTTCATTGTGAAAAGAGAAAAAAAGACTTGAAAATTTCAATATCCATTAATTTCTACCATGACATAGTAGTGGAAAAAATCAGTGAGCTACCTCTCCACTTCTCAAGGTTCCAGTGGGTGAAATCGCCCGAAAATTGGAGGAAATGATCATCAAAAATCTAGTTTTACGTGAACTAGTTTTCGTGCCATGAAGTACATATTTTTTAAGGATATGGAGGGTTGTTTTTTTATCAAAATTATTCCCTCTTCAAATAAATTTTCAAATTACCGATTATCCGAAAGGTGAAATCATCCAAAAATTAGAGGGAATGATCGTTGACAAATCTAGTTTCACATGAACTAGTTTTTGCACCATGGAGCCCCTATTTTTAGGGATATGGAGGAATGATTTTTTTGTTAGTATTCTTCCCCACTAATGAAAACATAATTTTCCCACTTGTTCAAATGAAGGAATTACTCAAAATTTGGAGCGTGGAACCTTGGAATAAAACCCATAATTTCAAGACCCATTTTGTCGAATTTGACATTCGTGGCGTACTTACTACAAATAGCATGTCTCCTTACATAGTTGTCTATTTTTTCAGGTAAGCCACCATTTGAAGATACCATGAATAAGGTAGTGAACACAGAGGGAGCATTGTAGGAAAGGTCATCAAAAAGGTCATCTCAGCTCGCAATTCACACTTACTAAAACTAGTAAGTTACACTCAAAAGTAGTTTTGGCACAATGGGTAGTAAAAGGATAATCATTCGGAGGAACGTCATTGTTCGGAGAATCCTAGTTATTTTTCATAGGGAATTCGAGATACATCTTAGTTCATTAAACTTGGCAAGTGTTCAAGAGCTAATTTGGAGGAGTTTTATAGTGTGCAAGGAGTTTGAAGATTCGAGTTTCACCGCATTTTGAGATTTCCATCAATGAGCATCAACGGTGATGGGTGTCTTCATTCCCTTCATTTAATCAACTTCTTGTTGATGTCATATCAAACCAAGGGTGTGTCCAAATCTATATGCAACAAGATTACTTTAACTAATCTAGTAGTTGACTATAACTATTTTTATATTTTCTGGGGGATCTCTTTAATGTCTTAAGGAATTCTTTGTAAAACCTTATTCAAATCAAACTATGAAAACTTTCCAAAAGTAAAACACACTGAAAGCTTGGTAAAAAGAAACACACTATATAAAAAGGAAACACACTTACTGTTGGAAAATAAATACACTATGCAAAAAGGAAACACACTTGCTATTGGAAAATAAACACACTTGCTTTTGAAGGTAAACACTCAGATTAAAATGCTTGAAAAAATTACAAGAAATATAAAGATTTATCTAAACACTGCAAGGAACAAGTATGCAATATAATTTAATTGAAATAACTAAAGCAATACAAAATTAACAGATCTAAGCTATTTTTGAAGAAATATAAATACCAAATAAATGAATATCCTGGTCCTTGGGGGAGTGGGCCCTTGCTCCTCCTTGAATCAGGATTTTAACAACTCAGAATTCTCTCAAATTAGAATGGCTATTTTATTGATGAAAACATTCAGTATTACAAAACATACTAGATCTAGATACTTAATCTATTTCTTTTCTCTATTCTATATCTCTCATTAATTTTTCTATCTAATGCAGGTCTGCTTTTATATACATTTTACAATCCCAGTTGTCTCAATGATTTTGATGAAATCAAATCTTGCCCAAAATAGATGTTGAGTTGGATGGCGGTTGATCAGATAGCTATAGGATAACTCTTCTTGGATCTCGTGTTCGAAATATTCTCGTCCTTCATGATTGTAGATGCAAAATTTCTAGATGTGGTTTAAAATAGATAACTCCCATCAGTTCGGAACTTTGGAGAAGTTCCAGAACCATAGGAAATTGTTAAGAACCAAAACCTATGAGAGTTCCAGAGCTGTCACCAAGAGTTCTAGAACTAAGTCCAAAATTTTGGAACTAAATTCTGGAGTTCGGAACTAAGTCCGAAAGTTCCAGAACTAAATGATGACTGTGTGATGGAGTTCCGGAACTAGCTTGGAAGTTCTAAAACTAAGTTGTGTAGGATCAGATGCTATCAAAAACATATTGAATGCCACCTACTTCATTTCCTCGACTAATTAGACCTACTTTATTACAAAACTGAATTTAAACACACACTATGTTAGGAATTTCAGAGTTTTTAACATTAGGATCACAATCAATCAAAAGACAGATAGTTACATCCTAACTCATATCAGATCAACTAAAATTCACACAATGTAATCAAACTTAATCAAAAGGAGAGTATGATGAGATCATATATTATACATTAATCGGACATATACTAGCCTCATCATTTCCCCTAGACTTACTTGTTTGTAAGTCCCTTTACAAACTCATTCTTCAAAAGTAGGATCATATGTTCTGCATTCCATTTGATTGCTCAGATCAAATGGCTGAAACTAAATTTTCCAATGCTTAAGCTCAGATGTACTGTACCCAACTCCTTTTTTTATTTTCCTCTCCCACTTTTCAAATTCAAGGGTCTTGAGGTTCTTTGTTCTACCAAGGAGACATGGGGGTGAGAAGTAGAGGTGGCCTCGTTCACATTCCCATCCATATTTGGTTGTAGGTTTCATTGACTTGGGGAATTATTGTGCATAATGCTTTGGCCCTCTCTAAACTCCATATCAGATTTGTAGGGGAAATTACTTCCCTTCTTTTCAAAGCAACAGTAAGGAGTTCCCACCTTTTTGAGCATCCTTCATAAATATCTTCAAAAAATTCTCCTCATAGGAGGTGAAGGCATCAATACTCTTTTGCAGAATAGCAGGGTAATGTGTCTTGAATCTCTTATCAAAGGCATGAGTTCTAAAATGTGTGAGGAAGGCAGAAGGTTTACCATAATGAGCTCTCATGCAGAGGCCTATTGAGCTAGCTTTCAATAAAAATTTAGATTCTCTTTCCTTCCATGCAATTTGGTTTTGCAAAAGAGATACAAATGCATTGAGCTGGCTCTCCCCTACATATAAGTTAATCATAAATCCTGTGTTTTTCTGTAGCATATAATTGCAAAGATAAAATTCACATAGGAGATTTTTCTATTTAGGGCTGGATAGAGAGTAAGCTGCCATGAATTCAGATTCATCTTGTAATTCATGTGGAAGCCCACATGCAATTCTTGACAACTGCCAATGAATGAACTGCTCTTCCAAAAACACACTATATGTAAGAGAAGGTCTCCTGCAAGCAAGCAATTTCTCACTCATAATACAGACCATATGAATTTTGGCAAGACATTTATATTTATTTCCTTCCTCCTTATAAAAAATTTCTTCTCATTCCTTTCTTGCCTTCATCTCTTCCTCCATCTTGGTATTTAATTCCTCATTTGATGTTTTGGCTTCTCTGAGCTCTCTACAAATATCATCCCATTTATGTTTCAGTGGAAAATAGGTCAACTCAGTCTATGCAGAGGTTGTGGACACAACACTCTATTTTCTAGAAGTTTGGAACTCTTCTTCTTTCTCTATCAGTTGCTTCTTGGTTGCTGATAATTCTTCAGTTCTGGTTACAAGCTGAGTTGTTAGCTCATTAATGAGTGTTTCCCTTTGTTCCAATTTAAGTTTGAGGAAGTCCAATTCCTCATCTTTTTCTTTGATAATAAGCTCTGCTCTAGACAAGAATAGAGCCTATTTAATTTGTTGTCTTTCCTCTTCTCTGAAATTATTTGAGGAGTTTGGCATTCTTCCTCTATTAAAGGAAATTTTCCTTTTCTTATCCTAGATGCTAACTCTTCTTCTTCATGTGGCACTGTTGAAGGTTCAGCCAACTCCTAAAAATATTGATCATCAAATATTTCTTCTCCTTTGTCCATTTCAACATGACTTGGCTCAGGTGGAGTCATGGCCATGCTGCCCAAAATGTTAGCAGCTTCCTCTTCCATCCTTTCTTGCTCACTCCTTACTTCTGGAGTTCCCCTTGACCTCTTATGAATTTTTCTTATCTAGGGAAGTTCAACATGCCCAGTAGTGAATTTCCTCTAGAAATTATTCTTATTGTTCTTTCTAGTTCTTGTGTGGGTGAGCTATCACCGTCAGAGATAGATATTGGTTCTTCTGAAGCTGTTGTGGAAGAAGGAATTTCCTTCACAGGTACAGAAGGCTCTGCTGTTTTTATCTTCCTCACCGACCTTATTTTCCTTGGTATGTTTTCTCTTTCCATTTCCCTCTGTCCTTCTACAGGGGCATCAATTTCTAGATTAGCTGAAGGAGAGAATGGGGTTGGAATTGTCCTTCTGATAATATTAGGGTTTTTCTTGAACTTGCCAAGAAACTTATCCCAAATTTCTTCTCCATTATTTTTTGACAGGAAATGGTGCTGGCATATCAAGTGAATTAGACCATGATGTCTAATTGTTCCAACACCCCAGGAATATCTCTGAGCCATGGTTTGAATGGAATAAAAAAGAAACCCTAGGAGGTTTATTATGTATTCAGGCTTGGTGGCTCCATACTTCAGATATATGAGCATTTTTAAGACCTCTTTTCCCACAAACCCAAACTGACCATCACAAGTTAAATATTTTACTATCCAAAATGCAACCCTGTCAAAGGGTTTGGGTAAGCTAGCCCTTCTGACCCCTTTTATAATTTTCTTTGTATTATAGATATACTGGGGTTTAGCTTCTTCTTCTTTACAGTAAGACTTCAACTAGTTCTTTCAAAGTCCCCTTTACAGGTTGTGGGACATGAACAATGGGTACTCTAGACACATTACTTACAGTATTTATAGAAAAAGGAATAAAGACATTTCTTACTTTTGTCCTAGACTATTCTAGATTTATGATGAATTCTCTTACCAATTCATCATTATGCCTTGAAAATTTCTTCAGGAATTCAAGCCATCCTACATGCTCAAAGATGGATGCTACTTCTTCATCTGCAAGTAGTTGGGAATTGTCCTCTAGTTCTGATTTCTTCTTAATCCCCATATCGGCTTGAGTTCTGTCTTCCTTGATTTCATGTGAATTGGTTGTAGGCCTTCTCCTTAGCTATGGAACTAATGGCTTGGCTATAGAACCTCTGTTTTTAGCTACGGAACCTTAGTTCTTAGCTATGGAACATATAAATTCTCTGTTCTTTGCAGTGAGAATACCAACTCAATTCACTGCTCCTTCCTCAAGATACTTCTGTAATCTTTATCTCACTTGATGTTTACAATAATGACTACTAATGATAACCATGCTGCCACTTATTCCATCCAAATCAATATTATGATTACACACTTGTAATCATAATGTATAAATAGATGACTCATCATACCTACTTTTAAATTAAGTCACATCACACATGAAAACATTTAATCAACCCTAAATAAGTTAAAAGACATAATTATTGTCCTTGATGATGTAATCATTTTGCTATGATGACTCATCATTCCTACAAGTGGAAAAAAACATGATTAGATAAGATAGCTGGAATTCAAAAGAATTCATTTATTTGAACTAGCCAAAAAGAGGTCAACCGCCATTTGTTGGTTTTCAATTGACCTTGAGAGATTTTTTTTTTTTTTTTATTATTATATTTTTTGGGGAAGAAGATGCCATTTTTGGTTTTCATCTTCTTCCCTTTATTCTAGATCTATCATCTAATTATTTGATCATTTTGGAAGAACTAAGTTCTTCCATATGATCAAATTCTTTGTCTGCTTCAATCTTCCTCAAAAATTCATTCTTAGTGGGAGGCTTCCTATAGAGTTTCAGCCTATGTCCATTGACCAAGAGTGTTCTGCTATTGCCATCAATGGGAAGTAACTGAATAGAACCATTGTCAAAAATCTGATCAATCTGATAAGGTCCCAACCATCTAGTTCTCAATTTTCCCTTGAACTGTTGGTACTTAGAGTCAAACAAGTAATGCCAGTCTCCTACTTTGAATTTCCTTTTCTTGATATGTATGTCATGCCATTACTTCCTTTGCTCTTGAATCATCTCTATCTACTTGAAGTGCTTCCAACCTTAATTCATCCAACTCATTGAGTTGAAGGATTCTTTCTTTTTGAGTTGCATTTAATTCAATTCCCACCTTCATTGTTGTCCTCAATGTCTAAAGTTCAAATTCTATAGGAAACAAGGGATTTTTCCCATAGACTAATTCATATGGTGAAAACCTGTTGTAGTTTTCCAAGTTGTATTATATGCCCAGATAGCTTCAGGTAGTCTCTTTACCCAATATTTTCTCCTAGCTTCAACCGTTTTGGTAAGGATGTTCTCCAATTCTCTGTTTGTTACTTCAGCTTGTCCATTTGACTGTGGATGGTAAGGATATGACTTCCTATGATTGATTTGGTAATACCTTGTGAAATCTTGGATCATATTAGACATGAATTTTGGTCCCTAATTTGAAACTATGCTCCTTGGTGCTCCAAACTTGATCATAATTCTATTCCAAAGAAATCAACAATCTTGCTTCCTCGGTGGCATTTTTCAATGCCTGCACTTCTACCCATTTTTCACATAGTTAGTACATACAAGAATATATTTCTTCCCTTGTGAAGGAGGATTAAAGGGACCAACAAAATCTAATCCCCATCTCTCAAATGGTTCAACCATAACTTGAGGCTAAAGAGGCATTTCATTGGTGAAAGTTGGTTGTCCCATCCTTTGACAAGGATCACACCTCTTGATATATATTTTCACATCCTTGTATAGAGATGGCCAATAATAACCAGTGCCAAGTATCTTATGAGATGTTATTTTTACTGAATAATATCCTCCACTTGGTTCATCATGACATGCTCTAAGGATGTCAAAGATTTCATCTCTTACACACCTACGCAAGAAAAAATCAGGACCACACTTAAATAGAATTCCATTTAACCATTTGAATTATGCACTGGTTTTAATTAACTTATTTATTTGTTTCTTAGTGAAAGAAGGAGGGAACTTCCCTGTTGTAAGATAATTTTCCATATCAGTAACCCATGGTGGTGAGATTGCAAATAGTTGTTCATATGGAAAGTTATCCTTGACTGGATCTTGTTCCCCTGTGGTGGTTAGTCTTGACATAAAATCAACTACCACATTAGATTTACCTAGATTGTCCACTATGGTAATATCAAATTCTTGCAAAAGTAATAACCATCTAATGACTCTTCCTCCAACCACTGGTTTGTTCATTAAATACGTAATTGTTGAATGATCTATGTGTACAAATATCTTGTACCTTATAATATAATGTCTGAATTTATTGATTGCATAAATTACAACAAGAAATTCCTTTTTAGTGGTGGTATAATTCTTTTCAGTGGGATTAAGATTCTTACTAAGATAGTAAATGGCATACATTTTTCCTTCCTCATCTTTTTGTCCCAATACTGCACCAATGGAATAATTTGAGGCATCTGTTTGGATATGAAATGGATTTTCCCAATTAGGACCTCTCAATATTGGGGCACTGATTAATTTGTTTTTAATTTCTTCAAAAGCATGCTAGCACTTTTCATCCCAAAGAAATTCACAATCCTTGGTTAGAAAAGTAAACATGGGGGCTGCAATTTTACTAAAATATTTTATAAAGCATCTATAGTACCGCCATGTCCTAGAAATGATTTGATATTTGTGGGAGTCTGAGGGATAGGTAAATATGAAATGATCCTAATTTTTTTTTGATCCACCTGAATTTTTTTTTTTAAATATGGTGTCCTAATAAAATTCCCTCATCCACCATCATCAAACATTTTTCATCACTAAGAGACAGGTTGTGTTGTTCACATCTTGTTAACACTCTGTCTATATTTCTTAAAGCATCTTTAAATGTATGTATCTCCATGTACGGTGAAGTCATCCATATATACTTCAACACAATCATTTGTTAGATCAACAAATATTGCAAGTAGAACTCTGGAAAGTTGCAGGAGCATTGCATAAACCAAATGGTAACACTCTATATGCAAATGTTCCCCATAGACATGTAAATTTAGTTTTGTCTTGATCCTCGTAGAGCAACTCTAATCTAATTATACCCACTAAAGCCATCCAAGAAAGAAAAGTACTATTTACCTGAAAGGTTATCTTAGACTTGATCTATGAATGGTAAGGGAAAATAATCTCTCATTGTGGCTTTTTTTAGTTCCCTATAGTCAACACATATTCTCCATTTTCCATTCTTTTTGGGAAAAATTACAAGAGGAGATACCCACTGACTATCTGAGATAGGGTAGATGAAACCTACTAGTAATAATTTTTCAATTTCTTGTTTGACTATATCCCTTAAAGTTGGGTTAATCCTTCTTTGAGGCTGCCTAACTGGTTTAGTGTTTTTAGTATAGATGTGATGAGTGCAGATACTTGGATGAATCCCCTTCATATCTTTGTAATCCCAAGAAAAATCTTTAGTATGATTTTTTAGAACATCAAACAATTTAGCTTCTTCATCCTCCTTCAACCAGTTGTTAATGTTTAAAGTTTTACCTGGTTGAATTTCAACATGTTTGGTTCTGATATGTGATGAACTAATTTGTGGAAATGGTTTCATTAAAGTATTTAATGGACATGCATGTGGTAACAACATATGGTATTTAGCAACATATCCAAAAGTTCCTTGAGACATAATACTAGAAAAAGGACAGTAATGAGAATTATGATACTTATCTCTTTGCAGGAAAAATTCCTCATCACTGCTACTTTCCAAAAATTCTTCACCACTTCTTGATGTACTTGAAACTAAAGCTACCGATTCATCCTCTCCCCACAAGAAATATCATTCCTCCAGGAGTGAAATTATTTTCAATCAAAGAGAACTACTATTGTTGTGGTTTTGGAACTAACTGTAGTGGTTCTACAACTATAGCTATATGTTCGGAACTAAGTTCACGGGTTCGAACTAAGTTTGCAGGGTTCCAAAACTAATTTCATGGGTTCTAGAACTATTTATAATTACACTGAAGACAATAGGTTCTCATCCAATGGTGGATTAATCATCTCTTCTACTTCTCTTACATGATCCTGTAATGTGATCATAGCCAAAGAAGACAAATTTTTCTTATTAGTTTCAGGAGAATCAACCCACAATTGTTCATGACTATCAGTAAAAGGTTGTGTGGTAGGATATAAGGAAATTTTTTAGATTTCTTACCATTCGAGATTGTCATATCACCTAACCTATAATCTATCAAAGCAATAACTATAGCTAACCATGGTCTGCCCAAAATAATGGGATAACCCAATGTTTTACCTTTTGGCTACAATATAAGAAAGTTAACTAGATATTCCCATGACTCTACCATCACCGCCACATCTTCAATTTCCTTGGTTTTTCTACACTGATCTCGACATCTACAATATGGTATTAGTAGGTTGTATACCCGTTAATGGTAATGTTTTCAGAGTATCCACTGTCATTACATTGATAGTAGCTCCCAAATCTATCAAAACATTATGTACATCCTTATTTCCTATAGAGACAAAAATAACAGGACTTCTAGGATCTCCGTATTTGGGAAGTAATAGTTTTCCTACTAATAAATCAGCAAGTTTCCCATCTACTTTGATAGTCTTGGGATACTGTCTCTTTCTTCCAGGATTTTTCATGCATAATATTTTGATCAATTTGTTCAATTCTGGAATATCTTTAATTGCTTGTAACAGTGGTATTTCAATATTCAATTTCCTTAATTCTGAACCAATTCAGACTCCTTGATTTCTATATCTTCTTTGAATCTTTCAGGAAATGGAGTCTCAGTAGTGTTGCTATCTAGCTCCTTTTCTTTTCTTTCTATATCCTCTTTTGGAACAACAATACTAGGGTTCTCATTTTCTTATGTCATTTCAGTGATTATAAGGGGTGGACTGTTAATGATTTTCCCAGATCTAGTTTGAATATCCTTACAATCCATAGCATGTAAATCAACTGATTTTTTAGGTTTTGTTCCATAAATAGGAGTTGTTTGTTTATTTTTGGGGTTTTCTATTGGTTGTGCTGACATTTGTGTTTGGGCTACATTCTCAGTTTGTGAATTCTATGTAGGGGATCCCATGATGGCTTGTTGATTCTGATTTGGATATGTTCTTCCTTGGGAATAATTAGGGTTCCATCTAGGTTGTGACCAAGCATAAGGATTTCCTTGACCATCCCATGGTTGTTGATGTCCTTGAGCATACCAGGCTTGATTTTCCTAATCTTGAGGTTTCCAAGTTGGTTGAGGTACCCAAGGTGGTTGTCCATAATTTTTTGGTACTTCTGAGCAGCCCATGGCATTGTCCATGGATTAGGAGCTGATCCTGGCATAAACTTCCCTTGGTTAGGTTATCTCTGAACAAAATTAAATTATTTAGTTGTAGATGTGGCACTAGTTTGTTTAAGCTAATTTTTAATGACAAGGAGCAAAGAACAAAAATCAGTATCATGTTCTTTAGATTCTGAGATAAAACACATTTATGTTTTATCCAAAGGAAAGTCTCTTAATGCATGCTTCTTCCTACATTTAGGACAATACATAGCCAATGGTTCAGTTTTGGAATTTTATTTAGCTTGTAATCCATCCATTGTAGAGGTTAAATGCAATAAAATGTATGTTTTAAAGTTTGCTAACTCATCCATTAGTTTTTTCATATCTGGATTCAGAATTTTCACTAATTTTCCTTTCCTAGGTCCACCTCTTGTTCTAGAATAGCTTCTACAAATCTCTTTAATTCCATTCATTCTTATCTGATCAATGTCTCCCCCTCCTATCAAGTTAAGGGCTTCTCTAGATTCGCCATCCAAACCTTTGAGAAAAATGGTTTTACTTAATTCCTCTGTAAGCAAAAATCCACATCTTTTGCTAACAAAGAGGAATCTATCTAAATAGTCTTCTATGTTTTCGTCCTCTTCTTTATTGATTTTAAATAATTCTTCCTTCCTTTTTCTCCCTCTGTAATAATCTTGGTATTTATCTAGGAAGGCAGTCTCCATTTGTGACCAAGTGCTAATAGATTTGGATGTTAATCCCATGAACCACCTCATTACTGCATCCTTCAAGGTGGATGGAAACAACTTGAGTTTTTATTATCTATTTTATAATCATAGGTCTGACATAGCACCTTGAATTCAAAAAGAAATTAGGGGAGATCTTCACATGACATCCCTCTGAAGGTGGGTAAATGTGTAGGTGAGATATTTTTCATTGATGTGTCATCATCTCCCAATTGATTGGATAGGTAAAGGTCCTATCAGGTACTCCCTTAGTTTTCGTGCCATTTCAAAATTATTTTTGAAGTTTCTTCCCAATCAATGTGGTAAGTTTTATGCTTTGGGAATGTGAAAAATCAAGATTAGGAGTTTGACTACTCAATTGAGAATCAAAACTTACCCTTAATGGATCTTGGGTAATAAGCCTTCTCCTAAAATTTCTACTCCCTTCAGATGACTGATCTAAGAATTCCAAAATGGAAATTTTGTTTCTTGTCATGACTTGGGGGGATGGTGGTGCCTCCATTTCTTGATCAATTTCCTTAATTTGACTAGAGGATGTTATGAATTCTTGTGAAGAATTTTTTAGAAGGAATCTACCCTATGAGTCTCTTAGTCTACTCATATATTTAGTGATATAGTAGGAAGATTCTTCAACTACTAGATGTATGTTTTTTTGCTCTTACTAACACTTAATTAGAAAATTCCAACTAGTGTTCCTGGTAATGGTTCCAAAAATGATGGGTGTCATCATTCCCTTCATTTAATCAACTTCTTATTGATGTCATATCAAACCAGGGGGTGTGTCTAAAGCTATATGCAATAAGAGTTTTTTAACCGATCTAGTAGTTGACTTTAACTATTTTTATATTTTTTAAGGGGGTTTACTATTGGTCATGTGTCTTTGGTATTTGTGTTTGGGCTACATTTTCAGATTTTTAATTTGTGCAAGGGATCCCATGATGGCCTATTGATTCTGATTTGGATATGTTCTTCCTTGGGAATAATTAGGGTTCCATCTAGGTTGTGACCAAGCATAAGGATTTCCTTGACCAGCCCATGGTTGTTGATGTCCCTGAGCATACTAGGCTTGATTTGCCCAATCTTGAGGGTTCCAAGTTGGTTGAGGTACCCAAGGTGGTTTTCCCCAATTTTTGGTACTACTTGAGTAGCCCATGGCATTGTCCATGGATTAGGAGCTGATCTTGGCATAAACTGCCCTTGGTTAGGTTGTCTCTGAACAAAATTCAATTCTTCAGTTGTAGATGTGGCACTAGTTTGTTTAAGCTGATTTTTAATGATAGGAAGCAAAGAACAAACATCAGTATCATGTTCTTTAGATTCACAGATAAGACACATTTCTATTTTATCCAAAGGACAATCTCTTAATGCATGCTTCTTCCTACATCTAGGACAATACATAGCCAATGGTTCAGTTTTGGAATTTTATTTAGCTTGTAATCCATCCATAGTAGAGGTTAATTACACTAAAATGTCTATTTTAAAGTTTTCTAACTCATCCATTAGTTTTTTCATATCTGGATTCAGACTTTTCTTGATTTTCCTTTCCTAGGTCCACCTCTTGTTCTGGAATAGCTTCTACAAATCTCTTTAATTCCATTCATTCTTATCTGATCAATGTCTCCCCCTCCTATCAAGTTAAGGGCTTCTCTAGATTTTTCATCCAAACCTTTGAGAAAAATGGTTTTACTTAATTCCTTTGTAAGCACAAATCCACATCTTTTGCTAACAAAGAGGAATCTATCTAAATAGTCTTCTATGTTTTCGTCCTCTTCCTAATTGATTTTAAATAATTCTTCCTTCCTATTTCTCCCTCTATAATAATCTTGGTTTTTATCTAGGAAGGTAGTCTCCATTTGTGACCAAGTTCTAATAGAGTTGGATGTTAATCCCATGAACCACCTCATTACTGCATCCTTCAAGGTGGATGGAAACAACTTGATTTTTTATTATCTATTTTATAATCATAGGTCTGACATAGCACCTTGAATTCAAAAAGAAATTAGTCAGGATCTTCAGATGACATCCCTCTGAAGGTGGGTAAATGTGTAGGTGAGATATTTTTCATTGATGTGTCATCATCTCCCAATTGATTGGATAGGTAAAGGTCCTATAAGTACTCCTCGCTTCTCGTGCCATTTCAAAATTATTGTTTGAAGTTTCTTCCCAATCAATGTGGTAAGTTGTATGCTTTGGAGAAGGTGAAAAATCAAGATTAGGAGGCTGACTACTCAATTGAGAATCAAAACTTACCCTTAATGGATCTTGGGTAATAAACCTTCTCCTAAAATTTCTACTCCCTTCAGGTGACTGATCTAAGAATTCCAAAAATGGAAATTTTGTTTCTTGTCTGACAGGGGATGGTGGTGCCTCCATTTCTTGATCAATTTCCTTAATTTGACTAGAGGATGTTATGAATTCTTGTGAAGATTTTTTTGGAAGGAATCTACCCTATGAGTCTCTTAGTCTACTCATATATTTTGTGATATAGTAGGGAAGATTCTTCAACTACTAGATGTATGTTTTTTTCTCTTACTAACACTTAATTAGAAAATTCCAACTGGTGTTCCCTAGTAATGGTTCCAAAAATGATGGGTGTCATCATTCCCTTCATTTAATCAACTTCTTATTGATGTCATATCAAACCAGGGGTGTGTCTAAAGCTATATGCAATAAGAGTACTTTAACTGATCTAGTAGTTGACTGTAACTATTTTTATATTTTCTAGGGGATCTCTTTAATGTCTTAAGGACTTCTTGGTAAAACCTTATTCAAATAAAACTATGAAACAATGCCAAAAATAAAACACACTTGAAAGATTCTTTGAAAGGAAACACACAGTGCAAAAAGGAAACACACTTGCTGTTGGAAAATAAACACACTTTCTTTTGAAGGTAAACACTCAAATTAAAATGCTTGAAAACAATTGCAAGAAATATAAATATTTATCTAAACACCTGTAGGAACAAGTATGCAATAGAATTTAATTAAAATAACTAAAGAAATACAAAATTAACTGATCTAAGATATTTTCTGAAGAAATATAAATACCAAATAAATGAATATCCTGGTCCTTGGGGGAGTGGGCCCTTGCTCCTCCTTGAATCAAGATTTTAACAACTCATAATTCTCTCAAATTAGAATGGCTATTTTATTGATGAAAACATTCAGTATTACAAAGCGTACTGGATCTAGATACTTATTCTATTTCTTTTCTTTGTTCTATATCTCTCATTATTTTTTCTATCTTATGTAGGTCTGCTTTTATATACATTTTACAATCCCAGTTGTCTCAATGATTCTGATGAAATCAAATCTTTCCCATAATAGATGTTGAGTCGGATGGTGGTTGATCAGATAGCTATAGGATAACTCTTCCTGGATCTGTGTTCAGAAATCTTCTCATCCTTCATGATTGTAGATGTAAAATTTCTGGATGTGGTTTAAAATAGATAACTCCCATTAGTTCGAAACTTTGGAGAAGTTCCAGAACCATAGGAAATTGTTAAGAACCAAAACTGTGAGAGTTCTGGAGCTGTCACTAGGAGTTCGGAACTAAGTCCAAAAATTTTGGAACTAAATTATGGAGTTTCGGAACTAAGTCGAAAGTTCCAAAACTAAATGATGAATGTGTGATGGAGTTTTGGAACTAGCTTGGAAGTTCGGAACTAAGCTGTGTAGGATCAGATGCTATCAAAAACATACTGAATGCCACCTGCTTCATTTCCTTGACTGATTAGACCTTCTTTATTACAAAACTGAATTTAAACACACACTATGTTAGGAATTTCAGATTTTTTAACATTAGGATCACAATCAATCAAAATACAGACAGTTACATCCTAACTCATATTAGATCAACTAAAAGTCACACAATGCAATCAAACTTAATCAAAAGGAGAGTATGATGAGATCATATATTATACATTAATCAGACATATAATGGCCTCATCAAACAAGCTTCATTGGGTGACATCTCCTCTTATTCTTATCTCTCTCTTTCTCTCTTCTCTTCCCCTACTTTCTCTCCCCTTCAAATTTTCTAATTCTTCCTTGGGGTTTGCACTTTTTGATATGCCTTTAAGTCACCTAAAAGTGACTTTAGAAATATAATGTAAATTAAGTCACCTTGATTTTATAAAAGGGACTAAAATATTTGATAAGAATACGAATAGTTTAAAGTTATAAATAAGGCATATGGAGGGTCATGAGGAAGACGATAATTTACCTCTCATTCTATAAATTATAACGTCATTCCCATTTCAAAGGGTTAGTGATTGATCTTGTAAACTCAAGAGTGCATTGTACCTAGAGAAAGCAAAGGAGATATCAATTTTTCTTCTATTATCCTCTAATCTCAAATTTCCTCCATTCCCACATTATGTACAACTTTGATTTGAGAAATCAATACAAGGAGTTTCTAGATTTCTTTGACTAAGGTTTTTATTGATACTTGGTGATCAATAAATTCTATTTGGTCTTGTTGTATTTCATGATTTATATCTTCCCATAAATGCATGTGTTGAAGTTTCTAACTAGTGTGTGTGCAGGAATCTAGTTTTCTACCTCACAGCATTAGTTCTCCTACCTATTTTATCACCCCCCTTTCCCAATCTTCAGACAAAGTATTCCCTAACAAGAGATTGCTAGCTTTTCCACAAGGTTAGTGGAGTGCCCCTATTGGATCCCTGGTCGAAAGGCCACCATAAAAATCCATGTTTTCTCATGCATACATAGATGAAAGTTGCATCGGCTAAGTAGAGGGAATTATATTCCCAAAGTGTTGGCAAGAAATCAACAAGTTTTTCCACTCAACAAATTTTCTCACCAAATATTTTTGACACTTGATGTGGGGAAGATTTAGCATCATCTACACCGAATATGACCTGCAAGATCCCAAAATAAAAAAAAATGAAATATTGAAAAAAAAAAAGAGTTCATGAAAATCCATTGCTAAAAGACACACTGCTGATTTCTGCACGTGTCTTTTCACATTCCACATTGTCTTTTCATATTCCCATTGCAAATTTTTTCAGTGTTGGGATTTGAAAAAGGATTTTCCGAAGCAAGAGCTGAAATATAAGAAGAAGAAACAATGGCGGATGAAGAAGAAATACCTCAACCCATTATTCCATGGGGAAGGAATACAAGCTCTGCTTGCTCTTGAACCCCCTCTTCACAATCTACCAACGGGTTCCCGTAAGAACTTTCCAAATTTCAAAGGTGACAACACACAACATCTTGAAGAACACATTGGTCCTTTCACAACATCATGTGTAATTCTTGGTCTCAAAATGAAGACATTGATGTGATATTGTTCATGGAGTCCCTCTAAGAAAAATCAGTAAAATGGTTTTATCTCTTTCTGTCTCGACTCATCACTAGTTGTGATGACATCAAGATTGCTTTCAAGGAAAGATTTAAATTAATTGAAGACTGTCAAGACCTCTTGGTGTAGTTGGCTCAAATGAGGAAAGGATAAATTGAAACCTTGAGAGACTTCATGTCTCGTTTTGAATGGTTTCTATCCGGGATACTGAAGAGGATTTGCCATCTCAAAACAATGTCAAGAGATTCTTCATCAATGCTCAATCATCAGAATTAGGATTTTTACTATGAAGAGCCCAACCAAGGAGCATTGTAGAAGTACAAAGGATGGACATTGAGCTTGATGACAATCTCATCCTCTCTAGGAAGTTCAATAATCCATCAAAGGGCAAGGCCTAACATCTTGGAGGTGAGAGAACCAATCCATCATTGTAAAAGTTGGCGAATGAGGTGGCCTCTTTGAAGAGGGAATTATTTGAATGATTATCTTCTCAAAGAGGCAATAGAAATCAGATTGTAGGAGCACCCAAAAGGCTCACCTTGGAGGTCCCACCCGTGAACATAAATTGAAAATTTCAAGAAGGTGAAGAAGAGCTTTAACAAGAAAGTGAAGGTGGTGATTTCCTAGAAAATGATGAGTTTGAGAACGATACAAAAATCAGATTTTGTGAGTATTCAAGATGTGATGAAGAATAGAAAGAAGATGCACCTAGTTTCTCATGTGTGGTATTCACTCGTTCTCAATCTGAGAAAGGAAAATATCCTTCCACTACTCTAAAGAAAAAGAAGACTAAATATCCTCTTGTGGTGACTCTGGAAAATAAAATAATCATTTGAGGATCCCCACCTCTATTTTACATGAAGTCTACATTGTTGGAGCCTAATCTTGTAGCAAGTAAGAAGGCTCCCACTATTCCAAGTAAGTCTTCTAATACCTCTTCCAATTCTAAACCCAAATATTCTCCTACAAAATCTAATTCCTTGAAAGCTCCTAGTGTTCCATTCAAAATATCTTCCATTCCTCAAACATCAAATCCTTCTCCTAAGCCTATCCAAACTCCAAAATCAGTCCCTTCACCCCCTTGTCCACATCTTCTCCCTTTGACTTCATAGAATATGCAAACAAGGCCAAAGTGTAGATTACTAAAACTGAATATTTGTGGACTCATCCTAAATAATTTGAGAGGTTTTCCAATATATCAGGAGTGGTAGTCTAACACCCAATGCTATAACATCTAATTCCAAAGGCATGCTACCAAACTCACCTACACCTCCCTCATAGAACATGCTTTCGCTAAGTTCATAAATGAGTGATAAATTTGAACCTTTCTACATCTCCCTTCTTGTTGGAGAATATGTACTGAAAAATTACATAATAGATTCTAGTGCCTCAAACAACATGATGCCTTTGAAGGTTGCCAAGGCTCTCAAACTTACCATGACTCCACCTAGTGGCTCTTGTTACTCTTTGGAATCAAAAAAGTTCTCACTTGTAGGGAAGGTCAAAGATGCATAGGTGGCTCTCGCCAAATTTCCAGACAAGAAAGTTTCAATGATGATTTTTGTACTAGATGTCTCAACATCATTCTAAATGTTGCTAAGTAGAATTTTTTTCCAATACTTGAGGGGAAAATTCAAATGAATTGGTCTTCTACAACCATACCAGGGAAAAGAGACCTTGAGAAATTTATTCCCAAGAAGAAGATGAGGTACATGGTACAAAATTCTTGAAGCCCAAAAGCTAACATCTTGTATCAAGATAGCAAGGAAGATGAATCACTTGGTGGAAACTGAGGAGGAAGAGGATATTCCCATATTGATAGGTCCAGACTTGCCTTCCCATAGAGATTTGGACTTTGAAGAAGAATTGAGGAGATTTGAGTTAGAAGAGGGCAGCTCTAAATTTCTAGATGACGCAAACCATGAAGAAGAGGAAATGGTTCTCGATGATTTTCAAATAGAAAAATCAGATTATGTGTTTATTCATGATGAAGAAATGTTATCTTTCCCATTAGAAGATGAGAAATACCTTGATCATGTCACCGAAGAAGAGACCAATCCAATTTGTAATGAACCCTTGAATAGTGGGGAATAATCATCTCGTACAAGAATAGTTAAGAGTTGCGAAATAAATAGAATACCATGAGATCAGTCTTGAACTTTTAATGCAAGCCATGAATATGTAAGACAAACATGAAGGTGACTTGGAATCCTCAACCAGTGTGAATGTTGGCCATATTCAGATAAGGAATTTTGAAAAATATGATGCCAATCTTGAGCTAAGGATTGATGGATGCAATGACGAAATGGAGATATTTTATTTCCCATTTGAAGATGAAAACTCTTTCCATGAGGAAGAAATTGAAGCAAGGAGTTTTGAAACCTCTAAAGATGAAGATATTTTTATGAAGGATTAGTAGAGTGTAGAAATTCCTAAGATGATGAGGTAATCCCTCCAGATAGATTCCTTGAGCTATAAAATAAAGATTCTTCCAAGGCTTACAAAGATGGGCTGCAAGAAATGATGAATAATAACTCCATGCAAGAAATCTTGGATGCAATAGAAGTTGTGGAAGACCCCGAGCTGATTCTTGATCTCTTCACTCATGCCATGGACACACAAGACAAGTATGATTTTTCCTTTGATCCTCCCGTCAGTACTCAAACACCTCACAGTGGAGTAGAGATAAAGGATGAATCTAATGTTTCTCATGGAGAAGATGTCAATGAGCATAGACCTAGGAAAGAAAGTAACTTAGAATATTCAAGTAATTTGAATGAAAATCAGCTTTGGGGTAGTGATGAGATGCTCGATGGAGAATCATCTATGTGGATAAACGTGGAATGCAATTGGCACTATGAAACTGATTTCAAAGAACATGAAGGTAGTGGAATTTCTAAGTGAAGACCTAAGCATCAAGAAGCTCACATGGACTCACTCTAAAAAGTAAAAGGACAATAATGGAAGCACTTGGCTTTCATAAGTAGCTGAGGAGGGGAGGATACTTTGTAGAACCCGTTAATGGCTTCACAGAACATCATCATTTGGTGTTTCCTCTTCAAGGGTAACTTTTGAGAAATGAAAAGTGATTTAGTGATAGCGGGTTGTCCCCCACCCTATACCATAGGTGATTATTATGTGTGTTTCCCTTCCCGTTGTGTATCGTGTGTTTCCTTTTCATCATTTTTTGTGTGTGTGTGTTTCCTTCTTCAAATATTTATTTCTAGAGGTTGTACATGACTCTGCAGGTCTAAATGGATAAGGCACTAGTTAAGAAATTATATGGTCTAAAATTAAGATTCTAGATTCCCATGTCATGTCTTCACTATGCTTAGTCCATGCCATGTCCCCAAGCTAGATCTAGTTGTTGTCGTGCAAATGTGCAATAAGGAAATTGAAAATTTCTAAGCATGACAACTATACCCTTGTGCTAAAATTTTCATGTCTTATCATTCTCAGGCACCCCAAGTCTATCCAGTCAGTCCAGTAACCTCCTGATTGGTGTTAATTCATTCCCCTAGGTGATTTAGGAAATTCAAATCAACCCCCATAGGTGATTTTAGGATTCCATCAAAAGATGTTATCTTCGGCAAAGTATGGGGAAGGGTTGTCACTAGCCTTCCCAGGATTGGATCAACCCTCTTAGAGTGGAACAAAAAGGTAAAATTAAACATGGAGGTGAATTTAAGAACTTATAATATCATGTAAACTACATTGGAAGGTTTGGGAGGTTTTAAACACTTGGAGTAGTATGACTGAAAATAGGGTCCATAGGCCTAGGTAGTATGTGTAGGCCTAAAACAATTGTTGGGATTTAAAAGAAGATTTTGGGAGCTCCAGATGGAGTTAGAAGTTAAAAAAACATCTTTGGAAATATGATTCCAAGACCTACATGATATCGAAATCATATTTTTCACAACACCTTGGCACATAGGATTTTCACATAGTTTTTATTAGGTAGAAGTGGAGTCTCAAATAAAAAATATGATTTTTCATGGATCATATGGATTAATAAAAACATTAAAACCCCACAATTAGATTAAAAATTCCATTTCCAATCAGGATCATATAACATTTTACCAATAAATTCCACCAAGAGCTCAAGTTATCATCATTCCAAGTTACCCTCTCAAATGCAGTTCAGGACTTAATCATTTTTCAGGAGGACACGTGTCAGCACCAGGAGCCTAGTGGGATTTCATGTCCCTGATGTCCCTAAGGTCAGGTACACAAACCCTTGAAAAATTATCCAAATCCCCAAGTGACCTCTTAGACCCTCCCATGACCTCCAGGACTTGATAGTTTAACCCTGGGTGTATTATTAGAGCATTCATTCCACGTCATCAAATCAAGTGCCACAAGTCAGCTCCAAGACAACCATGGAAATTGATGTCCCTTAATTCCCTAAGGTGAGGTACATAAGACCTTTAAAAATTCACCCATCCTCCTATGGGGATTCTTTTGGACATCTATGTGGCCAACTTTCAGCCCCAGTGCATTTTTGGAGCATTCATTCCCTGTCATTGGATCAAGCACCACATGTCAGCTCCAAGACCACCATGGAAACTGATTTCCCTTATGTCCCTAGGGTGAGGGAAATAATACATGGAAAAATTCACCCATCCCCCTATGGGTAGCCTTTTTGACATCCATGTGGCTGCTTTCAACTCCCAAAGTGCTTTAAAGTAACTTTTCTCACCTTCATTCCCTGTCATTGGATCGCCGCCACGTGTCGTCCTCTTGACCACCATGGAATTTGATTTCCCTCATGTCCCTAAGGTTAGGGACATCAAACATGAAAAAATTCACCCAACTCTAACCCAAAATTTGAAAAAAATCTAACTGCTAGTTGTTTCTTACTGCTTCTTGTTGCTTCTCCATTACCAGAAGAAAACTACAGAGAACACCAGTCCACCACTCCACCATTTCCAAAGCTTGAACCAGATCCATTACAGCACATTATCCTTTACTCCATTATGGTGCATAGGTCTCATAAACATGATTCATTGAGATAATAAGAATAAACGAAGAACAGAGAAGAAGAACAGTTGAAATCCCCATTGCCATGAAATCAAAATTTGAAAAATCTTCCAAACTGAAGCCTGATTGAAAAAGCTGTTTATTTCTAAGTTCTTATCTCTTAAAGGCCATTAAAAATCATATTCAAACCTCAAATTTTCAGCAAGGAATTCTCTTAGTGAATAAATCCTCTTTCTGGCTCTACAAAGGAAAAATCTTGATTTCCCATCAAATTGGTCGTTGGATTGAAGAGAAATTTCACGTGAAGCACCATAATGAAAAAACTATCAAAATGGAGTTGATTTCATTGCAAATGAAGAAGAAAACCATGCCTGAAAATTCCAAGCTCCATTAATGGCTTCCATGACACAGTAGTGGAAAAAATCAGTTAGCTACCTCTCCACTTCTCAAGGTTCCAATGGGCGAAATTGCTTGCAAATTGGAGGAAATGATCGTCGAAAAAATATATTTTCACATGAACTATTCTTCATGCCATGAATTCCCTATTTTTGATGGATATGTAGGGATGTTTTTTATCAGTATTCTACCCTCTTCAAAGAAATTTTCAAATTCCCAAAGATCCAACGGGTGAAATCATCCAAAAATTGGAGGGAATGATCGTTGAAAAATCTAGTTTCATGTGAACTAGTTTTTGCACCATGGAGCCCCTATTTTCTAGGGATATGAAGGACTGATTTTTTTTTAGTATTCTTCCCCTACCAATGAAAACATCATTTTCCCACTTGTTCAGATGAAGGAATTACTCAAAACTCGGAACATGGAACCTTGGAATAAAACCTAGAATTTCAAGACCCATTTTGTTGCAATTTGACATCCATGGCATACTTACTAAAAAAAACATGTCTCCTTACATAGGGGTATACTTTTTTGGGTAAGCCACCATTTGAAGATACCATGAATAAGGTAGTGAACACAGAGGGAGTATTGCAGGAAAGGTCATCAAAAAGGTCATCTCGGCTTGCAATTCACACTTACTAAAAATAGTAAGTTACACTCAAAACGTAGTTTTCACACAATGGGTAGTAAAAGGATAATCATTTAGGGGAACATCATTTTTTGGGAGGATCCTAGTTATTTTTCATAGGGAATTTGAGATCCATCTTAGTTCATTCAACTTGGCGAGCATTCGTGAGCTAATTTGGAGGAGTTTCATAGTGTGCAAGGAGTTCGAAGATTTAGAGTTTCACTGTATTTGGAGCTTTCCATCAACGAGGATCAACGGGCTTCATCAGGTGACATCTCCTCTTCTTCTTATCTCTCTCTTTCTCTCTCCTCTTCCCCCTAATTTCTCTCCCCTTCAAATTTTATAATTATTCATTGGGGTTTGCACTTTTTGATATGCCCTTAAGTCACCTAAAAGTGACTTTAGAAACATAAAGTAAATTAAGTCACCTTGAATTTTTAAAAGGGACTTAAATATTTTGAGGAATATGAATAGTTTGAAGTTAGAAATAAGTCATATGGAGGGTCATGAGGAAGATGATAAGTCACCTCTCATTCTATAATTTATAACGTAATTCCCATTTCAAAGGGTTAGTGATTGATCTTGTAAACTCAAGAGTGCATTGTACTGGAGAAAGAAAAGGAGATAGCCATTTTTATTCTACTATCGTCTACTATCAAATTTCCTCCATTCCCACATTATGTACAAATTTGATTTGAGAAATCAATACAAGAAGAAGGATTTTCTAGCTTTCTTTGAATAAGGGGTTTCTTGATACTTGGTGATCAATAAATTCTATTTGGTCTTATTTTTATTCACAGAGTTGTTTCTTCCCATAAATGCATGTGTTGAAGTTTTTAACTAGTGTGTGTGTAGGAATCTGATTTTCTACGTACAACATTAGTTCTCCTACCTCTTTTATCACTCCCCTTTCCCAATCTTGAGACAAAGTCTTCCCTAGCAAGAGATTGCTAGATTTTCCACTGAGGTCGGTGGAGTTCCGCTATTGGATCCCTGGTCAAAAGGCCACCACAAAATCTACGTTTTTTTATTAATTAAGGGTGACTTATTAAATTCACAACTATAGTCACATTTAAATGAATAGGAAAAAAAATGGAATAGGAAAAATGAAAAAGTGTAACCCCAACGAAAAAAATAGAACATGAAGGAGGGGGAAGGGGGGGAGAGAGAGAGAAAGAAGAAAGAGAGATAACTAGGCTAATGAAGATATATCCCTCGTTGATTTTTCCTCACTACCATATGGATCCTTTCAATATCACTTGAATATTTTCACTCCCTTGAACTCTTTAATGTATCGGGCTTCCGCAAGTGTAACTTTATCCACTTGAGGAATGTGGACACAACTCAGGGACCTAATCCAACCATCTGAGATATCATTGATTTTTTCTTTTATTGAACCATGACTTGATGTTTCTACTGCAATGTTTGAAATTGTGGATCTGATCTTAGAGAGAGACTTAAATGTATGTATTCATTAAAAGAAAAGGGGTCCCTAGCTTATTTTTGGACATATTCCTCAAATGGATTCAATAACTCATCTATAGAGGTGTTCTCATCAATGGAGGGCACTCCAACATTTTGTATCCTATGTTGACATTATCTTGCATCTTGGAGGAATGTTCCTCATTTGATTCCAACTCATCAATAGCCCGATTCAAAATTTCATACCGAGAGGAAGAGTCCTCACCCACACACGTGACAAGTTATCTAGATGGAGAATTGAACACTTTCTTGTTTACCAACACCTAAGAATGAGCATCTCCCATTTCCATCACCTAGTGGATGTACTTGATCCCAATTTTATTTTTCTTTCTCAATCTCATCCCTCATCATCTAGACTTTTGTTGGAAATGGTGCACATGTACTTATACAATGAGATCATATCTGGAAGCAATACTTTCCTTTTTCTATGATTTTTCTCACCCATTTTTTTGTTGTACCTTCCTTGTATGGTGAAACCCTACATCTTTCGAATGGACTCCAGGTCAAAGATACTATTGGGGTAACTTATTCAATTGGGAGAGATGATGAAGCATTCAAGTCCATGAAATGTTACACATATGAGGTGAGTGTTCGCACATGGTCTTCCAATTGATCAATTTTCTCTTTGTACTCTTGTGTTCCTCATGAGGAGGCGAGTGGAAGACTCCTAGAAATATGTGCATCTCCCTCATGAGTGGTTGGGCCTAGGGAAATGGTGTTCATCTCATAGTCGCCGAGGTCATTTCTTCAATGGGCTTGATTACCCTTGGCCTGACTACTTCTACATACTTGATTTCCCATGTTGCACCATTGAAAAATTTCTAATTTTCTTGAGAAAAATTTTTCTTCTTCCCTTTGACCAATGATGATATCGCTAAAAATCAGGGACTATCACTCTTTATACTATATGGAATTCCTTTGTGATCATTTCTTTCATCCAGGGAAAACATCTCATCTGTCTCAGGCTTGGTTACTTGGCATGATGTATTGTTTTCCTTTTAGGGTGAGATGGTACATCTTGTATAAGAGGAGTAAGAGTGGCGGTGAAGGTGGGAAATATTTGGGGCTATTGAGGAATTGAAAGATGGAATATGGATGGATCATTCTCCCAAGCTCCATTTCTACTATAGGATCCTCTATTTTTATGAATTTCTTATGCAATCTCTTATAGTAGGGGGCTTTTGATCCACCACTTTTGTACTTTGAACTCTCCCAGAATGACTTGAGCCCGAAGTCTTCTCATGACCTTTGAAGAAGAGTGGTGGGATTTTGCCTCTAAAGGTGGGGAAATTCCATGATGTAATGGAGGCAACCTTCTTCTTTTGAACCATTCCTTTGATCTTCTAATTATGACTTGGTCCTCTCACTTATATCTCCAATTCATGGACACTCCATGTCACATGTGGAAGAGGTGAAGCCTTTACTACTTGATATTTAGGATCATACAATTTGTGCCATCATCTTGAATTCCTTCCTCATACTAGTAAAATTTGAATCTCTTCATTTTCCCAATGGTCATCCACATATGGTCTCTTTCCCTGACATCAAATTCATCTATGCAATTCACCCAATAATATTTGATCTGTGGAACATGATATGACTGGAAAGATGAAAAGTGTCTAGATCACTTCGGATGTCAAAGTCTTCCCTCGGTGTATGAATACAACTCAAGGGTGTGAAGGCAACTTCTAGGTGTGATGCATCATTGACACTCTTACAAGTGAAGATTTCAAGTGAGATGAGAAATGAGACATTCTTCCTTTTTGGTTCTTGAGCTTACTTGTGAACATGGGAAATGTTGTCTACATAGCTTGAACAATATGATCTTATCATTGAGATATCGAGGTAGCCTTCATGGAGAAAGATCAAAATCAGATACTAGATGTAGGAGAAAGTGGAAAAAAATGTGATGAAATATGACCCGTACCTTTTGATCAAAGAATCACTTGTGGAAAAACCTTGAGTGAGGATTCCCTCCAGTGTTTTGATGGAAAACATGGTGAAGGCATCATTCACCCTTGTGAAATGTTGATTTCTCTCCTTTAAGATCAATTATGGATACCTTTCAAATGTTGGAGCCTTTAGGAGATATTTTGTGCAAGTTCCAACCCTTTGAATGGTCTCGAGCTTGCAAGAGCATACACCAAATATGAATTCATTATGAACTTCTTTGAGACCAGTACCTAGAGAAACTGATGATGTAAGTTGTCATTGATGATTTTCCCCCAATCAATTCTTTTCTTTCCTTTAATGATCATGAGCATGAATAAGGCCATCCAATCTTGAAATTTATTTCGTGGTTTCTTCTCCCATCACCCGATTGAGAAGGATGATTGCATCGAATAGCCTTGTGAAATTCACTTTGTGAGAGAGACTTTGGCACATGTGAAGGCTTTCTTCCTTTTAACCATGAACCCAAGTGTGAGCCCTAAAGGTAAGAGTATTTTTGGACCATTTTCTTGCTACAACATCTTTTGAATGATGACATCCATATTGTTCCAAGTTGGAATTTGCATTGAATGAGAGATGGATTTGGGGTGAAAGCACTATCGAGGTTGAGTTATCATCACTCAATGAATGGTTGGTGTATGGATCATATAGTGATGAGAGCATGCCAACACCAATTCAATACATCTAACACTTGACACTTGGATGTCCACCTATTACGTATAACCCTCTCATGAAAACCTTTTCCTCCACTAGCTCTCTGGGTCCACCAAGCATTAATCTTTGAGATCTTTAGGTCCATGTGGGTGACATCATTGTCCCCACACCGAGTACTTAGAGAGAGAGTTGAGACTAGGTTCGAAAGCCTACAAATTTGAATTTCATGGTTGACACTGGAACTCCTCTATACCTAGAATGGGAGTTTACTATTTTTAGTAAATTTTTTTCACCTTTTCACTTTGACCACCTTCGATTGTTTCCTTTGGTTGTTCTTGTGAACATTGCCCTTGAAAATTTTCCCTATGTGAATTTTACTATTTATAGTAAGTGCTCATGTAGAGACTTACTATTTTTGGAAAGTTCCTTTCCACACCTCAGATTTTGATGAAACCACCTTTTGGGATAGGTTTTTCTCTCGATCTCACATACAAATTTTAACTCAATCCGATCACTAGAACAATGGGAAATAAAAATTTACAAAATGAGGGCATGAAGTCTAGGTTTTTTTCACCATAAAAATATGGTACATGCATATGTAATTTCTATCACTTGTGTTCTAAAGGCACCTAGAAATGATGAAGAATGTAAAAAACCCACCTCGATCATGCACCGTTTTTAAGATATGAAATATTTTTCTTTCATGGAGCTACATGAAGTCAATTGGAAAAAAATGTAGTTCTGGAGCTTTTAAAATTTTAAATTTTTATGAAATATTATTCCCTGCTATGATCATGGAAAAATGGAGGGATGAATGTAAGAGGAAAATGGAGGTGAAGGATTCTGGAAAATTTTCCAAAGTTCCGGTAGATTTGGAGCAAAATGGGGGGAGAATGAAAAAAAAATGGACTAACTGTTGGTTTTATAAGCATGAGAGAGAGAAAGGAAGGGGAAAATTTTTCCCCCTTTCCCCTTGGAAAGGGATGAAAGGGGGGACAAAATTTTCCCTAGCCCCTTAGGAGGACAAGTGGCAAGCATGCACATGTGGTGAGAGGAGAGAGGAAAGGGCTTAATTTTAAGCACCTAAGAGCTAAACTTTTTTGGTCATGTGAGGAACCTTGATGGGAGAAAGGTGGGGGGGTGAATTTTTATATCCCCTTGTCCCTTGGAAAGGGATAAGGGGACAAAAAATTACACCTCAACCCCTTGGTGACAAGTGTCAGGCATGCATGGCATGGAGCGAGGGGCTAGAAAATTTGCCAAAAAGTGCTTATCGAGAGCCTCCTAGGGTCATGTGGTGGGTCCATGAGGTCTAAGGGGGGGGGAACATTTTTATGTCCCAAATTTTTCCCCTTGGAAAGGGATGAAGGGGACACAAAAGTGTGCACCTCAGCCTCATGCTGCCACGTGGCACTAAAATTTTGGCTAAGGACAGAGCTTGTACCTTGGAGAGGAGCTTGAAAATGACATTGTCGAGCTCCAGAGGAATTTTTGGGAACTTATTTATATGATTTTGATTGAAAAAGAATTTTTTAGAAGAATGGGATGGGTCTAAAGGTATGATTCAGCTTTAAACCTTCTAAAAATTTCATTTTTATCGGGATCGCCAATTGTGCCTATGAAGAATGAGTTGTGGAAAGAAATGCATGGGTCTTGTGAAAAATATGAAATTACCACCATGTAGGGAATTGAATCATATTTCCATTGATATTTTTTGACCTCAAACTCATTTGGAGCTCTAGAATCATCTCTCGAAGCTCAGTGCTTTTTTTGTAGTGCAAGCTCCTTTGGCCTCAAAAACCACTTTTGTTGAACTTGCTCCTAAATCTCCAAATCTTTCCTAAATATTCCTAAATCACTTAAAAAATGATCTTGGCTCATGAATATCATTTCTTGATGAATTTAGGACTTGAAATCACTCGAAGAATATGCACCAACCTTATAAAGGCTAAAAATAGCCATTCCTAAGCCTTTGAAAGATCCACCTTGAAAGACATTATCTCTCAAAAGAATCTTGTGAACTTGTTTTCATCTATTTTCAACACATGGGAAAGGTTAAGACCATAGACATGAAATTACATGGATGGGGATAGGCTTGACACATGGGGATGGATGATGATCTGGAAGGGTGTCGGGAAGGTTTACAATGAAAAATTTTGACACTAGGGTAGAGTTGTCTTGTTTTCAAGTTGAATTTTTCCCTTTAAAAAAACACATGAAAACAGTTGGCTCTCACTTGGGGACTCATTTTGGATCAAAAAAAGTGAGGAAAAGATGAGAAGGAACTCTAGAATCTTTTTATAATTGGACTAGTGCCTTATCCATTGGGCTTCACAGAGTCATTAAAAACAATAGATAGATTGAAAGGACACACACACACACACAAAAAAGGAAACACAACACACATGAAAAGGAAAGGGAAAACACACACAATAGGAAAGGGAAACACACCTAAATCACCTATGGTACAATGGGGACAACCCACTTTCACTTGTATAATTTCAAATATTTCCCACTGTGGGGAAACTCCAACTGTGTACCATCCAGATATGATAGATAGAAAGCATTTTCTCACAAGTTTCATGAATCTAGAATGGACCGAGCCACAAAGAGTCAAATTTCCCATGGCTTCCTTTAGGTTCTCTTTCATTTTTCCCATAGCAAGACAAGGTCTCCAAATTTGAATTCTTTGGCTTTCACCTTCTTATCAAATAACTTCTTGACCTTCAATTGATGTTCTTTGATATGGTCCACCACCTTGAACCTATCTTCTTCTTTGAGCTTCTCAAGAACAAAATTATTTTATCAATAGAATCATGATATTGACCATCTTCCACTTCTTGGAGAAATTTGAGTGTTGGCATCTTCAATGGTGACTGGAATCTCTACCTTGATCCATAGAGAAATTGGAATGGTGACATACCAATTATTTCTTTGGAGTTATTCTATCACCCACAATGCATCATAGAGATTTCTTGTGCCAATTCCTTTGATTTTCATCCACCACTTTAGACTATGGTCATAATGTTTTTTTGATTTTTCTTGACCATTCCCTTGTGGGTAATAGTATGATGCATGTGTGAGAGAGATTCCATAGCTATAGAAAAATTTAGTCAGCTCCTAGAGGAAAAATATGTGGCATTTTCAACCACAATATTTTGGGGATCTGAAATGAACAATAATGTTCTCTTTGATGAAATTACACACACTATTTCAGAATTGGCCTACTTGGTTGGGATTTCCTCTACCCATTTTGTGAAATAGTTGGTTTTTGTGAGCATGGGTATGTCTTGCACTTGAGTGAGGATTTAGAACTCTAATGAAATTCAGCCCCATTGTTAAAAGGGTTCTTCGATCACCACTGGCATGAGAGGAAGCACAAGTGAGTTGTGGTCTCCTGAAAAATTGTTGACATGCTTCACATTTGGAGACCCATTCTTGGGAATCATAAACAAGGTAGGCTAATAGTACCTACCATGGAGGATTTTGTGAGAGTTGTCACCATTGCATAGAAAAATGTCCTCCACATGCTTGATCATGGTATGCCTTTAGCAACTACTCATGTTTCTCTTTGTCTACACACTTCAAGAAGCATCCATCATCAAATCCCTCTTGTAGAGCACATGATTCCATATGACATACTTGGCTGACCTTAGCTTGAGGTTCTTCTTTTTTTGTGATCAAGGTGAGGAGGGAACTCACCATAGGTTAAGAAAGTAGGAAATGTCATACATACCACTCACTTGTTGTGTTTACAAAAAGGACTTGAGGCAAGTCCTTACTTATACATCACAACACAAACATTCTCTATATCATTTTTTATCAAAAGTGCTTCATATTTTCTAATCAATCAACCAACACACCCATTTCCTCTGACCAGATTTTAAGGTTTGATCTCCAAGTCATATTCTTGAATTCTCACCACCCAATTACCCCTTTTGGTTCTGGATCTTGTTGGGTGATGATTGACTTGATAGCAGAACCTGGACCATTACCATAGTGTGGGAGTTGAGAATGTAGAACCTAAAGTTCTTTACCACCTTGACTATGGCATATGCATGCTTCTCTAGTTGATTATACTTCAACTCATGGTTCTTTAGAGGAGATCTCATGAAAGCAATGGGGCTTTGAGGCCTTCTTCATTCTTTTGGACCAAGATGGCAATATTGTGTGCTCTAAAGCATACAATACAAGATGAATTCTTTATCAAAATTGGGGCACAAGGTAGGATCCTTTTCTATTGCTTCTTTGATTTCCTCAAATTCCATTTTTCCTTCCTTGTTCCATTTGAAGCTTAGCTTGTGGTTTCATCATGATAGTGATATGCTTGGTCAACTCGATGAAGTCTTGGGACAAAGCATCGAGAAAGTTGAACTTTTCCAAAGAAGGAATGGAACTCCATTTTTTCTTGTTGGAAATGAAAATTCTTGGATTGATTTTATCCTTTCCAGATCAATCTTTCCCCCTCCTTGTTCACAATGTTCCCAAGGATTTTTCCTTCAGTGAACCCCAAAGATGCACTTCTTGGGATTTAGAGATATTTTGTGTTACTCGACATCTGATGAGCACTTTTTCAAGATGTTGTATGTGGTCTCCTCGCTTCTTTGAGAAGATTGTGAGGTCATCCAAGTAGATTACAATATAATTCTTGAGGTCCTTGAATGCTAGGTCCATTTCTCTTTGGAAGGTTTCTCCTGCATTGATCAAACCAAAAGGCATTTTTTGTATGCAAAAGTACCCCAAGGTGTTGTGAAATTTGTCTTGGATCTATCTTCTTCTGCCACCTCAATCTAGTTATACCCTAAAGAAACCATCAAGAAATGAGAGCATTTTAGACCTGTGACCACTTGTAGGATATGGTCCATGATTGGAAGTGGGTAGTTATCTTTCAAAGAGGCCTGATTCAAGTTGTGAAATTCCACACAAATCCTTATCTCCCATTTTTATTTCACATTGGAACAATGTTTTCTACCCACATGGAGTGGTGGATAGGAAAGATGATCTTGGACATTCAACATTTTCAATACTTCCTCCTTGATGGTATCCATAATTTTTGGATTTATATGGCATTTGCTTTTTCCTAAAAGGCTTGGCTTCAGGATTTAGCAAAATAGAGTGGTGCATTTCCTTGGGTTGAAATGATTTGAGTTCATCATAGGAATATGCCAAGACATCAAATACTTCCTCAATAATGAGATGAACCTTATTTTTCTTCAGGTGAGAAACATTTTCCAATATTCACCATCATGGGTTTCTCTGAGGTGCCTGATATTTTTCCTTTTCAAATCAGTAGTACACCATGATGACTCTTTTTTTTTTCCTTGATGAACCTATATTGTGTTTGTCAAAAAAATCCTCTAGACACAAAAACCTTTTGGGATCTTGTTTCCTTTTGCATTTGATTACCCCCTCGAGTCAAATCCTTCTATTCCTTATTTTTCTTCTCTCTTACCACTGACTCCTAATGTGGATTTCACTTCCCTTCATAGAAGAGACTACTGAAGTTGTCTCTTTCTCCAAGAAAGTGAGGAGATGACTTTCATCATTGAAAACTTTGCCAATGATTTGCATTATCTGGAACACTTGGTCTAAAACCATTTTGATAGTCACCTTTTCCTTATTGAAGGATGGGTGTGGAGTCACCAAGAAGATGAGAATGTGAGAGAGTCATCCATTTTTTTTTTCTCATGAGGAATGATTGAATGGAGAAAGCATCAAAAGATTTGATGCAATCCCAAAACTTAGTTTCTATAGTGCTTGAGTCTTGGGTTTTGACTTGATATGGTCTCTCACTTGTTTGAATATCACTTTAGCATCTCCAAGACATTGAACTTTTTGATACCCATGGACTCATTGACATCCATTTGAGGAGAGAGAGGCCTCATACTTACAGTGTTGTTGGTGTTTTCAAATTGTAGCTTGTATGTAAATGGAAAGAACTCACTGAGAGGGAGAGTTAAGAAAATGCCATCTCGGACCCTACACTTGAATGGATTCCATCAAATTCCATGGTCCATAATTGATCTTCTTCATCTTTGGTGAGGAGAGGAAAATTTCATCTCTTTTGGATGTGAGGAAGTAGTTACCCATCCCATTGTCTTGGAACAAGATGTTTAGCTCTTGGATCCTCTAACTTTTGAATTATGTACTTCATTTTCTACATGGGGAAAAACTTCTTCATTTCACCCTTCACTGGAATGGTCATGGAGGACCAATCCATTCATATGTCACCACCAAAGTCTCTGTAAAAGCTTCTACTCAATAACATACCAAAGGATGTTGGGATGTCTACCACCAAGATTGTGAGAAACACCTTCTTGTCTGGGGAATTCTCTAGGCCACTTGTGCATCTTTGATCCTTCCCACCAGTGGCACTTCTTTAGACTCCATAAAGTAACAAGATCCATTTTCTCATGTCAGAGTAAGTCCTAAGGCATTGGAAACTTTGATGGGCATGATGTTATCTAGAGGCTCTTGAGTCTATGATGCAATTATTTAACTAGTAGCCTTTGATCAAGAGGGATAGGTAGAAGGGTTCCACCTTATTGGTTTTAGATGCACTTAGTACAAGCATGTTTTTTGTAGGAGGCATGGGTGGTGTTGGAAGTAGACCCTTAGGATTGGGGATTTTGTAGTGTTGGGATTTGAGCTACCACCCTTGATAAAATTGAAAGCCTCTCAAATTTCTCTGGGTGTGTTTGTAAAAATTCATCTTTTGGAAATCTGAACTTTGGTTTTGTTCACATGTTTGATGATATCAAATGGAGATAAGGTGGGTGAACTTGATGTCTAGGGATAGTGGAAGTTTTACATTATGGAGGTGGTGTTACCTTGGAAGCTTGAGCACTTTTAGTGGATGAGGTAGTGGGTTTGGAAGGAGTGGTTGACTTTGGTTGAGCATTAGGGAATTTTTTTATTAGCTTTGGGTGAAGGATTAGCTTTAGGTGTATATTTTGAGATAGGGGAAACACCAAAGGACTTACTTGTCATGGGTAATTTCTTCTTACTCACTATTGGGTCTAGTTTCTCCTTTGTTGATTCCATTAATGGTAGGAGTGGGGATCCTCTGATTATCTTGTTTATGGGAACTACCACCTAGAGGATCATCCTTTGTTTTCTTCTTTGCAGTGATTTTGAGGAGGAATCTCCTTTTGATTTGGGAGTGGGGTAAAATATAGCACATGAGAATCTTGGTGCCTCTTCATCATCATCATCATCATCTCTTCTTAAGTAGTACTCAATGAGACCATTTTGAGCATCATCTTTGACCTCTTCAATCTCGAGAACATTTCCATCTTCATTTTCTTCTTTTTGGCTCCTCCACTTCTTCTTATTATTATATATCATAGGTTGCATTGATTAGCGGTGCCTCATGGGAAATCCTATGAGGAGGTGGATAAATCCTTTTCCTATGTTTGGGAGATTTGTCTTCTTTGGAACATTTCTCATGGTACTTTGAGCAATTTTCTTCTTGAGATAAATTACATCATTTTCCAAATTTTGAGACCAGGGGTTATGGGGAATGGAACTATAACTTTGACCCTTTTAATTTCCATTGGGATTCTTCACCTTTCCAGATAAAATTATATCATCAATATTTCAATGGCATAATCTTGAGCTTCCTTCAAAGTTCTAGGTTGGGACCTTATGAGAATGAACCCAACCTTGGGTAGCTGAGATCATTTATGAAGAATATTTTTACATGTTATCATCTGAGGGCATAGCTTTGAGAGGTATCCTCTTGACCAACATATTGTATCTAGCTACAAAATCCCTCATGCTTTCATTGGATTCTTTCTTCATATGCACCAATTTCACTAAGAGGTCTAACATTCTTTGATGTTTTTGAATCTATCTTCAAAGAATTAAGTTTTGATATCATCCCAATAGGTGATTGATCTAGCTGGTAGGAGGTAGAACCATTTGGCTACCTTTTCTATGTAAGGATTCCATAAACAATATTACAAACACATATTCATGTTCAAATCCTAGCACACCACAAAGGTGATGATGAATGTTACCACATGTTCTTTTGGGAGTTGTGAACCATCTCCTCTAAACTTGGGAAAGGTTTTCTTGAACCTCATGGTAGTTCATGAATAGGTTGTGGGAGTGCAAGTGGGTCCATATTCCTAACCCATGGCATAATTGGTTGAGGTATTCTCTTTTCATCCATATGGCTTCTGCGCTTCATCCCTCTCTCTTTCTTCAACTCTTTCCCTTGCTTCTTCTCTATCTTTAGTTCTTGCTTATGCTCTTTCTCTAGCTCTTTATTATGCTTCAAATTTTTGCTTCTAATTCATCTCTTCTTGGCTTCTACTCTTGCTTCAGCATTTTCTTTTGTTTCTACTTTAGCAAAGTTTCAAAATATTCACTAAGGTTGGAAACTCTATGTTTAATGGGTTGACACCATTGGAACACCGGTGATGAGAGTAGTTTTAGGACAAAGGGAGCGCCTTAAAATTTATGGACTATTTTTACCTTTGGAGCTCTTCAAATATGGGGTCAATATTTCCTCCTTGTCTCTAGGACCTAGTGGTATGTGATCATCCATTTTGTAAGCTTAGGATTGACTTAAGCTCAACTTTATTTCACTTTGGCTTATATCACTCTTTTTTATTCTTTAGCATGTTTCTCTTTAGTATCTAACACCCTGGTAGCTATGAAGTAGTGTGAAAAATTTTCTCTATTGTGCCAGATATCCTCCCTCAAGTCAGATAGTATATCTTTTTGGATGTGGAAAATTAATTTAGGTCTCTGGACAGGAGGGTTACTTGGAATATCCATTGGTGTGAGACATAAGGCTCGAGACTCTTCAAATTCCATTTTTTAATTTTTAGGATATTTGATTTTTTTAATTTTTGTGATTCATATTTGGGTGTAGAATTTTCCAAGTCTACCCCATGGTGGGCACCAAAAAATGTTGGCTCGAAAAAAAATTGGGTAGAAAAATTGGTTTGTTTCTGCTAATGTTCTGGGACTTAGGTCCCTCTACTTGAATGATGAAAATCTATTTATTTTATGTGAATGAAAATCAAATTTTTGGTTGGCCTAGAGGATGGGGATCAATAGCGAGACTCCACTTTGAAACTACAACAAATGTTTACAATTTCTTGCAAGGGAGAAATTTTTTACGTAGGTGGGAAAATAGGATGGGGGATTAATATCATGGGTATACAATCATATGCCTACAAAGATTAATCATATCATATCATCACACATAATCAGAAAGAAAATAAATTTTTACTAACACCAAGACAAAATGGAATTATGAACACCAAGTCTCTTTAATTCCCTTATCAAGAAAAGAAAGAAACTCATTTCTTCTTCATTTTTATAAAAACTCATCTTCTATATTATGATCAAGCCATTATAGTTGTGTACATGTATTTTCCCAAACACTCTACTAAATATTATCATTACAACCTTGAACTTATAGCATAATTACTAATTAATGTAGTTATCTCTAGTTATCTTTAATTTGTGTTATTTTGTATGTGAATTTATTCGTAAGATTTCAATAATTTGTTATAATCATGATATGTGTGATATCACTCTTATTTGTAAGTAACTTGCTTTATACGAAACTCGTATCCAGAAAGGAACTATCTCTGCAATAACTCATCCGTAGCCAAAAAACCTATCATGCAACAATGTCTCATAGCTAAAGGGTATCACCTATAACAAAGAAGCTCTGCGTTATGAGTAACTCTTGGAATGTGAAGAATGAAACTCAAATATATACATGTCATTGAAGGATAAGTTATAAATGGAACTTGCATAACTAAGAAACAACTCAACTTTTGATCTTATCATTTATTGTAAACTAATTGATTGAGTTACTACGTGATTGAAGGAATTGTTTGATTAAGCGAAGATTAAGCTTGAACACAGTTATGATTTTCATAGCATGTGTTAAATCTCTTTTTATTCTATTAAATATCTTCCACTTGTTCTCTGAAGATATTTTACTTAGTTTTTGCACTCTAGTTGAACTCTTCTTCTCATGTCTTTCTGTAAATGAGAAGTATAAAAGAAAGGTTTATTATTGGTGATAGATACATACATACGTACATAGATACATACATGCAAATATATAGGATAGGAAGGAAATTTAGATAGGATATTGCTTTGTTCTTGGGTGTAATGTTCATGTTAATTCAATAAAATATCTTATTTTAATTTATTAGCCTTCAATTACAGAATTTATGAGGGTTAGCTCCAAAGGTAGGGCCCACTTGTGGTTAGCTAAACCCCTCCATATTTTTGTTGCTATGTTTCATTGCATGTTAGCCTAGGAAGTAATTTATCTTCTTTATCTGCATTCTGAATTTACAAGCTTTGTCTTAGTCATAGCATTTAGAAACCATTTTCTTTCAATTCTAAGTTTTGTCTACTTTTAAGCATTGTTCTTTCAAGTATGATAGTGACAATTATTTCTTTCCATACCTCCTAAATTCTTTGTAATTGTGCATACAACATTGGAATTATTTAAAGTTTACGTCCCCTAGTTTGATGATTAAATGATTGTGATTCAATGAACAACATATTAATTATTACAAGTTGATTTGCACCACCATTTTTGGCACCATTTCCAAGGATATTTCCAATTTATAGGGTTTTGAGAGGTTTTACATTCCTTATAAGAATTTCAAGTTTTAGAGAATCCACCTCTAACCTACCACTAATTTGTGATTGATTAAGTTAGTTGATGCATGCATTGTCTAAGAGATGCACATAGTAGATGGTTACCCAATCCTTAAATATCATAGATTGCTTCATTTGATTCTTAAGAAGACACATCTTCCTCTATAAAAGGTTTAATAGTAGAAGACCCTCCTTTAAGTTAGACTTCTAAGGTTGTTCCTAATCATCCAATCATGATAGAATAAGTGAATCAAAATGTTGAAGGGGTAACTACATTTGAGTTTCCAATCTCTAATAATAATCATCCTGTTGTAATGAAGAATATATCTCCATCGAGATATTCTAAATTTCCATTGATCTATAACTAAATACCTAAACACTTTCTTATTTGAGTTTGATGTTTTATGTAGGAGATATGATTATACAACTGATGCACACAAGTTGAATTTATTCCCTACTACACTCAAGGATGCAACCTTGAGATGGTTTATGGGCCTAGGAAGAGATTTTGTGATTACATGGAAGTGATGAAGGAAATATTTTTCACCAAATACCAAGAATATTTCGGGAAAAGTAGAGAGTTGGAGGGGAACTCTTCAAGATGGCACAAAAGGAAGATGAGCCACTAGAATATTATCTAGAGAGATTCCTATTTTACATTCAGAAGTCAAGGCACACAATATTACCTCCTAAATATCTCAAATTACTCTTCTTGAAGGGACTCAATGAGGAGGATATGGATGTTTTGGATCGATAGGAACTGGAGACAATTTCAAAAGCTACATTTGATGAGATTTGTGAATCCTATAGGAATTACTCTAGAGCTACTATGAAGATAATAAGAAATATTAGATCAAGGGGTGGATCAACTACCAAAGGAATTGGGGAAATAAATAAATCATAGATTGTAAACATGTTCAAGAATATGAAGCAAGAACTTTTAATGACATGGCCACTTATCATGATGCTCTACATGCCAAGAAGAAAAGATAAGATGTAGAGGCAACACTTAATGAGTTCTTCCATGCTTGTAAAAAGAAATAAATTTTATTACAAATGTAGAGCATTAACCAAGTATTACACAAGAAAAGGAGGCTGATCCAAAATTCAAGATGATATAAATAGAGGATGGTAAATTCTTCTACATTTCTCAAATAAATCCTTGGTTTCCAAGAGAACAAGATATGTCACAAGATCCAATTCCATATTTTAAAAATAGGGCTAGTAATTCATACGTACAACCACCACTTTGGGATAATACTCATCAAGGTTGGGCTCCATACTCAAGCCAATACCAACAACAATGGCACCCTTAATTTTTAGGCCAATAATGGCAACAATCCCCTTATTCATGGAAAAAAACTTGGAGAGGAGGAAAACAATGGAGTAATCCACCCCGACTAAAAGAAACCTTACCATCAACCTCCTTACCCACAATAGCAAGCTTTGATGCCAAACCCCCAACCATGGATCTCAACCAAAAGCTACTCATCTACCAGATCAACCAACAACTAACCCCAACAATAAATTTTCTCAACCAGCCTACACCATTGAATCAACCCAATACTCTTCCTATTCATTTGATGTCAATGATATCTATTTCCACTCAGGAAGAACACTTCTTCCACCAAATAAACCCACTATCACAGAGATTATAGATGAATCACCATTTTGTAGACTGATCTGCAACAATGTGAACAAAGTTCTAGTAAGGGTAAAATGTAAATCAATGAACTACCATTTTCAAAGAGATTATAAGAAAATAAACTTGACCATAAATTAAATTCTGATTTTGGTTTTTAATAACCGACCTAAAGGATATTTGTGTCAATATTTCACTTATTCAATCCATCAAGAATGTTCCCATTTATAACAAGTTGGTTAAGGATCTATGCGTTAAAAAATTAGGAAGGAAAAGGAAGGATCCATTCACTATGCAAGTCATTGGACAATTGGTGATATCATGCTTGGAAATTCAATTTTACCCAAGTATATAGATCAGCGAGTCCTTTGGAAAACATTACAATTAATGGCACAATAATAAAGAACACTTAGTTTGAATTAGGGGTAGCCAGTAACATCATTAAAAGAAAATTATGGATGGCCCAAAATTGGAAGGACTAAGGCCAACAATGACTAGAGTTTTACAACTTGCAGATAGATCAATGATGAGGCATGAAGGAGTCCTTGAGGACATAGTTGTGGTGGTAGACTCTTGGAAATACCTTTCTAACATAATTTTTCTACAACCAAAAGTAGGTTTAGGAGGTTATCTTATTATTATAGGCCATTTTTGATGCATTCATAGATTACAGGTGTCCTGGAAACATGATTATGTCAAAGAGAAATGGACTAAGAAGCTTATGCTCTATCCGCCTTCCTAACCATTGAGTGATGAAGATAAAAAAATTTGGGTTGAAGAACCAGAAGATGATTAGAGCTCTATACAACATCTCATGATGTTGGAGAAGTCTTATACAATTGAAGATCAGGAAGAAGATTTTTTTCTCTCTAATGTCCTGTAGAACAACTATGGAAGAAATGAAGAAGTGGATGACAGATTAAGGTGCTTAAGCTACCATTTGAACCAATTTCTACCATAGAAAAGCACCATGGATATTCCAGGTAAGAATTGTATTCTTCATTAAATTATTCCCCATGACTGCATACTAAATTCAGTTAATAGCAACATTTTTAATCATGGATCTCTCCAAATAAGTGGAAATAACACTCAAAAGACCACTCAACGTAAATAAGATGTTGAGTAGACAAAAAGAGAAATTTCGATTACTCTTCTACAAAAACATAAAAAAATTTTCTTGGGACTATGGTGATATGCATGGAATTCATCCTAGGCTTTGCACACACAAAATTTATATCAAAGAAAATTATAAACCAATTAGGAAGCCACAAAGGAGGATGAACCCTACAGTAAGAGAGATTGTAAAAGGAGAATTGAAGAAGTTATTGGATGTTGGATTTATATACCCCATATCAGATATAGTCAATGGGTATCACCTCTTGTCATTGTGCCAAATAAGAATGGGAAATGGAGGATATGTGTAGATTACAAGGAACTTAGCCACAAAGAAAGATCACTTTTCATTTCCCTTCATTGACTAGGTGTTTGATACTTTGGCTAGTAAAAATTATTTCTCTTTTATTGATGGACAATGTGGTTATAATCAGATCAAGATTGCACTAGAGGACCAAGAAAAACTACCTTCGCATTCCAATGGGGAACATTTTCTTATTCATCTTGTGTAATACACCTACTACATTCCAAAGGGGAGTCTTGAGTATATTTTCAAATTTAAAAAATTACTACATGGAAGTCTACATGGATGACTTCACTATATATGGCAGCACTTTTAAAGAAGCCATGAAAAATTTGGATAAATTATTGAAAAGATGTAAACAGCAAAATTTTTCCTTGAGTAATGAGAAGTGCTACATGATGATGTCTGAAGGTATAGTTCTGGGGCACTACCTATCCTCTGAAGGGATTCAATTTTATCCAGAAAAGGTATATGTTATAATCAACCTACCAACACTAAAGAAACAAAAGGATTTTATGAGATTTTTAGGACATGTTGGATACCACATGAGGTTCATACAAGATTTTAGCAAGATTGCAGTCCTACTTTTTTCATTACTAGGAAAAGATGTTGATTTTGTTCAAACCGAATGTTGTGAAGATGCTTTTCAAACTTTGAAATAAATGCTAACTAACTCTCTTATGTTGAGAGGACCTAATTAGAACCTTCCTTTCCACATTTATATATATGTATCATACCATTTTATTGGATTTTTTTAGGAAAAAAGGATGTAGTTCTTAATTATGTAAATTATTATGTTAGCAAGAACTTGCAGCATGAATAATTAAATTACATAGTAATAGAAAATGGTTTCTTCGTGGTTGTATATGCTATCAATAAATTTAGACACTACATCATAGGTTATTTAGTGTTCATTCTCATTGATCATGCTAATGATAAAATATTTAATAAACAAATCAAGATTAAGTAAAAGTAGCGAAGCATAAGGTAGTTGCTCCTAAAATAATTTGATGTTACCATAGTGGAAAATCCAGGAAAGGAAAATGCGGTAGCAGATTTCCTCTCCAGGATGGAAAAAATAATGAAAAGTAAATAGTTGATGACTCCTTACCATATGAGCACTTATTTTATATCTCTACAAAAACACCTTAGTATGTAGACATAGCTAACTACTTGGTCTCAAGTAAAACACCTCCACATTACTTGTGCTATGAGAAGAAATACATAGTTGAAAAGAGTATACATTTTTCTTCGATAGCTAGATTTCTATTTCATACAGGACATGATCAAATAATGAGGTGTATAGTTGATGAGGAGATATATGATGTCCTTGGAGCCTTCTATAGTGAAACTCGTGGAGGAAATTTTGTTGTAAAAATAAAAGCGTATAAGGTGTTGAATACAGTTATTATTGGCCAACATTACATAAGGGTACAACACTATACACAAGAGATGTGATAGATGCCAGAGAATAGGAAAGCCAACCAAATTTGATGAGATTTCATTACAACCTCAACTAGTCTTAGAGCCTTTTGACAAGTGGGTTTTAGATTTTATTGGCCCAATAGATCCTCCATCTTAAAAAAATACGTCTTTGTATGCACAAATTATCTAACCAAATGGACAAAGGTTAAGGCATTACTAAATCAGAAAAGTGATAAGGTATCCAAGTTCCTATATGATTGCATATTCACTAAATATGGAGTTCTAAGGGAAACTATTATTGATCATGGTACACAATTTCTTTGCTAATGTAATTTTTGATCTAGTTAAGGAGGATGAAATTAGGTATAGAAAGTATACACCATACCATCCCCAATCTAATGGCCAAGTAGAGGTTACAAATAGGGGATAGAATCCTTCTTGATAAATACCATTACAATCCACAATAAATATTGGGTAGATATACTTCTAGAAGCGAGTCTAAGAATTTAACACAACATGTAAAACAATAAATAGATTCACACCATTTGAACTCTTATATGGAAAGACTATTGTTTTTCCAATAGAGTTTGAGCACAAAACATTGAATATTGCACTTGAGCTGGGCATACATTTATTAAAATCTCAAAGGTGGATGATTCTCCAACTCAATGAGTTGGATGAATTGGGAAGACAAACATTACATAAAATAGAAGTGGTGTAGAATTAAAGATTCAAATGGCATGATCGGTACATCAAGACAAGACAATCTAGGAAGGTGACTAGGCACTCTTATTTGAATCAAAATACAAGGATCATATAGGAAAGCTCGGGATAAGGTGGTTAGGCCCCTATGAAATTAAGAATATCTTCCCTAATTGATATGTGAAGCTCACTACCAAAGATCATGTGAGG